>CM065391.1:31285000-31885000 GCA_033060915.1 Euryodendron excelsum | reverse complement strand
TTGAAGAAGCTAAGTAAGCCTTAAGAATACCAAAATAGAAGAGTTAAGAATAAGAGAGTACTTGAGAAGAGAGCTTCGAGAATGCTTTTCTTGAGTTGAAAACTTGATTTCCACTTGATATCTACAAATGAGGGGTCTCCCCCTATTTATAGCATCCACCTCCTCAAATGATAGTTCTAGAATTCTTTTCCTAAATATCTAGATATTTATAAGTTTCTAGGAAACCTCCCCATATCTTAGAATATTCTAAAAAACTACCTAAGATATTTACAAGGCTAGAAGCCTCTACCATATTCTAAAAAATTCCTACACTCTCCCAATATTTATAATTGTGTAGAACTCTCTAGAATGTCTCCAATTAAGCTCACATGTTAGAATGTCCAAGAGAAGCCTAGAAGATTCTATACTTGTGTGGCCTCTTTGTGTGGAAGGTTCTAGAACCTTATAATATTCCATAACCTTCTAGAATGTTATAGACCTTCTCCAATATTCTAGAAGCTTCTCCCCCCTTTCAGAATATTCTAGATCTTTCTAGAATATTCTAGATTATTCTAGAACATCCTGGAAGCTTCTAGATTCTTCTAGAATCTTATAATATTCTCCAAAATTTTCTACGATACCCATGTCCGAAATTGCATTGCCATTTTGACATTTGAATGGGCCTCCATAGTGCTCCAATTTGGCGGGCCGTGACATTCTCCCCCACCAAATTTGGCGACGCTTTAGTCGCCACTTCTTCTGAAATGTGGCGATCGTCTCAGGGAAGTTCCACAAGTTATCTTCGGGTCACCAACATACCTTGTGCCAAAATCGACCCGCCCTTCTTGCATGTCGACGCTTCTTCGTGATGTGTTGCCTTTGGGTGCCTGCCTTGGGCACATATACCTTTCCTTCGTTAGTTAGAAGTAGCCCTTCTTTGTGCCGAAGCCGATGCAAACTCCCTTATAGCGCGTCCTCTATCCCGGCCTTTACTTGAGGCATGTACTCTATGCCTTCTTGCCCCATATCCTCTACAAGGTTTCGCAGTTGCCTCTATGGTCCTTCCATCTTTGGGGAAGCGAGGGATATTGTCGATGGTGCTATCTCTTCGAGCTCCTTAGGTTCCTCTACGGCCTCCTCTGGCCCATTCACCTTGGTGGTTGAAGAGTCTTCTTCGGGCTCCGAGGTTGTTGGCTCTTCCTTAAGTTGTTGCCTCTGCTCATACTCTTTGATGCACGCGACCATCTCCCCCCTTTTTGGACAGTCTGGAGCAAAATGAAGCTCATCACATAGGAAGTAATTGTTCTTGGGCTTGAACATGACTTTCCTATCCTTGTGCTTGCCCTTGTCCAAGCGAACTTTGAATTTTTCAAGAATTTTCGACACTTTAGCTTGAAAGGATAAATTCTCCTGCTGCCCCTCATGCACTACAGAATTGACAGTAGCTAGCATGTTGCCTCTTGGCTCCCCGAGCCTTCCCTTGATGTCCCCTACCTCATGCTTCATACTTTGCTCTCCGATGTCAAGCCGCTCCCTGAGTCAGCCACGGTCACGTCCACCTTCATGAACCGCGTTTCTATGAGACTAACAGCATCTTGGGACTTCCCCTTCTTCCCCTTGCTAGTGTCAGCCTCCCCTCCATGGGTTTGTTCGCTTGTGATTGCTTCCACCATTGAAGATGCCTTCCCTTTCTCGAACCTACTCTGATACCAATTGTCACGGGCCTGGATTTTCAACACTGTCAACCCGTGCGGTTTTAGCTAACTTCACCCTTGAAGAAGCTAAGTAAGCCTTAAGAATACCGAAAGAGAAGAGTTAAAAATAAGAGAGCACTTGAAAAGAGAGCTTGGAGAATGCCTTTCTTGAGTTGAAAACTTAATTTCCACTTGATTTCTACAAATGAGGGGCCTCCCCCTATTTATAGCCATCCACCTTCTCAAATGATGGTTCTAGAATTCTTTTCCTAAATATCTAGATATTTATAAATTTCTAGGAAATCTTCCTATATCCTATAATATTCTAAAAAACTACCTAAGATATTTACAAGGCTAGAAGCCTCTACCATATTCTAGAAAATTCCTACACTCTCTCAATATTTATAATTATATAGAACTCTCTAGAATGTCTCCAATTAAGCTCACATGTTAGAATGTCCAATTTGCTGTATCGTATCCTCTGAAAAGCCACAATTGTCCTGGCAATATTATTGCCTCCAGACGAAGGGAACACATTTCCTTGCGCAAGGGAATATGGGCATAAGACATGTTATAATTATAAATCAATTACGTAAAAATGTAAGGAAGCCTACAAACTGTCTACACATATACATACATATATATATATATATATATTGCTTTCACCATATCATTCACTGGCATGAGAAACTACCTAGAAGGGGCCACAGAAGACATGCATGTACTGCCCGATCGATCAATGTATTATGGCGGTGTAGTGCATAATATTTAAAATATAAGAGCCGTAAATTGACCGTTTATTTTAAGCTAATGAAAATTTCCGTCTGCATACTTGTTTGACCTTCAAACAATAATTTTTTTGTTTATTTTTTTAACCACAGGAAGATTTTGAACCACTTTGCTGGGCTATAAAATTGGACCATATTCACTTGCCATAAGCATCGATACAATACATATATATATATATATACATATTTAGAGAGAGAGAAAGATAGAGAATGGGTTCCGCAGCCATGTTAGAGAAACCTCATGTAGTTTGTATTCCATACCCAGCTCAAGGCCACATTAACCCCATGCTAAAACTAGCAAAACTCCTTCATAACAGAGGCTTTCACATAACCTTTGTTAACACAGAGTTCAACCACAAACGCCTCCTAAAATCCCGAGGTCCCGACTCACTCGCCGGCCTCCCCTCCTTCCGTTTTGAGACCATACCAGACGGCCTCCCTGAATCTGATGCCGATGTCACCCAAGACATCCCCTCCCTGAGTGAATCCACCAGAAAAAACTGCATAGTTCCTTTTAAAGAGCTCCTCTCCAAACTCAACGACACTGCTACATCAAACGTTCCACCAGTCGCTTGCATAGTCTCCGATGGCATTATGACTTTCACACTCGCAGCTGCTGAAGAACTTGGCATCCCAGAAGTTCTTTTTTGGACAGCCAGTGCTTGTGGCTTCATGGGTTACGTTCAGTATCGCAACCTTATTGAAAAGGGTTTCACACCACTCAAAGGTATTATTAACGTGTTTTGTCCGTAATAAGCATATATATATATACGAAAAATGCTATTCTTTCATAATTTTTGTACAGAATTTTAAACTAGAATGATGTGACAGTAACAGTTTTGTAATTAAAATACATCTTGGTGGATTCTTTGTTTTAAAGTGATAGGCCTACAACCCAGCCACATCATTCTGGTTATATTTTCTGGTTATATATTCTTGTTGGATAACATTACTCTATATATACACATAACATACATATATACATATATGAAAAATGTTATTCTTATAAAAAATTTGTACGAAAATTCATATCAAAATAATATGACAATAACAATTTTGTAATTAAAAATTATTATGGTGGGCCTTTTATTTTTAATTAAAAGGCTCTCACTCAAAAATATTTGTCCATATAAAAATTCTGTATAAATTTTCAGCTTATATAGAGATACATACCCAAATGCATGCGTACACTTACATATGTGTCATAAAAAATGATATACATAAATACTATGCTATGCTGCATGAACCGGTATCAAAATGTGACACGCTCACAGACATACATAAATACATATAGGTTTTGTGTTGATATTTTACCATTTTATGATGTGCAGACGAGAGTTATATAACAAATGGGTATTTGGATACTATTATAGATTGGATACCCGGTATGAATGGAATACGCTTGAAAGATATCCCAAGTTTTATTCGAACCACTGACCCAAATGATCCTATGATTGATTTTGTGTTGGGTGAAACTAAGAGAGCACTTAGAGCTTCTGCAATTATTTTCAATACATTTGAGGAACTGGAGCACGACGTCTTGGACGCGCTTTCATCTATGTTCCCTCCAATTTACACCATTGGACCTCTACACCTCGTCATGAATCAGATCAGCGATGATAGTTTGAAGTTGATAGGATCAAACCTGTGGAAAGAAGAGCTCGAGTGCGTCGAATGGCTTACCTCTAAAAAACCTCAATCTGTTGTTTATGTGAACTTTGGAAGCATCACTGTCATGACACCCAAGCAAATGGTTGAGTTTGCATGGGGACTTGCTAATAGTAATCAGACATTTTTGTGGATAATAAGGGCTGATCTTGTCGCTGGCGACACGGCTGTACTTCCACCGGAGTTTGTGGAAGAGACCAAAGAGAGAGGCCTACTAGCAAGTTGGTGCCCGCAAGAACAAGTTCTAGCCCACCCTTCAATCGGAGGGTTCTTAACTCACAATGGGTGGAATTCCACACTTGAAAGCATTTCCAGTGGAGTGCCCATGATCTGTTGGCCATTTTTCGCAGAGCAAGCAACTAACTGTTGGTACTGTTGCACTCAATGGGACATTGGCATGGAGATCGACAATGATGTTAAGAGGGATAAAGTTGAGATCCTTGTGAGGGAGCTGGTGGTCGGAAACAAGGGCAAGGAGATGAAGAAAAGGGCCATGGAATGGCGGAAAACGGCTGAAGAGGCCACTGCTAGTTCATCTGGTTCATCTTTCTCAAATCTTGATAAAATGATCAGCCAAGTTCTTCTCTCTCCGAAACATTAGGTTAATTAGAGTGAAACTTGTTTAGCACTGTAGTCTATTTCATTTCGATTCAATGTTTTTGTTTCCGGTTGTGTTGTTCTTTTAATGTATGTTGCTTGTTCTTGAGATTGAAATAAACCAATAGTATCCCATTGTTAATAAACCTTGGTCTTATAAGACAAACGATTCTCAAGGGTAGTTCAGTGGTCTGTAATCCTCGTGCTAATACGAGGTCTCAAGCTAAGTTCGATTCTCTCTATCCTTTCATGGGATGCATGAAATTTACAACATTCATACACGAACTAACTTGTAAAAAACCAATACAAAGAATTTTGAAGTCATGATGACTAAATCATGCATGCTTATGACAGTTCCCAATATAAAGGAGCCCTGAGGATGCAGTAGTGAATTATTTAAGAAAAATGTTACAGTCATCAATTTTATTTATCGGATTATCTTCACGAATAGATATAAGTGAGTAAATTCCACATATTTTGGATAATATAAACTCCATTACCTTGTATCTATCGGTGATAATAATCCGGTAAAAAGAGTCAATTACTCTAGCATTACTCAATATTTAATGGACATTTTCTTGAAGAACATGAATGTTTGCTATTTAAAAGGTACACATATTCTATAGGTTTAGGGACTGTTCATATATTATCAACATTTTTACATATTTAGTGTCCGTTTGGTGGGGCTTAAAAGCCAAGCTTTTTTTAAGTTTGCTAGTAAAAAAATTAAGTTTTTTTTAGCTTTTTTACTTTTCTGATTTTAGTTTAGATAAAAATAAACAAAAAAGCAAAAAAGCCAGCCAAAAAGCTGATACAAAACACAGCCTTACTATTTTCTTGAGCAAAAAGAAAAAAACATTTTTACTATTTTCCTTTCAGTAACTTAGCATTTCTAATGATAAAATTGTGGATGAAAAAGAAAAAAAAAAAAAAAAAAAAAGGAAGTCTATCGTGTAACTCAAATCATAAGGATATATTCGTGCCCGCTAACTCCCAGCTTTCAAAAAGTTTATTTGCAATAAGAGTTGGAAAGTCAATCTTCTCTCGCTCTCTTCCAACCTTACCTTACAAAATCTAATGGGGAGACTGCAAAATATAAACAAGAACCAATCCTATATCTTTAAGGTTGCTTTCTATGTTTTGCATGCTGACCAAAACTGAAAAATTAAATAAACAAAGTTTAAAAGATGACAATGCACGGAATGGCAGATCTCTTAACGGGAAAGTCTATTGTCTCGTTAAGCAATGGTTGCCTGAGTAAGGGTGTGCATGAGTTGAGTTGGTTTGGGTCTATGTTAGATCCACAACAACAAATGAGGGTTTTAGTGACAAAATCATTTGATCACTAAACATATTTTCAATGACAAATATAGTTTGACACAAAGTCGTCACTATAACCTTGTGGCTCAAAGTATATTGTGCCAAAAATATCATTTGTCACTGTCTCTTAAACTTTTAGTGACGAACGTGTTCCGTCACTAAAATATTTGCAGTAGTGAGAGTCAATGTGATCATTAAAACGCCATTATTTTTGTCTTTGAATGTCTTAATTTTGTCACTAAAAGCTGAAAAGTCACAATCTTGAGTGATAAAGGACAAACCTCTGTCACTAAAAAGTTTCTTTTAGTAACAAAATGAGCTCATCACTAAAATGTACCCTGATGCTTTTGTTAATGTCTTACAAAACTTCTTTTTTTGAAGAATTTTAATGATAATTTTATTTCTTCGTCAAAATTTTCTAATATATAATATCCCTCTATTAGTTATTTTTCCTTTAGAGGTTCTACTAGTTGAATTTATTAACCATATCATAGTCAACAATTAAGCTTCCAATCGAAGGAACTACAAATCATCCATGTAAGATGAAAATTAAAATTTCAATATTATATAATTTTTTTTATACATTATTCTTTCAAGTAAAATAAGATACAACAAATTATATAAAATAACGTCCTAGAAATACAAAAGACTAATTATCCCCCAAAAAATGATCCCCGAACTCATTATGCAAACCATGCTTCATCTCTATACATGATTTGATTCCCTTTGCTTTTATCTACCTTGGAAACCTGAAAACAAAACATACAATGAAACATGAACTTCATTGAACAACTTCAAGATTTATCAAAACATGATGGTATGAATTTGAAGTGTAAAATTTAATGAAATTTGTTTGAACTATGTACAAACCTGTTATAGGATTCACATCCATTTTGTTTACTAGCAGAGCATTTAGTGAATGATTTTGCACCTCCAAATACTATGAAACACAACTCCTAAGGATTTCATTTCCTTTTATGTCCAAATGCAGTAATCAATCTGACCATCTAAAAAAAAAGGCAGCATTCGGAATTCATTATAATTTTTTAACTTCCTGACTGGAAAACATTGATCTATTCATGCTAGGCTATGTTAATGTACATATCCACTCCAAATTTAGGAAAAAAAAGATGAGAGATGAAAATTAAACAGATACTTACAGATATCAAAGCTAGTCTTGGATCATCTCTTTCTTAACCCATGGACAGAACAACAAAAAGCATTCAACTTTGCACATCCTCAACACACAAACAAATCTGTAGAAATTTTAAGAACTTCCTTGCTGCAACTAGACAAAACTTATTGGTTAGTTTTGAGAACACCCTGACTTCACATGAGCTCGCAAATAGAAGTCCTGCACAATGCTCACCCACAATAAGCAAAGGACAAAATCCTTACATTTAATGTCCTATTGTTCAAATGACAAGGTTATCCAATAATACGAAAACTGAGAAAGGAATTGGATATGTGCGCTTTATACACATGCTGAATAAGAGATGAACCATTGTAGTCCAAACAGTGCTCTGCATGTATTGTAGTCCAATCAAGAAAAACCAACTACTACAACTCAATGAACAAACACACAAACATTGCAACGTAGGAGAACTGAATCAGCCCTTTGCAATGTTTATGCTCATTCAGAATTGGAACTTCCAATCACTACAATGCTCATGCACAATGTGTGGAACTTCCAATGCTGTTGTTTGGACCCTTGAAGGATACTCACCATATATAATCAACTGTACCTGAAACTGGCCACTCGCTCTCCATTTCAATCTCTGGCCCTTGAAAAATCCTGCAAGTAAAAACAAAAAAAGAACTTGATATTTTTTTTACAGTCAATGCCTGCATTTAATTTTGGAATAACCCAAGGGAAGAGCTGCCACAGAAACAACAAGGAGCTTAGTAGAATACCCACCTCAACTTGGACATATGCGCTACTCAACTTCAAAGTGTGTCCTGGAGTCACCAAAATAAAAAAAATTGTATTAAAGTTTTGGGATGAATTAACCATGAAACACTACATGATAGAAATAGAAATAGATCAAAAGCACATCTGTTGTAGTGGAGATTCAAAAAACAGAGAACCTCTGATACAATGGCCCTTCAATACTGTCCTCCTGTTAAAACTAATACGCAAATTGTTGTCAAGCCACCTGAGAATATAGCATTAAATGAAAAAACACACTCCAAAAGCACCCAGTGTATTTTAACATGTGATTCAAACTCATTCAAAAGCACAACAAGAAGCATTTAAACAAACTCAACAAAAGAAATTTGGAATTCAACCCAAAATTAGATTCTTCAGATAAAGAAAGCAATAAAAAGTTCAAAGCATAATGAATATAGATAGTAGCCAGCGTTAATATGGAGATCCTCAGTATATTCTAAGTTTCATTTAAACCTCAATTTATCTTCACTGGTATTTAGAGAAACTTTATAAATGGAGGAAAGGTGTTCAATCATAGAAGCCCCCAAATAATCTTCCAGTAAGTGCATTTGACGATAAACTAAAAATCTACCTAATGAGTTCTAAGTTACAAAGGATCCACATTTATCGTTGATTGCTGAACATGCTCGGTGGAAGGCAGCTTTGAATTTTTATATACAAATAAATTTACCTTTAAATTTGCAATTTTAGGAATCCAATACTTAGAATTCAGCACCAATAATTCATGAAAAAAAAAATTCAGTATTAAATTATTGATTCAGAGGCAATAAAAACAAATGGAGAATCTATGATAAAATTTAGATCATCAATGTGATAGACATACAAATTAATTGGTACAACTTATAAATATACATGCCTATATATGGAGAGAGAGGGAAAGACACTTGCGGGTAGAATAATCGGCGAGCGATTGAATTATTGAACTGCATTCCTACTCAAAATTTTCGATCGAAAGATCTTCAATGCATGTTTGCCAACGTGGTAGGATTTCGTAGGAGAGCATAGAGAGACTGTCATGTACAGAACTAGAGAGAATAGAGCAAATCCAGAAGAGAGAAGAAAACGGGAAAGAAATTTTAGAAGAAAAAACTTAAAAACCATCTGATTCATGCTCGGGCATGATAGGCAGAGGCAAAATCGAAAATCCAGCCGTTCAATTCTCGAGAACACCAGCGAAAACGAAGGCAAAGAACAACACATTGACTGCAATCGACGAAGCAAAGAGCCAGATATGCCATTAATGGAGACAAAATCGAGCGATCTTGAAAGCGACGATATGGAATGAGTCTGTATCAAGAGGTAGGGTTCCAAGGCCTTCAATGCCTCAGAAGTGAAATTGACACAGGCTTTGCATATTCGAGATCCAAATAAGAGGAGAGAGAGAGAGAGAGAGAGAGAGAGAGAGAGAGAGAGAGAGAGAGAGAGGTGTAGACTGTGGAGCCTAGGAAGTCTGAGCTCCTTGAACAGGGTGGAAGTTGGTGCGCTTAATTTTCTCTGTTCCTAGGACGCACACAGAGGTTTTTTCCTGGCCCATCATCTTTTGTGACGAGAGACAACGGGCTCACGGTTGTGGACTCTAAAATTTTAGGCAACCTGTAATTCTTCCCCCTTACAAATTATATTTTGATAATATTATTTTAGAACTCAATATAATTTCTCAATCCATCATATTTTTTGACATAATGGAAATTTTCACTGCTTTCAGTGATGAAAATTAAGCGATGAAATATTATTTTGTCACACATACCACTGTTCATATGCGTAGTGACAGCATGCCTCATTCGTGACTAATTGTCTACTTTTAGTGTCAAAATTTGTTTCCTCACTATTGATATTGTCACTAGAAATCATAATTGTATTGTTGCAGTGACCAAGAGTCAACTTGATCTTAATTGGTTTTAGAATTTTGAACCCAGACTAAATTGATCTTCCTATAGAACTGAACCAAAAAAAACCCAAAGTGTTAGTTTGTTTTAGTTTTGGTTCAGTTTCATGTCTCCAATTAATTCTAAGTCAACATCATGTGGGGTGCCTAACATCTATTTTATTATACAAAATATACTTTATTAATTGAAAAATTAAACAAAAAACGTTAATCTTGCATTTTTGTTATAAAAGCAAAGAATATAAGCTGGAGAATATAAATCAACACAAAATATGTATCGTGAATAGTTCTTCAGGAACTATCAAATATTTATCATATTTATTCTTCAGGAATATGTAGGGTTAATCTTCTAGATCACCCAAAACTTTATTGCTAATATAAAATAATAATACAACATAATTTTTACAACTCACCTAGACAGCTTTTCTTCTCTTTCCTCTCTTTGATTTCTCTCTTCTCTTTCTTTTATCTCTGTATTGTATTCGTTGCCTAGAATGAATCTAGGCAACTCTTATTTATAGGCAGAGAGCAAGAGAACAAATGGGGGAGGGGGGGGCTGCGGAAATTAATACAGCCAAAGATGAGGCGGCTGTAGGTCAGCCAATATGTCACACTCCCCCTTGGATGACCTCTTGGGTATGTTAAAACTGCTTCATTAAAACCTTGCTAGGAAAAACCCAGTGGGAAAAAAAACTATAGCGAAGGAAAAAGAGTACAGTACTTAACTCCCCCTGAAGAATAAGAAAATGATCTGCTTCATGAAAGATTTCTGAGACGGCGCATACCAATACCATGCACAAGCTTTTCAAATGTTGCAGTTGGTAATGCCTTAGTAAAAAGTCAGCCAAATTATCACTAGACCGTATTTGCTGAACATCAAGATCACCACTTTTCTGGAGCTCATGTGTATGGAAGAACTTTGGAGAAATATGCTTCGTTCTGTCACCTTTAATGTAGCCTCCCTTAATCTGTGCAATACAAGCTGCATTATCCTCGTATAATATCGTCGATGTATTTTTGATTGTAGATAATCCGCAACTTTCTTGAATATGTTGAATCATGGATCTTAGCCAGATACACTCTCGGCTTGCTTCATGAATTGCAATTATCTCAGAATGATTTGAAGAAGTTGCAGTTAATGTCTGCTTCACTGATCGCCAGGATATAGCAGTGTTACCATAAGTAAACACATACCCAGTTTGAGACCTAGCTTTATGAGGATCAGAAAGATAGCCAGCGTCTGCATAGCCAATCAATTCAGGTTGTGACTCATTGGAATAAAATAATCCCATATCAGTTGTCCCTCGTAGGTAACGCAGTATATGTTTCACTCCTTTCCAATGTCTTTGTGTTGGTGCAGAACTGTATCGTGCCAATAAGTTGACAGAGAATGCTATATCAGGTCTTATACAATTGGCAAGATACATAAGGGCGCCGATTGCACTAAGATATGGTACTTCAGGACCAAGAAGTTCTTCACCGTCATCTTGAGGACGGAAAATATCTTTATGTACATCTAGTGAACGAACAACCATTGGAGAACTTAATGGATGAGCTTTGTCCATGTAAAACCGCGTTAAAACCTTTTCAGTATATGCTGATTGATGGACAAGAATTCTATTGGATAAGTGCTCAATTTGTAAGCCAAGACAATACTTGATTTTTCCAAGATCTTTCATTTCAAACTCCTTCTTTAAATCACAAGCAGATGTTGTCAGTTCTTCAGAAGTTCCAACAAGAGTCAAATCATCAACATAGACTGCAATAATAGCAAATCCAGATTCTGATTTCTTAATAAAAATGCATGGACAAATTGTATTATTCACATATCCATTTTGCAATAGATATTCACTAAGACGATTGTACCACATGCGTCCAGATTGTTTTAACCCATACAACGATCGTTGAAGCTTGATAGAATATAAGCTTCTAGATGAAATATGTGCTTCAGGCATTTGAAATCCTTCAGGAATTTTCATATATATATCATTATCTAATTCACCATACAAGTAGGCCGTCACGACGTCCATCAGGCGCATATCCAGTCCTTCTGAGACTGATAAACTAATTAAGAATCTGAACGTAATGGCATCCATTACAGGAGAGTATGTCTCATCATAATCAATACCAGGTCTCTGCGAGAAACCTTGTGCTACGAGTCGGGCTTTATATCGTACTATTTCATTTTTCTCATTTCGTTTTCGTATGAATACCCATTTATATCCAACAGGTTTCACATCTTCAGGTGTGTGGACTACAGGTCCAAATACTTTACGTTGTGCTAATGAGTGTAATTCTGCCTCAATAGCTTCTTTCCATTTTGGCCAATCAATTCTACGTCGACATTCGTCGACTGTCTGTGGTTCAGTCTCTTCATTACTTCTGGTAATGCCAAGAGCTACTTTAAATGAAAATATGTTGTCGACAACAATCTTATTTCTTTTCCAGCTTTCTCCTGTATTCATATAACTTATTGAGATCTCATTATTTTCAGGTACCATATCACTTACAGGAGATATCTCTTCAGGAGGTTTCTGGGAATTCTTCTTCAGGGAATTCTTCTTCAGGAAGTTTAGATATTGTGTTCTCTTCAGGAGCATCAACTTGCTTATGCATTGTTTCTTGTGTCTTCCTTTTTCTAGGAACCGTGTCTTTTGCACCGACAGGCCTCCCATGCTTCAAGCGTGTTTTAGATTCATTTGCTGCTGTACTAATAGATTGTCCTACAGGGACATTAATACGTGCTGGAGTATTAGCAGCTGGTATATGTGATTTTGTCACATTCTTTGTGTCGGTGAAAGCATCAGGTAATTGATTTGCAATGGTAATTGATTTGCAATTGTCTATAAATGAATAATTCTGTGAATTTCTGATTCACATTGACTTGTTCGAGGATCAAGGTGAGACATTGTTGCAATATTCCAACTGATCTCTCGTTGTTTTTCTAATTGCGTCCTTTCTCCCCCTAATGGTGGGAAGACTGACTCATCAAAATGACAATCCGCAAAACGTGCCTTGAAGACATCACCTGTTAAGGGTTCCAAATATCTAATAATAGATGGAGAATCAAAACCAACATAAATTCCAAGTCTACGTTGGGGACCCATTTTAGTACGCTGTGGGAGTGAGATAGGGACATATACAGCACAACCAAAAACTCGTAAGTGAGAAATATTTGGTTACTGACCAATAACAAGTTGTAATGGTGAGTACTGATGGTAAGCAGTTGGTCGGACTCTAACCAAAGATGCAGCATGCAATATGGCATGTCCCCAAGCAGAAACAGGTAATTTTGTTTTCATAAGTAAAGGTCGAGCAATCAATTGGAGCCGTTTTATAAACGCTTCAGCAAGACCATTTTGTGTATGTGTGTGGGCAACTGGGTGTTCAACATCAATCCCTATTGACATACAATAATCATCAAAGGTTTGAGATGTAAATTCTCCAGCATTATCTAGTCGTATCGACTTGATTGGGTAATCTGAAAACTGTGCCCGTAAGCGAATAATTTGAGTAAGCAGTCTAGCAAAAGTAATATTACGGGTAGAAAGCAAACAAACATGTGACCACCGTGTAGATGCATCTATTAAAACCATGAAATAACGAAATGGTCCACATGGAGGATGTATTGGCCCACAGATATCCCCGTGAATTCTGTGTAAGAATGATGGGGACTCAAGAATTACCTTGGAAGGAGATGGTTTGACAATTAATTTCCCCTGTGAACAGGCAGCACATGTATAATCATGTGACAACAGAATCTTCAGGTTGTTTAACGGATGTCCATGTGAATTGTCAATAATTCGACGCATCATGGTTGACCCTAGATGACCCAAACGATCATGCCATAGTATAAAATTCTTTGGGTCAAAGCACTTCTGGTGCATCACTACAGGTGATTCTTCTGCTCTTATAGAAGTATAATATAATCCAAAAGACAATGCAGCAAGTTTTTCTGATATATATTTCTTTCCTGAAATATAAGCAATAATGTAGAGTTGTTCTACATTATCTGCATTCGTCGTCTCAATATGATATCCATTACGACGTATATCTTTAAAACTAATCAAATTTCGTGTAGATTTTGTAGAATACAATGCATCATCAATGCATAACTTTGTTCCTCTTGGCAATATTATATTGGCCCTTCCGGAGCCTTCAATTAATTTTGTTGTACCAGAGATTGTCTTGACATTAGCTTCAAGTAATGTCAAGTGTGAGAAATATTTTTTCTCGCGAAGAATTGTGTGTGTTGTTCCACTGTCTACCAGACATATGGCTTCACCATTTATTTTAGATATATTCAACGCGTTGATATGATCCATGTATCTATATAACATATTAAATGTGCTTAATTAAAACATGATCATTTATTACAAAGACAAGCAGATAAAGAAAACATTACACAAGCTGATAATAAACAACATAAACTAGAACAAATAGACAAGAAAATTAAGTAGTGTGGACATCTCCATCACCAATTAAATGGTCTATTCTTCCACTTGCATCTTCAAAGAAATCTGAAACATCAAGATGAGAAATATCAACTTGGCCATCAAAATCTGTAAAATGCAATTCTGCATTTTTTTCTTTATCTTTAATTGAGGCTTGGTAAAGCTCTCTCAAATGTTTGGGCGTACGACAGGTACGTGACCAATGGCCTCTCATCCCACACCTATAACAAGTATCTTCAGATTTCTTAGGAGGAGGTTGATTCTGTAACCCTTTCCCCTTTTCATATTTATTCCACTGCTGGTGGTATGGTGTGGTATTTTTAAATCTCATATGATAACCTCCACGATAATGTCCACGATTGCGACTATTATTTCTGCCATTATCACGACCACGTCCGCGACCACGTCTGCTAATTGAGCTTGCATTCACTTCAGGGAATGGAGCTGAACCAGTAGGTCGGGACTGATAGTTTTTCAGTAACAACTCATTATTTTGCTTAGCCACAAGAAGACAGGATATTAATTCAGAATATTTCTTAAATCTACGCTCTCGATATTGCTGCTGCAGGAGCACATTCGAGACATGAAATGTAGAAAATGTTTTTTCTAACATGTCTTCATCCGTAATCTTGTCTTCACATAATTTTAATCGTGAGCTGATTTTAAATAATGCAGAGTTGTACTCACTGACAGTTTTATAATCTTGCAATCTCAGGTGCATCCATTCAGATCTGGCTCTTGGGAGGATTACGGTCTTCTGGTGCTCGTATCTCTCCTTTAAATTTTGCCACAAGAGCAATGAATCTTTTATCGTGAGGTATTCTGATTTCAGTTCCTCATGAAGATGATGGCGAAGGAAAATCATAGCTTTTGCGCGATCCTGCTGGGATGCGTCATTTTCCTCCACTATTGTTTGTTCAAGTGCTTTTGCAGCAAGATGGATCTCGGCATCAAGGATCCACGATAAATAATTATCGCCAGAAATATCAAGGGCGGCAAATTCCAATTTGGCAAGATTTGACATTTTACAATGCTATACCATACAAAACAATAAGCTTAAATCAGGTATGGTGACAATATGATGTATAAATAATTAAACGAAAATCAATGCACTATTCATTGCATTTTATATTATATTTTCCTATTTCAATACTATTCATCACTATTCATGAATAGTAACATGCATCGATATATATATAATATTACTTATATTTCTGTCTTTATTCTAACTTTCAATTCATACATCAAAAAAATAGTCAAGTCACATGTCTATGGAAAGGTATCGAAATATGGATTCCAGATCTCTAACTATCATAGGCAAATAATGCAAGATATAAGAGAAATAAAGCAACAAAGTTTTAAAAGAAATACTATTCATTGCAATAGTGAATTACTGTTCATACTATTCACGCAAATTGAGTGCACAGTAAAGAATTCAAAATGAAGATAAATTACACAGAAAAAGTAGTATCATGATGTAAAGAAAACCATAAAGTAGTTAGAGCATCGTGCTGATAACGTGTTATAAAAGCAAAGAATATAAGCTGGAGAATATAAATCAACACAAAATATGTATCGTGAATAGTTCTTCAGGAACTATCAAATATTTATCATATTTATTCTTCAGGAATATGTAGGGTTAATCTTCTAGATCACCCAAAACTTTATTGCTAATATAAAATAATAATACAACATAATTTTTACAACTCACCTAAACAGCTTTTCTTCTCTTTCCTCTCTTTGATTTCTCTCTTCTCTTTCTTTTCTCTCTGTATTGTATTCGTTGCCTAGAATGAATCTAGGCAACTCTTATTTATAGGCAGAGAGCAAGAGAACAAATGGGGGAGGGGGGCTGCGGAAATTAATACAGTCAAAGATGAGGCGGCTGTAGGTCAGTCAATATGTCACAATTTTCAATATTTCAAAAAATTAAAAACTAACATATAAGTACAAATTAACAGTGATTAAGTACAAGTAACAATAATTTTTGAAAAAGTATGTACAATATATATAGACAATTATAGATCAAGTCTTAGTTTAATGGTTTAGGTCCAAAAAGTGTGAGCACGAGGATCGGACCGAATTGAGTTGATTAAATTTTTTAACCCCAAAATTGAACTAAACTTTTAGCATATTCAAACCAAATAAACCCATAAAAACTGGGCTATACCCAAGTCTTCACCCAATTAACCATAAAAGAATATTATTTTTTTAAAAAAAATTGTATAAAAAATTTTATTAAAATAATGTGATAATAATATTATTATAATTAAAAATTATCATAATAAATATTTTATTTTAAAATAAATAATTCTTATCAAAAAAAATTTTTTATTTGTATAACATTAATCATTAACCATTAGTCATTCGACAAAAACTTTCGGTTTGTCTTAACTCACCGAACGAGCAAGGATATTATTTAATTAATCTCTTTCATTTTCAATTGATCGCGTCGAAATGAATCTGACAAAAATACAAAGAAGTGGTCAGTTTTTTGTCCGATATCAAAGAACAACCAAAGAAAGATTGACAGCAATAGATAATTTATTTTACTAGTTGATGCTGGCATCAGCGCGCCACTGAACTTCTCATATATATTTTTTTAATCTGTTATTCACCTCTCAAATATTAGGAGGAGGTGGTCAAATTCATCGGTAAAACAAGAAAATGAGAAATGAGCTCTATCCCTTAGCTTTTACGTTTTGTTGTTAATTTTTTTTAAAACAAAGTGCTAGCGTCAGGCGACTATAAATACACCAGTCCCCTGATGGCGGCTCAGACACCCCTTTTTTCCAAAACATCAACCAAAGAGTTAAAAACATACATGCATGAAGAGTATTTGAACTGGTCTATAAAACAGAGACCCAGTCTCTCGCCATAAGCATCTATATTCCCAACAAAGAGAGAGAGACGGAGAGACAGAGAGAGAATATGGGTTCCATAGACACATTAAACAAGCCTCACGCAGTTTGTATACCATTCCCGGCTCAAGGTCATATTAACCCCATGCTAAAATTAGCAAAACTCCTCCATAGCAGAGGCTTTCACATAACCTTCATTAACACAGAGTTCAACCACAAACGCCTCCTAAAATCCCGAGGTCCCGACTCGCTCGCCGGCCTTCCATCCTTCCGGTTTGAGACCATAGCCGACGGCCTCCCTGAATCCGATCCCGATGTCACCCAAGACATCCCATCCCTGTTTGAGTCCACCAGAAATCGCTGCTTAGCTCCCTTTAAAGAACTTCTCTCCAAACTCAATAACACTGCTACATCAAACATCCCACCGGTCACTTGCATAGTCTCCGATGGCGCGATGTGCTTCACGCTCACGGCTGCCGAAGAACTAGGCATCCCCGAAGTTCTTCTTTGGACAGCCAGCGCTTGTGGCTTCATGGGCTACGTTCAGTACAACAACCTTGTCGAAAAGGGTTTGATACCTCTCAAAGGTATTAACATGTATTTGTGGGTAATTAGTATGCATACACTTTGACATACGAAGCAGAAAATTTATACAAATTTGTGTATATATATTTATGTGCTAGAATGAGAACTTTTAACTTTGCAGAAAACTCATAATTACAAAAAGTTCATTGTTAGATCATTTTAAAAGGATTTATCTATTAAATTTTTTTAAAAGAATATCAATGTTATACAAATAGAATTTATTGTTATTTTCAAACCAAAACATATCATTTTGACTCACAACTTTAAATATGTCACTAAGATAAAATTTTGGGGATTTAATTTTTTTTTATAATTATATAATAATAGAGTTTTCCTTATATTACTATATGTAAGCATGGAAGCATGCTACGCATCTATTTATACCTGTTAAACTATATATCTACATATATATTTACTGCCAAAGTATCAGTCTGGTGTTGATATTACCATTGTTGTGATGTGCAGACGAGAGTTATATAACAAATGGCTATTTGGATACGGTTATAGATTGGATACCCAGTATGAAAGGTATACGCTTGAAGGATCTCCCAAGTTTCATTCGAACCACTAACCCAAATGATTTTGCGATTGAGTTTGTATTGGGTGAAATTGAGAGTGCTTTCAAAGCTTCTGCCATTATTTTCAATACATTAGAGGAACTGGAGCATGACGTTTTGGACGCACTTTCATCTATGTTCCCTCCAATTTACACCATTGGACCTCTACACTTACTCAATAACACGATCAATGATGATAGTTTGAAGTTGATAGAATCAAATCTGTGGAAAGAAGATCCCCAGTGCCTTGAATGGCTTAACTCTAAAGAACCTCATTCTGTTGTTTATGTGAACTTTGGAAGCACCACCGTCATGACACCCAACCAACTGGTTGAGTTTGCTTGGGGACTTGCTAATAGCAATCAGAACTTTTTGTGGATAATAAGGCCTGATCTTGTCGCTGGCGACTCGGCTGTTCTTCCACCGGAGTTTGTGGCAGAGACCAAAGAAGGAGGCCAACTAGCAAGTTGGTGCCCACAAGAACAAGTTCTAGCCCACCCGTCCATCGGAGGGTTCTTAACTCACTGTGGGTGGAACTCCACACTTGAAAGCATTTCCAGTGGAGTGCCCATGATCTGTTGGCCATCTTTTGCAGATCAACAAACCAACTGTTGGTATTGTTGTAGTCAATGGGGAATTGGCATGGAGATAGACAATGATGTTAAGAGAGATGAAGTTGAGATCCTTGTGAGTGAGTTGATGGTTGGAGACAAAGGAAAGGAGATGAAGAAAAGGTCCATGGAGTGGAGGAAAAGGGCCGAAGAGGCCACTGCTAGTTCATCTGGTTCATCTATCTCAAATTTAGAAAAAATGATTAGCCAAGTTCTTCTATCTCCAAGACATTAGGTTAAAACCTTGTTTGCAACCATATTTCAAATTTTCAATTCATTGTTTTTCTTTCGGGGTTGTGTTTATCTTTTAGTGTATGTTGTTTGTTACTGAGATTGGAATAAACGAATATTATGCCATTATTAAGCTAGATCTTATAAGGCAAACAATTTTCCGGTCATGAAAATTAAAGCAAGTTTCGACAGTTGCCAATATATATTGATTAGCCTTGAGGATGCAGAAGAGGATGATTGAATGAATATTTTCTTGAGGCATGTCGACCTTTACAATTTCATTGATTCACATCCACCTACTTGGGGATGGTTCGTATGTGATCAACATCTTCACTATTTTCATATCAGATTATCTTAATATTTCTTATGCTAAAATTTTGGATGTCAAATTAGCTAAAAAAGGAAGAAGACGTCTAATAGGCTTGACTCGCTCAAATTAGAATGTATACAGGTCAGCAATGATGTAGGAATTTGCAGACCTCTTAACAGCAAAGACATTTTGTCTCCTTGATCAACTAAAGATTGAAGTAATAGAAAATTTATTTGATTAGTTGATGTTGGCATCAACGTCTGCGAAACCGAACTTCTCATGTTAGTTAGAATTTTAATCTGTTTTCTACCTCTAAACTACGAGGAGGAGGTGGTCAAATTCATCAACAAAACAAGAAAGGTATTCTAATAACATAAAGAAATGATCGGTATCCCCAAGCTCTTACGTTTCCCGTTCCCATTTTTAAAAGCATTCAACCAAAATGCTCGAAGCGCTAAAAGCAGATATAGAGGAAGCGTAGTCTAATCATATATATATATATATATATCGCGTTTTTCTTTATATTTTATCTCACTCTTACTAAAATTCGTATTGATATTTTAAAAATGTCTTACGTGTCAAGTAAAGGCAACGGCTGAAATCAAATATTTTTGCCTTCATTGAACAGCTTAGATCATTTTAAGCTCCACATTACCGTTCGTCCAAAATCCATATCGTTCTCATGGTGTGAAAGCATTAAATGGGAAATCAAATAGGGCATAGAATGAGGACAAACTAAAATTTCTCTCTTCCAAATGCAAGGTGAGAACATGAGAGAGCCAAAACCAAGGGTAATGCGGTCACACCACGTCATTCTATTGAAGTGGTATAATATTTCATTTAAAGTATAATATGTGTATAAATTTTTATATAGTAAAAAGTTTAAATTTAAAAAATTATCATACATATAGGATAATACTTATAATATCTCAAAAGATATTATCTATGTTCACACATGACATTATATGAATAACTGTCACACCACATAAATATGATGACCTAACTGTCAAAATTGAATAATATTTTCAAAAACATAAAGCTTTCTTTCGAGAAGCTTCTCCCCACAACCTTCTCTTTCCTCTCTCTTAAGCCGCACTGCCACCATTGATTGCACTCTAAAAGTATAATTACAACATCTTAATTTGTACTTTGTTAGCTTTAGTTGAGAATTTTATATGGTTTTTTAGTTAGATTTTAGTATGAACTAAGTATATTTTACTTTGTATTGATTTTGAGCTTAAATCAGATGATTTCGAGGGCATTTTAGATGAAGGAAGAATGAGTTTACTTTCAAAGTACAAGCTACTCAAGTTGTGGTACAAACTGTTGAAGCACGCAAAGTTAAAATTTTGGAAGGTCATATTTCACAAATTAGAAGTGCTACCGAAGTACATAATATATGCTTTTCATATAACTTTTTAAGATCTTTCCAAATAGAAAATTTTCTATTTGTATAATATATAGTATAAATGATGTATAAATTTTCTGATGACAAATTATGCATAAATTTTCTAATTGTATAATATATAGTATTATCCAGAAGTATTAAGCATCCAAGAAAGAATAATGATATACAAACAGAAAATTCATACATGATTTTTGTACAAAATGATTTGGTACGTTGAATAGGAGCTTTGCACTTTGAAATATAACACCAATTATGATAACTCTTAATTATAAAAATATCATCGCTACATCATTCTAGTGAGATTGTCCGTACAAATTTTATGAAAGAATAGCGTATTGTCCTCCAATAAACAGGTTTATGAAGTGAATTGGAATTCTATGACGTTCTCATCCCCATAGCTCCTATCCTCCCTGTGGGCTCAATGAGAGTCAATCCTAAGACAATAAGAAGCCTAACTCATATAGGTTGGCCAATACTATCGATCTAGTGGTCTAAGCCTATGCCGATTTTGGGCCAATTTTCAAGGGGTTGGCCCAAGGACTCTGATCCAAAAATTATAAGGGCTAATGGGTCTGACAAATACAAATCCCTCTCCTAAATGGACTAGGACAAATAAAGGTTAAATTTAATATATTTTAAATTGACTTATAACAGGAGACTCCTAGGAGGAGATTGATTTCCATTTCTAAAGAAAATATGGCATTCTGAAAACTATAGATATCTCATGCACTAAAGATGCAAGGTACGTTTACTTGAATTCTAGCTAACAATTCTTTGTTCAAATCATTGTGATTAAACTAGATAACTTAATCATTGATATACTATCAACCTTAAAAAGGTCAATGTATTTTCATTAACTTTTTCTCTTACAAATTACTCGTTGTCATTAATTTAATACGCGGGCCAGGACTCCCAAAAATTTCCACTTACACTCCCCTAAATCATTTTCCCACGAATTGGTAAATATGCATTGGTGTTGAAATGCTACGCATTTCAGGAGTGTAATTCTGATCACTTCAGGTTCCACTCGGGTTCCTGGAATATTAATAAACTTTCGACCATATGTGACCATCCACGTATCTACCAACGGCCCGAATGGGCATTCAGGATAATATTTGGAAAAATCTGAGCCACAAATCGACCGTTTGTCTTTAGCTGATGATATTTCCCATTTGCATGACTTGTTTCTTGTTTGACCTTCAAACTTGTGTTTCTTTTTCTTTTTTTTCTTTCTAAATAAAAACATATATTTTTTGAAAAACCTCCACCATATGATACAGCAGTGGCCCTTGTGATATTTTTAAATTAAAAAATGTCATGCATAAATTAATTTTTAATCTATTTTTTTATTCACAAGATATAAATGTTGTATTTAGAATTCATATTTACCAAGAAAAAAAAAGGTGAGAAAAAAATAACAAATTTTTCTCACTTTTTTTCTTTTTCATCGCTAAATTCATGACCTAAACACAGCAAAAGTGAATAGGTCTTACATGTATTTATTAAAGTGAGTCACACTGTATTGTATTTTGTAGTAAGAAAATGAATTGAAAAATTAGTTTATGTGTACTGTATAGTATTAGTTTTTAAATTATGAAGTAAAATGATAG
The DNA here is from genome assembly GCA_033060915.1 of Euryodendron excelsum. NCBI lineage: Eukaryota > Viridiplantae > Streptophyta > Magnoliopsida > Ericales > Pentaphylacaceae > Euryodendron > Euryodendron excelsum. The sequence goes on along the minus strand of CM065391.1, from coordinate 31,862,491 downwards.
GTGTTTTGATTTGACGTTAGAGGACCATAAGCAATCTTATCATTTTGTAAGAAAATTATATATATAAAAAGGGTAATGTTATACAAACAAAAAATTTATACAAAATAATGTGTCTTAATAAGAGTTTTTCACTTCAAAACAAATACCCACTATATTAATTTTTAATTACAAAATTATCACTGTCACATCATTTTGTACGCGCTTGTAATAAATTTTTTTTGCAAGAATAGCATTTTTCTTATAAAAATTCTATTTATATGGTATTAACCTTCAAATGTAGAACTGTAAAGACTGGAGAAAGATTTTGAACCTCTTTGCTGGGCACCATATTCTCTTGCCATTAGCATGGATCCCCGGAGAGAGAGAGATAGAGAAAGAACCATGCTAGGGCAGCCTCATGCAGTATGTATACCATACCCAGCTCAAGGTCACGTTAACCCCATGCTAAAACTAGCAAAACTCCTCCATGGCAGAGGCTTTCACATCACCTTTGTTAACACAGAGTTCAACCACAAACGCCTCCTAAAATCCCGAGATCCCGACTCACTCAACGGCCCACCCTCCTTCCGGTTTGAGACCATACCCGACGGCCTTCCTGAATCCGATGCCAATGTCACCCAAGACATCCCAGCCCTGTGCGAGTCCATCAGAAAACACTGCTTAGCTCCTTTTAAAGAACTTCTCTCCAAACTCAATGACACATCTACATCCAAAGTCCCACCGGTCACTTCTATAGTCTCCGATGGCGCTATGTGTTTCACACTCGCAGCTGCCGAAGAACTTGGCATCCCCGAAGTTCTTCTTTGGACAGCCAGTGCTGGTGGCTTCATGGGTTGCGTCCAGTACCGCAACCTTATCGAAAAGGGTTTCACACCACTCAAAGGTACTAGTTACGTGTTTCTTCCTAAAATGCTACACGTTGCAACGAAAAATAATAAAAAAAAGTTCAGATAGGAGTAGTATACTAGTATTCATAACCACATATCATTTTGACACCTGTTAATCAAAATTAAACTCTAATCGATAAATATATATAAGTATGTATATATATACCATTACAATCTACGTTTGGTGTTGATATTACTAATTTTATGATGTGCAGACGTGAGTTATATAACAAATGGGTATTTGGATACAGTTATAGATTGGATACCCGGTATGAAAGGTGTACGCTTGAAGGATATCCCAACTTTTATTCGAACCACTGACCCAAATGATGCTATGCTTGATTTTGTGTTGTGGGTAACTGAAAGTGCTCTCAGAGCTTCTGCGATTATTTTCAATACATTGGAGGAATTAGAGCATGACGTTTTGGATGCCCTTTCAACTGTGTTCCCTCCAATTTACACTATTGGACCTTTACACTTACTCGAGAATAAGGCTAATGACGATAGTTTGAAGTTGATAGGATCAAGTCTGTGGAAAGAAGATTCCGAGTGCCTCGAATGGCTTAACTCTAAAGAACCTCAATCTGTTGTTTACGTGAATTTTGGAAGCATCACAGTGCTGACACCCAACCAACTGGTTGAGTTTGCTTGGGGCCTTGCTAATAGCAATCAAACCTTTCTGTGGATAGTAAGGCCGGATCTTTTCTCCGGCGACTCTGCCGTTCTTCCACCGGAATTTATGGCAGACACCAAAGAAAGAGGTCTACTACCAAGTTGGTGCCCACAAGAACAAGTTCTCGCCCACCCATCTATCGGAGGGTTCTTAACTCATTGTGGGTGGAACTCCACTCTTGAAAGCATTTCCAGTGGAGTGCCCATGCTTTGTTGGCCATTTTTCGGAGAACAACAAACCAACTGTTGGTACTGTTGCACTTAATGGGGTATTGGCATGGAGATAGACATTAATGTTAAAAGAGATGAAGTTGAGATCCTTGTGAAAGAGTTGATGGTTGGAAATAAGGGCAAGCAGATGAAGAAAAGGGTCATGGAATGGGGTAAAATAGCTGAAGAAGCCTCTGCTTCATCTCTCTTGAATCTAGAGAAAATGATCAACCAAGTGCTTCTCTCGCCAAGGCATTAGGTTAATTAGAATGAATCTAGGCTAAAACTATGTATCGTCTCTTGGGTTTATTGTTTTGTTTTGGGTTGTGTTGTTCTTTTAAGACATGTTCGTTAGTGATATTGATTTTGAAATTAAAAAAAAAAAAGTAAAATCAAGTATTTCCTCCGACTGGGCTGCAAGAAATCCTGTGTTGTTGGTCCAATTTCATTTTCTTAGATCCTTGACACTATTCATGGAGTAGCTCTATATACAAAAGTTATCTAAATAAAACTAAAAGTATGCATCCATACTAGCTTAGTCTATTGTCACATACACAGACAACAAGAACTCCTACAAAGGAGGAAATCCCTACATATAAAATAAATAAAAAAATGACAATAATTATATACATACAAAAAAATGTAAAAAAATATTTACAGGATAACTTGATTGTATTGTGGACCTATATATCATTTTAAAATAATGTCATCTATTTACAAAATTATCACTACTATTTTATTTTGGTGTAATATTTTATACAAAAAATTTTAAAAAATAGGATCTTTTAAGAAATAAGACATTGTCATTGGGATAAGATTCTCTCTTACGTATCATGGAATAATATGTATGTATTCATATATGTTGGTGTGTTTGATTTGGGTGACTATTTGGTTATATATGTACAAGGTGAGTGGGGCATGCTAAGTAGAAGAAGCGAGGGAATATAGTAGTGTTAAACTTGACCAACTCTAATCTAAACTTGACCTGTAAGTTATTTAGCTAGTCAAATCTTTAAAATGATAGAGTCGAAAAGTGGTTCTCTAAAAATTAAAAATTATTATGGTATAAAATGACTAGTTAAAATATTAGAAGATTTATCAAAAAGTGCTTAGCTAAATTTTTTTTTTATATTTTTAAATATATTTCAACTAGTTATTTACATAGTAGTGTTAGGATGCTCTTTGTATGAGTAACAATGGAGATAATTTAACAAAATTATTTTCAACCACCAATAATTGAATTCTATAAAAAAAAAATTTGAAATAATTCATCGAAAGGCTATCATCCCCAATTTTGGAAAATAATATTATAAGGATAATATTATACAATTAAAAATTTATACAGAATTTACGTGCAGAATGATATGGTTTAAGAAAAACCTTTCACTTTAACAAAATACGTATTATAATGACTCTTAATTGTAAAAATATCATAGCCTCATCATCCTAATTGTTTTTTTTTTTTTTTTGTACAAATGTTTTTCAAAACAATGACATTTTTCATAATATAAATATAATCTATATTACAATTCGAATAAGCAACTACACATATTTGTTGAGTTTTATAAGTAATGTTATACAAACAAAAATTTTATTCAAAATTTTCATATATATAAGTTATGTGACAATTTATAGATCTTTTATTTTAAATTAAAATCTCATTATTTTAATTCATATTTTTTAAAATGCCATTGCAATATCATTCTACTGAAGTTTTTGAGTTAGGCTTGCGCATAACAGGCGTGTGAAAGTCTATTTGAAAACATGGCCATCACTTGCACAAGTGGTAAGCATTTAATTGTGTATGGGAAAATTCTGTTATTATAGAATTTTTATTCCAAAGATATATGAGAATGATGTGACTGTGTATTCTTGAAAGGGTAATGCTACACAATTCAAAAGTTCATACAAAATTTTATACAAGATGATGTGATTAGAATAAAAGTCTTTTATTTTAAAATAAAATACTTATATGATGATTATTAATTAAAAAAATATTATCATCACATTATTCTTGTGAGTTTTATTGTATAAATTTTTTAGAAACTATGATTTTTCTTCATTCAATTAGAAGCTAAAATAATATTTGTTTTGATTTAAAATTGAAAAACACAGTAGTTATAGTATTTTGTATAAAAATTATTGAGAATAAAATATTAGATATTCTCCAAAATTTCACATATTTTATTTGAATACGTGCCAAAATTCCAAGTCTATTCTAAATAATAAATATCAGAGATTGTATGAGATAGAATAACAATTATTGTTGCTTCCATAAGTCAAATTCAGATGAAAGCTGTCAATACTCTATAGGGTAGTATGATTTTATAGACTTTAACATGATTTTAAAATTACGGTGACAGCACAATGATTTAACGTTTGTTTAATTGCTATTTGCTTTGTCTTCACCTCTCGGCTGTTACAAAAATTCAAAGGGCTTTGTTGAATTTTTCCATGCACAAACTCAAGACTTTCAGCACATAGGTCCTGCGGCTTAATACTTTTGTCTGCAATTTTCTCTTTTAATATTTTTTTTTTTTTGTCTTCACTATCTTTTCTGTTGTTTAAATAGTTGGATAAATAATTCCTATTTAATCACTATGTGTATAATTAGTGATTATAAACAATAAAATAACAAGAATTATCTAATTATCAACTAGAAGCAATTTTAACTAGAAGACAATTAGAATCTGAATAAGAACAAACTAAATCGTAACGACTTACCCGGTTGTCGTTCACAAAAATAGAAAATGTAGAAATCGAAAGATAGATCGAGTCGAGTGTTTCACACTCTCCCCTTAAAGACAGATTCACCCCCCCACAGTTGGTGCTCACGGGATGATGGGCGTCTGACTCCCAGGATAAAACGATCTCAGCAGTCTTTAGGCAGCACTTCGATAAAAACTGCTCGGCGGCTTCACCAGATGATCTGAACTCTCTCAGGAAAATATGGGAGGAAGAAGGAATTCGTTGTATACAACAATCGGAATTTTTCTAATATTATGAATGCTAGAATGCTGCTCTATTTATAGAGCCCAGGTGCCTGTTCGAAACACTGGTTCGAACAGGTACCAGCAGCCAAACAGTCCCTTACCGGAGGGACACACCTGTTCAGTCAACGGTCACACCTGTTCGGTCAACGGTCACATCTGTTCGGTCAAACCGTCAGAAATTAATTAATTAATTAATATAAAATTAATTAATAAAATAATTAATTAATTTAATTTCGACCCTAGCCCAAAAAGAAAAGACTTGAACCGAACCCACGACCCACGTCCCGTCCCGAACCGGATCGGACGGGCGGCGGCGGCGCGCGCGGGTGTGGAGTATTGGGTCAACCCATGGGTTCCATAGGTCCTCCCCCTTTCACAAAAGTGGGGTGCCCCTTGGGACCCAAACCTTACTCCAAACTTGGGTTATATATGGACAACTTATTTCCCATGAGAAATCAATGTGGGATAACCCACTTTCAACTACATAACCCATATGCAAGGGGGTGACTTTGGAAGCCAATAACTCATTCAATCCTACACGGATTTGAGCAAGTAAATAGTCTAGATTCATCTCCTCTCGGAGGTGAATCCAACGCACTAATGACCCAACACAAAGGATGCTTGGGTCCCACATTTATATTGGCTCAAAGATCAACAAAATAATGGGTTTGCACCCATTTATTCTAACATTTTCTACTTTAGAGTTGGGTGTCAAGGTTGTTCTTCACCTGTTTACTTTCTCTTTTTCCTCTTGACTTTATTTTTTTGAGCTTTCTAATGCATGAGTTCAATACCATTATATAGTTTAAATTTATCAACAAAATAAATATAAACATAAAAAAATTAATAAAATAATAAAAATATTTTTACGAAGAGCGGCCCTTATCTTAACTCGGATATTTTTATTAACTAAAAGATCTACCTCCATGTGAATAAAAAAACAAGGACAGGTGATGCTCTTAAACCACTAGATAATTTCTTGCAACCAAAGGATGGGTATTTAAGCAAACATGATTGTCCAGCATGGGTTTTGGTGCTAAGATAAATTACCAAACAATTGAATGTGCTAAATTCCACGTCAGAAAAAAATTTTCGAATAAGCTTAAAATCGCATCTTCCGTGGGTCATTCATTGTCCTCTTCATTCTTAGCACTTTTTTCCCCTCTGTACTCTCTTACCTCTCCAAAACCTTTTTGACCCTTTTATTTAAGATGATGCATATTTTTTCGAGTCATATATATTACTTTTTTTAAATCAATAAATAAATTTAATAGACCAAAGAATGTTCAAAGCTCTGGAATAACCATGAGCAACAAAGGGCCAAGCCCAAATCAAAAATCACAGTCAAATACACGAGCAAAAAGAAAAACATAGGCCAACATGGCCCTTACAATTGTGATGAAAAACACAAACTGTCAATCATTACATGTAGCCAAAACGCACAAAATAGCATCAAGCATATAGCCCCGTCACAGCTCTCATAATTGTGGGAAAGACGCGTGAAGGACCCTATATACTTGAATCTTGATTTGTCTGATGATAACATTCAGATGAGTAACTTTATGATCAAACAGCCAAGCATTCCTAATTTCCCAAATGCCATACACTGTGCATGCAAACCCAACTCTCTTTGCAATGGCCTGCACCCCGGTGCCTCTAGCCTCTTTGATTATCCATTTTGCTGTAGCTTTGAGGGTTGTTAAAGCCCGAGAAAATCCCAGCCGATATTTGATCACAACCCATACTTGCCGAACCATAGAACGTTGGAAAAATAGATGGTTAACCTACTCAATTGTAACACCACAAAACGCACAGGAAGTATCTTTCAGCTGATCAATTAATTTATCCTTGGTTAGCAATCTATCTTTAATGGCAAGCCATAGAATAAATGAGTGCTTCGGCAAAACAAATTGGTGCCAAATCATTTTCGGCCAGCAAGCAGTCCTCCCTTTGCACCGAAAAAAATCATAAGAAGCTTTTGAATCAAACTTGCCTAGAATTGTCCACTGTTGCAACCTGTTTAGGCCTGCTGAATAAGAGCCTTCAGCTACCACAAGCTTGTCTCGAATAAGTCCCAGTTGCCTTACCATTTGTGAGTCTTTCTTGGCCATGGCATACTCCCAGAACGTAACTCTTTTTATGTAGACATGGTGCACCCATTTAACCCACAGTGAGTCTTTCTTAGATTGCACATTCCAAAGAGATTTAGAGATGAGAGCTAAGTTCCAAGCATGTAAGTCAATAAAACCCAAACCTCCCTCCGCTTTAGGCCGACAAATCTCCATCCAAGCAACTAGCGGCTTTTTGTACGTAACAGCTTTGCCACCCCACAGAAAATTCCTGCAAAGAGACATGACCTTATTTCGGACCCCAGCTGGAATAGGTAAGATGGACAACCAAAAACACTCCACGCCCTAAAGAATCGATCTAATTAGCTCACATTGACCAGCATACGGTAACGTAGCACCTGCCCAAGCATTAATATACTCAGAAATTTTAGAAAATAGAGGGTTTAATTGTTCAAAAGTCAACCAGGAGGCAGCCACTGGAATCCCCAAAAATTTGAAGGGAATCTGCCCACCGAAAACCCTGTAATGCATTTGATCTCTTCCCTATCTTCCCTGTCTTCCCTACATATACCAGCCATAAATATATTGGATTTTGCAGCACTAATGCAAAGACTAGAGCAATCCCCAAACTGATTCAAGCATTCCAAAATTAAACCCACTAAAATGACATCCCCTCTAGCAAATAAAATTAAATCATCGGCAAAGGCAAGATGAGTAATGTTCAACGCAGCGCATTTGGGATGGAAATTAAATTGTGGGTTGAATTTTAGCAGCCCCAATTTACAAGACAAGAATTCTAAACCAAGCACAAAAAGGAATGGGGAAATAGGACCCCCTTGTAGTAAACTTTGGAGACCATGAAAGAAGCCATACAAAGCCCCATTAAGAGATATAGAATAAGAAGTAGTAGAGACACATTGCATAACCCAAGTCACAAACAAAGCCGGAAAACCCAAACCTTGAAGGACATCCTCCAAGAAGATTCAATCCACTGTATCATAGGCCTTTCGAAGGTCAACTTTCATCATACACCGGGGAGAAATTCTACTCCAACAATAATTTCGCAGCAGCTCTTGAACTATATAGATGTTCTCTACCATACTCCGATTTGGCACAAAAGCTGATTGAGCATGATCAATTAATCCTTTCAAAATATGAGACAAACGGGAAGCAATAATTTTGGAAATCACTTTGTATATAACATTGCAACAAGCAATGGGCCGGAACTCCTCTACCCTTGAAGCATTTCCAACTTTGGGGATCAAAGCTATCATAGCATGGTTGACCTGTTTAAGCATTTTTCCAATTGCAAAGAATTCCTTCATAGCTGCACACACATCATACCCCACAATATTCCAGGCCTTTTTAAAATAAACACGAGGAAAAACCATCTGAACCCGGAGCTTTATCATCTCCAATATCAAACAGAGCAGTTTTAATTTCACCATCAAGAACTGGCCGAGTGAGGAACAAAGCTTGCTCTGCCTCCACCATTTTATCCTCTGTTAGAATTTCCTTTTGAAGCTAGAACAATCAGATTTAGTCCCCAACAGGTTCTTATAATAATCAACAAACAAGGAACTGACTTGCCGAAATGAAGAAGTGGGCATCCCATCAGGCTTAATAAATGAGATAATTTGATTCCTCATTCTATTATTCTTAATCAAGTCATGAAAGAATTTAGTACCCTTATCACAGTTCTTCAAGTACTTAACATTAGCTAACTACGAACAAAAGCTCCTATCTGCCTCTGCCAACCGAAAAGCATTCACCTTAAGGTCCACAATTCGGTTTTGGAGATCCACATCCCTTGGGTTATCATGTAATTGTTGCTGAACTTGCAACAGTTCTACATCTGTAGCCTTGGCTCTAGCTAAGATATGGGAAAAGTGTTACCTATTTAAGGCCTTTAATGGCCCCTTCAAAGCCTTGCGCTTCCTACATAATTTGAACATAGACGTACCCTCACAAGGCATGTTCCAAACACCTTCAACCAAATTTAAAAAAGCCTCATGGTGTGTCCACATATTGAAAAATTTGAACGGTCGAGGACCTTGATAATTATTACCAAACAGCGAAACCACACACAGAGAGTGATCTGAAAATTTTCCGGGAAGCCTAAAATTAGCCAAAGCTGCCAGCCCCTGTTCAGCCCATTTTTCATTGGTCATGGCCCTATCAATTTTGCTCCATACCGTATTATTAGTCCAGGTAAAGAAAGCACCTGTGGACATAGTGTCTATAATGCCAATATCATAGCAACAACTACGAAAATCGCTGACCTCGTATGGGGTAACCGGGAGGCCATTGCTTTTCTCCTCCCCATTAAGAACATTATTAAAATCACCTAGAAGCAACCAAGGAACCTCAACTGTAGATTTGAACCTGCTTAGATTTTCCCACAAAGGCCGCTTCCAGTAATGGAGTTAAAAGCATAAATAAAGCTAACACAAAATTGAATGGAAGTGATTTTACATGTTGCCAAACAATGGATAACTTGTGCCGAACTTTCAAGAACTTCTAAATCAACTTTGTCCCCTCTCCAGATAATTAGAATGCGACCATTGGGATTAGACTGGAAATTATCCGTAACCTGCCATCTTCGAAATCGATGTTGAACAATGTCCAATGATCTTTGCTGCTTCAACTTGGTTTCGAGAATACCCATAACAACCACTTTGTTTTTCCTAATATGATCCAACACCCCATTCTATTTTAGAGACTTATTAAAGCCCCTAATGTTCCAAAAGGAGACAATCATTACAAACAATTGGAGGGGGAGCCACCCCCAAAATTTGCGCCTAACTCAACTGGAGGAGCTGCCTTGCTATCTTGAATTGATTGTTTACAGTTCTTCGTCTTTTTCACGCCAATGTGATCAAGATCTTGGGCTATAAGAATCAAAGGAGAGCTCCCCTAACCCTTAATAACTGCTGAACTAGCAGGCATATGCCTCCCTCCCACCAAGCTTAGGGATGTTTGTTGCTCGGCCACCACTACTCTATTCTTGTTTGTGTACCTGACCTGTGTCACAACCTGATGCTGTTTGCCTGCTTGAGTCTTGGGTCTTTGTTGAGTTTTAAGAGTCAGTTCGCACTAGCAATCTGCTTTGCTTGTTGTACATAAACACCTATACCCATTTGACATTTCTGTTGCACTGAGGAAGCTTGCACCTGAGCCGTGTGAGTTTCTTGCACTAATTCTGCCATAACCTCTACAGCCATAACCTGACCCTGCTCCACTACTTCATCTGTGAGAGAATCCAACACCTCAAACTAATTACCATATACCGGGGAATTTGGCAAAGACTTCAATTGAGTTGCTTTCATGGAATCCTTGGAAATTCTGACTTGTGTCAATTCGATTGGAAAGTTCATCTTAGACTTAGAAAGTTGTGGCACCCTTTCTGTCAAAGGCACATGGGCCTTTACAGCCCCTGTCTCCCCATCATGGTTAACACCATTCAGCTTAGAGTTTTCATTTTGGGCCTTCCCTTTGTTCTTAACAACACAGCCTGCCACTGAATGGCCCATCATTTTGCAATAGGAACAATACCTTGGCATGTTTTCATAAAACACTACCTGTTCAATAACTTCACCATTGGGCAATTTCAACATCACAGCATAAGATAACTCAGCAGCCATATTAACTTCCACCAAACATCTGGCATACGACACATGATCTCTATGGGAAGTTAACTTATCTATATAAATGGGCTTGCCAATTTGAGAGGATATCTTGCCCAACACACTTGGCACCAAAGATCCAAGGGGAGATAACGAGTTGAATCCACACCGGGAAGCAATGAATTTCTTCATCATCAAACCTGAAAAATTGTGGCATAATCTTGAGGAGTAAAGGCCTACCGAAGATAATGTATGGTCCATTTTCCAGTGTTTTCATTTGAGACTCAGCATTTTCAAATTGAAAAATTATCCAGCCACTGTTATGGTGGTGGATGTTGACTGGTACCTTCCAAGCATCAACAATTTGTTTAAGTGCCAACTTTCTGGGAAATCTCCCACCAAAGTAACCAACCAAACAAAATTTTCAAGGAGACCATGTGTCTTGCACCTCCTCAAGCTCAACATGAACTGGCGCATCAACCACCGCAAATTGTTCAAGTTTGCTGCCTGCAAAAGGCAGCCTGTTCCGAGCAAAATGACTTGCATAGGTTGCCTTAACCTACATTTGAGAATGTGCTAGAGACCCCCTAATGGCATTGGTTTCAGCCACGAAGCTAGTAGAAGCTGGCAAATCCACTGTGTCATTTTTACAAAGACCTGCAGTAGAGTTAGTATCTTCCTCTCCCAATGTTCTTGAAGCAGCATCAGTTTCTTCCTCTTCCGAATCATCCTCAACAGATTCTCCCTTAAACTCCTCAACACCAAGTGCACCAACCAAGGTTATATTGGGTTCATTTAGCATTCCACCCCTTAGACCTTTAGCTGATCGTTCCATGGCAGCTTCCAAAATATCTGCCATTTCTTATTGTTTAGCTTGACCGACAGGGAGGACTTGAAGGTTGAAGACCCATGCCCTTTCCCTTTATTGGGGCCTTTGCCCCTCCCCTTGACGGGCATTCAAAGTTCAAATAATAAAAACCCCAAGTCGCAGACACTGTTCATTCGAGAAAGGAAGGTAGAACAATTAGAACCAAACACAATCAATACCAACACAGACCAGTAGCTGTAAAAAAATCGTAATCCACCCTTAAAAGCAATTAGGGACCAATAGAAATATATTGCAGTTGAGTAGCTCCGAAAATAGCAAATCCCGCTATTCAAGATCAATAACCCGGTGAAATCCAACCCTTCACGTTACCAGAAATCGTGGTGGCCCAACTCAGCAAACTTAATCAATGAAGAAGACAAATATTTCGTGAAGAAATTGAGGTTAAAGAGCTACGAACATCAGCAAGCGAAGGCAACAGATTCACCAAGAAGGAACCTACCGAGAGCTTCTCTCTCTAACCTTACTCGGTTGTTTTTCATATATATTACTTGGAAGGCCTTTTAGATGTGATCATAAAATTGAACCCTATTGCCCTACATTCAAAACAGTGTTTGAGATAAGGGTGTAAGTATTCGCGAGTGTTCGTCACTGATCGATTGATACTAGCCAGCTAATGCCACTAGCTATTCGTAGACCCCAGTTATGGTGACGCTAGTAGCAAGCGCTGAGAGACTGCAAGCATTTTTTGTGGTGGAGATTTATAGAACTCATTAGGATGGGATAGCTACCCGATGTGTGACGATGACCCCTAGTTCTTTTTTCCCCTTGGGCCAAAGAAATCAAACCTACACCTGCCCCATTTACTTAGGGGCTCCTCCATCAGAAGACTTCAATTCTATCCATCAAATTCGACATCTAAAAATTAAGTCAAAAGATCAAATAATCATGCTCTTTAGAATCCTATGAAAGTCAATATATGTTGTTCTTGTAATTATTGTAAACTTCAAACAGATCATAAAAGTTGACCTAGATCATATGTGAATATAGGAACTTTAACAGGAAATAAAACTAAATGTGAAAACTTACCTGTTTGCTTTATGGTTTCACGAATCTCTTTAGAGCGGCGATTAATCTCGAGTAAAGCTTTTTGGAGGCTGGTCTTCCTCTTTGTATCCACTACTGTATGACAGAATTTTATGAAAATATGTCTAATTGTGGGAAGAGAGGGGACCTAGCCTCTATATATAAGAAAACCCTAGCCACATTGAGTCTTTCCATAAAAGACTCAATTGGCTTATTAGGCCCACACTAATTACCGTCAACCCATATTGATAATAGGTGCACACTAGCCTATGTATAATAGATCACAACCTTATTGGGCTTACCGTGTTTGTCTCATCCAGACTTGGGTCCAACCCATGTTTAGAAAACACCCACAAATAATGTGGGCTCAATCAAGAATAAGCTAATATTCTTCCACTTTAGCCAACATTAATTGTAAAAACAAATTTTGAAAAACGACTCTTGGGTTAGAACATGAAAATAATTGTATGTGACCACAATTTTAAAAAACCAAGTAGGATGAGAAACAACACCTAAAATAAACCGCTCCAACAAAGCTATCAATATCGAACCAAGGCAGTCATTACATTACTAGTCCATGCAAGACCACTCATGATTACAAACACTAATAACTCTATCGACATGGATCAAATGTGGTAGTGTGGTGGGAAAAAGCACTCCGTATGTGATATGATAATAGTGCTAATCCTCAATCAGTCCTCAAATTCTCTTTAACTGTATGCTCATTCAATAAGCAATAGAATTCCAATGGTTTCTAATGAAACCCATATGTCTTGCACAATTGTCTCGAGATAACTTTATGGTGCAAACACAAGACATATCCTGAATTGCTTAAGTCACACCAAACTTAAGACTATCAATAAACTGAATCATGAATACATTTATCCATATGATATGCAAGTATCAGAAATATATTCATACATAAATGACATCAAACACAACCATAAAAGATAACCATCAAATAACCAAAAAAGGTCTCAATACATAAGATCTGTCAAATAATGTAAAGAAAACAACTCCCAATAATCAAGTACATCAAATGACCCAATTGCACCCATGTTGGAAACATATCTACTAAAGGTAATAGGCCAGAGTCCCTTGGTCAAAGGGTCTGCCATCATCTGTTCTGTATCGACGTGCTCAATGATGATGTCACCTTTCCTTACCAAATCCCTGACAGATAGATACTTAATCTCAATATGCTTAGACCCACTAGAAGTCTTATTATTCTTAGAAAAGAATATAGCTGCACTATTATCACAAAAGATCTTCAATAGTCTAGCAATGGAATCAATCACCTTAAGTTCTGTAATAAAATTTCACAACCAAACAGCTTGGGTTGCAGCTCCAAAACAAGCCTCAAACTCAGCATGCATAGTGGAAGAAGCTGTAAGAGTCTGCTTGACACTTTTCCATGAAATAGCTCCTCCAGCTAGCATAAAAACAAATTCGGAGGTAGATTTCATGTCATCCACGCATCCAGCAAAATATGAATCTGAATAACCAACAACCTCAAGATTGTTTACTTTTCTGTATACAAGCATATAATCTTTCGTTCTCTGTAAATACCTCATTACTTTCTTTGCAGCCACCCAATGGTTCATACCAGGGTTAGAAAGATATCTACCAAGAACTCTCACAGGAAAAGTAATATCTGGTCTAGTACAAACCTGAGCATACATAAGACTGCCAACTGCACTAGCATAAGGAATGTTCTGTATAGCTTTTACTTCCAAATCATTCTTGGGACATTGACTCTTACTAAATTTGTCACCCTTGGTAACAGGAACATCACCAGGTCTACAGTTTTGTATACTAAACCTCTCAAATACTCGACCGATGTACCCCTTTTGAGAAAGCCCCAGTATACCACGAGATCTATCATGAATGATTTCAATACCCAAAACAAAGGAGGCCTCTCCAAGATCTTTCATATCAAACGAATTAGACAACAGCATCTTAGTCTCATCCAAAAGACTTAAGTCACTGCTGGCAAGTAAAATATCATCAACATAAAGAATAAGGAAAATAAATTTCCTCCCACTAACCTTAAGATATATGCACTGATCAACCTTGTTTTCCACAAAACCCAAGGAAGTGACAATCTCATCAAACTTCAAATACCAGTGACGCGAGGCTTGCTTCAAACCATAAATAGATTTCTTTAACTTACATACCATGTGCTCCCTGCCTTCTTCCTTGAAACATTCAGGTTACACCATATAAATCTCCTTATTTAGGCTACCATTCAAAAAAGCAGTCTTGACATTCATCTGATAAAGCTCTAAATCATAATGAGCCACCAAAGCCATGACAATTCTGAATGAATCGTTAGATGAAACTGGAGAGAATGTATTATTATAATCAATGCCTTCTTTCTGAGTAAACCCCTTTGCAACTAATCTAGCTTTGAAACACTCAACCTGCCCTTTAGAGTCTTTCTTGGTTTTGAACACCCACTTGCAACCAATAGCCTTACGGCCAACTAAAAGATCAACGAACTCCAATACTCCATTATGCGTCATAGAACGCATCTCATCCGTCATAGCATCCACCCACATGCTAGACTGGGGACTCGAAATCGCACCAACATAAGTCACTGAATCAACCACAAGACCTACATCATAGTTACTCTCACCAAGGTAGACAATAAACTCATCAAATATGGTAGGTCTTCGCTGTCTCACTGATCTCCTCACAGGTACCTCTGGAACAGGCTCAACAGGATCAACAGGATCAGGAGCATTAGCAGCAATGGGTGCATTAATCCCCAGCTGCTCCTAATCAATTCTATCCACAGGTGTAGGCAAAACAAAAGTCTGAACATTAAGCAAGGAGATAGGCACCACCTCGCTTTGCCTATCAACATCAAGGTGCTGTGAGGTCTCCAAATCAGCTGTATCATGCTCCAAGAACTTAGCTGTCTGAGACTCAACAATCTTAACACTAGGCGTAAGACAGTAGAACCTGTATCCCTTAGAATGATCTGGATACCCAATGAAGAAACTGTTGGTCCAATAAGTAACCCAAGAGGGTGGGTGAATTAGGTTTTTCAAAGATTAATACAAGTTAAGATTAATTAAAATTAATCTTAAACAAAATAGCAATGGCTAATCTATGTGCAAAGCAATGTTATCAATGGAAACAAAGAAAACAGAGCAATAAGAAGGAGACACAGATTTACCGAGATTCAACCACAAACCGTGGTCTACGTCCTCACCCCAAGACCTCCTTGAAGCCTTCTTCCACTATGTAATCACCTATTACAAGATGGGCTGCTGATTGATAAAGTGCTCAGCTCACTCTACAAGAACCCCTCACTAAGTTCTTCAATTCCCAAGTGGTTTTGTCCAAGCTCCACTTAAACTTTACAAAAGTTTTGCTTCACACAAGAGAACTCTCAAACTCTCAGTTACAAGTATATAAGAGTATACAACTTACAAACAAACTCTCTAACTAGAGTAGATTTACAATCAAAGCTCACAAGAATAACATAGGAGGAATGTTTCAGGAATATCAGTGATTCAGTAGCTTTTCGTCTCTTCTTGTTTCTTCCTCTTGATTCTTGTGTATAAATGCAGTTGGAGGCTAGTATATATACCCTTGTATTGATTCCATCCGTTAGAGGTGGTTGGGTATCATAAATGCACGTCCATTCTGTTATAACGTTAAGAAAAATAGCCGTTGCGACAGAGGGAGTCGGCTCCATTTCTTGTGGTGTTGACACTTCCTACTTCTACATTTACCAGATGATGTTCACTGAGTTCATGAGTCCCCTCTTCATGTTGATGAGGCGACTCCTTGTTCATCTGTCTTCTTTATATAAGGCTTCTGCTGTCATGAGGCGACACTTCTGCTTCAGGTGTCCACTCATTGATCATTTGAACTTCAAGCCTTTTGCTTCTGTTACCAGGAGGCGACACTTCATCCTCAAGTGTCCGCTCATTGATCATATTGTCTCCAAGCCTTTGCGTCTGGCACCAAGAGTCGACACTTCATTACAATGTGTCCGCTCATTGCCTACTTGGTCTTCAGGCTTTTTGCTTCTGTGTTCAAGAGGCGACACTTTGTTTCAATGTGTCCACTCATTGTCCAATTTGTCTTCAAGCCATTTTTGCGTCTGTGTGCAAGAGGTGACATCTCAATTCCATGAGTCTCCTCATTGCCCAGAATTTAGCCTTCAGATTTCCACTGATCAAGCTTATCAAAGCACTGGTATAAGATCTTCAAGGAGTATGTCTTTGGGGTATGAAAATAAATCAAATCTTCCTAACTCATCAGAGTTAACTTCTAATCAAATTTGGATTGGATTAATCATTAGATATTGATCTTCTTCTTGAAACTCAAACAGTCAAAGCTTCACTAGATCAAGGCTAGTCTTTTCTTCTTCATTTACAAAGCTTCTTCAATTCATTATAGAACTTCTTTTTCGATGCCACGCTTTCTATAGAGCTTCACACTGCTTCATTTCTGATTTCCTCTCTTTGCTAGCAATTCTTCATTCTTCAATAAACACTTCACAAAGTCCATTGCAGATTTGATGAAATCTCTTCATACATCTAGTCTTCATTGACTCTTTACACTGTAGAAGAATTTTTCACTTGAATTCCATGTAGAGATCAAATATTCATTGTGAGCCTTCTTCTTGGCAACTTCAATCACATGTCTTGAATTGGTCTTTAGCATATCTGATGAAATCATCTCTTGAGCACTTTCCAAACTCTTCAACAGCCAATTCATATTCAACTGAGCATTGCACCTCTTCAACTGATCTTTGTGTATTCTGATGAAATCTTCTTTAGGCATTAACATCGTCTTCATTCTTCACCTTTAACTGATCATTTCATTTCCTCAACTGATGAAGTTTTTAGTCTGGTGCAAATCAATCTTCATTGAAACTATGCATACTTGAAGGAAGCTTCAATTGAACACCTTCAATCTCTTCAAATGTAGAACACATGTTTGAAGTAGAGATAGGCATCATTTCTCAATTTGGTTCATTGCATAACTCTTTGAATTCATTGCTTGCTTCTTGAACTAGTTGTGCATTCTCCTTGATATGTGTTAGACTTAAGATTCAACTTTGAGTCTAAGTTATGAACTTGTTAATCTGCACACTAAGTAGATTCATTAGTAACATAACACAAGGTTTAGTTATCATCAAAATCAACATGGAAATTAACCTTGAGTCAACAAGGATTAACCTTGACTCAACAGAAACAACGAGTGGTTCTAGGGTCGGTTTTTCTCTCAAAAGGGTTATATATCCTAACCTCTGCCGGACAACCCCAGACACGAAGATAGTTAAGGCTAGGCTTTCTACCAGTCCACAATTCAAAAGGTGTTTTAGGAAAAGACTTGTTGGGAACCCTATTGAGAATGTACAAGGCAGACTTAATGGCATCACCCTAGAGATATGTAGGCAAATTACTCCTACTCATCATACTCCTCATCATGTCTTTAAGGGTGCGATTACGCCTTTTGGCCACACCATTCTGTTCAGGACTACCAGGCATGGTATATTGGGCAACAATCCCACATTCTTGCATGTATTTGGCAAACAGTCCCATATGTTGTCCAGTGACATCATGTCTGCCATAATACTCACCCCCACAATCAGACCTAACAACCTTAATCTTTTTGGTCAATTGATTCTCCACTTCTATTTTAAAAATTTTAAACTTTTCAAGTGCATTAGATTTCTCTTTAATTAAGTAAATATAGCCATAACGAGAGAAATCATCAATAAAGGTCAAAAAATATTTATTTCCACAAAAGGTAGAGAAATAAGGTCCAGTAATATCAATGTGTATGACTTCTAAAGGGCCATCACTCCGTGTTGTACTTTTCTTCCTAGTCTTGGTCAATTTTTCCCGAATACAGTCAACACAAGTGTCTAGGTCTCCAAAATCAAGTGATATAAGGATGTTATCTTTAATTAGCCTTTGAATTCTTTCTTTAGAAATGTGACCTAGACGCTTATGCCATAACATGGAAGACTGATCTTTAATTCTAAGTCTCTTGGATATACTATTTTTAACATAGAAGGAGGCATACTCATTATCTTGTTCTAATTTCACCCTGTATAATCCATCAGATAACAAACCATAGCCAACAATTTTGGAATTGTAAAATAAATTAACCAAGTCATTTCGAAATTGAAAGCCATATCCAAGTTTGTCTAAGGAAGAAATAGAAATCAAATTCCGTCTAAAAGACGGTACATAAGCAGTGTTTTTGAAAACAAGTTGAAAACCAATTTCTAGATTTAAAACGGCATCTCCTATGAACTCGACTCTAACTATGCTATCATCTCCAATTTTAAGTTTGGCTTCATTCTCACTTGGCCTCTGCCTGCTTCTGAATCCTTGCAAAGACACGGCAACATGAACGGTTACACCACTGTCAAACCACCAAAAATCTGATGGGACACTAACGAAATTAGATTCAAAGCACGTTAAGGCAAGTGAGTTACCTCCTTCCTGTTTGTTCTTCTTCTTATCTAACCATGACTTGTACCTATAGCAATCTTTCTTTATGTGGCCCTTTTTTCTATAGAAAAAACACTTGATAACCTTCTTGACTATGGCATTGGGACCTAAAGGGTTGTGGGTCTAACCATAACCTTTACCCTTTATTATCCTGACCTTTATGAGGGGTATTGGCACTAGGTTTCTTATGGTTCTTTCGGTTCCCATGACTTTGCCCAGGAGTGACTTTGGAATGAGAAACAAGCAAGGCAGACTTAGTTTTCTCTCTCTTAAGCTTATCCTCCTCTAAGACACATTTGACAATGACGTCATTCACCGTCCAAGACTCATTCTGGGTGTTATAGGCAGTCTTTATCTGGCTGAACTCTAGTGGAAGGCTATTAAGAGCATGATGGACGATGAAATCATCAAAGAGGGTAACATTCAGACCTCTAAGTTTGGATTGGAGAAAAATAAGTTTCAAAACATATTCCCTTACCCCACTCTGGCTGTCATACCTCAAACTCGTGAGTTCATTCATCAGGGCTCCAGTCTCAGCCTTGCTGGATACTTGATATCTCTGTCCTATAGCCTCAAACAGTACTTTGGCATTGTTAGTCTCAGGCAGGCCAGTCAATAGGTGCTCAGGAATGGATCTCTTAATCGCAATAAGATTGAGTCGATTTGATCTATCCCTTTTTGCATATAACTCATTCTCAGAACAGAACTAGTATCAGTGATTGCAGCAGGTTCAGGTTCCCTCAAGGCCAAATCCAAATCAACAATACCCAAGGCAAACTCTATATCCTGCTTCCACTTCTTAAAGTTTGAACCATTCAATAGCACAACAGTAGTGTTATTGTTGTTAATTGCAAAGGAAACTGTCATGGCAACAAAAGAGGCAACATATCAGTAGAATAAGGGCAGTAATTATATCAAGTATAAATAATAGGGATGCCCCGGTGTATCATTGTTGTCTCCCCTTTGGGCAGAGAGTGCAACATGCTATGAGGTCCCTCCCAGCCAGCCATCATATGAGATTGCCCAAGCACTTGAAAAAAATAGTCCCCTTTGGGCAGACATGTCTTTCAAAAGTTAGGCACTCTCGGATCAGCTGCTGAATCACATCCCTGTCATTAAAGCACATAATAACCCCCTTTAGGCAAGCGATTGTATGCAATAACACAATAGACACAGTCATATATCATATGCAAGAAAATCAGATTTAATGAGTGTACCCCTTTAGGCAGTAGCACCCATTTCAATTCAAAATTCTTGTCATGACAATACTTGATGTAAAAGTGTCCTGTATCACATCCTTATGGGCACATAGCCAAAAGTACCCAGTGATCATATATGTATTGCCTGAGTCATGTAATAAAATCATATTTTGCAATTTTCAACATAAAATGACAATTTTAGGCTCCTAAAAGGACTTATGGGAGAGAGTATAATTTTCAGGAATCTAACTAGGGAGAGGATACACTACCAATAGATTCAGAAGGTCAAAAAACATTTACCCATGAAAAATCAGGAAAAACTAATGCATAGATTTCTGAAAATAGCTCAATTTACCCTAAAACAGGCCCAAATAAATACCAAACAATGTCCAAAAATTATGAAAAAATATTTTCTGGAATCCTCTCACTGAGAGGAGAATTTTGGAATTTTGGTGGACCCCAGGGGTTCACCCAAGCGCCCTCACACGCCTAGGGCCGCGCGTGGGCGAGGCTAGCCGCTGGCTGGTCATCCCTGACCTTAGGCGGGCCGGACCCGACCCGGTTCGCTGTAATTCGATTTTCAGCCCAATTTTCACCCCAAATTCGACATTCTGAGCAAGATTTTTGCTATTTTACTACACATGTAAGGTCTTTAAACATCAATAAACATGTTTATGATCATTTTAAGGGAAAAAACACATGATTTTAGGGTTTCCAAGAACCTTAGATTTGGCTATGGCGGCTAGGGTTTCAAAACTTGATTTTTCTTGCATAAAACTTATACTAACAGATTCGTATGCTATTCAGTAACAAGAATATGTAATATAGTGCAAGGATATGCATGAAAAACATCATATTCAAGAATTTTACAAGAAATTTCAAGTTTTTTCACCGGAAACTTCAAAAAATCATAACTTTTTCTACGAATAGAGTTAGGTTACAATCTTTATATCAAAACGTTCGTTGTTCAGAGAGGAACAAAAGCCCCTTGTTAATTTTCTGAAAAGAAGTCATCTATTGTTTGGATTAAATCATGCAAGATTTGGGTTTAACAACTCATAATCGAGTTTAACAAATTTAAATCACACAATAAGTCCCTAATCCACATAAATTAGGCTCTGATACCACATGTAAACTTCAAAACAGATCATAAAAGTTGACCTAGATCATATGTGAATGTAGGAACTTTAATAGGAAATAAAACTGAATGCGAAAACTTACATGTTTGCTCCATGGTTTCACGAATCTCTTTGAAGTGGCGATTAATCTCGAACAAAGCTTCTTGGAGGCTGGTCTTTCTCTCTGTACCCACTACTGTATGATGGAATTTTATGAAAATCTATCTGATTGTGGGAAGAGAGGGGACCTAGTCTCTATTTATAGGAAAACCCTAGCCACATTGGGCCCTTCCATAAAAGACTCAATTGGCTGATTAGGCCTATACTAATTACCGTCAACTCACATTGATAATAGGTGCACACTAGCCCATGTATAATAGATCACAATTTTATTAGATTTATCATGTTTGTCTCATCCAACTTGGGTCCAACCCGTGTTTAAAAAACACCCACAAATAATGTGGGCTCAATCAAGAATAATCTAAAAATTATGTCAACCAAATGCTTAGCAGTTTTACAGCTTCACTAATTATATAAATTTCTATCGTCATTTCATTATTTTAGTATTGTCCAGAGTTAGTTGGTGAAATAATAACTTATCTATAATGTTTGGCCACAGGTGGTTTTACTGTATCAATTTTCATACTTTTTTACATGCAACGAATTTACACAAACATTTACTAAATTTGAATTTGAAATAGTTAATTAAATTTGAAATGATCACAATTGGATAAAGTATTTACGCGGGTAGCCAGAATATTTTGCTAATTAAAAAAAATTGAATTTAAAGTTGAGTAAAAATGGACTTTTTTATTGTTTAGGTCAAAAGGTAGACTAAATTATTTAAATTTTGATTAAATGTTGTAAAACCATATGGGAACGTGGGTTTGCCTTGTGTTGATTAATTAACCTAATTCTCTAATTATAAGAACAAATCAATCACCTACCACATGCAATCTAACATAAATAAAGTAAAAAACAAGGCACATAGAATTTTTGCATAGGAACCCTAAATTAGGAAAAAAAATCATAAGGCCATACACATCTTCTTTGTGTTCAGCACTATAAACTTGAAACAATTACAATAATAAACTTACTATCTAACTCGTTGATCTACAACTCTGGTAAAAGTCTCAGACTTATTCGCTAGACCCCACAATTCACTATTCTCCCGTGCTTTGGACGTCAACCATTGGAATTCGCCAAAAACGATATGTGTGAAGAATTGTTGTTAACCAGAAAGAAGAATACTCCACTGTATTGGAAGCCCAATAAAGCTTTTTGAATAGCTAGATGGTCTTTCTAAATATATGTATATGAATTATAAAACCTTCAAAACTTTTATATAATGTCTGGAGTATTTGTAGAGCCTTAAACGAAGTCTATCTCACAGTAGGAAAGGATTCCTAAGTAGACATGAAGTCATAGCTCGAATTTCCAAAAACTATGATGTGAGTTCAAACTCTTTGGTTAGGGGTTCGAACGCCCAACCATTCAAACTCCCGCTAAACATGAGTATGTAGATCTCGATATATAATGAACCTCGATAACACTTTTGGTTTAAGAGATATAATTTTTCAAAAGTTTGACTCTGCGTTCTTCAGTAACTTATACTCTGACAACTTCTACTTAAAACTTATTCTAAATTTACCCAAATAAAACTCAAAACATAATAACAATTAAAGTGTTTTTGTTCACGGAATATGCCAATACTACAAACACTAACAAATATCATCCTATGAAGATTAATATTTCAGGGGACTACGTACCACATATTACAGCCGTTTGAATGAAGCCCGAGTCTTCAACGTAAAATGCCCGTGGAAATGCTTAGGCCCAAAAGTTTTAGGCTTTCCTAGGCCTACAAGATTGGGTCAAGTGTTCTACCCAGTTCAGATTTTGGTGGTTTCGATGTGACCCACGCAAAACCTGTTTCCTTGGCCCAATTCACACAATAAGTTGCTGGCTGAAATTGGTCTGAGTGAGTGGTTTTGAGGTCAAGGTCTGCATTCGTATTTGCATTTACATTCGCATTCGCATTCGCATTCTCATTCTCATTCTCTTTCTCATTTTTATTCATTTAATTTATTTAAAGAAAAATGTTATTTGTTCAAAAATTTTATACAACATATCTTAACAAATGATGTGACAATGACGTATTTGTAATTAAAAGTTATCGTGGTAGATGTTTTGTTATAAATTGAAAGTCTCTCATTCAACCATCCATATTAAAAACTCCGTATGAATTTTTTTGAAAAGATACAGCATTTTCTTTTATGAATCTATAATACTATGCAAATAAATTTTTAATTTTATTTTATAGAATTTCTATACAAAATGAGATGGCTATTTGCAAACCTTTCATTTCAAACCAAAACACCCATAGTTTCGGTATATAATTTCAAAATTACCACTGCCACATGATTCTGAATGAGGTTTTTGCATAAAAATTTTGTAAGAGTACAATTTTCCTTCTTGCATATATTCTAATGCAAATTTAAGATATCCATACTGTACTTATACAAAATGAAGTGGCTGAGTTGTAGGTTTAAAACAAAAAATTGATCATAATAGTTTCTAATTACAAAACTACTTCGGCCACCTCATTTTGATGCAAAATTCTGTATAAAAATAATGAACAAGTAGCATTTTTCTATCCATGCCAATGGCTACTATGCAACTACCAGCCTGTTTAAAACTTGGGAGAGGGAAAGAAAGGAAAGGAAAGGGAAAGTAGAGAAAAAAAAAAAAATGAAAGAAAAAAATCTTTCCCTTTCCTGTTTGGTTTTACAAAAAAAAAAAAAAAAAAAAAAATTAGGAGTGGAGAGAAAGAAGAGAAAGAAAGAGATTGATTTAAAAAAAAATTCTCCCTTTTCCCTTCCCTTACCCTCTTAGATAGAATCAAACAAGTAAAAATAAATAAATAGTAATTTTTTCTTCTTTTGTTCTCCTTTTTCAAGTTCCAAACAGGCTGTAAACGGTTTTCAATGAACGAGAGGTTTGTTGTAGGCTTGTAGTAAATGATCACTCACTATGGAGTTATAGCTACATTCGATGCCTAGACGCCACAACTTTGAACTTAAGGCACACTTCAATTCATAAAAGGAAAATGTTATTTTTTTAAAATTTTTGTATGAAATTTTATACTAAAATAATATAGTAATGACAATTTTACAATTAAAAAGTATTTTAATAGATTTTTTATTTTAAAGTGATAGACTCATAATTTAACTATATCATTCAGATGATAAATTCTATATAAATTTTTTAATTATATAGCATTACCTTTCAAAGAGCTATATATATGTATATATGTTTCATGTACATAGATTGCCCAGACCGATAGTTCATTTAAATGGAGCAGGGGATGCATAGCATGGCTCGTGGCTGCGAACCCTTAAGCGACTCATGGCCTTTGCGGTACTGTGATCCATGACCCCACATGTGCATCTACAGCCAAAGTCGAAGCATAAACACTATATAGATACTGACACAGTAATTTTTAAAAATTATAGATATAAATTAAAAATATATATTTAAAAAAAACTAATCCAGCATTAAAAAAACACTATTAAGTCTATAATTTAATCATCATTTAAAATAGAATATGATAAAAACAAGTTCATAATTTAAAAAGTATAAATTCATATCGTGTTTGTTTTATCATTGCAGTCCAAACGGGCTCCTAAAGCATATCTAATTCTAAATAAATTTAAAATAATAAGACACCTATCTATGCGGGAAGTGTCCGATAAGTATTGATGTCCTACACAAATAGAGAATGAAAAACATGAACCAAGGGTAAAACATGGCATATAGACTATATGGAGCTGTTATTGCACCTGAAGATTGTTGTAGCGATTGAAGGTTTTCTTGCAGACATGGCATGAAAAGTGGGTAAAGCCAACGAGAATTTGCGCAGGAGTTGGTATCCAATACTGGGTTGTGGCTACGTTTACATCCATCTTCTCACTTGAATTCGTGGAGCCATTGGTGCAGTTAGGAAGGCCAATGTGTAAGGCAACGGTGATGTCCTCCTTGTCTTCATCGCAAGGTTTAGGGTTTTCCTCTAGTGGAGTTTCAGGCCAGCGAAGCAAGCAGCTTAGCAATGGTAGAGGTTTGAGAGAATTTCGGGTAGTGTTTGGGAAGATTTGAAACAGTTCAGTATCATCAGATGGAATCTCCGAGGGCTCCATGCTATCAGTGCAACACTAGTATGATTCAACGCATTCTTCGACGGATATATATGTATATACATACACATATAGGGGGAGGTTGTAGCCATGGTTGAAAGCTATGATTGGTTCTGGAGTTATGGTTGAAGATAAAAAGGAGAGTGAGATTAGAGGGACGGTGGCTGGAGAGAATGTGTTGGTTGAGTGAAAACAACCATTATTTAAGGGGGTAATTAATCTCTGCTGTTTGTCCTCTCTATCTGCTTTTGGTATGGAAAGCAAATACCTTAATTACTGTGGCCCATGGATTCTAAATTTTGCAAGAATTCTATCACAGAGGGTGTAAAATCTATGGCAACTTTTTTTTCATCTCCAAACCACCTTTGATATAAACAATACGTGAGAGAGAGAGAGAGAGTTTTGCATTGCAGGTTAGAAGATGATTAACTTCTAAGGACCCGCAAGTGGCCCTCTTATTTAAATCTCAATTCCGCAATCCCTATTCACTGCAGTACAAAACTAGTACACCACATTTGCATGGGTGAATAACTAGCCATGCTTCTTTTTTTCTTTTTTTTTTTAACATTTTCCTTCAAAAAGTTCAATAATTAGCCATATTTAATTTATTATCGATTAAACTTGGGACAATTTGTTTCTTCTCTCTGTTCAACACAATGTAAATCAAGTCCGTCCAACTTAAAATTACTGAGTTGTTTAGCACTTCATGTGCAAAATTTAATGAAGTTGGTGAAATTTGAATTCACAATTGCCATCCTCTATATTTTCCTTCATACCAATCTGGGGGACGATCCTAATTCGGGTTTCAGTTGGCTAGTCACTCTGTGCCAGTTCATCTATTCGTTCGTTCCTGCATTAGGGAGTGAACTTCAAGATCATAAAATGTATTTAATTATGCTGTGCTCAACAAGAAAGTGATAAAAACACATCAATTAACAGATTTAATCAATATAATCTCTATCAGTAGTGTTAAAGAGCCACGTCTTAGAAAGCCCATTTCGTAATTGAATGGCACTAAATTATTAATTACTTCCTTGATATGATTGCTACTACTACTAAGCATGTATGTACCATGCAATCATCCAGAAACACCATACCAAAACATTAATCAACTTGTCATAAAAAATAAAAAATAAAAAGCAAAAAGAAATCATTGATCAACGTAATGATAGTCTGAATTGACATAGAAGTTCACTTCATTTTTTTGAACGTTTATTCCCACTAAAAGGAGGGAAAATTAATCTAAAACCTACATGAATTATCAACAAGTTGTTTATTACAGGGGGCTGCAATTCCCTTCTGTCCATACATTAATACATGAAAATTTGTTAAAATTCTATAATTGAAACACAAGTGACTTTTTTTGTTGGGCTGGGGCAAGAAAAAATTCTGCAGAAGGTGATTGTAGTCCAACCTTGCCAGCCATAGCTGCTCCGACCACTGGTAGCCCTGAAGCAGTACCCACCAACAGCTAGAGCTTTGGACCAAAAAAAATTATGAATAGTTGAGTAATTAGGGAGAGATGTAGAGAGAGAGAGAGAGAGATGAGGACATTAACTTGTCAAGATTGTACAATGAAAACTTTTCACCAAGCCATGTATATGCTGTTGAGTTTCTCCCTTAGGTCTTTGGACTTTCTGAAGTAATGGCGCCAACTTCTGCTTCTGTTGAGGTATGCTGTGGAGTCTGTGAATCTGTCACCAACCATCACAGTTTATAAGTAAAGCTTAAGAGTAAGAACCAGGTACATAAATTGTAAATAATTATGTGAGAGAAAGGGAGAGAGGGAGAAAGGGAGTGTAAATATTATATTTCAATGACCTAGGAAAGAAATTACTAAAACTTAATGGTCTGTGTTATGTTTATGTCTGAAATGTACCTGATAGTTTTGTCGATACATTTGCTGATAGACTAGCCTGAATCAGGTGTACAAATGTACTATTTTGGAATTGGGTTGCAATATTTGTTGTTTAAGAAAAAGAAAGAGAAAAAACAAACAAACAAACAAAAGAAGGAAGAATGAGTTGGGGTAGTGACAGTGCTACAGATGCTCAGCTTTAGCAAGCTTCTCTGCCTTTCACATTGGCAGTAAAAGCACTTCTGTACGTTATCATTTCATCTCTTGACAAAGTAATCCTATATACAATCAATTATTTGTGTTTCATGAACTTGTTCCATTGTTTATCCTCTTAATCTTGCAGACTACACCAAGATCTTGATTGCCTTCTTTGAGGGCTATTTAAATTGATTCTTTTCTGTCGATACGCTCCACGAAATGACAGCGTAGCCACACCCATAAATTGGGTACATAAAGGATAGAAAAATTGATTTAGATCTTCTCCATTCCAATCATGGAATGGAGATCTCTCTAACCTATTAATCAATAAATTAGATGAAGCCCTATCAGTATTAGATATCTTATCAAAACTATGTCATTTTATATTAAATTTATTTTCTTATTTATGACCAAAAAAATTATATATTTTCAAATAAATTTTAAGTCAACTCATCTAAATTCTTAATTTTTATTTTAGCTAACATGCCAACATCTCCATTCCAACCATGAAATAGAGAGGATTCTAATCCTCAAAAAATAGCATACTTCCAACTAAAAACATTGTCAGAGACCAAAATAAATGTGTTTACCATCTGCTAACAACGCAGAGATGGTTACCATAGCATGGTAATTCAAATAGAAATTTATGGTATGTATATGATTCAAGAAAGGGGTTATCACCAATGCTAATTCCTTTTTGGTATTTTCGCATAATACCCATAAACCTAAATTCATAAGACTTTTTAAACTAATGTTAATATGGTATTTTTGGACCTCCCCCAATACAGCCACTTGACTGCAGCTTCAGAAGCAACCATCACCTCGATGTTGAATTCACATGCAGTCACTGTTTGTTTACACTTTGCTCCTCTGGCATGACTTCCCATTGACCCATGATGGGTCATAGCATAAACCGGACAGCTCATGTCACATGCTAGTGGTCGCCCACATGCCCCCAATGGTGCATGTCATACATGATCACCACATATCATCCGTACATAGAAAACAGTGCTAATATAGTAATATCATCAACTCAATGTAATTAACATACATAGATACTCATATATGTGAATGTAACTAACATATATATATAGTAATGTAACCTATGAATGTATTAGAACCAAAGAAAATGGGAATTAGGAGAGTTACCAGAGGAAGAGGGAAAGGGATGCCTTCTTGTTGTTGGTTGTAAGGGTAGAGGAGGAAGAGGAGGAGGGGGCGGATAGGTGGAGAAGGACCCCTCCATCTGCGTAGGATAGTAAAGATAAGATGGTCCTTGCACAGGCTGCGCCTGGGGTGCAGAAAATGTTCCCCTTGAAGCTTGCATGGAATATCCATAAAAATATGGAGAGCCCATGGTTGCTGATGACGTTCCATACGGTTGATGGTAGTATTGTGGTTGTTGAAGTTGTGGGTTATAGAGACTCTGCCCAATTAAAAATATGATCATATTATTGTCTCTACTAATTTATACATATATATATATAGAGAGAGAGAGAGGGAGAGAGAGAGGGAGGGAGAAAATTACTTGGGGGTACCCATAATCAGGTGAGTAGGTTGAGTACCTGCAAATGTAGGAACCCTCAAAATTGTTTAGTAAAACAACTAATTAGTGAGATTAATTAGGTGAACATACCTTTACATTTACTATCTAAATTAGTTATCTACCCTTCACAAGAAAATTACTCTAAGCAGCACATTTGTCAGCTTGATGTATAATATATGATGTGAAAAACTTGTTTTGACACAACAATTGGGTCCTACATCTGAAGCAGCTGACACTAACAATATCGTCAGTTATGGTGGGTTCTGGAATTAAATACAGGGCTTAAATAATAAATATATCATCCAGCATACACACAATAGAATTCAACCTATTAGTTATCAAGCCTATCAAGGTGTTGCTTGGACTGGTCAAATATGTCAAATGCATTTTCCAATTAAACTATTCCTTAATTATCATATACAAATACAATATATATATATATATATGCATGTAGACGTCTTTGTCGGCAATCAACAAGGCTCCAAAGAAAGATCAGGCCATTGAATAGAGCGGATCATCATGGAAATAATCCAATTTTAGAGACACTGCAAAGATATCTATATATATGCATATATAAGTATTGTTTTCAGTTTTGTATGTAATATTTATCCTCTAGCATTTTGAATTTTCTTTCTGGTCTTGTTTGAGTATGCTATATGGCCAATATTTTGGTCATAACTTCCTAGTCAAAGCATGAAAGATGGCAATATTTAATGGGGTACAAATTGGATTAATTTCCCTGCATGTAGAAAAGTTCAAAATCACAAAATCCTTGTAAGCTCGCAATATATGGAGCCAAGTTACTGAAAACAATTGATCCACAACAAATCCCAATCACCTAGAATCTATAGATGTATATAGCATTATCTCTTCTGTTGTTTTCAAATAATCAATATACAGTGACTTCAGCTGTTGATAAAATATATGTTAACAGAACATTTTCTGGCAGTGATAAAATTTTAGGCAGCATGGATAAGGAATGCAAACTGAAGAGAAGCATAGAATTGTGAGGGAAAAAAAGATAGATTGTGGCTAGAGAGAGATCAACCCCTCTTCATATGAATTTTTTGTCTTTCCTTTCTTTCTATTAGGTGGTTGGGGTTGTGAGATGGATTCTCACAAAATATAAAGAAATATTTTGATAATGAAGCACCCATTTTTCTGTTTAGTTTTGAACAATGGCCAACAAATCCATAACGACTTTTGATCGGTAATATCAACAAGAGCAATGCTAAACGGGAAAAAAAATTTGCACAAAATTTTCATATAGAATGATGTGGCTGTTTATGATCTTTTTATTTGAAATAAAAAAAAAACTCACTATTTTAACTTATAATTTTAAAATAATTTTAGCTAATGAAGCTTTCTTTACGAAAATTAGGTAAGAATAGAATTTTTCCTATTAATAATTTCCTTACAATCATATGTAGGATTCCATCATTATCAATTTTGAGTTTTGTTTGATGGACATTTAAGCTTTAGGTGCTCCAATTGCCAATTCATCAATTATACATTAATTGACCCACCAAACCAACTGCACTGTAGAAAGAGATTAGGAGAAATAATTAGAAAACTCATCAATCCATATCTAAGCTGTCGTCTGTCAATTCTATGCTTGCCATTAGAGCTATCAATAAAATGGGCCATTTGTATTAGTGGTATGGATTAGTACTGACACAACCATATGAAAACAGCTACTCACCCATAAGGTGGATAAATGACCGAAGGCGGCGGCGGTGGTGGCAGCGGCAACGGCGGTGGGGCTGGCAACGGTGCCGCTACTCCACTATATGATGATGATGCACCCTGTGGTGCTGCACCTCCATGATAAGGATTACCACCTTGATTTCTACCTACATTAACAAAAAAAAAATGAAAAATTTATTCTTCATCACCATCAAAATCCTTTTAACTTTGAAATACTTCAAATCACATAGCTACCAAACGATATATATACATATGTATATGACTATATCGACCTCGAGGCGGTGATGGTCGAGGCCGTCCCAACGAAGCGATGTTGCAATTTGCTCTTCTCCCATCAATGAGAGGGTTTGGATCAGCACAGGCACTCCTTGCCGATTCCGCGTCACGAAAGGTCACCTGTTCATTAAAAACTTCAACCTCCTAAATATATAGAATTAAGATAGGAGTGAAAAATGGTTAAAATCGTAGCTTACAAATCCGTATCCTTTAGACTTTCCGGTGTTCTTATCAGTAATGATCACGGCTTCAAGAATTTCTCCAAACTGCTCAAAATGTCTGCGCAATACATCGGTCGGCGTTTCCCAGGCTAGCCCTCCGACGAACACTTTGGTAAATGTCGTGTCGCCGAATGGTGATCGGTAATGCTGATATGCCATGGCATCTAAAACATCAAATTAACAAATGGGTGCTTCTCCTCCTGCATTAACTCTTAACGTATCACTCATATTTGTTGGTTTCTTCTCTGTCTATCTCTCCTAGTGATTAGAGAGAGACAGAGATAGAGAAAGAGAAAGAGTTTGGAGATGTTTTCTTGTCGTTGTTAATGTTCCATGGTTGTTTGAACTTTGAAGTAGATGCTTTGTGTGTAACAAGAAGAGAGAGAGAGAAGAGAAATCAAGGGCTGGTGAAGAGAGAGAGAGAGAGAGAGAGAGAGAGAGAGCTGCAAACTCTTTACTGTAATAGGAGAAGGGGGTTGTGTGGGTTTGTATAATCGAATGACAGCTGCATGCGTGACTAAGGGCATTTTGAGTTGGTCCTCTCTGTCTCTACATTAATATGCCCTCCCACCCTCCAATCAATAGTCCTCTCCCATTTCTTCTCTAGTTGTCCTTGTGTTCTCTTTTGGGTTTTGCCTTTCTTCTCTAGTTGTCCTTGTGTTCTCTTTTGGGTTTTGCCTCAACTTAAGTTCTTAACCCTCAAATAAAATAGGGAAATGCTAATTTTTTGAAAAATTTGTAAAAAAAAAACAATTCAATCACAATAATGCGACAATAACATTTTTATAAGAAAAATGTAATTCTTTTATAAAATTTGATAGAATAATATGCCAATAGTTTTTTTATAAATAAGAGTCACTATAATGAGTATTTTATTTTTAAATAAATAACTATTATTCAACCACATTATTCTAGTGATAATTTTTGTATGAATTTTCTGTTTGTATAGTATTATTTTTTTTTATAGTAAAGAGTCATCTTGATGGTGTTTGGTTTTAAAGGAGTGGCTCTTATTTTATTTTTATTTTTTTTGGTGCATAAAAAGGACACCATAACCTGGCTCCAAAGACCAAAAGACTCTTATTCAACAATATTATTTTATACAAAGATTGTATATTAATTTTTTAATTGTATTGTATTACCCATTAAAAATGTAGCATACTTCCGCTTTTAATGATAAAAATATTGTTCTTCATTGCATTTTCTAAATGGATGTTTGGATATCATTGACTCGCACATACATACCCATCGTGGGGTCTTCCTAACGATCAATGTGGACCCTCTGATCATCATCAGTGTATCAGCAGTAGGAATTTATTCCAGAGTTTGAACCTGATTTAATAGTTGTTACGAGCATTAATTAGTGATTAAGTTCAAGGATTACATCGAATTAATGGACCGCAATTTGGGCTTGAGTATCTTTCAAGACAAATAGTGGATTATGTGTAGAATCATAAACTTATTTAGAAATTATTTAGAGGTTTTACTAACATGTGCCCTAAGTGCATATTTTAAGCCTATTGTGTCTGATTGTATAAAGAGTTGAAACTTGTATTTTCAGTGTTAAAAATTGTAAAAGTACAAGTTTCAATGTTTGTCTGGTTATACAAAGCATTGAAACTTGTGTTTTTACAATTTTTAACACTGAAAATACAAGTTTCAACGCTTGGTACAACCAAACAAAATAGATTTAAAATGTGCCCTTAAGGCACATATTAACATTTACCATTGTTTAGATCATCAGAACAGCTAATTTACATTATTTGGTCCAATGTTTTCCTTTGTTGGTACATAGGTCTATGGTGGAGAGAGACATGTAATTCAGTCTTTCTCAAACATCTATTAATATCTCTAGATGCTAATCAAACATTTCCATATGACCCCACGTTCCCAACCTTTAAAAAAAAAAAGCCAACTTTAAAACAGCCAAATCGGATCAACAGAACAGTTAAGGATCACCTGATCTAATCCATTTTAATACACCACTCAAAGCAGATAAGAAAAGTAAGCATGCGTTTGCATCGAATCATTGGTGGTCGGCTGCGTTAAAATCGAAATCTCAAACTACAAAACTTTTAGACTAAACATGTTAAAGGCCAGGGTTCTAATGTCAGACTAATCTCGTAGTATTATATGTTAAAGGAAGACCATTATGTTGTCCACACCTCTAAAACTCCTTTTGGGGTTATGACTTTGAAGGATTCTCCCCATGTTCTTGGCTGGAAATACACGTTTGTCATTTCATTGTTGTAAAGCCTAGCTGGTTTAAAGAGATTACATAGCTTTCCACTTGACTTTTTGTTTGTGAGGCCATGAGCACACGCGCACACCCACAGAGAGAGAGAGAGAGAGGCACTAGAGGAGAGAGAGCGAGAGGCACTAGAAGGCCATTATCTGGCTTGCTGCCAGCGTTAGGGACGAGGAGACAGCTATAGGAACCTCCAGTTTTATGGATACTGCAAAAGTCCCTGAGCTGGCAGTCCTCTCCACGTGGGGTTGGTCACTCTTTGAGAAGAATGAGCTGGATTTCATCTACTTTCTTTTACACTCTCTCTCTCTCTCTCTCTCTCTCTCTCTCTCTATATATGCATGTATATGAGTATACGTACATGTGTGTATATCTATCTCTCCACTCTGGAGTCTGGGTGATCCCACATAAGTACTGCAGCAGCAACACCCACCAAGCAATGGGCTTTCAAGGCTGCAGTTTCTGCGCCGGCGAAGTCCATGCTAGATCAAAGTTGCTTTGACCCAATAAACAATCTCTCTTTTATTCCTTGAACTCTCCCCTTATGGCAGTAATGATCCAACCCACCCCACTTCACAAGGACGCCATTTTTTTAATTTTTTTGGAGGATCAGTTACTAGTAGTTAGTAAAGAGAGGGGGCTAGCCGGGGTAGAGTAGAGGTAGGCAAGTTAGCAAGTTTGTAACCTAAATTTCACCGTGTAATAGCAATAAGAGAAGCAGCTATTATTTACTTCTATCACCACACTCCTGTCACGAGTCAAACTCATGAGTATCGGTCAGGGTTATGACCATTACGCAGGGGGTCTGGTCGATGCCATTTGTTGAGAACTAGTGAAGAGGCCCTGGTACTGGCAATCATTCAAAAGCTGATAAACCTCTCACTTTCTCAATGTTGGGAACCCTTTGCTCATCACTCGTAATTGTATCCAACTTAACCTATTTACTACATACTTACCGGACTTACTTTCAAAAACTTCTCTAATTCAAAATTTTTAGGAGGCATCGGGACATTGTTCTACATTGCATGGCAAGACCTCCAAGTCCTTGGCTGCCTTTCCAAAAGAAAATACATGTATACATAGTATATATATGTATATATATCCAGACTATTTTCCTTCCAATTATGCTTTATTTATTTTATTCAATTAGTAAATTAAAGAACAAAATTTTTATTTATTTTCATTAAAACTGTTGAAAAGTTTTTTATTTTTAAGATTTTTGATTTTTAAGAGTATGAAACGAAATGTTAGTAAAATAACAAAATTATAGTGTTTTCATGTAAACACATCAGATTATAACGAAATGCACCAAAATGCCGCGTAAAGTACCAAATTAATAGGTTGTGTTAACACGAACCTAGAACTTTTCATAAATATTTCATAATTTTTATTGAGAAAAATACAAAAAGTTAAATATTACTACATTAATATTTGTCACTTCTAAAATATTTTCTAAACGTTTTTATATTCACACCAACAAAATAGCACATCAACACGAAATTTTGATCTTTGTAATGAACACCTTGTGTTAACTCTGTTTTTTAATCTTATGCTGATTGGACTTTAAGATGAGGCCTTTATACGAACGTGCCTTCCACTCCAAACATTTTGATTGTAGCATGCTGAGAACCTCGATCCCAGCAGCAAATGTTGGGTTGTCACACTTGTGATGAGGATTTGAGTCTGTATTGTGCATAAGCACTAAAATTCAGTGTTCCACTGGATGCATCATATGAGCCTTGCAGGTTCTGGTGATTAAGCAAATCAGTTAGCTAGGCATTCAAACTTGGAGTTTACATCAAGACAGTAACAATGCCAGAATTTTGTCCGTGGGGGGCCAAGAACAAGGGTACCATTGAAGATAAAAATTCTTTGCAAGGGGTTTTTTTAAAAATGAATTCAATTTAAGGTGGTTTTCTAAAAATAGAGAGGGCCAGGCCACCACAGGCCGACCGCTAGCTTCGTCCGTGCATCAAGGTCACTGATCATGCATATTGAGGTAGACCGTTTGATTGTACCATCATGTGGTTAGATTATGGTGATCAAACATGGAGTCTCCGGTTTGCTACATGCTATAAGATTACGGGTAATTATACACAAATAAAAAATTTATACATAATGATATGTCTAATTAAGAGTCTTTCATTTTAAAACGAAACACTCATCATAATAGTTTTAATTATAAAATTATCATTGTCACGTCATTCTAATGAGACTTTTTGTACAAATATTTTTGCAAAAATAATATTTTTCTGAGATTATTAATTGTAAGTTGAGCAATAATTCTTTCCACCACCATCAGTCAATTGATTAGTACCGTTAATTCCAGCCAAGTAGGTTGGGGGATTCTAAATGCTCTTCAAGGCCACAAATTAAAACCCAAAAAAATTTTTCATGTTTAGGGGAAGTATCTTTAATGTGTCCAACAGATCTCTGGACTCCAAAGCCTTCCAGTGATGGTACTGACTTTACAAGGGTAGCCATTGGAGATCAATATAGCCCAGGGTGGGAGTCTAGGGTGTGGCATTGAAAAACACATGCATATTCTCTTTCAGAATAAGGTACAACATATTTCTTTCACAAACATACCTATTGTTTTCAGAGAAATGAGAACTTGCATGCCCTATGAACTTAACTAGTCATCTGTATAAATGAAAAAACAGAACATACAAAAAAAGAAAATTGTTAATAACACATAATCTCATTTCTCACCATTTTTTCTCACTCCCAGATACAAATCATTGGGTCTCACTTTCATGTGTGTTTGTTATTGTTGTGAGTGCCACAGTTTATAGCTTAGTACCAAAATCGAAAATGGAAGCAGAAAACGTTAGAAAAAACAGAAGCGGAAAACAAAACCAAAAAAATATAAAGAAAAACGCAAAACGGAAAACAATTGAAAAACTCAATAAAAAACTTATTAAGAAGACTCATCAAAAAAAAACTTATTAAGAAGCTTTCACAAAACTTTAATGAGACTTTGAAAAACTTATTGAAAACCTACATGAATAATTTTGTAAATACTTAGTTGGAATTTACGGGCTATATATGTATGAAACTCAATATTTTAAATTTTCACAACATTTTCCTTTAATTTCCTAAGAGTTTCCGTCAAGTATCTCAAGTATATCTAACCGTTTCCCTTACATTTCTAAAACATATTTTCAGAATTTCCAAATGAGTACTGTACTCGTAGCGGAAGCTTTCTAGAAAAGCGCGCTTCTCACTTCTAAATGAGTTTTTTGACAATTATGTTTTATACTAGAAATGAGAAATAAAATTATATACAACATTACTAAAATCAAAATTATCTACTTTGCCCTAATAAAAACTTGGACAAATGATCTACCTAAATCTGTGACTTTCATGTGTTCTCATCATCTGATCTGCGATAGATAGAGAGGATGCACCATGACTAGTTTCTACATGTTGGCCTTCCTACCAATAATGCTGCTAACCATTTCTGGGAGATTTAGTATATCCTAACAAGTAGAGTTGAACTTGAAATTAGAAAGAGATCATGAAATCAAAGCAAAGCCACCGCTGTTACATAATCTTGCCATGAGATGACAAAGAAGACATAATATTCCACGTTACTTGTTTAATTTGGGACACAATTTGAATGCTACACTTTTTTTTTTTTTTTTTTTTTGGGGGGGGGGGGAGGGGGGGTTGAGGTTAAATTTTTTTATAATATTTCCATTGGATTTTCCAATATTTGTGTCAAAATGACATCCGAATTTGAAAATTTTATAAAATAATATTAAAAAAATTTTAAAAAAAGAAAGAAGAAAGAGATCCACTATTAGAAAAATAACCCTATGCAACAGCATATTTTCTAATTAAGTCACTTCTCTTGTGACAAGAAATCCTTTATTTGCGACGGAAAAATGCGCCCTCGCAAACGGTATTTTTTAAGACACTTTTACCTTGTAGTTTTCAAGAAAGTATTAGAATAACTTAATTGATCTTTTGATAGTCTTCAAGAAAATCTTAAAATAGCTTAATTGATCTTTTGATTTTCAAACAAGAATCAAACAGATACATGGATAATGAACTAATTGATAGTTTTCTGTACGCTAAGAACCAAAGGGGTGGCGGCGCAGTTGGCTAGCGCGTAGGTCTCCTAGCTTAGATTGAGTTATCCTGAGGTTGAGAGTTCGAGTCTCTCTCAACCCATCTATTATCTCTGCATACTGCAGTCTTTATTTTCTCCCTATTTCTGAAGGGCTCTTGTTTTGCTATCTTCAAATCTCCTAAGCCCAACCCAGTTAGAAGATGGATAGAAAGAGAAATCACTGTCCTTCACTAGCTTTTTCATTTATTTAAAAAAAAAAATTCGGTATGGGCTACGTACTCAAAGTAAGGGTGTAAAAGAGCCGAGTAATGCACTTTTTAATCTTAGTTTAAAAATCTTAATGAACTTGAAAATGTATTCAAGCTTAGTTTGTTTAATTTTCTATCAGAACACAACCCAAACTCGAGTAGCTTGGATTTTTTAGTGTATATAATATGTTTATCGAGCCAAGTGCAAGTATATAAAATTTTTTAGTGTATATAAATTTATCGAGCCAAGTTCAAATAGCTTGGTTTGTTTTACAGCATTACATAGAGCAAAAAAATAAGGAAACAAAACAAAATAACAAAGCAGGCCGAGCCCACAAGATTGCAAACCCAATCTGGGTATAGAGCTAAACTTAAGTCCTGGTAGAGAACAACAATTCTCTGTGGGCTTGTGACTGGATCTTCTGAACTTCCTTCTCTGGCTCGATTCCTCAAATTCAGGCCTGTTTAGTACCAACTTTTTGATTAGTTTTTTTTAAGTTTATAAGCAAAAAAGTTTAAAAAAATTTTTGGCTTTTTTTGCTTTTCTGTTTTTACTTTTTTCCTTATCTTTAGTTAAAGTAAAGCTAGAAAAACAAAAAAACTAAAAAATACTTAGTTTTTTTTACTTATAAACTTAAAAAAAGCTTGACAAAAAAATTATATCAAACGGCCCTCAATTCAATAGCCCAAGGCACCGTCCAATTGCCAAGTCCACGAGTTCATACAGTTACTGAACCCCCATAAAAGCCTTAGGTCACAATGAAATGGGCTTTTAGACAATCGTCAGGCGAGTAAGAGAAGATTTAGTCATGCAGACAAATTCAGCTAGAGTTTTTTTATTTTTGGAATAATTATACTTTACTCCCTTTATTGATTGAGGAAAAATCAAATAACTCTCTTATAGTTTAAAAGTGAATACATAACCTCCATGTGGTTTAGAGTTAACTATAAAATAGATAGAAACTATTAGAGTAAATGGTGATTCTATCACAAGAGTATTTTTATAATTTTATCTCTCCAAAATAAAATATCAAAAAGACAATTTTGTCCTATTATGATAAAATAAAGGGTTGACCTTCACATGGACATTTTTTGTCATTTTATCAACTCTGTCATGGTTTCATCGACTGTGCAGATAAATCTAAACCATAAGAGGTTATGTATTTACTTTTAAATAACAAAGGGTCATCTGATTTGTCACTCAAACAGCAAGGGGTAAAGTGTAATTACCTCTTTATTTTTTTCTAAAATCGTGTGCTAGTAATCTAAAATGAAAGGATCTCAACTAGTTACATCGCTATATATTAGGGGTGGTTATGGGCCCGAAGCCCGTTAGGTTTGCCCAAACACGTCCATTATTTATGGGACTTGAAATTTTTTTAGACGTAATTTTATTAATGAACAGACTTGAGAATCTTGTTTGAAGTCCAGCCTAACTCAAAATATATTTAAAATAATATATTTATCTATTTTAATATATATAATTAAATTTTATATTATTTAAGATTATTTCTTAAAAATAAAATTATTTATTAAATAAATTTTGTGTTAAATCAACAAATTTAAAAATATAATTTTTTAATTAAACAGGTTTGAAGTTTGATTTTAAGCACGATGAAATCAAGATAATTGCAAGGAACTATTTGGAGTTGGCCTGGTTAGGTCGATTGTAACAGGTCATGGGCACTCTTTCAGGCATGACATAGTTATACGAGCCGAAAGCATAAACCATACATATGATCATACGTAGGCTACAATCCTAGTAGTTGAAGTGGGACCCTTTCCCAACCCAACCTTGTGTGGTCATACAGTGCAGGGGTATCCATAAACCTATATATACATCCTTCCTTCCTGATAAAATTATTTGCTTCTCTTTTGTCATGGATAATGTTTCATGTGGTTGTTGCAGCACTTAAAGAGTCGAGTCACTTTCAATCTTATCATCCTATCATCAGTTTAATTTTGAGTATTGTTATAAAATAAAAAAATTTATATAATATTTATCA
The DNA here is from genome assembly GCA_033060915.1 of Euryodendron excelsum. Lineage (NCBI taxonomy): Eukaryota > Viridiplantae > Streptophyta > Magnoliopsida > Ericales > Pentaphylacaceae > Euryodendron > Euryodendron excelsum. Next base: position 31,822,735 of record CM065391.1, on the reverse strand, counting down.
AAATCATATCTCTAATGCAAGTTATTTATTTTAAAATTAAATTTCAATTATATTGATTACTAATTATAAAAATGTCACTAGTATATTATTTTAGTGAACTTTTCAACACAAAATTTTTGTAAGAATAATATTTTTATTTAATTTATGGAAAATGAGGGCCAGCTCTATTTATATACCCTTGGAAAAAAATATGGCTAGAGTCCAGTAAGCTGTTGTTTAACTTTGATTTGAAAATTTTATTGAGTTACAAAATGTGTTGACTTCTCATCTCAAACGAGCGTCTACCTAGTTAAACTCGAGTAACTTTTATTATTTATATAGTTTCAAGTACTCATAAATTTATCTAGTCGAGCTTATCAAATTAATAAGTTTTAAAATAGATTCAAGTTTTGGCTTATTTATATAATAAATTATATTTGAATAAGCCAAACACAAGTCAAACTCGAGAATATTGATTCGTTCTACGACCCTAAGTCCCTAAATTTGTCAATGGGTAGTTAAAGAGGGTTTTTGTGGCATTAACTATTGTTGTATTCAAGTGAGGACCGACCAAGTATCGAGGGTAGGCAGCCATCTCCCTGAAATATAAAAAAAAAAAAAATTTTGACTTGACTCATTTTATACTTTGCGCTAAGTTTTATCGTAATGATTTTTCTCCACTTAAGCTTGTGGTACTTGATAATCAATTTCAAACCTACATTTTAAATGTAAGCTCTAATGATCAATTTTTAGAAGTAATAGAGAATGGTGAATTTGTTTAAAAGTTAATTCAAACGAAAAATTATAGTGTCTATCCATTAGTCTATTTGCTTGTAAAATTGACATTGATCTTACCGGTTGTAACTGCATCAGTTGAGAGAGCTTTTTTTGCATTGAAGGTTATCAAGATTCTATTACGCAATTGCATGGGAGATGAGTGGATGAATGATTGTTTGGTATCATACATCGAAAGGGGCATATTCAAAACTGTAGATGATGAAGCTATTTTGCAAAGATTTCAAAATATAAAACAACGACAAGGATTGTTATAATTTGTCATTTACTTTTGTTTGAATGTTGTTTTGTCTGAGAAACATTTTATATTAATATATAAAATCTTAAAAATTATCATTTTTGTTACATTATCCTAGAATTAATCATCTTACTTATGAAAATTTTTTGCCCCATGTGAAAATTTTCCTGAGTCCGTACTGGTTGTATTCATTAAACTATTTGCATTAAGCTCATTCGTAAACTTCAAACTATCTACTGGTGAAAAGTATTTTTTGAATGAAGCATGCTACGAGCAACTGCGGTTGTCCAACACAGCTTATTGTCTACCATATACCAGTATTCATTAAACTATTTGCATTAAGCTCATTCGTAAACTTCAAACTATCTACTGGTGAAAAGTATTTTTTGAATGAAGCATGCTACGGGCAACTGCGGTTGTCCAACACAGCTTATTGTCTACCATATTAGCTGGATTCCACCATCAGTAGGTAAGGCTAAGTTGATGTGGCAGATAGATGTTGTAGATAGCCATTGACTGTGTTGGACAGCCGCGGCTACCCTTAGCAATGCCTTCTTAAATTTGTAGATGATTGATGTAATAGGCTTTGTATAGCAACTGCATACAACTTGTGTTAACATCAGTCTTCTATGGTGGTCCTGGACAGCGTTGATCCTTTTGAACCGGTGAATGTGAAGCATCCTCACACCTCGAAATAGGAAGTTGTGAGTGAACTTGTGAGGGAGAAATAAACATAAAGCTACATCGAAGAACACAAACAAAGGTGTAGTTGAGCGGAGCCATGAATCAAGTTGGTTCCAATGAAATTTCTGAATTTGATCTGCATTTATGGATGTCCTACCAACTGGTTTTGTCATAATGCATGGACAACGATTACGACTGTTGAATTTGCTTTTTTTTTGTTTTGATAATGGAGTGTTTGGGTGATTTTGCGTATATCATGACTAATTTTGAGACTTGTATAGTCTCTGTTTCGATGCAAATCAAGTAATTATCGATTAAAAATCATAAAAGTAGTCTTAAAAGATTAATAACACATAAGAGACTTTGAACCGAGATATAAAGAAGAACAGATTTCCAAACTTTAAATTTTAACCACTAAATAAATTTAGTTGTTGCATTGGCTCGTGCTAATAAGGGGATGTCAATATTTTGTAGCTTTTCATCGCGGCCTCGCAGGATGAATGGACTTTGATTTTCACTAGGTATCTGTATGTAGTTCATAGGCAAAGGACTCCAGAACTCGGCGCCCTTTTTCGAGTCCTCAACCATGCATGAAGCCACAAGCGGACCTACGAAGGGGCGGGTGAGGGCACGGTTCTCTTTTTTAAGTTTTGAAAATTTTATTTTAAGATCTATGTATTTTTGAAAATTTATGATAAAATAGCTAGGTGCATTGGGCCCAGGAACGAAGCTAGCATTTTGTTTCGAGGGTCAACCGGTACAAGTTAGATTTAATATACTAAAATAAAAATTAATATTTATTCAATTTTAACTAATATACGATGCAAAATATATCAAAAAAATTATCTTTTAATACATACCAAGTAATATATCAATCAAAGTGGTACTCAATTATAATTTATGTCACGGAATTCATCTATGATTGAATCTACTCTTTTTTTTAAATTTTTTAACAGCTTTTTTTTTAAATGTAGACAATTAAAGTATTTGTGAGAAAATCATCTTCCATCTTGTTCCAAAATATACTTAGAAAAAATTTCATAAAAATTTAAAAACTAACTAGTTGCCAATGAGTAGTTGTATCAAATGTTCCAAGTCTGCTTTTCTCTTAAGCAAAATTACTTGCAAAACAAAACGTAGATGTCCTTTTTTTTCTTTTAAATTCTGCCATGTATGTCAATTAACTGAGCATGGATAAATATGAGCTTGGGCCATAGAAAAAACAAATGAAAAATAAGGCTATGTAGTAATTAAAAATGGCCTGAAATATATTTGCACAAAAAAAGCTATTTTGTTGTGTTCAGATTTTTTGGCCATGATCTATATGACATATAAAAGATTTTTTTTGAACATACGGGGGCCATTATACTATGTAAATTTTTTGGGTCTTAATTTAGGCCTTGTTTTATAAAGTTGAAAACTGAAAATTAAGTTCTAAAAATTGAATGTTGAATTCCTTAAGTTGATAAGCTGTTTGATATGTACTGAATTTGAAGTAATGAATCAGATAAGCTATTTAATGTGTATAAAGAGTTGAAGTCTTAAATTCACTCATTTTTCAACTTTGTCCTTCATATATTGATATTGTAATGCTAAAATCAAATTAATTAAATGAAAAAAATATGCATAATCAAAATCATAACAATATACATAAAAAATCAACAACATGACCAACAATTATGTTGATCATTGAAACTTTGTCAAATGTTAAGTACCAAAAAATTTGACACTCAATAGTAGCTCATATTATTTAATACCCTCTTTTGCTTATCGGACAACATACTGTGCCAACATCACACATATTTAATTAGATAAAAAAGAGATAAACACCATGACATATAAAATTAGACTTCATACAAAAACAATTACAATCAATCCCATCAAGGATCTATATATTCATTGAAAGCTGGAGCTCCAACTAAATGTAATTAAAAAAGAAGAATAAAAAACAACTTTAATCAATGTCTGAAATTTAAAAAACATTTACATATCTACTAAAATTTAAAGTAATCTTAACTTCTTGCCATTCAACTTTATCTAGCCCTTTCTAACTGCTTGTGATTTTGGCTATAATAACTTTCATTGTTCCCTGTGTGCTTTACTTTTGCAAAAAATGCTACATGTAACTATATATAATAGGTCACTCATATGAAGAAGCTCCATCTTATCGATAATACAATTGCATTCTTTTATTATTGGCTCATTAGAATTTTGCAAAGTTTGCAGACTTCAAGCAGTTGTTTATCAAGATCCTCATATTTGTTTTTTCTTTTGTCGTTTATTATCAGGTTTTGTCGAGTCATTTAGAGAAGAAGGTGTCTGAAGAGATCTACTATCAAGATTAATGTACGTTTGTGACTGTGATTGAGTGTCATCAGCAGAAAACCCTTCCTTTGATGGTCCTTATAAAAATATTCCTGCTACTCTAACACCGTATAATGCTTTTAACTCATTTGCATATTAAAATCCAGTATATCGAAATTGTTTGGCATTTGGGTTAGGCTGTAAAATTATAATTGCGTAAATCTTGTATTCATTGAGTATCATTTTTGTAGATGAGATTTTTCGGGAAGGCCTGGCCGATCACTCGAGCCAATGTTGATGAGTCCAAACTCGCTGCAAGAAAGAGAAGTTAGAATGGGTCGACCCTGGTTGGGCCGATCACACTCCGATGATTAAGTTAGTAAGCTTAATCAAGAGTTGAATAAATGAAAGTTGTATATCTTTCGAGTTAATTATCCATACCTGGTTCTTGAGGACTTGGGTATTTATAGTGTGATCGATGGAGTGTTTTGCTCCTAGCCTACCAACAAGTCATCATGGCATGCTCGGAATGCATCATCATATGCCGCCGACTGACCACGTGCAGGGCCTATCTTACCGTCGCTGAAGAATCCAGCTGATCGAACGTGCAGGTCGACGTTACGTGGGGCGCTGCTGGTGCATTTAATTCGAGTCAATTCTGCATTTAATATTCTGAGATTGCTAGCGATTTAGGCTAGCCTTTTGTGGTTTGGGCCAAGGTCGGCACCTTGGGCCGGACCATTCTTTAGTGCTCGATTTGGGCGGCTCAGCAGCTCAGTTTCAATGTCATGTTGATTGGGCCTAACCTGATGGATTAGGTCGTGTGTTTTTACCCCACAATTTCCTCCCAGCCTCTGCGTCGTTTTTGAATCTTTAAGCGGCCAAGGGCTGCAGCGGGTCATAATGGCACCCTTTCAAGTGTGCAACAGTTTCTTTGATTGCCAGGCCACACGAATGGCAGGGATTGAAAGCCCTATTAATGGGCAGCCATCGAATCGACAACCGATGTGACGGTTCAACAGAGCGACATGATTGCTACCGTTTTCCTGCACACGAACCGACGTTTTGGATGTATATAAAAGAAGGACGCCTTTTCTAGTGAAAGGCACTTCATTTTTCTTCATCTCTCTGTCTAGCGTGTGCGTTGCTAGTTTCGACTCCTACCACTGTAAGTCTTTCTCAGCCCACGTATCTTTCGCTCTTCCCTTTGTTTTCCTTCTTGTTCTCGACAGTTGTCCCCTGATGGCAACCCATCTTAGGAAAATGTTAGAGGGTCCGACGGCCATTTGCTGCTCTTAGTGCTAGATTTGAAATCCCAGACGAGATCGGCTTAAAGCTAGTCAGTTTCAATGATCATCGTATGGAGGAAACCGAGAAGGGAGTACCGTTCCCGATCATTGCCATTATAAAAGGGGGCCTTAGGTTTCCTCTTCATCCCTTACTCCAGAAGTTTATAGTAAAAAAGAAGATGTCGCCCTCCCAGTTGTCATCGAATGTTTATATAATCATCTTTGGCATGCTTGAAATCAATCGGTGCCTGGGTGTGAACCTGGGGCTCGCCGAACTTGACTATTGTTATACGCTCTGTATGGTCGGGGGGAGTTCCAAAGTGTATCTGCGGGTTGTAGATTCGGCCAGAGAGTTAGTACAGTGTCTACCCTCCTTCGAGAAGGGTGTTGACAATGTTAGGGTTTGGGTAACTAGACCCTAAGAGTTCGGCGACATTCCTGAGGGAGAAAGACCAACCTTCTGATGCTCTAGAGTTCCCTTTAAAATAAGTTTGATGCCGACCTTTTGTTTTGCGCGTCTGATTTATTTCTAATGTGTATCTGAACTTGATTGCGATATTTTACAAAGAAGAAGAAGCGGTCGACAATACAAAATTGGCTCGTTAATTACACCAACTTGAACAAGGTTCTAGACTTTCGTGGTGAAGGCAGACTGAGGCATGTTTGTTCGGACCGCCCATATACTGCTTAACTACCCTCCCCGCTACTCAACTTTACAGCCGACTCGGGGATCCCACAGAGTGTCCTTGCGAGTTTGGCCAAGGACGGCGCTAAAGGAGACTTCAAAAATATTTCGGTTGGCGTTACTATTGAAAGGGTTTGTGCCCCTACTGGAGTGACGGTTGCAATTGTTGCTCCGTCAGAGGCCATCGCCGAAGAACAGCGTGAGGCCCGCTCAAAGTCGAAGAGTTCGGCCTCTAGTTCGTCGCCACTTACGATCCCAGACCATCGAGTTAGAGTTTCAACCAGAACTCAAGAGTCCACCCTATCCCTAGACGAGGAGGACAGAATGAATTTGAGGGAGAGAATGTTTGCTGCAGCGAGTAAGCCACTAAAGACGGCTGCCATAACTTCTGTCGATCCTCCATCTGCTGAAGTGGAGATCGCCCCGGGGGTGGAGGCCGCCCCTGTTCAAAAGAGACAGGAAACACGGTAGTAAAAGAAAAAGACGCCTGAGGTTGCCGCACACCACCAGCACCCAAGAAGCCAAGGGTCTGCGCTGGAAAAGGCATAGTGGAGGAAGTCGACGAGGTGGTTACAGTTAAGCCGGATATTTTGGGTCGTCCTGTGACGACGACTGATTCAGTGATCGACTAGGCCGAGGTTGCTTTTAGCGTCATGAAGAGTGTTCTTCAGAGGAAGGATGTTATCAACTTAGGAGCGGTAAGCAACACAGGTGTCTTCGTGGGGGCATTCCATGGTTCTCTGCTAGTAAGTCAGTATTGCCCTTTTGTTTGTTTAGAGATTTCGCTCACGTTTGTTTTAACACAAACTTTTTCTTTTTGGTGTAAGGTTGCCTGAAATCACTGGAGGCAATGAGCCGCTACCAGAAACTTGCCGAGGAGCACCACCACCTCATAGAAAAACACGGTTGTCTAAAGAAGGAGTGAATCGATGCTAACAAAGATCAAATCACCTTCAGGAAACAGGCCGAACAGGTGTCTGCCGAACTCAAGATGGCGCAAGCAGACTATGAAAAAAGATATAGGAAGGTCACCAATCTTCAAAAGAAATTCGATGTGCAGTCCGTGTATCTATACAAAGCAAAATCGGAGATCGAGGCACTCCAAGCCGAAGTGGCTAAGCTGAAGGCAGACGAAGAGGCTATAATGACGAGGGGTGAAGAAAGGGCGGCCAGCAACCTGGCCATCGAGATGACGGATAAAAGTCGTGTCATTTTCTGACAAGGCTGGAACGACGCCCTTCTTGCTGTTGGGGTAGATAAGTCCTCTAATGTCTGGCACTTATGCCCTGATTACTTTGACACTACTAAGGACGATGTTGTTGACCCAAAGAAGGTGATAGCCAACGTCGAGTATCAAAGACAGCTCGCTTTGGAGACTACTGTTGAAAGGGAGAAGACTGCTACTAAATCATCTAAGGCTGCGGAAGTGAACGCAAATAACTCGGCAGAGAAGTCGACACAGCTGGGGGAGAAGTCGGCAGAGTGATAGAGTTGTAGTTTTTCCCTTTTTGGATATCTTGTGTAACAAACCTTTCTACCATTAATGAAGTCTTTGCCTTCGTCTTGATATCATTTTCACTTGGTGAATGTTTAAACAGCTTGTTTGATTGCTGAAATTCATTTCTCCTTATGTTTGTATGACTTTCTTCATTTGGCTGACCTGTCCAACTTGGACAGGACTAAGTTTTTACACTTGATTTTTTGTGGCCTTCTTTGCCCAACTTGTCCAACTTGGACAGGACCAAGTTTTTACATTTGATTTTTTGTGACTTTCTTTAGCCGACCTGTCCAACTTGGACAAGACCAAGTTTTTACACTTGGTTTTTTGTAGCCTTCTTTGGCCGACATGTCCAACTTGAACAGGACCAAGTTTTTATACTTGATTTTTTGTGACCTTCTTTGACCGACCTGTCTAACTTGGACAGGACCAAGTTTTCACACTTGATTTTTTGTGGCCTTCTTTGGCCGACCTGTCTAACTTGGACATGACTAAGTTTTTACACTTAGTCTTACAGTGCTCTGAGTAGATTTGTTTGAACAACTTCATTTTCCATTGATCTCACAAAAGCTTTACACACTTGTTGAGTTGTTACATCATATGAGATCTTGCACTACTGGTAGAACTTCTTCAGGTTGTTTGCATTCCAAGGCCGAGGCAACTGTTTTCCCTATTTAACAGTTTCCAATTGGTATGCGCCGATACCGACCTGGGATGCCATTCTGTAGGGGCCCTAGCAATTGGGGCCGAGTTTGCCCTACGCTGGGTTCTTCGTTGCCCCTAGTACCTTTCGTAGAACTAGGTCACTGAGAGCGAAGTTTTTCGGATGAACCTGTTTGTTATAGGAACGCCTTAACTGCCGCTGATATTCTGTAAATTTGATCAAGGTAGCTTCCCTTTTTTCTTCGGCAAGATCCAAATCCTTTGCCAGCGTCTGGTCATTGAGTCTGGTATTGAATGTTGCCGATCTGATTGTTGGTAGCCCTACCTCCAAAGGTATGATTGCTTCTACCCCGTAGGCTAAAGAGAAGGGGGTTTGGCCGGTAGATCTTCTTAGTATAATTTTATAGGACCACAGGACGCTGGGTAGCTCCTCTACCCATTTTCCTTTAGCTCTCTCTAGTCGTTTTTTAATCCCATTGAGCATAGTTTTGTTTGAAATCTCGGCTTGCCCATTGTACTGTGGATAAGCTGGTGTTGAATAATAGTTTCTAATCCTGAGCTCTTCACAAAATGATCTGAACATGTTGCCATCAAGTTGGGTGTCGTTATCCGAGACAATAGCATGAGGGATGCCAAACCTTGTCATTATACTCTTCCATGCGAACCTTTTAACGTCGATCTCTTTGATGTTTAACAAGGGCTCCGCCTCCACTCATTTAGTGAAAGTAGTCAGTCGTCACAATGAGGAACCTTTTATTACCCAGAGCTCGGGGCAAAGGACAGACTATGTCTAGTCCCCACTGAGCAAAAGGCCAAGGACTGGTAATGGTTACGAGATCCTTAGCAGACTGATGTATGATGGGAGAGTACTTTTGACACTTTTCACACTTTAGAACGTATTGGACTACGTTTTTTTGCATATAAGGCCACCAGTATCCTTGTGAGATAGCTCGGTGTGCTACCATCTTCCACCGACATTACTTCCACATATTTTTTTGTAGATTTCAAATAGGATGCCTTGCACTATATCTGGATGGACACAGTGCAAGTAGGAGCCTGTGAAGGACCGCCTGTAAAGTTCCTTGCTTAGTAACAACCAGTATCTGAGAGTCGCATGTTTGATTCGTTTAGCTTCATTTGTGTACTCTGGTAGCTCGTCTTTGTCAAGGTAGGAGATAATTAGGTCCATCCAGGATGGTCCCATCTATTCTATAGCCAGATCTTGTTCTTCCTCTAGAAATATGATTGGTCTGGCTAAAGTCTCCACATTGATTGTTCTTTTTGACCCCGACTTCAGGGCTGTTGCTAACGTTGCCTGAGCATCGGCATGAGAGTTATTATCCTGGCTGATTTGGCAGAGTTTATAACTGCTGAGTTTGTTGAGTAATTCCTTAGCTTTAGCTAGGTACTGCATCATTCGGTCATTCTTTGCTGCGTATTCTCCCGTAATCTGGTTGACAACTAACAGGGAGTCCGAGTAGATGACGATCTCAAAAATTTTGAGTTCGATGGCTCGGCGTAGTCCGGCGAGCAAGGCCTCGTATTCCGATTCGTTGTTAGAGGCAGCAAACTCGAGCTTGATAGCCTGTTCGATGGCCAAACCATCTGGTATAATGAGCACTATGCCCGATCCTGCCCCCCGATCATTGGAGGCTCCGTCGACGTAAAGTTACCAATGATCAGTGTTCTCCCAAAGATCTAAGGGAAGGTCGTCGTGCTGTGGAGCAGGAGGTGGTGTTTGGTCGGCTTCAGGTGGCAGTTTAACGGAGAATTTAGCAATGAAATCTGCAAGGACCTGCCCTTTCACAATCAATCTTGGGTGGAATTTGATATCAAACTCCCCCAATTCTACGGCCTATTTTGCCAATCTGCCAGAGAAGTCAGCTTTTCTGAGAAGAGGTTTGAGCTGGTGGTCTGTGAGGACGTTGATGGTATGAGCTCTGAAGTAGTGCACCAATTTTCGGGATGCTACTACTAGTGCGAGTACCAAGTTCTCTAGGGGTAAGTACCTACTTTCTACCCGGAGTAGAGTTTTGCTCACATAGTAAACAGGCAACTGTTGCCGATCTTGTTGCCTGAGTAGTGCATTGCTGATTGCATGCTCCGACACCGCGAAGTAGAGGAAGAGTTCCTCGTGCTTGAGTAGGGTGGAAAGTAAGGGTGGTTGGGTTAGGTATTTCTTCAAATCATTGAGGGTCTGGTCATATTCCAGAATCCATTTGAATTGTTCTCGTTTTTTAAGAAGCTGAAAGAATGGTCGGCACTTGTCTAACAATTGGCTTCTGAACCTGTTGAGTGTTACTGCCATTCCAATTAGCTTCTGCACCTCCTTAGCATTCTTCGGGGCCTAGATGCTCTGGATTGCACTGATTTGTCGAGGGTCCACCCCAATGCCCTGATGTTTAACCAAGAACCCCAGGAATTTGCCCGACTTGAATCCGAATATGCATTTGGAGGCATTCAATCTCATTTTGTACTGCTTTAGGATGCTGAGTACTTCTTATAAGTCTTCCAGATAGGAGATGTTGATTTTGCTTTTCACTACCATATCGTTGATGTAGACCTCTATGGTGTTGCCAATCTGCTTCTTGAACATCTTGGTGACTAACTGCTGGTACGTAGCCCCAGTGTTCTTCAAACCAAAAGGCATTACTTTGTAGCAAAATATACCCCTTGGAGTGATGAAGGCCGTCTTCTCTTGATCGTCAAGATGGAGGGGAATCTGGTGATACCCTCGGTAAGTATCCAAAAAACTCATCCTCTCAAAGCCAGCTGCTGCATCCACAAGCTGGAAAATTTTGGGGAGGGGGAAAGGGTCCTTTGGGCATGCTTTGTTTCGTTCAGTAAAGTCCACATAGACCCTCCACTTGTCGTCCTTCTTCTTTACCACCACTATGTTTGAAAGCCATCTCGGGTAGTTGATTTCTCGAATTGCCCCTGCTTCCAAAAGTTTCTCGGTTTCTTTAATAATAGGGTCCACGTGTTGTGTTGCCGCCCTTCTTCCCTTTTGGACCACAGTTCGGGTTTTTGGATCAACATTTAGCTTGTGGCAAGCGACCTCGGCATCGATTCCCGGCATATCATAAGGAGTCCAGGCGAACACTTCAAGGAAACTTGTTAACAACTCGATCAAAGAGCGCTCCTCTGTTTTGGACGAAGAAGTGCCAATAACGAAGTATTTATTGTCTTGCCAATCGATGTGTATCTTTTTTAGGTCCTCCACAGCCCTTGCTCTGCGGCGTCTGCCCCACATCGTCGATAGTAGGGGTGTCCTCGTGCAGCTCCATCATCTATACTTTTTCGGCGCTTGTCTTTATTGTGCATACCGGCAAGAAACATTATTTGGTAGCCACTTGGTCTCCCCTTATTTCCCCTACTCCATCGGTGATCGAAAATCTGATTAGCTGATGTTAGGATAAAGGGATAGCTTTTATGAGGTGTAACCAGGTTCATCCTATAATAGCCTTATTGCGGGAAGGCACGTTGACTACTAGGAATTTTGTCTGCAACGTAATTCCTCCAGCAGTCACAGGAATCGTCACCTTCCCCATGGGCCAAACTAGATCCGAGCTAAATCCGACCAACGAGTTGAGTGATGGCTGGAGGTCAAACTCCTTGAGCTCCAGTTTTTTGAATAGGCTGTAATATATGACTTCGGACGAACTTCCTTGATCAATAAGCAATCTTTTAATGTCACAGTCTGCCATTCTCAGTGTTACAACCAAGGAGTCATTATGAGGGGTCTGCATGCCTACAAGGTCTTCGTCAGTGAAGGTAATGGACGCAGGGCCATCACCGACTTTGACTTTCTTGCTTGGTGGTTGTATCTACATCATTTCCCTCAAGTGGGTAGCCTTTTGTATTTCGGCCCAATATCTATGTGCGTCGACAGTTCCTGATTCAGCCGAACCGTACAGCACATTAATTACTCGGACCGGTCTTGCTTTAATCTCCTTTTGGGTTACATCTTCCACTCGCGGTTGCTCGGCCTCAATTTTTGTCTTGTCCCAATCAATAAGTTGGTCGAGATGGTCAGCCTTTGCCAATTCTTCTAAGTGGGTCTTGAGATGCCGACATTACTCCGTCTTATACCCCTTCTCGCAGTGGTAGGAACAAAACCTCTTTTGGTCCCGGGATGCTGGGTCCCCTCCCAACTTCAGGGGCCACTTGAAAAATAGTTTTTCACGGATCTGAGGCAAGATTTTATAAATGGGATCCTTAAAGACTGTATAGACCCCATCATTCACCCTTCTTCCCCTGTTGTTGTCTTATTGCTTGGGTTTCTTAGTCTCCTTTTTGTTTGTCTTATTGGTGATAATGCCGACCTTTGTTGAAGTTAGTTGAGGCATATCTTCATCTAGTCTTGCGTAATGCTCGATTCTTAGCATCAATTCCTGTATGGTAAGGGTCGGCTTCTTCATCAAGGATTATCGCAAATAATGCTCCTTGGGAAGGCCGATTTTGAATTGAGTCACAGCTAGTTGTTCACTGCACTCATCAATTTCGTTATAAGCCTCCCAGTAGCGTCGTGGTTATACCCGCAATCCTTCCCTTTCTTCTTTCTGCAAGGTCAGTAAAAAATCCACCTCCTTAGGCTGCAGGCTATTAGCTATGAATCGAGGTGTGAACAGCTCAGCAAGCTGCTTCCAGTTTGATACGGATCTAGATGGCAACTTGTCGAACCATCGTAAGGCTACATCCCCCAGATTGGAGGGGAAGATTCAGCACATCAATGTTTGGTCACTGCACCATATCACCATCAGCTGTTTGTAATATCAAACATGGTTAACCAGGTCGGCCTTTCTGTCGTATAAAGTGAACTTTGGTGGGGTGAACTTTCGAGGAATTGGGTGGGACTTAATCTCCTCTGTGAATGGTGTGGATGCAATTTGGTCCAAGGCCTTCTTGACCAACTCATGGGTTGTGCGTTCCTTAATTTGTTGCTTTTTGTCCTCAAGCTTTTCGTTGTACCATTTTTCCTAGTCCTTTCACTGTCGACCATCTTCTGCACCTTCATCGTTTGGTGGAGTCTCGCTCCTCCTTCTTTGTTAATCTGCTCATCCATTGTCATAACACCCAGTGCTAGAGGTGTAGCTTCCTCTTACTCAGGGCGCCAGAACGTCCCTGCTTCTAGCAATTCTTTTGCTGTTCGGGGACCTATCTCTCCCACGCCTGTCTCTTCTGGAGATTGCTTCTCTCATGATCCGAACTTGGGAGGTAAGGTAGGCAATCTCTTCGCCGCGTCGCCAAATCTCTCTTTCAGAAGAATGGAGCGTATCTTCACTTAGGACCTGTCCACTAGAGGGCGAGGAGGCAAGGTTCCGGTGGTGGTTTCTACAAAAGTTTCGCTCCCTAACATAGTCCGGGTTCCTTCGCAGCGCGTCTGGTGCTTCCTAGTGGCTTTCAGCAAGGGTTTGTATTTTCGACCACGGTATTCTGCCTCGGTGCCGATCTACTGGGGTAGATTGGCAGTGTGCCGAATTGGTTTGATCTTTATCAGAAGAGACTCTGTTACCTCACTCATCGTGGTTCTCTCATCTTCCCCTTCGATCGTTCAAACTCATGGTTTTCTAAGCCTTCCCACTGACAGCGCCAATTATAGGTGGGATTTTTCAGGAAGGCCTAACTGATCACTCGAGGCAATGTTGATGAGTCCAAACTCGCTGCAAGAAAAAAAAGTTAGAATGGGTCGACCCTGGTTGGGCTGATTACACTTCTATTGCGCCCCGATTTTTGGGTGTTCAAGGTCCTTTCGGTTCGAAGACCCTAAAGCACGAAACTCTGTCACCAGAACTCGTCCCCCTAGAAGGACAAGTGCGACTAGGTTTGAGAATTGATTTGACTAAGGGCTTTTTAGAAAAATAGGAATCGCCACCTAACTTGATAAAGGTGAGTTAGGGCACCTAAAACTAAGCGTTAATCTGAATATTAAACTTAGAGTTTTTTGAAAAAGGTTTTTGAAAACTCCCTCAAAAGAGGGTTTTTAAAAAAATAGGTTGTTTGGCAACCTTTTGAAATGTTTAAGCCCTTTTTGAAAATAACTCCATTTTGGTCTTTCGAAAACAGAAATCTAAAGTTCAGGGTTTGGTTACGTGTAGGGAAGATATCCTTAGATCATCACCCTACCTCGCCATTTCGGTACCTACATGTCTAATCACCCTTTTTTCACTCACTAGAATAACCAGTTACCATTGTATACTTAATATCCAATTTTAGAAAAGCAGGGTTTAGTCATCACTTTTCGGATGGATGATGCAAGATGTAAGTTTTGGAAGAAGTTTGAAAATAATGGGGGTTTTGAAAGAGTTTGGAATAGAAACTTTGAATTGATTAGAATTTTTAAAAAAGGGATTAGAGTTGGAATAAAATTTATGACCGCACCGTTTTAGGTTGCCTACGTATCTCATTTGGCCAGAATCAGGTCAATCGTAATTCGGGCAAAAGCCCAATAGAAGATAGGCGCATTAGAGCCTTTGGAAGGTTTGAAGACACTTTTGGGTCTTTGAAAGAGTTTAAGACACTTTGAGATCTTTGGAAAAATTTAAGACACTTTGAGGTCTTTGAAAAAGTTTAAGACACTTTGAGGTCTTTAGAAGTTGAAGACTCTTTGTGGTCTTGGAAGTTTTGACTTGAAATTGGAAGTGAAGTGTTTTGAAAATGCTTTTGGATTGACTTTAAGGGAGTTTTGGAAAAATGCTTTGGCATGACTCAAGAGGTCTTGAAAGTATTTTTGAAGTCTTGTTTTGAAAATCTTGGAGACATGACTTTGGGGTGTTTTAATGAATTAGTTTCTTGAAAGTGGTTAAGTGTTTGGAATCCTAACCTGGACAACCTTAGAAGTTGTTCTTGATTTGTCACTTGTTCTTGGAATCCCTAACCATGAGAGGGCTAGGAATACCTTAGGCTTGTGACTTCTTAAAAACATTTTTGGACATGTCTTGAAGATGGAGTGTAGGAACATTTGAAGAGTGTATGAAGTTGGGTTTTTGAAATCAAGAGAATTGGAGGTTTTGGGAAATAACTTATGAGAATAGTTTGAAAATTTGAATGATCATTTAGAAAAGGGTTCAAGAGTTGGGACCTTGAAGTTCACTAACCTAGGTTGGGTTAGCCTAGGGTTAGGGGGAACCTAAGGTTAATTAACTGAGGTTAGGTTGACCTAAGGTTAAGAAGATTAAGGGTTAAGTGAACCTAAGGTGAGTGAACTAGGGTCAAGTTAACCTAGGGTTAGGTAACTAGGGTCAAGCTATCATAGGATTAGGTAGCTAGGGTCGAGTTAACCTAGGGTTAGGTAACTAAGGTCGAGTTAACCTAGGGTTAGGTAACTAGGGTCAAGTTAACGTAGGGTGTGGTAACTAGAGTCAAGTTAACCTATGGTTAGATTATAGAATGGTCTTGAAAGTTGTTTTGATGCATTCTTGGAAAAAGTTTTAAAAACAAAACATGATACGCAATAGACTTTGGTTGGCAATCTTTATGAAGATCATTTCCATGAAAATTTTGACTCTAGCTAAGAGTATGGTTTATATGGTTGGTGATTGGAGACCATTCCAAGGAAGGCTTCCTTATGGTCATTATAACCAATATCTTGACAAGAGTATAAGGGGTCAAAATTCAACATAATTATGGTAATTTTTGGAAGATCAATTTTTATGCAAAGATGGAGAGAGTGTATTTTTGAAATTATTTTTGGAGAAGGATTTTGAAAACCATTTTTCAAAGGAACCATTCCATCAAGAGAGGGTTCATGTGGCCAACAAAAGGGAGACCACTCAAGAGAGGGTTCCATGGGACCATTCCAACTACTAAACTTGAGAGAATGGGAACCATAGAATTCAAAGATCTTGAACATCATTCTTAGGCGATCATAAAGAGAAAAGGGAACCATTCTAACAATTTAGGGCTCCTATGGCCAATATAAAGGGAGACCACTCAAGAGAGGGTTCCATGGGGCCATTTTAACTACTAAATTTGAGAGAATGGAAACCTTGAATATTAGAGAGTTTGAAAATAACTTTCATGCAAGTTGAAATACAATGATCCAAAAGTATGAATTAAGGGGTAGAGAGGGATTTTCTAAGGTATGACTCCTAAAGTCTCATCCTAAACTTCAAGGGGCCAACTTTTGGAACAATTTTTGAAGGACATGTAGAACTTGGAAATGTCATGAAATTAAGAGCAATGCAAGCATTGTGGGAGATGGCAATAAATATAAAATGAAGCCAAGCACATAAGACATAATCAAAATAATAATATGCAAGGGGTCATGATTCACATACAAGGCTTTTAGGCTTCACCACATAAACAAAGGGCTCTTAGGCTATACTATCTTAAAGTAGGCTAGTGAGAGGTCTCCCTACACGGTGGCTCTCACTTGTTTTCCTCTAGGCATGATCTAGGAGCCCTCTTGGCTCAAGCATGCAAGAAAAGGAGGTTGAAGATAGGGAGTAAAATAGAGAATAGACTAAGTAGGCTAGGAGGGAGAAGAGAAGAGTGGGGGAGAGCATAAATGTAAAAGGGATACCACCTTTTGCCTTCAACACTCTTGTAGTCTTCAATGGATGTCTTGATTGGAGCTTGAGTGACTTCAAGAGGGCTTGAGAGGCTAGAGTGGAGTGTATAAGTGTGTATGGGGGCCTTGTATGTGGATTGTATAGGCTTAGGAGGGGTAGAATCTAGCCTAAGTGTTGAAGGAGAGGTATATATGTAGAGATTCGAGTTTCTAGAGTGATTTCAGCAGAGTTTCGTATCAATTTCGGACCTGGAATATGCAAGGGAGGAGGCCTCTATTTATAGGCAATCTGGAACAGGCCTTGCACATATGCTACATGAGCATTGGCCAAATTTTGGCCTTGCGCATGTAGGACATGCGCAGGTATTATTCCATTGCCAGAATAACACGTGGCACCCTGTGTACTAGTTAAATCTCGACCGTTGATCGAAAGTCGGTCGATCTAATCAAAATTTGAGCACATGTAGCATATGCTCCATCACCGGGAAGGTTTGTCCAAACTTTGCCTCGATAATTGAGTCAATCGGGAAGGTTTCGGGGGAACCGGTCGCACTCGGGATGTTCTCCTAGTGCTTCCGATGAGCTTTCATGTTTTCGAAAAGTTTGAATTATGTTTAGAGGTGAGTGATATCGTCTTGGGAAGAGTGCCAAAAAGGACACTTTCGCGGAGCGTCGGTGATACGCTCCGTGGGTGTTTGAAAGTGGTTGTCTTCGTTTCGTGTAATCAAAGCTTTCGAGGAGCGATCTATTCGATCGGACCGTACCGATGGAAAGTACTCTGGAAATACTTTATGGAATTCCCACATTTACGCATTTCTCAAGTCATTTGACGGTGCGTTTGGATTAGGGAATCGGGAAAAAAGTCAACCTTGGCGGAGCGTCTGTGAGACGCTCCAGGGGTTACTAAAAGTTATAGTTTTCGCACCGTACGATGGAGGGCTTCGGGAGGTGATCTACTTGATCGAATCGTATCGACAGAAAGATCTATGGACGAGCTTTCGAGAATTCCCTGATTTACGCCTTTCTCAAGTCGGTTGACGGTACGTTATAATCAGGGAATCGAGGGAAAAGACAATTTAAGCGGAGCGTTTGCAAGATGCTCCAATGAACTTTTATCGCGTCGTGTGAGCTTAGTGTCGTAGGATGCTCCTTGGGTTAAACAAGGACGTGTGGTGAAACCCTTTGCCCGAAACCCCAATGTCGGTGTTATTTCGGGGCATTTTCGGGCGTCCAGGGGCAAAACAGTCATTTTAATCGGAGTTGGTTGGAAATGGTCAGGAATGGTTTGGTATGCTGTGTTAGGCGTGTAGGGTTGTTCAGGGATGGTTTTGAGAGAGTCTGTTGTCGTTCAGCGGGGTTTGTGCCCTGCTGAGTCGCTCAGGGGCAAAACGGTCATTTTGACCGGAGTGGGCCGAAATAGTACTGGATTTGGACCAAATGGCGTGCGAGGGACGCCTGATGGTTTGACAACATTGTGGAAGGATGGACTTATTGTTTTGAGGGATTTTGAACTTTCCCAAAACGTGCCTGGAGGCCCAAGGTGCAGGTTTGGTCATTTTTCACCGAGTCGGGCTATCAGGTGCCGGTGTTGACCTAGGTGTCAGTTTCCGAGACCGCCCGGTCTTGAAAAACTACCTGTGCTGTGTTGGTCTCCAAGAACGCCCGTTCTTAGAGAGCTACCTGTAAGGGTGGTGTTGGTTCCTGAGAATGCTTGGTCCCAAAAAGCTACCTAGAAGTGTGGTGTTGGTCTCCGAGAATGCCCAGTCTCGGAGAACTACCAAATGACGGACATTCTACGTTGGCGAGTGTCGCGCCCAGATTTTTCGCACTCGAGAAATACTCACACAAGCGGGAAAAATGTTGTACTCTCTCGTTAGAACTCACCCTCCTAAAAGAATGAGTGCGACTAAGTTTGAATTGAAAATGGATTTGAAATAAAAGGCTTTTGAAAAAAATTTGGAGTCGCTACCTAACTTGATTAAAGTGAGTTAGGTCACCTAAAAACTAAGAATAATCCAAAGACTACACTTAGGGTTTTTGGAAAAAAGTTTTTGAAAATACCACCTCAAGAGAGGGTTTTTAAGAAAGCAGGTTGTTTGGCAACCTTTGGAAAACATTTAGCCCTTTTTAAAAAATAACTCCTTTTTGGTCTTTAAAAACAGCGATCTAGATTCGGAGGTTGGTTACGTGTAGGGAAAACGCACTAAGCCATCACCCTACCCCGCCCTTTCGGTACCTACATGTCAATCTACCCTCGATTCACCTATGAGAGTTTTCAACTAACTATTGGCCAATCCTATCCACTTTGAAAAATAATGCTTGAAAAGAAACTAACATGATGCATGATATGCAAGTGCAAGTTAAGAGAATTGAAAAATAGATTTGGAAATAAATTTGAAAAGAATTTGATTTGAAAATAGATTTGAAGAGATAGAATTTGAAATTGAAAAGTTTGAAAACTTGGAAATAGGAATTTGAAAATAGAAATTTTGAAAATAGATTGGAATTTGAGATTTGAAAGATGTGGAGACCGCACCCATGAGGATGGAATTGAAAGTTTGAAAAGCGTTGTGACCGCACCTATGAAGATTGCCTACGTATCCTTTTGGGAGAATCAGGTCAGTCGTAGTTCGGACCGGAGTCCGATTGAAAATAGAAGAGTTGATTTGAAAAAGAGATTGAATTGGAAATTGAATTTGATTTGAAATTAGAAGAGGAGATTGGAAATTGAAATTGAGAAGATTGGACTTGCTTTGCAAAGATTGATTTTGGAAAGACTTGGTTTTAGGAAACCTAGACTTAGGAAAGATGAGACTTAGGAAAGACTCGAGAGTTTAAGAAAAATTGGATTTAGGAAAGGTTCGAATTCGAAAGGGTCCGATTTAGGAAAGTTCCGAATTAGAAAAGTTTCATTTTTGGAAAGAGTTGAAATTAGGAAAGTTTGGAGTTTAAGAAAGTTTTCACTTTAGGAAAGTTTTGAAATGAGGAAGTTTTGAAAATTGGAAAGTTTAGAATGTTTTGGAATAGGAAAGTTTTGAATTTGGAATGTTTTGAAATAAGGAAGTTTTGAAAATTGGAAAGTTTCGTTTGAAGAAAGGTTTTGAAACAGGAAAGTGTTGAATTTAGAAATGTTTTGAATTAGAAAAGTTTAGTTTTAGAAAGGTTTAGAATTTGAAAAGTTTCAAGTTAAGAAAGTTTTGAATTTGGAAAGCTTAGAATTTTAGAAAAATTTTAAATTAGGAAAGATTTAGAAAAGGTTTGAATTAAAAAAGTTTTGAGTTTAGAAAGTTTAGGATTTGGAAAGTTTAAGATTTAGAAAGTTTTAGAGTTTTAGAAAATCTTAAGATTAAGAAAGGTTGAGTTTAGGAAAGATTTGAAAACTTAGATTTGGAAAGTTAAGATTTGAAAAGGGTTGAATTAGGAGAGATTTAGAAGCTTAATGTTTAAGGAAAGATTTGAAAGCTTTAGGAAACTTATGATTTAGGTAGGAAATTAGGAAAGAGGAGAATTAGGAAAGATTTGAAAGTTGAGTTTTAAAACTTAGGAAAGATTTTTATGTGCAAGTTTTGGAAACTTAAGATTTAGAAAAGTGAAAGTTTAGGAAGGATTCGAATTAGGAAAGATTTGGATTTTGAAACTTAAGAAAAGATTTAAAGTTTAGGTTTAGGAAACTTATGGTTTATGAAGGAATTGAATTAAGAAATGATTGGATTAGGAAGGGATTAGATTTGGCTTCTAAAAGAAAAGATTTGATTTTGTTTCTAAAAACGGAGGATGGGATCTAGTTTTCTAAACGGAGAGATAGGATTTGGCAAGGATTTGGAAAAGGAGATTCTAAAAACCCTAGATTTGAAAGTGTAGAATTTTAACGTATAAAAGAGGTTTTGGAAACATGTATAGTTTGGATGTGAAAACAAGAGGTTTTGGAAACCTAGATTTGGGGCAAAGTTTGAAAACCATGTTTTTGGGAAGAAGATTAGGGTTTCCTAATTGTGGGTTCTATGGCTTGACTTGGGCTTTAAGAGAAGAGGATTTTTGAAAAGTACGTTTTTGGAAACGAAAGTTTTGGAAGGAAATCCTAGAGAGGAGTTTTTTTTTTTTAGGAAGGATTTTGGAAAGAGAGTTCTTGGAAACGAAGATTTTTAGAAGGGAATCCTAGAGAGGAGTTTTTGGAAAGTGTGTTTTTGGAAAGAGGGATTTCTAAAAGGGAATCCTAAGGAGGAGTTTTTGGAAGGAGGATTTTGGGAAGAAAGTTTTTAGAAAGATTTTTAGGGAGCGTTTTTAGAAAGTGAATTTTGAGGAAAGGAAGTTTTGAAAAGGAGTTGAAAAAGGTAGTTTTGAAAAATAGATTTTTGGAATGAGTTTTTAGGAAACGACTTTGGAAAGGAGAGTTTTAGGAAAGTATATTGAAAGAGATTTTTAGGAAAAGAGTTTTTTAAAAATAGAGCTTTTAGGAAGTGTAAAAACATCTCACTTTCTTAAAACAATTCTAGCCATAGGAGGGGTAGAACCACCTTAGGAAAGCGGTTTTGGAAACAACAAGAGTTGAAAATATGGACCATGAAAGTCACTTTAAATATAACACTTTCCTAAAGCAATCCTAGCCATGGAAAGGCTAGAATTACCCTAGGATTGTGATTTTGAAAACATGTTTTGAAAAAGGAGATTTTGATGCAATTTTGAATACAAGTTCGAAAACGATTTTGAAAACGAGTTTGGAAACAAATTTTTGAAAGATGCAAGATCATGATATGCAGAATGCAATTTTGGGGTCGTGAACATACAAGGTTAAGGCTTCACCACATAATCAAGGGGGCCGGACCCACGTGGTCTCTGGTTAGCCTAGAAGAAAGCCCCCGACACGGTGACTCTCCAATAGCCCAATCCTACACATGGACCGGGAATCCCCTTGTTTCAAGCATGCAAAGAAAGGGGGGGAAAGAGATGGGAGATTAAAATAGAGAATACCCAAGTGGGTTAGGAGAGAGAAGAGAGAGGGGGGAAGTGCAAAAATTTAAATAGGAAGCCTACCGTATGTCTTCTTTATTTTGCGCGCCTTGCTTGTCTTCGATCTTCGGTCTTCGTCTTGATCTTCGTCTTCAATCCCCAAGAGTTGTCTTCAAGCTTTGGATTACAGCTCTTTAAGTCTTCAAAAGATGGTTGAAGGCTAGTGTATGAGTGTATGGGGATGTATAGGAGTGTATATGAGACTAAGGTTTGTAAAAACCTACGGAGGCTAGGGTTTAGGGAGTGCTCGAGCTCTGTATATCGAATTATATGATTTTTGGTTTGAGTTTGCGGACCCTTTTCACGTTGAAGGAGGCTCTGTATTTATAGAGGTTGGATAACACTAGCGCCTGTTGCAGTGGCGTTAGGCCAAAATTTACACTGGCGCCACTAGGAGTGGCGCCAGGCCAATTTTTGGCTTGGCGCCAGCCATTTAAGAAATATTTAAGGTCGGCAAGCAACGTATCTTTGACTAGATTTGGGCGCCTGTACTAGTGACTACCATGCAATTTTTAACTTGACTTCACTAGGTGTGACTCCGAAAAGTCCGGGAATGATTTGAAGGAGCCAGGAATGACCCAGAAGGCCGAAAAAGAGTAGGAACACTTAAAATAGTGTCCTGGAGGTATTTGACTTGAGAAATGAGGATAAGATGGGTCGGAAAGGTTGATCGGGCCTTTAGGGGCAAAATGGTCAATCGGACCAGGAAACTGCCGGGACAAACTCGGACTGTCCCGAAAGAAGACTTGGGATTTGGAAACATTATTTAGAATGTTCCCAATGGTTTTCGGTTTGATTCCCAAAGCCGGCGTGGTCGGAAAAGGAGATCGACCCACCAGGGGCAAAACGATCATTTTGTACTGGGTTTGCCAGAACTGACTCAGAATGATCCGGAAAGGTAAAGGGAGGTTGAGAACACTATAAAAAGTAGTCTCAGGAGGTTACCGGTTTGATTCCCAAAGCCGGTGTAGTCGGAAAAGGTGACCGGCCCACCAGGGGTAAAATGGTCATTTCGCACCGGGTTTGCCGGAACTGACTCAGAATAATCCAGAAAGATAGAGGAGGATTGAAAATACTATAAGAAGTATTCTCGGGAGGTTACCGATTTGATACCCAGAGCTGGTGTGGTTCCCGGGGCGTTCGGATGCCTAGGGGCAAAATGGTCATCTTGACCAGAAAATCTCAGAAAAGGTCCAAGGGGTAGTTTGGTCATTTTTTTCACCGAAGTGGGCTAACAGACACTGGTGTTGACCTGGGTTTTGAGTGTTTCCGCCACTCTGACGGTGGTCGTCGTGACACAGGGGTTTATTGGCAATTCCCTATATCGACCTATTTGTGAGTATTTTCGCTACTCTAACAGTTTTGTGAGTAGTTTCGCTACTCGGACCGTCTCGAGGAATAAACTGTCTCGAGAGAGGGATTGGAAAGGGGTCTTACCATCTTCGAAAAGACGTGCCTGGATTGGAACCGTCTCGAGGAATAAACTGTCGAGAGAGAGAGATTGGAAAGGGGACTTACCGTCTTCGAAAAGACGTGCCTGGATTTGGGAATAAACTGTCTCGAGAGAGGATTGGAAAGGGGACTTACCGTCTTTGAAAAGAAGTGCCTGGATTGGAACCGTAGAGTGGGATTGGAAAGGGGACTTACCGTCTTCAAAAAGACGTGCCTGGATTGGAACCGTCTCGAGGAATAAACTGTCTCGAGAGTGAGATTGGAAAGGGGACTTATCATCTCCGAAAAGACGTGCCTGGAGTGGAACCGTCTCAAAAAATAAACTGTCTCGAGAGAGGGGTTGGAAAGGAAAGGACAATGCCCCTAAGGGCATTTTGGTCATTTTGCCTCTATTTGGGCCTGGTGGGCCCGCGAAGCGATGGACAGACGAGATTTGGACTTAGAAAATCGATTTCGATTGGAATATGCCCACAATAACTTGAAAACAAGTCTGGGCGGAATGTAGACTGCTGAGCGGTCAAAAATGGGGTGCTTACAGCGGGCTAGCAGGCGCCACAAGTGAACCGTCTGGAATTTGATGAGGTGTTGGTCCCCGAGATCGCCCGATCTCGGGAAGCTACCTGGATGGCGTTGGTTTTCGGGACCGCCCGATCCGAAAAACTGCCTGGAATAACGGTGCTTAAGGCTCCAGCGGATCCTTGTGGACCCGAGAAGCGTCTAGTTGGTTGGATTGGAGATTGAAAGGCTCATCTTGAGCTTGCATGTGTTGTGATGTTGGAAACTGAATCTAGTGGGGCCGAAGATTGCCGAGTGGGCAAAAATGCGGTGTTTACAACTTCGATGATTAAGTTAGTAAGCTTAATCAAGAGTTGAATGAATAAAAGTTGTATATACTTCGAGTTAATTGTCCATACCCGGTTCTTGAGGGCTTGGGTATTTATAGTGTGATCGATGGAGTGTTTTGCTCCTAACCTACCAGCAGGTCATCATGGCCTGCTGGGTAGGCATCATCATATGCCGCCGACTGACCGCGTGCAAGGCCTGTCTTACCGTCGCTAAAGAATTTGGCTGATCGGACGTGCAGGTCGACGTCGTGTAGGGAGCTGCTAGCACATTTAATGCGGGTCAACTCTGTATTTAATGCTCTGAGATCGCTTGCGGTTTGGGCCAAGGTCGACACCAGGTCGGCAACTTGGGTCGAACCGTTCTTTAGTGTTCGATTTGGGCCGCCCTGCCCAGCTTCAATGTCATGTTGATTAGGCCTAACTTGATGGATTGGGCCATGTGTTTTTACCCCACAATTTTGACTTTCAATAACTTAAAAAAAATTAACATAAGAGACAGTTATACCTGTATGTACTCACTCCATCCTTCTGTACTCCAATTGACAGTATTAGTTACAAGATTATAGTCATTACCAGTTTTTGAAATTATTTTTGACCACTCTTCATATTTTGATTTTAAATACTCCTACTGATTTTTTAACTATTTTTTAGGTAAGTTGACGTCCTTCTCTTTGTTCAAAGTTACCTGAACCCTATCCCAACTCTCTTTTTTGATATTACCACCATTTTTACTGTTCTATATAGATTCTTTTAAGTACAAATCAATAAAAAGCTTATAAAGTTTTAGATCTTTTCAATTTGCTCTACCACCATCACTAGAAGCCTTATAAGTAAATAGATTTAGATTCAATCCACTTAAGATCTTAAAATCATGAATTTAAATGCACCCATATGATGTATAAAATAATTTTTAATTGATTACCAATTTCATGTGATTCAGTTTGGCAAGGAATAGACAAAATAATATATATATATACATATATATATATATATATATATATTCTAGAAGAATCATTCAAAGTTTCAATTGATTCAAGAATAAAATAATATAAAAAAAGTAAAGAAAGAGCCAAAGAGAATAACCTTAAAACAAGAATGTGGGATGGCGTTAACCACCACTCACGTTGCAAACCGTCTCTCACACAAGAAGAAGAGAATCAGAAAATAAAGAACAAAAAAAGAGAAGACAGATTAGAGGATGAGAGGCAAAAGAGAAGAGAGGAGAAGAGAAAAAATAAATAAATAAAAGAGAGGGGACAAAGTGAGGCAAAACGAAAGGAGATCAGTAAAGAAAAAAATACAAATTCAATTGAAGAATAGAGAAAAAAAAAAAAATAAAAGAGAATAGTAAAGAGTAAACACATACAAAATAATCGAAAAAACTCACGTACACACACAGAGAGAGAGATAAAAGAGAGAGAGAGAGAGAGAAAACTTGGAGATAGCGGAAAGTTTCGTTGAGGAGAATTTCGATATTTGATTCTCTGGTGGTCGTTCTATGAAATAAGAGGAGAGGAAGACGAAGGCAAAATTAGGTCTGAAAAAAAATATCAAAGCTAAGCGTGTTTATAAAAAGTAATAAGTAAGAGGAAGCTACTTAATATTTTGTTCCTTACTTTTGCCTAGCACTTAAAATATACAGTTTTCTTATTTTGGATTATTAAACTAGCTTATTTTATTTTTACTTAATTTAATCAGTAATAAGTAGGAGGAAACTACTTAATATTTTGTTCCTTATTTTTGCCTAGCACTTAAAATATACAGTTCCCTTATTTTGGATTATCAAACTAGCTTATTTTATTTTTATTTAATTTAATCAATTTTAATTGCTGAATAGAGTTATCAAACAAAACCTTATACTATGTCTAATGAGCTTTTTCAACCTTAAGGGGAGCCATGGCCCCTCTAACCCTATGCCCCTTCGTCCTTGATTGGGGCCCCTAAAATTTTGAAAGAATTTCTCGGACCATATATACTTTTAAATATTAATAATATATATTGTCCTTACTCTCCCAGATCTAAATAATTTTGCTTGCCTTCTAGTCCAAAAAAAAAAAAAAAAAATGAGAAAGTAGTACCTTTATTTTTAGGTGGTATATTTGTTATGATTTTTTTCCTTTTTCATATTTGATGAGTCTCCTACTATAGAGATTAAATTTAAGTAGCGATAATTGAAAGTGAATATATTGGTATCATTTAATGGCTTTTCCCTACTTGACAATATTTTCTGGGTTAGCCACTGCATGAAGTAAAAGCAAATGACTGCATTAATATTACGGTCTTAATGCACCCCACCTGTAGTATAAAACGTAAGTTGAACTATTTCGATATGAAGCAAAATATAGAAATTGATCTCACCCTCTTTGCCTAATGGAACAACTAGATCAGCCGGGCCAGTAGAACTAGCAAACAAGATTTATTGGAACTGAGAAAATAAGAACCCTCCAAACATTATTGCCAGAAAGTTGATGGCGATGCATCGTCGTTGTCATTTCTTGTGAAAACGCTATAGACGTTTAGTCACGAATCATGAAAACTATGATGTGTGTTTTTTATGACAGCAAAAGGTTTAGAGCATCT
Organism: Euryodendron excelsum; assembly: GCA_033060915.1. Taxonomy (NCBI): domain Eukaryota; kingdom Viridiplantae; phylum Streptophyta; class Magnoliopsida; order Ericales; family Pentaphylacaceae; genus Euryodendron; species Euryodendron excelsum. The sequence goes on along the minus strand of CM065391.1, from coordinate 31,796,204 downwards.
CCGCAAAGCATGCATTACTTCATATTTTTGAATTTGCAGCTGATGGTCGGGATGTTACTGTCAAATCATGTTTTTATTGCCTTCATATACCAGCAAATCATATAATCTGATCGAGATGTTTAACTATAATCAGAAACTAATGCAAAATGGTGATGTCCAAGCTCAAAATTGCATGAAACTTATAATCCTATTAGAATTGTGTCGGAAATTAAAATTCATAGTGAATTATAAAAAACCTATCAAAATTTTTCAAAATTCATTTAAGCGTGGAAATTTACTTTTTTTATCGTCATAGAAAACATATGTTTTAATAATAATTTGGTCTAAAAAAATCTAACTTGCCTAAATTTTTTTCAAAATGTTTATCTAGATCTGTATCTAGTATCTAAAATTAACTCAAATTTGCTACGTTAGTTAACTTTTATATTTTTTTTAATTTCTACTTAATTTGAGTTTTACTATATTTAGGGTTTGATTTGTCATGTACAAAGATAGTTTTTGAGTTTTTTTAATACTCAATAATAGAGATTATTCAATCGATTAATTGGTTTCTCTCTTGTGTTATAATGTTTTGTTTGAAGTAACCATTAATTTGTTCATGCGTATTCTGGCGTAAGAAACTCTTCCTTCAATTGCTCTATCCCAAACTAATTTGTGACCTACAAGCTTTTATATTGACTGAATTTTTTTTAAATGATTTGTCACTGATGTGGTTTTTTTTTTTTTTTTTTTAACCAACCAAGTGTCCGGGTCAGGTTAGACACACCTCAACTAGTCTCAAGACCTCTGCAATCCCCTCATCCCATTCAATTAAGGATCAAAGACCTGAAAGTAGCTCAAAAAACTTGGTAACACATAAAAAGTTTCGAACTTAAAATCTTAAAAGGAGCAGATTCGTAGCCTCAAGCCTTAACTGCCATACCAACCGCTTTAGTTCATCACTAATGTGGGTGTGGCAAAGATCATGGTATACTTTGGTACATATATATGATAGGGCTAGCTGTGGAACATTTAAAGGGGAGCAATATGACCGGGTGATGGGAGATGCTGGCCACATGATAATCCACCCACACCACATTCATATGCTAAATGTCATATCGCTGCAAGAAGATGGAAAGGATACATGCCTTCTGCTTAGACACTTGCGATATAATGGAAGTGTTCCATCATTTAAACACATCACATGCATTTTTGAGGTCCCCTGTCCCTGTGGGGTGTATGGGCCTCACAATGGCCATGCCATTGCCTGCCATTCAAAAGTTCCAAAAGTTCTCTCTCTCTCGGACGACATTGAGAAGAAAATTCACAATAACAGTTTTATAATTAAAAAGTATTTAAATAAATTTTTTATTTTAAAATAGTAGCTCATAACTCTGTGTGAATTTTTTAATTATGTAATATTACCTTCAAGTTATATTTTTTATATTTAAAAAGAAACTAAGCAATTTTTTTTTTAATCAAACATATATATAGGAGTACTAGGAATCGATTTTAAGTTGATTATGCTGCCAAAACATCATGATCATGGGCCTTGTCAGTGGACAAATGATGATTGACACCAATTCTTAACAATATTTGTTGCATGTGTCGAATCCCATGCTGTCTACCTGTCAGTCGTGAGAAGTTGCTACTGTACTCACAATAAGGTCTCATGAACAACTAACAAAATTTGCTATTTTTATCAAATTGGTCAAAACGTTTTTGTTTTTTTAAGAAATCAAAATGAGATACTTGTGAAATAATAAAATTATGTTGTTTTAATAAAAACATACTAAAAGATAGAGAAATGCATACAAACACAATATTATGCATTGAAATAATACGCCGTGTCAACACAAATTTATAATTTTTCATAAATATTGTATTTTTTGTTGAAAAAAATATAAAAAATTATATTTTTATATATTAGTATTTGTTACCTCTAAAATGTTTTCAAAACATTCTAAAATATTTTTAAAATATTTTCGTTTCGGTGCCAATTGAAACCTCACATCGAAATGAAATTTTAATCTACTCTTTGGATGATAATTGATAAGTCCATTGAAAATTTAGGGCATGAATTAGATCATTGATTAGTTTTGGACTATATACCTAGATAATTGTTAAAAGCTTGAGCTATTAAGAGTGAAAAATGCTGGTGGAATAGACAGCATCCTAATCCAAATAAGTTTGAGACCAATCACTTTGTGTAAATAAGGTAAAACTTTAGATCCGTTTTTACTCTTATTCCTCCCAACCTACTTATTTGATGGAGACCGACACTGAATAATGTCTTGCTATTGATATGAATAAAATGTTATTTTTTTCTCCAAAGACAAATTAGCATAATTGCTTCAACTAGGAGTGAATGAACACGGGGAATTCATTTCCTTTTTGAGCTTTTGTTTATCAATGGAATTCATTTGCTCACCAAATCCTTCGCTTGGCTAGTTTCTCTAACAAATCTATAATGAGCCTTGCTCTATTGTTTTGTTAATTTAAGCATTAAGGTTCGTATTAGGATGCAATTCATGTACATTCCCTAGAAAGTAGAAAATGAAATGTTTTTTTTTTATTTTCTTTGTTTTGCATACAAATGTAAAAAACAAAAAAAAAAAAAAAATCATTCCAAATAGAGCTTCAAAAAGACATAAAAGCCACGCCCACAACTATTGCTGCTGAATTAATTGGCAAGAAAGATTATTTGAGAACTATATTAAATGCCATGCTCATAGTTATATGAATTCTTTCCCATAAGAGCAATGTTATACAAGTGCAAAAAAAAATCATAGAAAAAACCCAAGTCTTATCACTTTAGACCCCATAAGGTAGCTTTATAATTTTGAAAGTGTCACCAACACTTTATTTTGATAGAGAATTCTGTATAAAAGCAGAATTTTCCTTACCGTAAGCTTCACATTAATTTTTTTTAATAAGTTTGAATCCAAATATTGCCCAAGAAGCCAAATATATATATATGCAAAAGAAAAAAGACAAGGTGTAAATGCAACTTGGCATATGTCCTTGCGAGTCAGCTCTGGTGGCTCTTGTCTTTATGCAAAAAATACACAATCAAGGAGGTGGCAACCTGGCTAGTGCAATACAGACGGACAGCTAACATGGACTCCAACAGTTATGCCACGTTATTTGATTGGTAGTGCACCAAGTCAAGCAAATTATATCAAATAAACATGTAACAATCATGCCAAGTCAAATAAATTATGCCAAATAAACATGTGAAAATTCTAACGATAACACATAAGTAACTAATAGGTTAGTTCGAAAAAATCTCTTCTTAATTTGAAATGAATTGATAAAAATGCATACATTTAACAAAATTTAATTGATTTGTAATAACAAAATTACAAAATCACTTGACATCACTGTTTCATTTAATATTTTATTTGATCGAAGGGTACAATTAAGCATGACAATTATTATGCATATAATATACCATGGACCACCGTGGTCTTGGGCGTAGCCGATTTCTCTGCCGAGGTTTGACTATATATGCCAGCATGAGCCAAAACCATACGTACAGCCCTAATATATGTACAGTAATTCTACTTATTAGGGTAAAGTTTTTTTTAATTCCGGGTCAAATGATGATGATGATGCATTTGGAACATGGAAGAGACCCAACTTCACTTGAATTGATGAGAGTTTTGACCCAACCCACAAAACTCCAGCCTCAAATCCATCTCTCTTTCAATGTGTTAAGAGTTAATGGTGCTTTAAAGAAATGCCACTGTAAAGTCAAATGTAGAAGGCCAAGATCCACTTAGGTTTTGGTAACAGTTGACATCTGTAGTATTTAAATATGCAATGTGTTCTAGTTAACATCTGAAGTTTGGTATTAACTAATTTAAATCTTGGTTTACGAGTAAAAAGAGTGAATACTTTATATTTTCAATAAGCTTACAGCTAAATTAGCATATTGAGAACACAAATGGCCGGTGAACCCACGCATTAATCCAAACATGAGCCGTGTTTTGATACACTGAAGAGAATCGATCAAGATGAACCATTGGGATAACAAAATAACACTATGCGATTAGTGTTTGATCCTACATACCAAACAAAATGGGTATATGGATTAATGTTTTAAACACCATGGAGATGGAGTTTCAATTACAAGCAAATGAAAGGATTTGATGCTATAATTCAGTGCACCTATTTGGTGAAATGTAACTTTGATGTAGTTCGGTATTTAGAAATTCATATTTGTTTGTATACAATATTACTTCTTGTTTAATGCCTTATACATTAATCCAACTCTTTAAGCTATGTTTGACTTAAGAATTTAGTAATGAAAAATAAAATAAAAAAATTATGAAAAAAAACTAACAAAATTATTTTATTTTATTATTATTTTTTTTAATAAATTCAAATTTCAAAATGAGTGTTAGGCAGTCTAATGACTTAAAAGTAAAGTACATGACGGCTTGTCCGTTGGAAGAAGTATTGCACTTGGTAGTCAACCAGATAACAATGACGTATTGAAAGTCTCATTAACCTTTGTGGGAAAATTCCAAACCCACTAAGCCAAGAAAGCTTAATACGTTTTCATTCCTGTTATATATCTATTTTTCCAAATACACCTTCTAAACAAAAGGGACGGGGCCCTACCTCATTGCCAATTATCTAAGTTGAAATGAATTAAAGTTGTGCATTGTCACAATCAAACATTGAATTCTTCCTAAAACACAAACAAGTTGACGTCTTGGGTAGTAGGTGGTTTAACTATATCTGCCATTATCAAAATGGCATTACCTTCATAGGCTTTATTTGTATACATCAGCTTTGAAAGTGACCATTTTACTATATCATATGCAATTCAATCATCTAGTATTTATCTTCAATGTCTTTCTTACTGGAGCCAGCTAGCTAGCAAAGTAGAAAATTCATACAAATTGTATTACTAAAATAATATGATTAAATGAAAATCATTCATTTTAAAATAAAGAGTAATGCTATACAAGTAAAAATTTATACAAAATTTCTATACAATCATTATATATTTGAATGAGAGTTTTCAATTTAAGATAAACCATTCGTCATGATGGCTTTTAATTAAAAAATTATTACAGCCACATCATTATGATACAAGATTTGGTACAAAAATTCTTGAAGAATAGCATTTTTATAAAACAAAATACTCATTATAATAGCTCTTAAAGCCACATCATTATGATACAAGATTTGGTACAAAAATTCTTGAAGAATAGCATTTTTATAAAACAAAATACTCATTATAATAGCTCTTAATTACAAAAGAGTCGCTGCCATATTTATTATGGCTGAATTTTTTTGTAACAATAGCATTTTCCTAAACCAAAATGAGAAAAAATACTTAAGCTGAAATTATCCAAATAGGCCTTTGATAGCTTGTTTGGTAACTCTTTAATTTTTAATCTTTTAATTTTTTGTTTTTGTTTTTAAAACTTTTGAAAAATAAAAATAAAACATATTTGATAATTGTTATCATTTTTTTTTTTTTAAAATCTAAAAATAAATTTTAAAAAATTGGACAAAAGTGAAAACACAAAAAGAGTAAAATTACTTTTTTGTATTTGTTTTCAAAACAAATATTCTTCCCTTATTCTCTCCCCCTCTTGTGCTCACCACCACCACCACCACCACCACCACCACCCATAGCTATCTCTGCGACCGCTCTCCATCCACAGGCCACAACTGTTGTCACCACTCACCATATATGAAATGAATATTTTCATACTAATACTTTAATATCAAAATAATAAAAAATAATAATTTTAAAATTACCAAATATATTTTTTTTTGCAAAAACATGGAGGTAGAACACAAAATTGACAACATAAACCAAAAAACAAAAACTAAAAGAATTACTAAACGGCCCTTACTTGTGAATAATCTCATAATTTTAGCATAACAAATAGAGCATGAAGTTATAAATTTGTTTTCATGCTTTCGTGAATTTATAGTTTTTTTCTTTTTCATAGTAACACTTCGTTTTATTAACATACTACACAAAACATTGTCATGGATTTGGGTTCTCCCATGAAATGGAGTTCTTCATTCTATCAATCAATAGACCAGTTGATGCCATATCAGATATATTATCAAAATCACGTCGTTTTACATTAGAATTTATTGTCATACATATGACAACAAACTCATTTAGGTTTAACTTCTAGTTGAGTTAGTTTCATCTAATGACACTAATTTTTTTTTAAATGACTTTTTAATTTTTTAATTAATAGAATAAAGATATTTATTTCATAGTTTAAATAGAGAGGGGCTAAATCCCATTTTCGTAGTGACAATACTGCAAACAGGTGGGGTATAATTATGCTAACCCCGAAAGGTAAACAATAAATTCCCATAACTACTCACTGACAAATGATTGGGAAAAATAAAATGAAAAGGAATTAATATGACCAAACGGGGCACTGAACGAAAAAAGTTAGCAATGAATGTTGTCAAAAAAAACAATAATAATAAAGAGGCAGGAGTACCAAGAAATCATTAACACCACCAGTTAAATACCTGAAGATATCTTAGTAGTAAGGCTGATGTTGGTTATATTAATTACATGATTTTTGGTTCGGTAATTACTTGATTTGTGTAGGACGAAGGACACAGGTTTCAGAATTAATCGTGATACGCGTAAATTGGTCCGAACATCCGACCAGAAAATAAATAAATAAAAAGTACATTGCTTCAACTCTTTAAAGAATTTGGACATATATATATATATATATATTCGCAGTTCATTCCCTACTACTTGACAAACATAAAAAAAATTACTGCATGGCGCATTTCATTCAACTTGACAATTAATGGTGAGTTTGAATCTTGAATTTATTAAGAGAAAAAAATAATAAATAATAAAATTATTTGTACATATTCATTTTTTTTATAAGTAACCAAATAAAAAAACAAATTTTTTAACACATTTCTCTTCATTTGTTTCTCATTTTTTTTAATTTAATTACGAAAAAAAGATTACCTTCTTTCACTTTATTTTTTTCCTATCTTTTCTCTTTCCTCTACAATTCTACGATAAAAATATAGCATTAAGGTGATTGACATGTTTTGAAGGAAAAAAAATGGTAAAATGAAATCAACATGACCAAACACATTTAAAAAAATACTAGAGAATACAGACAAATCTTTTCCTTGGCCACATAGGAAAATACCAACCAGCCAAACAAAACCTAAGCTTGCATGTTACTGCAAAAAGTACTAGAATTTGTTTTTATTATGCCAAAAAGTTGTTGAGTTTTGCCTTTTCTTCTTCATAGAAAGACCCAAAATTGTTGGGGCCCAGAGCTATCACGCGAGGATCACGTACTCAACTGCCACCTGTACAAATGCTGGATGATCATTGGTGAGAGTCTTTAAGTACTGGTACTTAAGATTTACTTAAGCATGCCCCCGCTCTGTCACCTAAGATAGAATTAAGATTCTATCCCCGGTGACGTGAAGTTCTTCAGAAAACACTGATACTCTGCAACGCACCACACCCCGACCCATTCCACACAGAGCCGCCACGTCACCCGAAGGGCTTCACCGACACAGAAACGCGACTAATGCGGGCCCCACACAGTCCACCGATTATAAAAACGTTTCCATAGTCAAAGTTGACTCACATCGCATGTGACCCCTCTCTCTTTCACATTTAAGAATGGTATCATTCTGTAAGCATTTGTTTAATCAGTTTTATATTAATCATGAAATATAATTATTTTTAATAATGCTCCTTTCAATAAATTCATGTTAATTGAAACCCATTTCATTTTTTATATTATACACTCAATGTGATTTTAAGATTTATCAAGTACATTTGTTTCTATGAAACCAATGAGATCTACACCAAATAACCCCCAAAAGTAGTTTAAAATGGTCTTATGCTTCATAAAATGTGAAGTCGCCAACTGGACCGTTGAGTTCAAAAAGAGAGGTTACATATGTTTCTTGTTACTGTAAATCTTATGATTAAGTATCCAAAGAATTATTAATGAATATCGATGTGAGCTTTCTTTAACTTATTATTTTGAAATGGGCTCGTTCATTAAACAATAGATTATAAAAAAAGACATATTTACATTCCTTTTTGGAAGTTGTATTTGAGTTTAAAGTTTGAATTTCTTCTCACTATGTGTAAATGTATATTATTTGTATTATATCTCTTGCTTATGAGACTCCATTTATGGATGACAACGGGACAGATTCGGTACAAATTTGACTAAAATTATTTTGTTCTTAATAGAAAATTTTCAGCCCACACATTGTCCAAACTCGTGACAGGTTGAAACTAGGGGTGACCATGAGCTCATTGGCCTGTTTAGCGTTGGGACTTTTTTTAGGCCCAACTAGTTTAATGGGCAGGCTTGTGAATTAAGTTTGAAACCCTGCCTAGCTATATATGTATATAAAATACTATATTTTAAATTTTAAAAAATTTGCTTATTTATATTAGTTAATATTACTTTTGAGAAAAAAAATATTTATTAAAAATAGTTTTAGGTTAAATGGGTGAGTTTGAAATCATAGTTTTTATTTTAGGGGGGATTGGGATTTGGTTTTAGAATCAATGGAAAAAAATTTTAACGTAAGCCTAACCCGACCAATGTCTACCAAAGAACCTCCCCACCTTACCGGCGTCTCACTTAAGTTAATCGGAGTTTGGGTTGAAACGTATTTAACTAGTACAAAATTTTAAATAAAGAATAAATCTTTAAAAAATAATAATTCAAATTATACTAATTCTAATACAATAAAAAATTTTAAAAAAAAAGAGACTAAAATTTAATAATATGAACTAACATTAGAACCTTCATATTTACTTATGTAAAAAGAATATTTTGTATAAAGAATATTTATTATAGGCTGGGTGAAGTAGAGTTTGGAAATTGGCTCCTATGTATTGGGTACATGAATTGCCTCATTTTTTTTTTCTTTGATTTAGCAATTATGAATATTTTGATTTTTGTACACACTTCGATTAATTTCTTTCTCAGTCTAATCAAAATAAATTACCCACGCTTAAATTAAAATTAACAGATAAATTACTTATGACCAAAACTGCTGTATCTGACTAGAGTCGCTCCTTTCCGACACACGCAAAGTGTCAGACTTTTTTTTAAGCCATCTTGCTCCCATCGTCTAGAATTGATAGGATCTCCGAATGTGATTTAACTTCTGTACCAGACAAGAAATGATCGTTGAATAGAAGAAAAATTAATTTGAGTTGTTCTATTCATTCGATCTTTAAAACAATTTGAAAAATTGAGCTCCTTGTTTTATTTTTTTATTTTTATACATAAGCTATTATTTTAACCCTAAAACTTTACTCAAGTTTCTAATATTATTCTCTTAAACTTTATAATTAAACCAATATTGTCTAATTAACAAAGTTGAGAAAATTTAACTGTCTTATGTCGTTATTAACTAATATATGTTACATCATAAGCTGAAGTTGAACTCCAATTGAATTTTTTAGTGTTCTATTTGAGTTTACGTTCCACTCATTTAAAATAAATTTTTGGACACTTATGTATAATTGGGCAAAACATATTTAACACATATTAATAAGAAAATAAAAGGTACTTTAATCCTTGCCACTTCTTCCATGTGGCTTCATATGATTAGTTCGTGCCTGCAATTGGGGCGGAAATGCGGTCTAGAGCATCACCACCCATCCCATCGTCATGCATAACATTTGACGATCGTATGAGATTTACAATAGGTCATACAGGCCCACGTAATATCGTTTATTAATTTAATGATTAATTTTTAATCATATTATTTATTTATTTATTTTAGGGATTCAGCAACAATGTCGTTTAGCGTCTTGGATCGATGTCGGCCACCTTAACCAAGTGAAAAACTAATTAGAAGAAAAAAAAATTAATTAAAAAAGTCATTTGCCGAAATTATTTGTTTGTTTGCCACAAAAGGAGGGGTAAAAAAAAAATATTGAAATGATTAGCCCAGTAATTACGTTGAAAATCTGTCTTTATATTACATTATTACTGTTAGTTCTTGATTTTGATCCCTTCAATCACTACGGTGTCTGTGAAAAGCATATTCAGAGCTAGACATACACATTACATATATATATATATATATAGCACAGAGAGAGAGAGAGAGAGAGAGAGAGTGAGAGAGGCTGTGAGAAAGTTCGGATTTCATGGTACATTTGAGGGATGTGGGCATAAGATTTTGTATTTTACTAAGGATTTAAGGGATTGTCTTCTGGGTGACATTTATTGAGTGGAGCCTCCATTTGAGCCCTCTGTCAGCTAGTGCCGGTGTGGAAGCGGCTGTCTCTCTCTCTACGTATTGGTATTTGTCTGTGTGTATATATGTATATCTGATGGTATCTGTCCGGCAATTCCGGAGCATAGATTGTCAAATTGAATTAACAGATTTATCAAATTCGGTGTCTACTACTGTCTTCTCTTCTCGGAGATCTACCTGTTGGGTCGAAGTAATGTATTTCTCATACTTGTAGAGAGAGAGAGAGAGCTGATCCCAAGTTAATGTATTGAAATATTCTAAGAGAGAGAGTGTGTGAATTGTGATGGTGTAAGCAAGTTTTACTGCTGTTAAGTCGGGGATGGGTTGGAACTTGGGTCTCTTTCGTAGGAACTTCGTGCTTTCTCTCTCTACAACTCTCTCTCTTTCTAAAATGAATAGTTAAATGGGCGGTGAGGGATTTGTACGCCGAAGTTATTGAGAATTACAGTTGGGATCGAAGTTTCGAACTCTTCTGGTAAACCGCAGAGTGTTTAATACAGAGTTACATTGGGCAAATCACATCACATGAATAGTAGACTATTATATATAGAGAGAGAGAGACTGTTTTTGACGATGAGAGGATAGTCTTTCACGAGTGAGCACCGTCGTGATTGGATCGATATAGAACAAACCCCTCATTATTTCTCTCTCTCAGAAGCCGCGTAGCTAAAGCTAGAGAGAGAGAGAGTGCGTGAAAGAAGAAGAGCATTCAGAGCTGGGAGAAGACTAACAGTGAGGTTGTGCCGTATCTGCTCATGAAAAGCCCTACATAACACGCTGAATTTGGGGGCTTTGCTCTCTCTCTCTCTCCCCCTGCATTTCAGGTAGTGTATTCTCTTCTCTGTTGTCTTCTGTTGCTTTAGATTTGTGGGTAGAATGATGCCTTTTTATCTGTTACATATTCGGTTGATTCAAATGGTTTTTTTTTTTCATCTATTTTCTGGGTTTCTCTAGTTTCTCAATTTGAGATAATTTAGCCGAAATGAACTTGTTTCCCTCGTATTCCCTTGGATTTTCAGGAACACACTTTTAATGATAACAATGCTTTTTTCTCTCCAGAATGTATTTCCTTTATCTTTCCCGTGTTTTTCGAATCTGTATTCTGCACGCTTTCTTCCCTGTTCTAGTTTTACAAACACTGACGGTTTATTCTATGACTGTTCTCTCAATCAAAATAATGCTATACTACTTCTGGGTTTTATGGATCTAGTACAGAAAATGGAAAACGGATCTTTTCTTTCATGCGTTAGCTCGTTTCACCGAAGAACTTTTCTGGGTGTTCTTTGCCTTTCTTCAATTCGTCTGTGTGTGGCTTTCAGGTTGGAAGATGTCGAGGCCACTACATCGAGGTGCATCTGGTGGTGGCCGAATCTCGGGCAACAACCATGGTATCTGGAATGATTCTCAGATGAAAGACAAATTAGAGAAGGAAGATCTGGATAGAAATCGTTCCTTTTCTGAACACACATACTTATTTTTTAGATTCCCTTTTCGTTTTCTTTTTCCAGATAATTCACCTTCTAAACACAGTCTTAGTGAGAATGGTTTTACATCTGATCCATTCAGCACCGGAACATTGAGAAGTCGCCACAAGTTTGCTTTTTTCTTTCTTAGGTTCAGTTTAGTTGTGATTGCAATTCTTGCTATTACGGGGTCCTTTTGGTGGACAATTTCGATCACGACATCATCAAGAAGTCACATACTTCATGGATATAGGCATATCCAAGAGCAACTTGTATCAGACCTGTGGGATATTGGAGAGATTTCTCTTGGTTCTGCAAGGCTGAAAGAATTAGAGTTCTGTCCCCAGGAGTCTGAAAATTATGTACCCTGCTTCAATGTTACAGAGAATCTTGCTTTGGGTTTTTCTGAAGGCGAAGAGCATGACCGCTATTGTGGGCAAGGATCAAGGCAAAGTTGCTTGGTTCTTCCACCTGTAAATTATAAGATTCCTCTTAGATGGCCTACTGGAAAAGATGTCATCTGGGTTGCAAATGTTAAAATTACTGCACAGGAGGTACTTTCCTCTGGAAGCTTGACCAAGAGGTGAGTGGTGGTGCTAATTTCTTCCATTAAAAAACTATACAGCAAAAAGTCCTTAACTTATTTTGGTTTTTAATTCATTTGGGATGTAGGATGATGATGTTGGAGGAAGAGCAGATTTCCTTCCGTTCAGCCTCTCTTATGTTCGATGGTGTTGAAGATTACTCACACCAAATTGCAGAAATGATTGGGCTGAGAAATGAATCTAACTTCTTACAAGCTGGAGTAAGTACTTAGTAGACATTTGCATTTTGGAATCAGCACCTTTATAACGTTTCCTGTTTCATTGCTTTCATTGTCCTCCGTTATCTGGGCTAGTTTCAGTTTTGCTGTACCTTGAGCTAGTACACTAGAATAAAAAATTCCATTTTGTGATCGATCAATTTATTGAAGTTCTTATCAGCACTGATGGTTATTGCAATGATTAATCGCAGTTACATTTTTATTTTATTTTATTTTATTTTTCTTGCAAAAATTGGCAAATGTAATGACACAAATATTTTCCTTGCTTCTATGTGCAAGCCTCATATCTGGACATCATGATGCTACTTTTGTTTTCGGGTCTAATTGTCAACAATTTACATCCCCAATGATAAAATTATTGTAATATTTCTCTAATGTTTATTGTGTTCAAAATTGAATTTGGACTGTCTTGAAAGATCCAATTGGGATATTTCCTTGCTTTTTGTAAAAGAGTTGTATGCTTGACAAACATGTTGGGTCTCAAAGATGTCAAGTTCTTTTCTTTTCTTTTTTTAATTAATGGGTAAAAATTCATTGTCATGTTCACAATGATTGACATCTAATATTTTGGGTAAGACCATCGTCAACTATTGAACTATAGAAAGATTTCATTATTGTATATCTGTCTGATGGATGAAAAAAATTCAATTAGCTTGGTACTTATTACAGAGGAAAAAAAACTAACAAATTGATGCTTCACTTTGATGTTTCAGGTTAGGACCATCTTGGATATAGGATGTGGTTATGGAAGCTTTGGAGCACATCTCTTTTCAAAACAACTGTTAACCATGTGTATTGCAAACTATGAGGCTTCAGGCAGTCAAGTTCAACTAACTCTTGAAAGAGGTCTTCCTGCAATGATTGGTTCTTTTGCTTCAAAACAGTTGCCATATCCTTCTCTCTCCTTTGATATGGTGCATTGTGCACGATGTGGTGTTGACTGGGATCAGAAAGGTATCAGTTGAAAGCTAGTCATGAAAGCAATACGTCATCTAGGACACTTAGACATGCCAGATGCATATGGTCATAGATGCAAACATATTGCACACATTCAATGCTTATTAAGATTGCAATTCTTGTGCAACTATTTTCTTTGGAAGAAAATGACATCAAGTTACTTAGAAGCGGAAAATAATTAAGTGAGACTTGCATCACTGATATCAGAAGTATGGGGTGGTATTCACTCTGTCTTCTAAAAAAATTTGCCATGTCAACGTGTATTTTCTTGCTGTCAATCAGAATCAGTTTTCCGCTCAACAAGTTATCTTTCACTCAAAATCAGAATCAGTTTTTTTCATTTTTCTATGTTTTTGTTTAGTTTTGCTGTGCTGGTTGTCTCTAGAAAGGATGATGGTTTCATTTGTAGGAAGGTGAGAAATTAAATATTACAAAATTATTATGGCATATATACATAAAAAAAGTTGGAATAACTCTTACTTCTTGTTTTTTGACACTGGATTCTCATTCACAATGATAAATGGATAATAAGAATATTCTTCTAGTATGCTCTTGTATATTGACCAAAGAAAAATAAATTTTTCTGGACAAGAGGGCAGTATCTGTCAAGTGCCTGATCTGCTGCTTATCAGGACCCATGCAGAGTGGTCTTTGTTTGACTAACCATGCTCTATGCTTTTTCACATAGTATATTGATGTCAAATATCTGTCCTTTCGTTCTCATGCTCACTCCATAATGTGGATGTTCAAACCTTACTAAAGATCCAGCCCATCTTATGTATCTTTTGAGGTATGTTAGAAAGCCTACAGAATGTAATTCTAGGCTTTGTTAACTATGCCACTCAAGGTATCTACTCAGATTAGTGATGTTGCAGAATTTTCTTTTGTTTTTATTTTTATTTTATTGAAATAAGTTATGTATTGTGAATGAATAGCTAGAATAATTTGGATTTATTGCCACTTGTGTAGAAACCAACTTTAAAAGGGAGGTGTTACAGCATTTGTTTCTTCACTTTGGCAAAGATTACCTGGATTTCAAATTTATCAATTTTTATTAAAATTTGTAATATAGTGCACATGTATGACTGACCTTCAAGTGTGAACATTAACCTGAAAAATTGTCCAATATCAGTGCTTTTGGTCAATCTTTGATCCTGACAACTGTTGTGAACCTACTATCCAACTGTAGTAGATTCACAAGATTAATTGACTAAGTTAACAGTAAATAATGCACTAATTTTTCATCAGTTTACTGAATGAGATCTGTATCTTTTGTTGGGCAAATTTTATCAAAGTCTAATGGACTGAACTCTGGAGAAGTTTTGAAAGCTTAAACCATCCTAATTATACCCACTCAAAGCAAGTGCTTCTTAGCAAAGTGTCTATGTTTATCATGCTTCATCTCTTGTTAAACTTTTTCCTTAGAAGAACATGTTGCTATCATGCATAAATTATTTGTTGACATTAAATACAGAAGATTTAGTTGGTTTTTTAAGCATTTCGGCTGACGTGTCTTGTTGTTGGATTTGGAATGCTGATTTTGTGAAGTATATTTTCTGTCATGTGGTGCAGAGGGTATTTTTTTGATTGAAGTTGATCGAGTTTTGAGGCCTGGTGGATACTTTGTGTGGACTTCTCCACTTACCAACATTCAGGGCTCTATTCGCAACAAAGAGAATCAGAAAAGATGGAATTTTGTGCGCAATTTTGCAGCAAGTCTCTGCTGGGATATGTTGTCGCAACAAGATGAAACTGTTGTCTGGAAAAAGACAAGCAAAAAGAAATGTTATGGTTCTAGGTGAGGTGACTGATTAATTTCTTTGTTTATGTCACGTTTCATCCTAATGCAGGCATTCGTGTTGAAGTGTATATGTAGACAAGTCAGGCGTTTTATGACCATGGAAGCGATAGCGATTCTAATTTGTGGTGTGGACTGCTTCTGTATCTAGGAAATCTGGATCTGCTCCCTCCATCTGCAGTAAGGGCCATGATGTTGAATCCCCATTCTATCGACCACTCCAATCGTGCATAGGAGGAACTCAGAGCCATCGATGGATTCCTATTGAAGAAAGGCCGACCTGGCCTTCTAGGGCTAAATTGAACTCAAGTGAACTTGCAATCTATAGTAAGTTCTATGTTGATTAAGATGGTTTTTCCTGCAGAACCTAATTTAAACATTGCAGTTAGAGAAGCACTTTGGTCACAAGGCACTAAGCATGAAAACCTTTACCCATCATTTCGGCTGCCTTGGGGATATCCTGATGATTTTGTCGACGGTTGCCATGTTTACCAGGTGTGCATCCAGAAGACTTTGCTGAGGATACCCAAAACTGGAACTTAGCAGTTCGTAACTATTGGTCTCTTCTGTCACCACTAATATTTTCTGATCATCCAAAGAGACCAGGTGATGAGGATCCTTCTCCACCATATAACATGCTCAGAAATGTGTTGGACATGAATGCTCGTTTTGGTGGTTTCAATTCTGCTTTATTGGAAGCTGGGAAATCTGTTTGGGTAATGAATGTTATCCCTACAAGTGGACCCAACTCCCTTCCCTTAATCCTTGACAGGGGTTTTGTTGGAGTATTACATGACTGGTGAGTTCTACCTTCTCTCTCCAAGAATTTTCTTTCAAATTTCAATTTTTTCCTATGAAAACCTATACTGCTATAGTGAATTGAAATTCTTGCTGTACGAGGAAAAGGACAATTTATTTTGTGGCCTTCCAACCTTGAAGATGAGAAATCACAGCCGATAGCTATTTTAGGTTAATTGCTACATTTTGTGGCTGTTGATTTATCTAGACTGAGATTGATTTGTTAGCTTATCTAGCTGAAGGAATTGATTTGTCCATTGGTCATCTTGATAGAACCCCTAAACTGTGTCATCAAGAGAACATTGGCCTTCTGTTCTTGTTCTCAAATGACAGCTATAATTATAACCCATGTTCATAGGAAATGAGTTTGTACTAATCGAATTTGTGGTGGTTGCATGCCAATTCTATGTTTCAAATCTGTCAGTCAGTGAAAATAATCCCTTACGGCATTATGAGAAAGTCGTTACTTGGGCATCCAACATTAAAATAACTTGGGAAGAATAAATATAAGACTTGAGTGATGAAATGAAGGGAAATAATTTACTAAATAAGAGACAAAGAAAAAGAGAAGGAAACTCAAAGAAAAAGGGGAAGGGAGGATATGTTGGAGTACTAGAACTTTTCAGAACAATTTGGTAATCGGCTTGTGATTCTAATTATTTAGTATTAAAATATTTGGCAGAAACTGACATTTTTTATTGTACTGGACAACTTCTCTTAGTGGAAATCATGATGGCATACATACTAGTCTCATACACTAACGCTCCGTTTGGAACCCGAATTTTCGGTAGGAAAAGGAAAATGTGAAGGAAAATATAACAAAATTAAAGAGTATTTTTGTTCTATTTACCCTCACATTTTCCTTTTCTTTTTCTTTTCCTACCTAAAATCTGGGTTCCAAACGAAGCATAGGTGTGAAGGAAAAAACAAAAATAAGAAAGGATGTACCATCCTGGATTTGATACCTTAGCATCACAAATCTCAGGTTTAGCTTATGCTACACTTCATATATCTGTTTGTAAATGTTCTTCAAAGTGATGAATGTATATGGCTTCTTAATAGTTCTGTGATTTATATATTATTGAACTTTTCTCTTTTAGGTGTGAAGCATTTCCAACCTACCCTAGAACATATGATATGGTGCATGCTGAAGGACTTTTATCACTTCAAACTGGTCAGCAGCGCAGGTGCACCACGCTAGATCTCTTCTCCGAGATTGACCGGTTACTTCGTCCAGAGGTACCTTATTCTTTATTGGTCTCCTTATTTTTAACAATTGGTTGAAAGTAAAAGCAATTGTGGGTAGTTACACCGACATATTATTCTATATTCTAAAATCTAGAAAGAGGGAGGAGTATGTTGATTCTTCTTTGTAGACCACTTCACTTTTGGCATGCTTCCTGGTTATGTTGGCTTCAATCTCGTCTTCTGTCTTAGGGTTCTAAGTTAGACTCTTTAAGAGTACTTAAAATAGGCAGTCCTTTGACAGTAGAAGTTGGGTATCATTTTATGTTTAGCTGCATTTTCCAGTTAGTGCTCCTCTTGTACGAGACTCAGTAACTGTATTTAACACCTTTTAGATGAGTCTGTGTTTAAAAACACCCTTATGGGTCACGTTACGATGTTTGATGGCTAGTTCACATAAGTGTATTACGAATAGGATTACCCAAAATTATTATGAAAATTGTGAAAATAGGAGTGCATAATTAGAATCCCAATGAAAATGACATTAGGAGGGCTGTTCTATTGAAGTGGATAGGAGTACATAACATTCCATTGTGTGACAGTTGCTTGTTAATCTTCAAATTGGCCATCTATTAGTAACATTGGCAATAAATGGAACAGTAGAACAAGTGTTGGAGAAAATGATGTCTCATGGATGTATAAGGACATATTATGTGTTATGTTTAAACACTCAAACTTCCCCAAATGCTTATTAAAAGTTCAAATTACCTAATTTGACTGATGGATATTTATGTAAATTAACAGAGGGAAAATACAAATGTTAAATGATGAGTACCAATAATTAATATCCCATCTGTTGTATGTTCAGATGCTTTCTTTCTCAATAGTCAATAATTGCAGTAGGTGCTTGGGAATGTTTCATAGAGATTACATCAGTTATTTGTTTCGTAGTGCATTTAAAACATATCTATTGTGTTTGGGTATCATGGATATCCTGGACGTCTACAGAATATAGGCACATTTTGCATGATAAACAATATTTCTTGCACCATGGGAATTTTGAAGTATGGGAAACCAGTAAATTATCATTTGTTTATTGTCTCAATCTTCTGGAATGGCTAGACTCTCGAGGATGGCTTCCACACCGCAATGGTAGTTTATTGAACCTTCATTTGTTCTGAAGGAACACTTGGTACCATTTAAACTTTAATATTACCGTCTCTATTTTTCAAGAACTTTCTCTGTTATTTTTTCCTATTGTTTTTGTGCAATTGCAAGGCTATTGCTCTTCAATTCTCCTACATACATAGTCATACACGTGTGAAGTCCATGTTTATTTGGTTTGCTAATTCGTAGTGGTGTTAGACATGCTATAACTCTGCTAATTTGTGTGAAGTCCATGTTTATTTATGTTTATTTTTCATTCTCAAATATCAGAAAAAAAACTCTGCTTTTCTCTCACTCCCTTTTGTTAAATTTACTAATCTAGGTGCTGTGCAGGGGTGGTTTATACTCCGCGACTCCGCGCCTCTCATTGAAACAGCAAGAGCTCTCACTACGAGGTTGAAATGGGATGCACGAGTCGTAGAAATTGAGAGTAACAGTGACGAGAGACTCCTCATATCCCAGAAACCTTTCTTCAAGAGACAAGTAAACTAATTGTGAACTTCGGAAGGGAGCTTGAACAGGTTGATCATTACATTCATATTCATTTTGTGGATTTAAACTAAGCATCATAAAGTTCCACCATTGGATCATGGGAATCTAAAGTTTTGAACACAGAGAAAAAAAGCAGAGAGCAGAAAGAAAAAAGTCAGTTCTACAGTGGAGCCAACCACACAATACCTATGGAGCCGTAAGGCATACGTAGGGCCATGTAATTACATACATGGAGGCAAGTGTTAGAGAAGTATAGGATTTATATTTTAATTTACCTTGTGATATATGTTGTTAAAAACTATGGAACCGAACCATGGATTAGATTTGTGAAGATGATTACAGAATAAGGATATATTTCATTTGCTATACTATATAGAATGCTTCTTGGCTTCATAATTAGGTGGAGAAGTTCTCTTTTCTTCTGTCCTGCCCATTTTTTGGCAAAACCATTCTTTTTTTTTTTTTTGGAGGCTGCGGAAAGAAAGCAAAACCATTCATGTGTTGTGAAAGCACTCTTTTTCAGTTGTCATCATCCATTGCTATTTTTGAGTCTATGGGTGGAATTTCTCTCTCTCTCTCTCTCTCTTCGCTGAACTATTTACCATCTGAATATGTCATCAAAGTTGAAATAAAAGGACCGGAGGCAACCCATTTGACATTGGTAAATTGTATATCTGAGAGAAGTACTAGAACTAGAAAGGTCTGTGGAGAACAGAGTACTCCTGCGGTACTTTCATATGATTAAATCAATAGCAGGTAGGCAGCCCCCTCTGCATCATGACAATACTACTAGCTTTTCGGGCAGCCGTTAATTTGGTCCAGTCTGCTCTTTGAAATACCGAAGGCCGAGCACCAGTACCCCTCATCCAGGAGAATTTACACAGTGGCTTCGAGGGCCACGTTATGGTTACTCCATCACAAAATGTCATGGGCCTTTGCTAGGTGTGTTGGTGAGTGTGGCTGGACTCACTTAAAAGAAGAGATCCATTAATTACAATTGTGAGCGGTGGAGAAGGAGCGTCCGATGGATCCAAACGAGTGGAATAAGGATGATATAACACTTCAAGTGTATGGAATAATTTTTCTCTCCTGGACTTAAGGATTTTTCTAGTTGAGTGGTCTGGCACTTTAGCTTCTCTATTGAGAATTACGCTGCCAAAAAAGTGCTATGTTGAGTATGCTTCTCACAATGTAATGGATTCTCTATTAGGTGAGTTCAAAACGAAATTATATTAGGTGAGTTCCAAACATATTTAATGAAATTATAATGAAACTCACATGGGTCCACTTACATTTTGATACGTAAAGTAAGAGTGACGTGACACTTAAACATAGTTAAATAACTTCTCCATAAGAACTCACCCTCTCTAACTATTTGTACAAATTCTAGCAAAGAGAGGATTAGGAAGGCAACCTACAAGTCGTTTCCCAAACCTCAGAAAATAAATTCGTGGGTTGCTGGTTAGAACTGGGCAGGTGTTATATTTTCTTAATTCACCATTCCAACTTTTGTTTGCTAATCATAGATTGTTTAAATTATCTATTTATCAATAAACTACGCTAGTTCAGTTTGGTTAGAACTCATGGCCTCTCAAAGGAATGCTAGAAGTTCGACATGTGAAAGTGCAAGAGTTTTTTTCAAAGTCTTCGGTTTGGTAATTACCTAGTTGTGTGGTACTGTAAACTATATAAATCCAAGATTAGTCGAGATATACCCAAATTAGCCTGGACACTCGATTAGCAAAAAAAAAAATTTATCTATTTTATCAGCCCTTTTAACTAGAGGTGTGCATGCGTCAATTTGTTTGGATCCATACTAATTCCAGTATCAATATGATATTTTGATCAGCCTTTTTAACTAAGTCTGAAATGGTTGTATCTAAGAATTTCTTGTGCCACTTTTTGTAGCGTTTCTTGCCTTCAGAGTTTGGTATCGACCCAGCACGAATGGGACATGCCCTTGAAGCAGGAAAGGTCAAGTTTGATGAGAAGATGTTCGTGAGGAAGGCAATTGAAGAGGCTAAGATACCCTTCACTTATGTGTCTGCTAACTGTTTTGCCGGGTACTTTGGCGGTAACCTCTCTCAACTGGGTACCCTCGTTCCTCCCAAAGACAAAGTAGGCATATATGGAGATGGCAACGTCAAAGGTACAATCATATATGTAATCAAACTAGGATACAATTGTTGTATAGAACCAAATTTTATTTATTAATCACATCATCACTTGCAAATATTGTTTTGTGGGGTTATCTTTATTTTACAGTGATTATATTGGACGAAGATGATATAGCTACGTACACAATTAAAACAATAGATGATCCTCGTACGCTGAACAAAACAGTGTACTTTAGGCCACCGGAAAACAGCCTTACCCAAAGGCAGTTAGTTGAGAAGTGGGAAAAGCTTCTACGTAAAACCCTCGAGAAGTTTAGCATCTCTGCTGAAGACTTCCTGGCTTCCATGAAAGGTAAAATGAAAATTAAACCCTAGACTCTTAGACATATCTTTTCACCACCTTTCTCACTTAGTCACTTGGTGCAATTTATTACTCCTATTTATATATTATGATGATGCAGCAATCTCGTGTTGGCTTGCCCCCAGGTCCGGGACGAACTCTTCCTTGTCCGGCTGGTGATCTCCTGCACTAAAAACCTACCGGTGTGATGGGAGCTAACAGCCCTCCGGTGTTCAAGTTAGATTTTCGGGAGTTCCAACGTTCCAGAGAGAAGTGTTCTGGGGTGTTGTGTATTACGTACCTCCCAAAGGGGGCCAATCTTCCCCTTGTATGTTTGCATGGTGGGAGTAAGTGGTTCTCCCACGTGGCTGCTTCTAGTTGGAAGATTAGAACAGTGTCAGAGCACTTGAAAGGGCCATCTCTACACTCCAGGGTGGCGTGTGTCAGAACGGTGTCAGGGGCGTGGCGATTGTTGCCGGTACACGCCACATCCACGTCCCTGACGTAGGCCACGAGGACGGGTGTCAGAAATGGGCCCCTATAAACATGGTCGGGGCTGACCCGATCAGAGGGCCGTTAAGGGCATCCCCTCGGATCGGTAGGTTCGAGGGCGAATGGGATGGCGACCTGGTCGGGAGGCGGCCAAGCGGCACGGGGAGGGCTTCCGGTTCAGTCTGGGAATCCTCGTCACCAGATGCCCCCAATTCATTTGGCCGTCGGCTGGGGCCAAAGGAATTCCAAAGGGCGACCCGACCGAAGAACACGGAGCGCATTGATGGCG
This sequence comes from Euryodendron excelsum, assembly GCA_033060915.1. Classification (NCBI taxonomy): domain Eukaryota; kingdom Viridiplantae; phylum Streptophyta; class Magnoliopsida; order Ericales; family Pentaphylacaceae; genus Euryodendron; species Euryodendron excelsum. The sequence continues at coordinate 31,774,017 of CM065391.1, read as the reverse complement.
TGGACGACGCAATAATGATGGAAGCTGTTGCATCGCTTCATGTGCCCCCACGTGGCAGCCAGGGCGCGGTTGCCAGTAGCCGAAAAGACGCGTCGTATCTCAGCCGTTGGTGTCCCGTCATCGCAGGCCATCTGGGCCGTTGATTTCAAATATGTGGGGGGGGGGGGGGTTGAGGGGGCCAGTTGCCCCCATTTTTCCCTTAGTGCTTTTTACCAAATACGCATACAGAGAGAGAGAGAGAGAGAGAGAGAGAGAGAGAGCTTACACCGTCATCTCCAGTGTCGTCTTCGTTGTCTCCGGCCAGCCAAGGGGGTATCGTCCGTCGCGCAGTATCGCCGGCTTACACCGGAACCTGTTGTCGGAGTTGCAAAGCGTGGTAAGCCCCGTTTCCCGGTTGTATGTACTGGTTAGCGACCCGCTGTGTCTGGGTTTACCAAAAGAGGGAGGAAATCCCCGACCTTCTAGGGTTTGTCGATAGGTCGGGGTTTCTGAAGTCAATATTTGAGGAAGTAGCCCTGTTATTCAAACCCGTACTGCTTAGGATCGAGAACCAAAAACGATTAGGCACCATGGCCAACCCTGAGCACGTGAGTTCGGATTTGGAGAAGACGGACTCAAATAGGCACGAGGTAGTTGGGCATGAGGCCGGAGGCGAGGCCTCCGTTAATGGTTCTAGGGGATCGGTACAAGTTCTTGAGTCGAGCCAAGCAGAGGCCGCCGACTCTGGTGCCATTGAGGGGGGAGAGTCAGGAGAGTCGGAGGATGACCCTGGGTACGAGGCCGTTGGGGTGTCCTCTATTCTCACCAAGGAGAAGGTCGAGGCCTTGCGGGCTGCATATCAGATCCCACGGGGTTTGAGGCTCAAGATCCTAAAAAAGGACGACTGGGCCTGTTCAGCCAAGGAGGGCGAGATCACAGTGTATGAGGGCGCGTTGGCTGGTGGCCTTCGGATGCCCTTTCCCCAGTCTGTCCGGAGGATCCTACAGTGGCTTCGTTTGTCTCCAGGGCAGATACAGCTGAATGGATGGAGGATCCTGCTCGGCTGTTCTGTCCTCTGGCAGATCGTCCATAAAAGGGAAATCACGCCAAAGGAATTCTTGTTCTGCTATCGGCCAGTAGAGAGGGGCGCAGGCTGATGGTATTTCTCGGGCAGGTCGAAAGAGTATAACCTGATTGATGAGCTCCCTTCCTCGGTCAAGAACTGGAAGGACCGGTTCTTTTTCGTCAGTGGAGACAGATGGGAGTTTCAACCCTGGGAGACCGACTTCTCTGCTCGGGTTCCTAGGCAATGGGGTTACCCGAGCAAGAAAGGTACGTTCTTTCTCTACCGAACTCGGTTTCATTTCCTTTTTTTTCAAGCGTCAGTTTCCTGACCTAGGTTGCCTTGGGTGTCAGGTCGGGCAAAGCCCAGAGTATCTAAGGAGGTGAGGGTCGCCATAAGGAAGGTTCAGCAACACGAGGTCCATAGTCACAAAAACTTGGTCACCACCGAAGGCTTGTCGAACTACTTGCTAGGTCCTGAGCCTACCAGAGAAACCTTAGCCGCTGAACGTGAGAAGAGTGAGTGTTTAGTCGTTTGCAAAACTTCTCAATGCCGCCTAACTAACATCCATTCTGCTTGCAGTTGGCGCAGTCGTCGTGGACAGTTCAACCGTTGCTGCCACCTCCCAGATTGTTACTCCAGCGCAAGATCAGACGGTCTGCGAGATAAGCTTTAACGTTGCTTTTCTACGAAAGCGAAAGGCTAGAGGGTCGGAGCCCGAGCCGAAACGGTTGAAGGACGCTGAGGCAGAGCCGACCAGGAAGGTAGCGGCTCCGGTAAGAGGGCCTGAGGGGAGAACGACCGAACCTCCTCGCGTTCAGCCGTCGACACTGCAGACCGAGAGGAGGAGGAGTACGGTCGCTACTGCCGAGGAACAAGCTCGAGCTGAGGCCACCCCCTCGTCCAGGAACGTGTTCGAGAGCCCGAAGGAAGCATGGGCGAGGGCTGCCATTGCCGTGAAGGAAGTCGACCTCCATAGGGTCGGTAAGCATAACAACAATCGCCTGGTGAAGGACATGAACCATGATCTCCTTAGGGTATGCGCCTTCTACTTGGTCCTTTTTCCTGTTCTTTTGTTCCATCCTAACATATGGCCTTTACCAGTCTGTCGCCAAGAACATCAAGATAGGCCATCGCCTGGCGGGCCTGGAGAAGGCGTTCAATCACGAGAAGAGTACGTGTGCCTCCCTCCTAGCTGAACTGAACGGGATGAAAGAGGAGATCACTGCGGCTCGTGCCGTGAAGGATGAGATCACCGTTGTTCGCGCTGAGAGGGACTCGGCAGTGTCGGCCTTGAAGAAAGCCGAGGATGAATACAAGAAGCTTAACGCCACCACCAGCAAGCTTGTACTGGGTCTCTCGGGCGAGTAGACCAAACGGCAGGAGTTGGAGAAGGAGAAGAAGGCCCTGAAGGAGGAGCTCTTGAATGCGAAGAGCAAGGCAGTGGAAGAGTTCCAACAGGGGGACGACTTCCAGGCGTTGTTGGCACCGACCTTCCTTCAGGGGTTCGAGCATGCTAGAGGCCAGGCTTCAAGGAAGTTTCCTGGTTTGGACTTCTCCATTCTCGAGCCTTCTGAAGAGGCTCCCCCAAGCTCCGAGGGGGCCACGACAGATGCTCTTGCTCCTGAGATGGGCCTCGAGCCACAAACCGATGCCGAGGGAGGGCCTCCCACTGGGTCCGAGTCTGCTGCTAGAGGCGTCCAGAAGGATCCTCAGCCTTCCATAGGGCGAGTTCAGCAGGACACCGGGGACAATGGGGGGGGTGACTGAGGAGCCGACTAGGACTTGAGTTGCATCTTTATTTGTAAATCTTTTCTTTTCTTTTTTTTTTTTACTGTACTCCTCGTTCTATTAATGAAATAGCTTCTTTTTTATATTCCTTGTGTCTGCCATGTTTGTTGAATGCTTGCATGTACCAATGAGGACCTGACCGGCAATTATAGCCGTAAAGGTTCAATAAATGGATCTGCTCGGCACACGGCCAAGCGGAGTCTTCGCCAATTCTGCTTGGGGCCCTCTGGCAATTGTCGGTGCTCGGGCTAAGGCCCTTCTAGTTCTACGCGGCACTTAAGGCCCTTTGGCTCTGCTCAGCGCTTGGCCGAGCAGATTCCTTTTGCGCCATTGCCACTAAAGGCCCTCTGGCTCTGCTCGGCGCTTGGCCGAGCAGATTCTTTCTTTGCCATTGCCACTCAAGGCCCTCTGGCTCTGCTCGGCGCTTGGCCGAGCAGATTCTTTCTTTACCATTGCCACTCAAGGCCCTCTGGCTCTGCTCGGCGCTTGGCCGAGCAGATTCTTTCTTTACCATTGCCACTCAAGGCCCTCTGGCTCTGCTCGGCGCTTGGCCGAGCAGATTCTTTCTATGCCATTGCCACTAAAGGCCCTCTGGCTCTGCTCGGCGCTTGGCCGAGCAGATTCTTTCTGTGTCATTGCCACTAAAGGCCCTCTGGCTCTGCTCGGCGCTTGGCCGAGCAGATTTAATGTCGGTTCCACGCAAGTAGATAATTTCAAGGTCGATACACATAAACAATTCGCTGAACAGTTGCTTTTATTGATATTCTTAAGGGTTACAAGTGAGAGCGTTTCAAGGGTAGTATTTCCTTAGGTGTTCGGCGTGCCACGGGTGTGGAAGCTCCTTGCCTTCTGAGTTCTTCAGCCTATACGTCCCATTCCTCGTACTGCTGACCACCTGGTAGGGTCCTTCCCAATTGGGTCCGAGTTTGCCTTCTCTGGGGTCCTTGGTAGACTGATTGACTCTCTTTAGTACAAGGTCCCCGCGTCGCAAAGTCTTTCGGTCGAACTCTGGAGTTGTGGTACTGGCGCATCTTTTGCTGGTAGGACGCCATTCTCACGGCCGTCTGTAGCCTTCTCTCCTCCAATAGGTCCAAGTCCACATTCATGGCTTCGCCGTTAGTCGCGAGGTCAAACTACATCGTTCTGGGGCTGGGAAAGCCTATCTTTACCGGAATTACAGCCTCCGTTCCGAAGGTGAGCGAGAACGGCGTCTGACCAGTGGACACTCTCTCAGTCGTTCTGTACGCCCAAAGAATATTGTGGCGCTCTTCTGCCCACAAGCCTTTGGCCTTTTCTAGCTTCGTCTTGAGGATCTTCAAAAGAGATCTGCTGGTGACTTCGACCTGGCCGTTCGCCTGAGGGTGCTCGGGGGACGAAGCATGGTGACTTATCCCTAGGTCGGTGCACAATTTGTTGAACTGTCTGCCTTCGAACTGCTTCCCATTGTCCGTGATGACGGCCTTGGGGATACCGAACCTGTACACGATGTTCTGCCACAAGAACTTCTTCATTTTCTCCTCGGTAATTCGGTAGGGCCTCTGCCTCCGCCCACTTCGTGAAGTAATCGACCGCCACCACTGCAAATTTTGTTTGTCCTTTTTCGAGCGGCAATGGACCCACAATATTGATTCCCCACTAGGCAGAGGGCCAAGGAGTTTGGATTGGAGTCAGCTCTTGAGAGGGCAGTCTCGGGATGTTGGCGAACTGTTGGCACTTGTCACATTTCTTGACGAATTCTTGGGCGTCTCTCTCCATGGTGGGCCAGTAATAGAGCGTTCGCAATATCTTCTTGGCGAGGGACCGACCCCCAGAATGGTTCCCGCAAACACCCTCGTGGACTTCCCGCATTATGTAGTCTGCTTCTTCCTCATTGGAGCAACGAAGCAGTGGCAAGGTGTGCCCCCTCTTGTATAGTATCCCGCCTTGTATGAGATACCTGCTCGACCGGTATTGAATCCGCCTCGCCTCATTCCGGTCCTCAGGCAGGGTTCCCTTCTCCAAATAATTTCTGATCTGGGTCATCCAGGAAGACTCGGGCGCAATCTGGTCGACTTCCAGGCTTTGGATGCTTGGTGAATCAAGAATTTCAATCGGAATGTTGGGGTCGGACTCATTGGACGAGGCTATTCTGGCCAGTCGGTCGGCCTCTTCGTTCTCCAATCTCAGGACACGTTCTAAGAGTATTTTGGCGAATCTCCTGGCCAGGCTCTTCGCCACTTGGCAGTATTGTTTCATGTTGTCTTTTCTCGCTTCGTACTCCCCTTGAACCTGTTCCACTACGAGCTGAGAATCGCTTCGGACTATTATCTGTTCTGCCCCCATTCGGCGAGCCATTCTGAGACCGGCAAGGAGTGCTTCGTATTCAGCGACGTTGTTGGTGGCGGGGAACTTGAAGCGGAGCACATACTCCAGCTTGTGGCCGTCCGGGGTGACGAGGACGACACCAGCGCCACTGGAAGTGTGAGTGGAGGAATCGTCAACGTTCAGGACCTAATGGCTGTCTAGCAGATCTGCGTCGGGGCTAGGAAGGGGTGGATTAGTGAACTCTGCAATGAAATCCGCAGCAGCCTGCCCCTTGATCGCCAGTCGGGGTCGATAGTGGATGTCAAACTGGCTAAGTTCTACAGACCATTTCATTAATCGCCCTGACGTCTCAGGTTTGTGCAGTATGTTCTTCAGTGGCTGGTTGGTGAATACCACAATTGTGTGGGCTTGGAAATAGGGCCGTAAGCGCCGAGCAGCGGTTATCAACGCGAGGGCCAAGATTTCCATCTTCGGGTACCGTTCTTCTGCTCGGCGCAAGGCACGACTGGTGTAGTAGACTGGCTTTTGGACCCCTCCGTCTTCTCGGACAAGAGCTGAGCTCACTGTTGTCGCCGATACGGCCAAGTAGAGAAACAACTCCTCCCCCGGGACGGTTTGGCTGAGCAGCGGGACTGAGCTCAGGTATTGTTTGAGTTGACCGAAGGCTGTTTCACACTCCTCGTTCCATTCGAACGGCAGGCACTTGTCAGTGGATCGGGAGATGAACCTGTTCAGGGCAGCAACACACCCCGCCAGCCTCTGAACATCTTTGGTCGTTCTAGGCGCCTGCATGTCGATGATGGCTTGAATCTTCTCCGGATTGGCCTCAATCCCCCTCTGTGACACCATAAAGCCCAGGAACTTGCCCGAGGAGACACCGAAGGCACACTTGGCTGGGTTGAGTTTCATCCGGTACTTGCGGAGCGTTTGGAATGTCTCTTCGAGGTCCCGCAGGTGGTCAACGGCCTGCTTACTCTTCACCAACATGTCATCCACGTAGACCTCCACATTACGGCCAATCTGCGATTTGAACATGGAGTTGACCAACCGCTGGTAAGTAGCCCCCGCATTCTTCAACCCGAACGGCATGACGTTGTAGCAATAGAGCCCCCGGTCCGTAATAAAGGCCGTGTGCTCTCAGTCGTGCTCCGCCATCCGAATCTGGTTATATCCTGAAAAAGCATCCATAAAGGTTAGCATTTTATACCCCGCAGTGGAGTCGACGAGGAGGTCGATGGTTGGTAGTGGGAAACTGTCCTTGGGACACGCTTTGTTCAGGTCGGTGAAATCAACGCACATCCGCCACTTTCCATTGGACTTCTTCACCATGACAACGTTAGAGAGCCAAGTAGGGTAGTGCACTTCCCTGATAAATTTTGCCTACACCAGCTTCTCCACTTCCTCAGTTACTGTATCGTTCCTGTCCGGGGCAAAGTTCCTCCGCTTCTGCTTCACCGGCCTGGCCTCGGGGTTGATGTTTAAGTAGTGGGCCGCTACCCGGGTGTCAATCCCAGGCATGTCTTCGTGAGACCAGGCGAATATGTCAACATTGGTTCTCAGGAACTCCCGCAGCTGTTGTTTCAACTCCTCGGGCGCGGCGGCCCCTAATTTCACCGTTCTGTTATACTCTGGTGGACCGACCAGAACGTCTTCCAGATCTTGCGCTGGCTCTCCCCTTCTAATTTCCTCCTCATCTCTTGGCTCGAGCTCTTTGATGACCAAGGCCTCCCGGCTGGATTCTCCTTTGAGGGAGGCCATGTAGCACTCCCGTGCCTCCTTCTGGTCGCCCCTTGAGCACCAGACCCCCTTGTCGGTCGGGAACTTGATTCAAAGATAATACGTGGAAGCGACCGCCTTAAATTGGTTCAGGGTCGTTCGGCCAATGATGGCGTTGTACACGGAAGGACAATCCACAACCAGAAAGTGCACCATTTTTGTTGTCTGGTGTTGCGCTTCTCCAAGGGTGACTGGTAGAGCGATGGATCTGAGAGGGACCACGCGATCTTCGGTGAAACCTACTAAAGGGCAGTTGACTGGCTTTAACTTCTCTTGGCCGATCTTCATTTTCTCAAAGGCTTCCCGAAACAGAATGTCCGTCGAGCTTCCACTGTCGACTAGAATTCTCCAAGTCTTGAAGTTAGAAATCACCGCTGAGACGACTAAGGGGTCATCATGTGGTTGGTGCAGCTCAGCGGCCTCTTCTTCTGTAAAGGTGATTATTGGACCTTCGGTCTTCGTCTTCTTGCTTGCAGCCACGACCAACATCACTTCTGCTTCGGTTAGGATATTTCGAACGTGCTTATTCCTCGCCGAGGAAGATTCCCCTCCCCCAGCAAATCCCCCAGCGATAACCCTGATCTCTCTAATGGGCTGGGTAGTTGTCTCGGTTCTTGCTGGGCTGCGTTGTTCTGCTCGTGCTCGGTCTTGACCAGCCACATATCGGCTAAGCCTTCCTCGTTTTACTAGATCTTCTATCTGCTGCTTCAGGTCGATGCAGTCCTCCGTGTCGTGACCATGATCACGATGGAACCAACAATACTGCCTCTTGTTCCTCATATCCAAAGGTGTCTTCAAGGGCTCGGGCCATTTTAGGTCCGAGTCGTCCCGGATCTCCATCAAAACATCCTTCAGTTTCGTCATGAGGGGGGTGAATGTCTGATCGAGACCGCGGTAGTATTCGCATCTCTCTTCCCCCCTGTGTTCTCGATCGAGTGCTAGTTCGGCTCATCTTGGCCTCCCTCTCGTCGTTTGAGGTACCGTTCGACCTCTTCTTCTCCAAGCGCAAGGTGCCCCCTTTATCGTTATCTCGCCTTGCACTCAGGGCATCCTCCGCATTCATGTGTTTCTGAGCACGGAGCATCAACTCTGCCATATCCGGGGGCGGTCTCTTTAACAGGGAGAAGAGGAGTTTCCCACTTCTCAGGCAGCTCATGAACGTTGTGACGGCCACCTTTTCGTCGACATCGTCCACGGCCAAGGTCTCTTGGTTGAACCTTCGTACATATTCTCGCAGCGTTTCCTCCTTCTTTTGCCTCACAGTCAACAGGTAGGCTGCAAGTCTTCTTTGCCTCTGGGCCCCAATGTAGTGACTCACGAAGAGTTTGCTAAGTTCTTTGAAGGTGACGACTGACGCCGGTTTTATTTTATTGAACCAAGTTCACGCCGAGCCCTTCAGCGTGATGGGGAATGCTCTGCACATGATCTCGTCCGGCACCACTTGCAGGTGCATGAGTGCTCTGAATGTCTCCAGATGGTCCACCGGGTCCTTGGAACCATCAAACGCGTCCAATGTCGGCATTTTGAACTTGGGGGGGAGTGGAAACTCCATTACCTTCTGTGTGAACGGGGAGGCCGTCCGGCCAATGAGGGCGTCGACGGTGTTTGGGGCCTTGGCCTCCACCGCTGCCAACACTCCTGCCATCTAAGCCTGCATGGCTTTCAGTTGCTCGTCCCAGGCATGGGAGCTCTCCGGTTTGTCGCCTACCATCTCCGTCCTCGATGGGATTGCGTGACTCGTTTGCGCTTCGTCGATGTTGGGCTCGCGGCGAAGTAGAGGGTCCTCAACTCGCCCTCCAATGCCATTTTCACCACCGTTGGGGAGGACAGATGGTTCCTTATCGACCTCTTACTCTTGTTGTTCTTTGGCCAGGGGGTTTGGCTGCGGTTGAATCTCTGGCAGAGGAGGAGAAGGGTGGTTTCGTTGAAGTAACTCCGCATTTTGACTGACCAGTTGCTGCATGCGGGCCATCATGTCAGCCACTGTCCTCTCCAAAGCGGTTATCTTTTCCGCACTAGAATCGGCCATCGAAGTTCCTTCAGGAAGGGTGCTAATCCCAAACCTGGTTAAGACCATGAAATGTCACGAGAGATGTCGTTTCCCACAGACGGCGCCAGCTGATGATACAGCAATCTCATGTTGGCTTGTCCCCAGGTCCGGGACGAACTCTTCCTTGTCCGGCCGGTGATCTCCTGCACTAAAAACCCACCGGTGTGATGGGAGCTAACGGCCCTCCAGTGTTCAAGTTAGATTTTCGGGGGTTCCAACATTCCAGAGAGAAGTGTTCTGGGATGTTGTGTATTACGTACCTCTCAAAGGGGGCCAATCTTCCCCTTGTATGTTTGCATGGTGGGAGTATGTGGTCCTCCCACGTGGCTGCTTCTAGTTGGAAGATTAGAACGGTGTCAGAGCACTTGAGAGGGCCATCTCCACACTCTAGGGTGGCGTGTGTTAGAACGGTGTCAGGGGCGTGGCGATTGTTGCCGGTACATGCCACATCCACGTCCCTGACGTAGGCCACGAGGACGGGTGTCAGAAATGGGCCCCTACGGACGTGGTCGGGACTGACCCGATCAGAGGGCCGTTAAGGGCATCCCCTCGGATCGGTAGGTTCGAGGGCGAACGGGATGGCGACCTGGTCAGGAGGCGGCCAAGCGGCACGGGGAGGGCTTCCGGTTCGGTCCGGGAATCCTCGTCACCATATTATATTTTACGTAATGCAGGTATGGAATATGCTAACCAAGTTGGAGTGGGGCATTTCTATCGTATTTTCTATGAAGGTTGCTTAGCCAACTTTGAGATAGGAGAAGAGGGAGAAGAAGCTTCAGAGCTTTATCCAGAGGTTCAATACACTCGCATGGACGCATACCTAAAGCGCTACCTATGAGGAGGGCCAAATTACATATATTTGAAAAAAAATGATGAAAGCTTTCAACAAAAATTAATTGATTTTAAAAAAAAACAAGAGAAATATATATATATATATATATATCGTTACCTCTAGCTTCTGTTTGTCAGCAATCTATTATGTCCATTTCTTAATGTGCTCTTTAGCTCCAGGATGAATCCATGTCAAACCTGGTTTTCCCGTTATTTTTAGACTGATCCTGCACTTTGTTCAAGTCAATGTGAGTATTGATGATTCTGCTATGCTTTTGGCTATCTTGAATTAATATCCAGACAAAGAATTGTCAATTTTAAACTCAAAACTAAACCGAGTAAACTATAATTATTTCGGGTCAGTTCTATCTTTAATTGGGTTGGATTGGTTTGAGTTGGGTCCTTATTTTGTATAAAGTTGTCGGGTCCCCATTTTATGTAAAGTTTGATTTATTTACTTAAATTTATACAAAAATAAACTCAATTTTGTATCTTTGATCTCTCAAAAATAACAAAAAACAAAATATACAAAACTAATAAACAATATTGAAGTATAATAAATAACGATTTAAAGATATATATAATATGTTTAGAGAAATTATGTAACATCAATAGATTAAGTTTCGGATCGGGCCTCAATAGTACTAATTAAAGAATCAAACTTAATTTATCGGTTTAACTATGTAGACCCAAAATTAAACTGAATTTTTTACAAATTCGAATCAAACCGACTCTTGAAAGCCGGATTAATTGGTGTTCGAGTCTTTTTTTGCATCCTTATAACTATTTTTGAGTGGTTGTTAATGTTACCAGGGGAAAAAAGTCAAAAAGCCTAAATCAATTGATAAAATAAAGTAAAATTAATTAATAGGAATATTTTCACCGCATTATTCAATCGATTACTCATGGTCCTCCTCCTGGACATGGACGCTCAATTTCCGAGTTCTCACTTCTCACACTGGCTAATGAATGCCCATTTTCCAGAAATCCAAAACAGCCATGGCTTGGCGCCTTCTCATCACCACCACCAAGTCCAAACTCTCACCCCACAAAGCCCCATTCATCACCGTCACTCACCTCCTAAACCCTAATCCTAAACCCCAATTTCTCTGTCTCTTCACCTCCCAATTCTCCACCTCATTCCTCGTCACCAAAACCCCCAAAAAATACAGAAAGAAGGGCAAGGAGGAGGACAGCCCCAGAACCAAGCTCGTTCAGCACGAGTCGAATCGCGTCCCAAACTTCGAGGCTGTCGTCGAGCGCGACGCCACCTTCCGATTCCTCACCAGGACCAAGGAGTACCTCTCAAAGCAGCCCGAGCACGTCCTCCTCCTCGACGCCGCCGGCAAGCTCTACCGAGAGCTGGGTTTCCCCCGCGGCCGCAAGGTCCTCCGCTCCATCCAGAGCCACCCCCTCCTCTTCGAGATCTACCGCCACGACGACGGCAAGATGTGGTTCGGGTTCACGGACTTCATGGAGTCCTTGCTCGAAGAAGAGAAGTTGATCATGAATTCAATGGAGGCAGACAGAGTCACTACTGTCCGAAAACTGCTAATGATGTCCGCGGAAAAGCGAATTCCGTTGAGCAAATTGTACCATTTCCGGTCGTTGTTTGGCATCCCAGAAGATTTCAGAGACCGAGTTGCGAAATACCCAAGTTACTTCAGAGTTGTAGTTGAAGATGATGGAAAGAGAGTGCTAGAGCTTGTGAATTGGGATCCATTATTGGCAGTGAGTGCGTTGGAGAGAGAATTTATGGTGGACAAGGATCGAGTGAAGAAGGCTTTTAAGTTTCCGGTAAAGCATGGAAAGCCATTGGATTTGAATGAGGACGATGAGAGTAAGTTGAATTTGCTGAACACGCTTCCATTGATTTCGCCATATTCAGATGGGTCGAAGTTGGATCTTTGGACATTGGAGGCAGAGAAGTACAGGGTCGGGGTGTTGCACGAGTTCTTGAACTTGACCTTGGAGAAGAAGGCTTCCATTCATCACATTGGGGAGTTCAAGGAGGAGTTTAGTCTCACAAAGCATACTTATCAGATGCTTTCGAAGCAGCCTCGGACCTTTTATTTAGCTGGCACGGAGATGAATTGGGTTGTGTTTTTGAGAGATGCTTATGGTGAAGATGGGGTCTTGATCAATAAGGATCCACAGGTAGTTTTCAATGAGAAGTTATATAGATACGCAGATACGCAAGAGATGGAACCGGCTTCTGGTAATGTGGAGAAATGGAGTTTTGAGCACCATGCCAGATATTAATTTGTAATGGGTGTGATGTCTTGATGCTTTTGCAAATAGATCACCACTCCGGGGGCATAACTGAGATGAATGCTGTATTGTGCTTGCATAAGGTATCTTGGAATTTTCCTTAGCAATGTCAATGTATTGATCCTTTAGCATCATTAGTTCGTAGATCAATAATTACTAGTCGTGCCCGCAATGGGACTGCTTGAAGCTAAACCCTTTTGTGGTATTCGATTCTTAATTGGGCTCTTAGGTTACGGCTTTTGAATTCATTATCATGGTTTTCAAGCCAGAGGAAATGTAAGCTTAGGAATTGTCTCTATAGCTGGAAGCAGATATTAGCATGTATCTTGAGACAAAATCTATAGAGATCACTTATGATAAAAATCATGCTTTTTTTATTTTTAAAATCTCTATTTGAAGTCTCTATCTTCCTGATGACAATTAGGATGAGTTTGGCACCTGAAATGTCCTTGAATTGCTATTATGCTTATTAAATCTTGAAAATATTCGACAGGAAGAGCATTGGATCAAAACAAAATATTGATTGTCAACCTAGTTAGATTGATACTTACCATGACCAAATGCTTCGACGGCTAAGGGCCTCTATTGCCAATTCCATCCTCAAGGCTTTACACACTATTACTTGTATCTTCCTTTGATGGAATACATGATATGAAATCTGGTCATTTCCTCACTTAATTAATATATTCCAAAGCAATAAATCTTATACGAAATGCCTTAAGGAAAAAATAAAAAAAATTTGCCTAAACAAAAAATTTGTTAAAATATAAACCTGTGGGTGTTTTTTTGCTCCTTTTTTTTGCAAGGGAGAGTCTCTGTTATCAGATATTAAGCTAGAGAAGGGAAAGAATCTGAGTCCATACAGTACTCAACAGCATAAATCTTATAGATGGTTAAAGAGTATGGCATATGGTTTGAGTCCATCTATTGAATTTCTAATCCATCCATAATAGTAAGGCAATGATGGATGCTATCGTGGCGACTATTGTAGACTTCACAACACTTGAGGCTTTCTACACAGCCCTAGATACCTTGACAGCCTTCCTGCTTTAACTCGAAGCTCACCTGCTTTCTCTGTTATCAGCTGTTAAGCTAGAGAAGGGAAAGAATCTGAGTCCATACAGTACTCAACAGCATAAATCTTATAGATGGCTAAAGAGTATGGCATATGGATTGAGTCCATCTATTGGATTTCTAATCCATCCATAATAGTAAGGCAATGATGGATGCTATCGTTGGGATTATATTAGACTTCACAACTCTTGAGGCTTTCTCCACAGCCCTAGATACCTTGACGGCCTTCCTGCTTTAACTTGAAGCTCACCTGCTATGACCGAGACTAGGGTCTTGGTTGTTTAGGGTTTTGTTTTAGTCATTTATCTTTTAGGGGGTTGAACAAATGTTAAGAGATGAATAATATGTCATAATAAGCACCTCTCTCCTGGTTTAGTGGACTGACTCTCTTCCTCTCGTATGATACAAGCATCTTTGATTAGGAAGCTAAAATTTCTGAAGGTGCAAGGCTAGCATTGTCCTGTTATGTCTTAGATTTGCAAATGCTCTCGGAGATATATTTATTGAGAATTAAAAATAAAATAAAAAAGAAGAAGAAGAAAGAAGTTGTAGCAAATATCCCTCTCCCATCTTTCTTTCTATCACTCATTTAAACCATGTTCCTGTATTTGTACCTGTGTACAAGAAAATTCGGATCAGTACATGCTGCTCGTTACAAAGTGAACTTTGTCATTGATTCTTTGAGAACATTGCAAAGAGCATTTCATTAGTCAAACATAATCAAAGAAGAAATTAGAGATGCAGGTGATATGGTTTTCAGGCTCTCCACAAATATAAATGTTTACCACATCATAATAATTTTATCATTGTAGGTTCGTGGTCTACAGTTGAATCAGACAATTCGTCACATACCATAAGAAATTTTGTCACCACAAGGCCTACCAGAGTATAACAATTGGACATCAAAATTGAATTGTCCATGCTGAACATTATATGCCACAACATGAACCAAGCTAATCAATTCTCATACTTACGGAGATCTGATGTTTGTGATTTAGAGCAAAACTAGATGGAAAGCAACTTTATCTAAGTCCAAATTGAACAACCAAATCCAGAATATGTCTAGCTTGTGCACAAACTTCCAATGTCAAAATGAAAGGAAAGGAAACTACTGCTTCAAAAAATTTACCTTGATTTTTCAAGGTGAATTCCCAAGCATGGTGAAACATCTAACGGGATGATGAAGCAAGTTCAGAAGACCTCATCTGTAGGCCTGAGTGGTGGTGATTTCGGCTATCTGATCTGTGCCTGTTTTTCTGCCCAACACTGGCTCTGCTCCTGTGTGCACTGGAGGAGAGTGATCCACCTTGGCCCACCCTTGCCACTGTTTTTCTGCGTGAGTTCCATCTGCTGTTCCCAAGTGCAGCTTTGGCAATGCTTTCTGTGGCCACCTCCCGTGCCTTATGTGGATTAATCGGCTGTTTGTTCAGGTAAGCTAGCTTTGGGAGAAGGCTGCTAACTGCCTTGCGAAGTTGCTCATCGCTGATATTGCTCTGGATTGGATTCCCCAACACATTCAGAGCTTGCAGGGAGTTGTAGTTGGCCACAAGCTGGCCAAGTGCTTTTGTGGTAGTTATCTTGTTGAAGCTCAAGTCCAGCACAGTCAGCTTCAAGAGCCTGTGCAACCCTTCAACTTCACTAATCTTGTTTCCAGCAAGGTAAAGCTCCTTAATGAGTGTACAGTTTGACAATCCTGATATTCATTGAAGATAAGAGTGCTCTATCAGTTAGCCAGCGGTCACCAAGTGTTGTCTATCAGTTCTATACTAATTTTCTGCAGGAAATTAATCCGAATTTTAAATTTGAGGTTGCAGGTTTCTGAGGACACTTACCATGCGCAATTCGAGTGATGCGGTTGTAACTGAGATCCAGTACACGCAACCGGGCTAGTTCTCTGAAACCTTCGATTGTGCTGATCTTGTTTCTGGATAAGTTGAGTGTGTGAAGACCTTTTGGCAGAGTCCCAGGATTAATATGAACTGCAAACCAAAAGAAAACAATTGAGCAGTCTAGTTACATCTATACTGATACTCTTTAACAGGTACTAATTTGATCACTCACCTATTGAGTTGCCTGATAAGTTGACAGATCGAAGACTGGAGAAGCCTGAAAGGGCTGGGATAACTTTTAGACCAATCCCTGTGATGTGAGCCACTGTTGAGGAAGAATTCAGAGACTGGATAATGCTATTGGCGTGTAAAATCTCCTCCGGAAGATTAACATTTGCACACCGAGTGAAGTGAGATGTGCTTCTTGCTGGTGATCTCCCGGTGTCTGGAGATGGGGGGAAGACAATTCCACTGTCACTGTTGTCATCGTCATTAACTGGGAATGGAGGTTGGGTTTCAAGTTCTTTTACCCACTCATCCACTCTTGTTAACGGTGATTCTGCAGAGAAAGCAACCCACTGGTTCTGGGGCCAGAAACCAGAGACTCCTCCATGGAAACCATCCCATATCTGCTTGTCATTATTGTTGCCCCTGTTCAACCATTCTCCAGTAATCGATCCAGGTGATTCCATTTTTCCCAACTCCAAAGCCCTGTTTGGTTCCAGAGTATCCGAGCAGTATCCACCTTGCTGGTTGAGAGCAAGCTTAATAGGAACCATCTGTGGTTTTGCAGTGTGCTGCTGCAGATTCCTGTGGCTCCAGAGAAACAATTTCCACCACAATTTTCTACTCCGAGAGGGTAGTAGGTGACTCGAAGAATGCTTCTTCAATATCACTTTGTCGGCACTACAATGGGTCATTGCAGATCTTGGGCTGCCAGGATTTTCAGGAAGCAGTTCGTCCTGCAACCTCTCAACTAACCTTTGCAGATCTTCGAAGGACTGAGACTTCGAAGGAGGCAGCTGGTTGGCTATCTTCTTGAGCACGTCCCTCGCTTCAAGATCAGAACAGGAGCGCTTAAGCTTCGGTGAGGCCCAGAACTCTGTGTTCCCCATCCCCGGATCACTAACATGCCCACTTTGGATCAACTCAACATCTTTCTCTGATTTACCAAAGGAACCATAAAATTCCATCTTTTTGTTTTCTGATGGATCGTTTTCTTCATTTGAGTCTCCAACACAGGCTTGAAGATCAACGTCAGAATTATCCCTTTTCATTGATACGTTCTCTTCGTGCTCATCTTCCCCTTCGTAAGCTACCTCTGCCGCCTCGCCTTTGACAGGACTCTCATGGCTCATTACCTTAACCTTGCACCTAGAATTAGCTAAGACACTAAAAGGTACCGGGACATTGAAAGAAGTCGATTTCACCTCATCAGTTTCAGAAGAGTTTATGGGGCCTTCGAGTCTCACTTTCAAGGTCAGCTTCTTGTTGTAATCATCAGTCTTTGAAGATGACTGCTGTCCCTGTGAACAAACAAGGAGTTGGGTTAAAGAAAGTTTAGCAAACAACAAATTTAAACAGACCCATTTGACTGAATGTTTCGTACCTTGTCTTTCTTCTCCCTCCCAACCAGTGCAGCGAAGCAATTGAATTTTGGCATTTTTCGATGGTATGGTTCACTTAAAATCTTCTAAAAATGATATTCTTGAGAAGCAGAGAGAATCAGAAGTTAGCCATAATCAATGGGCGGGCGCGAAAGCGAGGACAGAGCCCAATCGAATAAAGACGACGAATGATGACTGCAATTTGAAGAATCGACGCATGCTGTTCTTGTACTACGCTCCCTAACCCACCTCAAGAAGCAAGAAGATTTAAGCAGAGGGTCGGCCAAAGTGATATTCCCTGCAGCTTCTCTCCAGAAGCTTCACCAGAACCTGCCCTGCATATACATACATACATACATACATATATATATATATATATACACACGTTAAGGAGAGAATAAAGTCACGAACCCATGATGCGAAAATTCCAGGAAAGTACATATACTAATATACAGAGTCTTCCGGAACAATTTCAGGTATATTCATTATTCCATAACCGGAACATGTAGTTGAGCACAAAGACAGAGGAAGCTGTGAAGAAACCCATATAAAAAAAAGCTCAGGTGTTTACCAGTTGAAGCAGAAGTGTGCCAGATTGAGAGATACAATGATATACTTCCACAGAGTTATGCTTTTCAGGCTATAATATAGTTACATCTTTGTAATCTTCCACAGAGTTATGCTTTTCAGGCTATAAATCCTTGCAGATCACAGAGAAGAAGTCCGAACTACGTGCAAGAGAGAGACATGGCGGTGGTGGACCGGTGGTGCTGGTGGTGGTTAAGAGACTTGGGAGGAAAGGCTGGAAGAGACCAGAAATAAGGTAGAAATATGTGAGAAGGGGACCTCGCATATAACACGGTCTATCATATAACTCTGATATATACATATCACCTATACGTATATATGTATCTATATGAATCTATCTATATATTATGTTTACTTGCTTTTCGTATATTGCTTGGGGACATGAAGGAAGGATACTACCGTGGGGTGAAAACACCACATGGCTGAGTTAATTGTGGGGCTCTACCAACTAACCATTGGTACAGAGGATTCCATGTGGCCACGTGGATGACTATCAGTGTCCAGACTGATGGTTACGTCGACTTCATATGTCTTTTAACGCCTTGATATTTCGCCATGAGCTCCGTACCGAGAGAGATCCAACGGTGTACGACAGAGGAGGACGTACTCATGAAGAGAAGGCCCATGTAAGCTTTTCTGAAAGGGCCAACTTGGCTTAACGGGCGATTAAGCATGTCAAGGACAGTAATTATTCTGTCCTTTCCCCTTTCTTTTCTTTTGTTTTTTTCCTGATTAAAAAAGAGAGAGCGTGACCCTTGAATTCTTATTGGCTGCAAAATATTTAGTTTGAGTCGTAATACAAACAGGTGACCAATGAACTTGTCATTACAATCTTATTAGAGTACGAGTGATATTTAGTTATTTTTTTAATAACATTTAATTTACGTAACTATTATTGTATGCAAATCGAACACGTGAACGTTGAAAGAAGATTATGATTCTAGTCTAATTGTTGAAATCACCTCAACTACTAGTTCGGTAGTAATTATTTTATGCATTTGCTGCACCAGATTGTTTCTCCTAACTTGTAGGCTTTTCCTATGAATAAATCGTAATGCATTGGATTTGTGTATTTAATTTTGCTCAATTATTGATTAATTTAGAACCTTATTTTCTAGGTAGACAACATTGTTTAGAACACGTGCCGTATAAAAACTAGACCTATTGATCTATAATGTCTGTTTTTTATTAGTTGGGCATATGTACCCTGGACTTGTAGGATAATCTTAACTGCTTACGTTTCAATTTAATGAATATTGTAAGAGCACCTAATTAAGTTCTTGAGACGTCCATATCATGCAATTTAATTAGTATTCGATTGGCTAATATCTTGATTGTTAATGTGTTGAGTTTGACTTTCTGTAGTGTTAGATTTGTCTTGTATTTTATGTGTAATTACTTTATTTATGATAACTGTTGTGATTATTGCACTTTTTAATAAAAATGAGTGTCCATAGATATATCTCTTATGACACAAAAAAAAAATCCTCAAGTCTTTGATCAAATCATTAAATTCTATCTAATCTGCGAAATCGGAGAAAGATTACAAAGATCCAGGCTTACTATAAAAGAAAGGTTACATGATATGGGTGAACATATTCAATGTCTTTTTTACGCGTTTCTTTTTTTTACTTGACACACTTTTTGACGCTTTTCTGATAGCAAGAGAAGGATTATTTATTTATTGTAACCATTTGGTCAAAACCATTGAATGAGTCATAAAATTCAAGAGTATTTAATGTCTAAAACTAGGCGTGTTCACTGGTCTATTTAAAGCTCGTTTGGTTTGGCTTTTTTATAGTTTTTTTAATTTTATTTTTTTAGCTTATAAGTAAAAAAAGTTAAGTTTTTTCAGCTTTTTTACTTTTAACATGATAAGATATGTAGAAAAGCCAAAAAAAAAAAAAGAGCAAAAAAGTTTCAAAATCTTGACTTTTTTACTTATAAGCAAAAAAAAGTTAAATTAAAAAGCCAGCTTCTAAGCCAAACCAAACGAGCATTTAGTTCGAGTTGGATAGTTATTTGTCACCCGAATAAAAAAGAATGGGTTAAAAATGTTTAGAACTGTTTTCCACTCAATTGGTGATCAGGTTGGCTTGGCTCGGGTTGAGTTCAGGTTGGTTTAGATTTAGGTTGGAAAAAAAACAAATTTTAGTGTAAAAAAAAAAAACCCTCGGGTTGGGTTGGATTGAATTAGAGAAATAAAGATTTGATACCCGAATTGAATATAGTCGTATTAGTCAAAATTCACTCATTATTCACTCATAGGGTGATCGGTTTGGATCGATTTTGGTGTCGAGTCGGTCGGGTTGGCTAGTTTTTTTAACAGCCATATCTAAAACTCATTTTGACTTTTTTATTCATTAATTTGAATAAGCAAATTATCAAATTTTGGTAACTAAATGATTAATGGATAATGTTATACAAAAAAAAATTCATATAAAATTTATGTATGATTTTAAATGTAGGGACGAAGTCAGGAATTTGCTTTAGGGGCAAGCCATAGTCAAAAAGCAATTACGCTAAACAAATTTAACAAATATCACAGGAGAAATTTTTAAGAAAAACAAGCCACATAAATTTCAATTGAAACATGAGTTATCATTTAAAAAATAAAAAATTATATCACAGTTGGCCATTGCTCTAGATGTAAAGAAATTTAATTGAATTTTGAGTAATAAAAACCAAGTGATAATATATAGATAGCCACAAAGAGGGCAACGAAATTTTTTTTTAATATACAAGTACTTCGTGTTCAGTTTTTTTTAGAGGGCACTAGTCAAAATTCATGTTTAGGAGAATTACCATTTTATCTATGTATTATTGTCATTGAATTTATTAGTTCATTTGATGAGAATATTTTTTTTTTTTTTCTTTTGAGAAGGGATCAAATACAAGTGTAGTTAGTAACTAACAGAGAGAGGGGGGAGTTAAACTAATTTCTACTTGAGTAAACGACTGGTAGGGGTGGAGGGAGGGGGTTCCAGAAGGAGCAATTGTCTCTTGAGATTTTGAAAAATTTTAGGGATATATGCATAAATAGAGGTTGAAAAAAATTATTACATAACGTTGCCCCCTGAATTTTTTTAAAAGTTTGGGCATGAAAGCAAAACTGAAAAGTAACTTTACATAAAATACGTAAGAGAAATTTGATAATTAAACAAATGGAGGACTAAAAAGCAAAATGGAAACAACTTCGGCAAGGGTTGCAAAGCCTGAAGTTTTCATTCATATTGGAAAAGTGTAACGTGTTGTACTATAACACGAAAAGTTAGACATGTGTCCTTCTTTGCTTTCTATCTTGCGCAAAATTGTAATTTTAAATTCTCCAAGCCTCCTACGCTTCTGACAAAATTTGAATAAATTATTTAAAAAAAAAGACTATTCGTAATTTGTCTATTCCCTTCGATACGTTTTTAGGCTTTCAGCCATTTAGATTTTCAGCCAAATAAAAAAGGAGGAGGGAACTGCCTATTGCGTACGAACAGTCAACAGAAGTATAGATTTTAATTCTCAACCGGAGGTGGTTTTACAAGGTTTGAAGAACATATTACTGTTTTAATATTAATTGATTATATTTTTTTGTAAGTTTAACTTTTTCTTTTAAAATATATTCAAGTCATATTTTTTTAATAATTTGGTAACTTAGGTTTTAAAATTATGTCAGATTCAATACAAAAAGATGATTACAATCAAGAACAATCCTACTCCAAAAAAAGTTTGTATAGAGATTGATATTGCAAATCTTTCCATAGATCCTGGGCTACGGACTCAAAATAACGATTATCATTCAAATGTAAGAGATGAAGTTCGAAGAGCATACTTGTAGAGAGAACCTTACAAATCCAAAACTCAAAGTTTTTTGCAAACAAAATATATTCATGCCATATTTTTTTTCTTTTTGGTCAGCAGTATATGTTTAAATTTTTGTACATAAGTAAATTCTTTGATTTAATATTATCCCCTTTGAACCAAAATTTTGGCTTCGCTACTGATGACAAGAGGAGCATATATTGTCTATTTCAAGCACCATACTTTTGTCGCGACTTAAACTCGTGATCTCATCAAAATCGAGATGAGTCCATCATCATTGAGCCAAAGTCCTTGGTGGATGAGGATAGTGATTGGCATAACTACACTTTAAGAATAAGTAATCTTTGACATGCATACAAAATATAAAAAAGGATTAGAAAGATCTAGCTTCAAGATCATAAAATTCCACGCACTAAACCAAAGAAAAAATCAATTATTTTTTTAGTACTTATAGCATTTAGCTCTATTGAAAAAAATAAAAAGATCCCACACTTTTTTTTAGCTGAGCAAAAAGGTAGAAAGGGGCGACCAGCATAACAATCTTCTTTGGGTGTAACAATACAAGTTTCTATTACGGAATGTTCAATTTGAGACATAACTACTGATTTGAAGATAAGCTCGTAGCTCCACTGAAATGCAAACGACATTTTCAGTCTCTTCTTAACAGTATAAAAAAGATCCCATAATTACTAATTCTATATATTACATCAAAATGTAAAAGAGTTATTCTAATTAGCCTTCAAGTCAAGATTAAGTTAATTGAATCCAGAGGACAATTTTGTTCATTCAAGCGAATTGCCTCCGCAATAGGGCCCGATTATCAAAAGAACAAAACTATATATACAAGAGAAATGGTACAAATACCTATATGCAGGGCGGAGCCACTATGCCCTTAACTTTTGAAAATTTATTGTTTTATCTACAACTTTAGAAATTTCTCTTTTTGCTCCCCTAAAAATGATAAATGCTCTCTAAAAAATTATAAATGCCACCTTAGAGGTTATGATTAGTATTTGCCCCCTGTTTTTTCTTGGCTCTCCCACTGCCTATATGTATGAAAGGATTAGATGATGCCAATAATGCAATGGACAGAATCCAAACCCACATCCAGGTGCACAATTTTGCAAAATTAATATAAGCACTCTAGTTGTCATAATGGAAAGCTGCCTGCCCCATGATTAGAGGCCTTCTTAAGCCAGCTTGTGGCTTGGTTCAATTGGTAAAAATGATGTTCATCCTTCAAATGAATAAATAAATAATCAACTTCTAATAACTTTTAATTTGTTTACATATTGGTTGAAAGTTACTGGTTCCCATGGTTGAACATAATGAAGTTCTTGTCTTTATAAAAGACAATACTCTATTTCCACTTGATTAATGATATATTCTTCTTCCATCTGTCACAATCAAAGAGCAGCAGCAAGAACTCATGGCCTCCCACATAGATGTAGAATGCATTTGTTAAGTTTTTAATTATTCAATGTTAGTGCGGTTAAAGTGCAATTATTTTTGTGGCTAAGGTTCATTTTGAATCAGTAATGTATCACTGTCAAACTTTGTTTAACCATGCATTAGGATTTTTACTGATTTACAATCAAGTTTTGTGTGCGATGCTGATGGTCCCTAGTCACTTTACAAAAACGATTTACGTTATGTTTGAATTAGAGATTTGATTCGATTTGATTTGAGAAAAAAAAATATAAAATTACATCGTATATTTAGTTGTGACAGAAAGTGAGGATAAAATAATATAAAAAAGAATTAAGTAAAATTTTAAAATCTCTCACTTTCAATTCTCTTTTCGCTCTTATTTTCATTTTTTTTTCCCTTGATAAATTTGAAATCCAAACATAATATAAGAGCTTATGTCTTAAGAAGAAATAGACATGTCCGATAATTTGCAAACTATATAACCTGTTTAGTAGGACTTTTCGACCTAATTTTTTTTTAACTTATAAAAAAAAAACTAATTTTTTTATTTTTTTACTTTTTCTTACAAATAAAAATAATAATAAAAACTATACCGAGTTATAGTATCACACCGAAAAGATAGATGACCAATGAAGCAATAAATGAGTGCCCACCAACATAAAATATTAAAAGAGATAAAAATAGGAGAGAGAGAGAGAGAGAGATTGATTGGGAGACAACAATATCGAGCAATGGTTATGGTGGCCCCAAGACTTGAAAGCAACACCACGAAGCTTGGCCAGCACAAGAAAGATTTACTGCCCGCATGCAGTAGCCGTAGCCCAATTTGCAGATTATTCACGCTAAACATGGTTTTTTGCAATTCAAGTCTTTCAATCTGATTAATGGTTGTTAATAATAAGTCTTATTCTGAAAATCTAGACCTAATAGCCAATGGTGCAAACCTGTCATCGATACCCTTTTCAACTTTAATTAACTTTTTTATTGTTATTATTATATTGACCGTTACCTCATTGTCCCGGTTATCAATAAAGCTTCTTCTCCTTCACCATTTTTTTTTTTTTTTTGTATTTTGTTTTTGGTGGTTGTTGGCAGAGAAGACATCCGAATAATAAGATATACATTAATTAGTTTATTGATTATTTTGTTATATACATTACCCTTCAGACACATGAGTAAATCTACAAAGGAGCTGCCCCCATTGAACTTGCCCAGTTCAAATATTTTTTAAATTTATTTGTTTGTATTTATTATATTCGATGTTGCAAATGTATTGTATTGCCCCCCACCAAACGTTTAATATTTGCATTAGCCCCCACAAAATCTACTAACACCAGCATTTTTTCAAGTAGAATTTCACTAACCACTTATTATTTGACTAAATAAACAATACAATCTCTCCCAACCTTCTATCATAATATTAAAATTGTAATGTTGTGTGACAATTATGCAGTCATATTTTGACATTAAACAAGTTATTTCAATTTTGGTTAAGGATATAATTTTTTTGTATGAAGCTTTTGTACAGCGGCGAAACCCTCCCCTCCTTTTTGACATCTTTAGTATGACTATTTGTATGTTTGTTAAAGAAAAAGATTGTCAATTAATGTACAAATCTAAGTTTCATTCCAAAAATCATATATAAATTTTGCCAAAGTGAATAAAAATTCTGAATCCATTCCTGCTCAACATGTATCTCTGATAGATTACTATGCGACATTATGGGAACTAAATTCCCAAGATTTGTATGTAATCACTAACTTTATATAGTAACGCTATTTTTAGTTTCAAAAAACCAAAAAAAATAATAATGAAAGAAAGAAAACTAAGATGTTTACACAATTAAAGTCCCAACATTGATCATGAACAGACTTACCCAAAACTAGTTCACTTTGTGTCACTGTTGCTGGTTAGAAGCAAGAAGTACTTTCTTAGATATGCTTTCTTACATGGAAAATGATACTTCCAAAAAGTTTGTATATAAAATTTTACTAAAATGATATGGCAATGGCAAAGGCCGGCTTGAGGCCATTTGAGGCTTATAGCCAAGATTTTTAACAAGCATTTTTACATTTTATATATGAGGCTTCTTTCAAAGTAGACCAGTGTGTTAATTTTAAACTTTTGTTTTAATAGGTCATTCTTATCAATTGAATGGGGCTTTTTTTTTTTTTTCAAAAAAAATGTAGAAACTATATAAGGTCTTAATAGCATGTAAGGTTTAAAGTTTGGAGTTTAAATTTTTTTTTGGTTAATTTGTGCAATCTATTTATTTTTTCTTCAGCTTATATACTTTTTCTTAAAGTGTATAGTTGCTTTTGCGCCTTCTTTCTTTAAAGGGCCTTTTTTTCTCATATAAACTGGGGCATTTTTTTAAAGAAAAAGATATAGAAACTATGGGTTTGTTTAGTAAGGCTTTTGAGCCAAGTTTTTTTTTTTAGCTTATAAGTAAAAAAATTAATTTTTAACTTATAAAAGCAAAAAAAATAAAAATGGCAAAAAAAATTAGTTTTTTTGCTTATAAGTTAAAAAAGCAAAACTTAAAAAACTAAAAAAAAAAAAAAAATTATACCAAACAGGCCCTATATAGAGATTTTACTATAGCATCTATAGTTTTAAAAATTTGGGGCTTTCAAAAGAATTTTATTTGTGAAATTTATTTATCTTGTTCAACTTTTTTTTTATTTTCGAATTTCACTGATGAAGTTAATTTTGACCTTTTTTTTTTCCACTAAGCTTTTTTACTTATCTGGATTGAGGCGCTTTGATGGCTTTATGATTAAGTTGGCACCGCAATGGTATTATTATGACTAAAAGCTATTATGAGAAGTGTTTTATTTTGAAGTAAATAACTTTTATCAAATCACATCATTTTGATAATAAATTCAGCATAAATTTTTCTGTTTATATGGCATTACCTTCTTAAATATACTTTCATGTTGCTCCAAACCAGTGACAACAAATCAGTAACAACACCATAAAGGTGACGGTTTCATACCCAAAAAAACGAGTAGTTACATTCCAATATTCACAAGACTAGGAAAGTTAGCTAATCAAGAATACAATAAAAGCTTGAGATTCAATGTACGTGATAAGCTTTACCAATTAGAAAGTTGACACGTGAAGAGAGAGACAGTCACATTTCATCTCACAACATCAGGAAAGTTAGAAATGCATAAATACAAACTTGGGATTCAATGTCACGGGACGTGATTTCCATATAAGGGGTCAACCAAGAAAGCAAATTACTGCAAGCAAGAGCTCTGTGAGAACTACTCTCTTCTTAGGATGGAACTAACGTTTGAAAATATCAATGGAAGCTTAGGAATGTTTTTCACATTTTTTTACCTTTTAATTTATTTTGTTTTTCTTTTTTCTCCGTTCCCTTCACATGCATGTGTTGAAGTGCCAAGAAATGAGAAGAAAAAAACATCATCTTTAACACATGTACGTAGGATGACAATGCGGCGAGTTTTGGTCGATGGACCTCTACCTTACCCCATTTCGTCATGGTAATTTCTCCCCCATTCCCGCTCCACCTCATTTAGGTCAATTATTTTTTCAAACAAAGGACAAAATCACCAAAAAAAAAATCACAATATTTATCTTCTCATTTAATATGGATATATAAAAAGTACATATATGCGGGATTGGTTCGGGTGGGACGAGTTATTGCACATTTTCTCTAAATTCGACCCTATTCAATTAGTCACTGTATATCCGTCTTAATAAGGGCAGGGCAGGAACTCAAGATGTCGAGTTGTTTGCCACTTATACACATACTCTCTCATGTTTGAATCAATTTGCTTTGGTTACAGTTACACCAGTTTTATGTTCAATGCATGGAACAAAGAGGTTTTTAATGTAAATTCCATTTGCATTTGATATATATGCATACACATATATGTATGCATTTTTGCAGTGTAATTCCATTGTCAATGGACCAAAAACACAAAAGAAAACGAAGGATCATTTTCTATATTCTGTTTGTACAGACATAAAAATTCCATTACTCTGTTGGATGTGTTACACAACCTATATATAGAAATAGAATTTTGGAGACTTGAGGACATATCTCAATTCTGCCCGAGGACAGAAGATTTATATGTGGCCGGAGATTAATCGGGTGCTCTAACAATTCCGGATAAATCACATTTTACTTAAGACTGCCAAGTGGATGTGCTGTCTTGTTAGGCAATCCCAATTTAATAATTGAATCGAGTCTAAATAGAGGAGCTGCTTTTCCTGCTTGATAGGCCATGCATTTTTTTTTTCTTGTTTTTCTGTATTTTGTTACTCTATTTGTTTTTCTTGTATTTTGTTTTTCTTAATCTTGTCATCTTCTCATGTTTGAATATAATGATGTTCTTGTCTGTATCAAATGACAAAGATTTAAAAAAAAAAAAAAAAAGTAAAACCCACACTGTTTGCTTGATGTTATTGGCATTGATTGAAGTGTTAATGAATCATGTTATCCTAGGCACATATAAATATGTATAATACAGATTATTTGTATGATGAGAAATAAAAAATGTTAAGTAATATAAAATTAAATAGGATTTTTATGAAAAATATATATTACAAATTCTATAAAAGTACAAAATAAAGTCATTAGAGTACTTTTATGATAAAGTAAAATATTAATATTACATAACATCGATAGAGTTTTATTAAAAAAATTCAATAGTATTGCTAAATAATAAGATTTAATAGCATGAAAATATTAAAAATTATGATAAATGAGTTTATAGAGAGTTTTTACAATATTTATTTAAAAAATTTCTGATAAATTCTCTAAAATTATGCTAACTTTTTAAAAACATCTTGAATATATTTTCTTTAAAATTTTACAAGAGTATTTCAGTGAATTTCTAAAGAGGTAGTTCCTGTGGAGGAAAATTTCCCATAACTATGAATCAACATGGTGAAAAGTGAGAGATGCTTTTTCCATCAATCAGATCAGCATTCACTGGGGGTCAAATCATAAACACTTTTTTCTGGCTGGCTCCGAAAAGAAAGGGATGACAATTCCTCAAGATTAATTGGGTTGAACTGACCTTAAACTATGTGGTGTAGAATTCATTTGTTAAGTTTTTAAACATAACAAAAGGCTCATAAAAATTCAATATTAGTTCTGTTAAAGTAAAACTATTTTGAGGCCAATGAAGCAATATTTGAGTGGCGTATGAATTGGACAACTCTCAAATTGATCACAATCATGACTATATGGAAACCAATCAAGGAGCTAACCTACTTGGGGGTGCCATAGCCATTCATTTTAAACAAAAATAATTAATATAGTAATTTTTAATTATAAAAATGCTACTGTCACATTATTTTAAATAGCATTATAAGAGCTACATTACCAAAATTTATCTTTGATTCTTAAGTGATGCAAAACAATGACGTTCGAATTGAAAATTAGATAAAGCTTGCTGGTCTGACTCGGAAGTCGAAACACACAGGAGATTATAAGAATTTTTTATTTTTATTATAACTTGAGTCGAAACACACTGAAAATTATAAAAAACTTTTACTTTAGTTATAACTTGCACTAACGCTATTTTTCATTCCATCAAAATAAAGAAAAAATTAAAGTCTCTAATGCCGGACAACATACTCTTTCAGGAGCAGGATGGGATTAGTGATGATGGTGCCTTCACTCATATGATCATGAAGTCATGTGTTTGATTTCGTCTCTCACTTTGACCCTCCAATGTATCATACAAAAAAGTAGTATATCTTGTGTCGTTACTGGTTAGAAGCAAGAGACACTTTCTTAGATATGTTCTCTATTGTTCCAAACCATTTTATACTAAAAAAAAAAAGAGTCACTTTACAATTCACAATATTAGGAAAGTTTCCGAATCAAGAATATGATAAGAACTTGAGATTCAACGTACATGATGTGCTTTGCCAATTAGAAAGTCGACAGACTAAGAGAGAGAGAGGGAGAGAGAGAGTCACATTTCACTCACAACATGAGGAGGAAAGTTAGCAATGCATGAATACAAACATAGGATTCAATGTTATAAGACGTGATTTCCATATAGGGGGTCAGCCAAGAAAGCAGATTACTGCAAGCAAGAATCAATGGAAACTAAAGAATGCTTTCATTTGTCCTCCATCTTTTAACTTGATTTTATTTATTTATTCTTCCTTCTCTTTGCATGCATATTTTCTAAGTGCTAGGAAAATAATGTTTGTCTTAGTGAGTAAACTCTTTCAAATTCTAATAAACACCCATAATTCAGCCACCAATCTTGAATGGGTCTTACTAACATGTGCCCTAAGCGCACATTTTAATAATATTTTATCTAGTTGTACAAAGTATTAAAATTTGTATTTTTATAATTTTCAATACTAAAAACACAATTACCAACACTATATACAACTAGACAAAGCATGCTTAAAATGTGCACTTAGGACACAAGTTAGCATTTGCCATCCTGAATAAGTCCCGAATCACGTAAACATCTTTCAATTCTTAAATTGTCAATTTAAGCGCAGATCGAGATTGATCCCAAAAAATCATACCACACCAAACCAAGACAAAGTGACTTAACTTTTAGTGTTAGGCTTGTACCCATACAATAGTGGCTATTGTTTGAGCAATACCCAACAGTCTTGGAGCAATCTTTAACGCTTTGTTTGGATCTTAAAACTGTCAAGAAAAATATTTATTTATTTTATTGGTAGCCAAACAAAATAAAAAGATTTTTTTTCTTGGTAAATACCTATTCATTATCTTCTTTATCTTCCTAACACATCAAAAGAAAAGTATTTTAGTTCCATACACTTCGACCATTTTCTTTTCCAATCTTTTTCTTGGGAATTACTAGCAAGCCACTTGAATACTGGGCCGGGTTGTTCTAAGTTTCCTCTTTGCCTAAAAAGAAATTGACCTTCATTGATAACAGTTGGTCTGCAGGTTGCCGAAGGGAATGAGTATCACTTTCTAAAGCCCAGTCCATCTGGGCCCATTCAATTTCACCTTTCATAGGTCATTTAAGACAAATTTTTCAATAGAATGGTAGCACCAACTTCGGCCACCCTTTAATGCTACTCTTGCTTGAAAAATTAATGCTCTGTATGAAATTTAAATTTTTTATAGGAAAAATGTAAAAAAAAATAATAAAATGAAAAAGTATTTCTTTTTCTCTTATATTTTTTTTATTACGTTTTTTTACCTAAAATCCAGTTTACTGAATAATTTTTTAAACTCGCAAATTTTATGATTGGATAACTGAAAACTAATTGGTCTGATAATCTGATTTGGACTATTTATCCCATATATGTCAATATGTGGGATAGAATAATTCCATTCTGTAGGGAGTAGGATTAGAAATCCCAGGATAAGATTAATGGTGGGATCAAGATTCAATGGCAATAAAAAAAAAAAATGATGCTCACCTTATTAATTTTTTCCATCCCAACAACATACCAGATTAAGCTTGATTAAAGACTTTAGTTAAAAAAAAATCCAAGGAATGGATGTTTCAGGGACTAATACATATCTGCGAAACAATCCAAACACTGTCGCTAAATGGCACGTGTCAACACTTAACCCTAGATTCAAGAAAACTACATGACACTACGGGTGTAGCATAATAATCCTTACTTCCACAAGCTCTCATAATTACCAATCAGTTCTCTCTCTCTCTCTCTCTCTCTCTCTCTGACCGTAATTCATATGGATGCTCGCTCCCTCTCAATTCTCAAAACAAGAACCTCACACAACTCTCTCTCCCAGCCCGATGGCCTCCGCCACCGTGGATTCGCCCTCCGACCGCCTTCAACTAGAGTCAATCGCCACCGTCGATCTCCGCCTCCTCTCCCAATCTGAGCTCTACGCCCTCTCCCTCTGCCCCGACGGTGCATTCGATCCCCACCGCTGCGACGACGTTGTCATCCCAAAAATTGACCGCTCCGTCTTCAACGAGTCCGCCGGCAGCCGCAAACAAACCTACTATCGCCTTCGACTCGCCCCCCGAAAGCCCGAATCCTCTGCCGCCGCCACCGCCACCATCCCCCGCCTCTCCCCTCACCTACGTATACCCAAATCCGCATCCAATACCATCGACGATACCGACCCAGAACGAGCTGAAAACTCCCAAATTATCGGTCTCTTGAAAGAACTCTTCGCCGCAGAGACTAACGGCGACGACTTAGTTCCAATTCGTGTCGAGTATAGCGATTCGGTGCCTCAGTTGCCGAATGTGGGCAATAACGTGAAGAAACGGAAGAGAGGGAGGCCGCGGAAGAATGAAAATCTGTCAGTGGTGGCTGCAGAAGCGGCGGACGTGGTGCCGGTTGAGGTCCGGGCCGAGGGCGGCGACGATGTGATTAACGATATTATCGTGAATGAGAATGTTGAGGATAGGGATAAGGAGATTGTAAACAAAAATGGGAATGTTGTGGATTTGGCAGCTCTGGCCAGTTTGGAGGATCCTTATGGCCCCGAATTGCAGAGGAGGACTGAAGATTTAAAGACAGAAGACGAGTTGTTAGGGTTTTTAAGCGGGGTGAATGGGCAGTGGGGGAGCAGGAGGAAGAAGAAGAAGATTGTCGATTCAAGTGAGTTCGGAGATGCATTGCCCAAAGGTTGGAAGATCCTGCTTTCCCTCAAGAAGAAAGAAGGCCGTGTGTGGTTATTTGTTCGTCGATACATAAGGTTTTTCTGTATTGTTGCTCGCTTTCTAAGTTCTCATTTTTCTTTTTGTGTGGTTAATATTGGCTTCAGCGTGTGACATCTTTGCCAATGGAAATTATTAAGAAATATTACGATGGTATGGCAACTTGATTCAACTTATGATATATAACTGTTGTGCCAATGGTATGGTATTATTGGCATTCAGTTTTGTGATTAGAGATTTGATATTGACATGGAGATATTTAGCATGGCTGAGTGTCACGGGTTGTCACCCGTGGCACGTTGGGAGTCGCAAGGGATCTTGGCGTGGGGCATGTCTGAGTATGATTAATCGGTGGCATGGCAATCTCGTAATTTGTATTTTTCATATTTATTGGATATATAGATTATGACTCCTCGAGGGGGTAGGATGTTTCTTCCTATCAGTTTGGAGATGGCTCAGAATGCTATTATAAGGGGGTATGGTGTTGACTCTACCACTCCCTGGTGCTACCGAAAGAGACAGCATTCAAGTGAGTCTCCCAAGGGAGTAGGCGAGACTTGGGGGCCGGCTGTGGCACGTGGCTGCAATTCTCATGATAGTCAAGGGGCTACATGGGCGGCATTGTGTCCGGTGGGGCAGATGTTAGGCATTAGCATCGAGGATGGGGTTGTGGCATTCACGCCCGCTACGCCATAATTATATAGTGGTGGGGCTTATGTCCATGACGGATTGGGCCATGGTGTGCACACTTGCATGCCTCGTGTGTACTTGCACATTGGGTTCACGCTTGTGTACACAGTCGCTTGGTTTGGCTAGCTTTGGTGTCGCGGGGCACTATGCTGTGGGCTTAATTGTTGCTATTCGGTTGTGCCTATCCTTGCGGGTAACATCTTGACGCGGGGCGCTAAGAGCTTCATGGTTGGAGGCGTCATGCCTAACGGGTGATGCTTGGCTGACGCGCATATCTAGTTGCACATGGCTATATTGCTTGTGTTTCAAGAGGGACTAACGCTAAGCACATTGCTTGTCATGTGTGTGCGCATTTGAGTATGGTGTTACTATCGCCTATAGCTTGGGTTGCCTTATAGCTTGAGCATCAGAGGTCCGAGCTAAAAGAGATATGCGGGGCATTACGGATGGATCCTAGACAAGCACATAATCTTATGCCTTAGTGTTTGAGTTTGGCGGGACTATTGCTTGGTGCATAGTCGCCTCACGGGTCAATTCTGCTGCATATGATCATGGTGTGTTGCATTACTATCACCGTGTGGTGCCCGGCCTGCCAGTCCTTGACACTGAGGAACATGGGCCATGACTCCATTGTGCATCTTGTGGAGCTCTTTTGCTCTATATCTCACAGTTGTTTTCTTTTTCTTTTTTCTTTTTTTTGGTTCTATTCCGTATTATGCATCTTTATTTTCTTTCTTCCTTGTTCTTCACGCATCATTTCTATTCTCGATGCGATGTTTAGAGGCTAGAACTTTATTCTTTATCAACTGACTGGAATGTGTAGTACCATCTTTGGACAGTTATTTAGTTACCAAAAAAAAAAATCCCATCTAGGGACGGTTGTAGAATTCTTTCCTTTTGTCTTTGTAGTGACTTCAATTTTTTGATAAGTGATGAAAGTATTGTATTAAAAGGCATTAAGGGGATATAACTCATGTACTAAAAAAACTATGAGCATTAACAAAAAGTCAACCTACTTAGTGATACAGTTCTTTTTTCATTAAAAAGTATCAAGAGGATGCAGCAAAGCAAAAAAGAAAGAGCGAAGGTCCATACCCTCTTTATGCCTGCGTATTCTCTATAGAGTCTGAATATTGGCTAAGATCGGGGTAAAGCTTTCCTGAAATGCAACTATACAAAATGGACAAAATATTATTTTTCAATTTATATGAAGGACATTCAACACCTTGAAAAGACTCTTATGCTCCCTCCAAACCAACCAGCTCAAGCAAAAAAATATGAACCACCAAGTCTTTCTCCTTCTCTTGTCAATACGGGCTCCCACCAGCTTGTCAAAGTTGTTGATTCCTCCTCCAGGAAAACTCAAGACAAGAAACGTCCCAAAGACTGTTAACGCAATGCCCAAAACTCCTCAACTTTGCGCAAGGAAGCATATGTGGCACCGATTCACCATCTTGCTTACAAAGATAACACTAGTTGATCACCATTTGGCACATCTTAATACAAGTTGTCAATAGTGAGAATGTTCTTGTGTGCCACATGACACACAAAAAATGAGACCTTTATAGACAAACCACATGACCAAATGTTCTTCCAAAGAGAATCCGGCCCAATCCTTCAAGAATCACATAGAAGGATTTCACCCACAAACCTCCTATCCCTAGTTGCTTCCCATCTTAGCACATCCCGCCCCTCTCCCGCTCCTCTAATAGAGTAAATTTCCTGCAGCATCTCAATAAATTCGCATTCCTCCTAATCATATAAAGACCTTCTAAAGCGAATATCCTAGAATACCTGACCATTAGACATTCGAACATAAGAAGCAATAGACGCCTTGGACCTCCAAAGCCAAAGCTTAAATAGCTGGAAGGCCTCTTCCAATCTAATATCCCCACATCATTTCTGCTGCCATATTTTAACTCTCTCTCCTACACGAAAGTTAATTATACAAAATAGACAAAAATTTACACTTTGATCTATACAAAGGCTGCTCAATAGTTGTGCAATAAACCCTCCGGCCAAAGACTAGTGTCAGGTGGTCCCTAGAGCTTTCAGAGAACAGTAGCCTAGTGTGTAAGCACAACAATAGACTACGGTGAACCCTACATGAGACTTCCACTTTATACGGCTCTGTCCTGAGCTTCCGTCATTGGCCATTGTCATTAGACCACTTTTGTGGGCATTTACTCAACTAAATCGTCTTCTAGTGGAACACACTACCTCTATCCCCCATAAGAGCAATATAAAAGGACTTTACTTTGAACTTCCCATCTTGAGAAGCTACAATTGAATATCATCCTGGCCTCCTCAACGCCTCGCACTAAATATACAACTTGAAGAAGTTTTCTATACTCCTCCAACTCCTAGTCATGTAGTTTCCTATTTACAGAGATATCCTAGTCCTTGTATAGCCTTAAATTGAGCCAAATCATTGCATTCATGTGAGTTTTGGTATGCATTGCACATGGTGAAACCATCTTAATTGCTTGTTGTCAATAGAGCTACATTTAACTGTTTGCAGAGGTATTTGTTTTTACTAAATTATCTTTTTGGAAATTCTCACTTGCCTTTGTGGGTCATGGGCCTAGAAGCCATGTGGAATCGACTTGACATTGGCAAATCTTCTCCTTAATCACAACTTGATTCCACCATATTAGCCTTGTGAGGTGACACATGAACTGCTCAGATAGTCTCATATGTCTTGTTTGCTCCTCTCTTGAGTGATCTATGCCAGTTGCGAGCCTAAGGTATGCAGTGCCTTAAACTTGGGTGTTCAGGCATAACCTCTAGAAGCACTCCTAGTATGTTCCCCAGTATGTGCTTCGTTCCTCCTTGTCATGGTCAAATGAGTTTTTTCTTGAATGTGTCCCCCTGCACTTGTGATAACATGCTTGATAGCTCCTTGGCCAGAGCAAACGCTTTTCACCCAATTGTTTACCCTCTATATCATAGTCCCTAATCTCTAATGACACTTTGATGCTCTCATGTTAGACTAGGTTAGGGCTACTCAGGAGCAAGGCCTAGGGACACAATGTTAGATACAAGGGTGGAGGGTGGGTGCCCCCCTCTCTCCCTCTGAAAAAATGCTTCATGGAGTGCACTTTGGTCTCTACTTGGGTTATTTTACAATTCATACTATTGTGGACCTTCTTTTTAGTCAGATTAGGAGTCTTTTCTTGGGTTGAGTCCAACCATTTGTTGTGTGTGCTTTTTAGTTAGTGAAATTGTATTGGTTGGTGTGTTTAGTGGAGTGGAATATAGTACATGCTTATATGTTAAGTTTTGAAGCATGTACAAAACAGATTTGAAGTGCTAGAGAATGGCTGGTTTGGTTGATGGACAACCTTCAAATTTGTGAATTAATTTGAGATTGGTTTTGTAGAAAGCATTGTGGAGAAGGTCTGAGTTCTCCTTTTTCTCTAACTTTTCTTTATTGTCCTTCTTTTCTTCTCCTAAAGAAAATCTTGGAATTCGTTTTTATTTTGAGCCCCCTAAGCTTGTTTGCTTGTTTTGTTAACTTAATCCACTACTTTTCCCCCATAAAAAGCCCTAGAAGCTTAGAACTAGCAAGTCTAGGTTGTCTTGCATCACATATTGTGTAAAAAAGTTAAAGCGCAATTTGTGGTATGATGCAATGTTTTGAAAACCGGACCGGGCTGGCCGGTTCAACCGGTTAAACAGTTGATCGGCTCAGGAAACGGTCGTTCCAAGCCTTCAAACCCAAACTAGAGTAAAAACCGGTCTCAATAGTAAAAACCATTAAAACCGAGGTTGAACCAGCAATCCATTTGACCCGTTCACGGTTCACTACAACCAGCCAGTTCGTTTGCAAGGAGGGAGAAAAGCTGTAGACCAAAGTCCAATGGTCTAGAACAAGATGTTCTCCGGCAAAGCTGTTGGTGGTAAAGCTGTTCTTTTGCTACAACTCGTATGCAATCAGGCTGTAGGTCATGTGGCTTATGCCTCCTTTACCTTAACAACGTCTCTGAGGAGATATTTTGAAATGTCCATGGCTGATTGTCCCTTCTTCCTGAACGTTGGTCATGGTTTTTAAGGGTGGGTAACTTCGAAATTTTTTTTTTTGTGGGGATGGGGCTATATCTATTCAGTGTGTATTTTTCGAGGTGGAGCTCTGAACATCTCTCCTATCAAATCCAATCAAACTGGCTGTAAAAGTTTGCTTCTTTTATTGTTACCGTAATTATTATTATAATATTTTAATTTTTAGCTTGAGCTTTATTGTGCTTTGCCTTTGAGGAATTAACAAATTAAAAATATAAAATGGAAAAACTGAAGTGTGTGTTTATTAAGTGTGCGTTTGGCACGGCTTCCTAGATGGACTTTTGAGCCAAAAAACCCTTTCAAGTGACGTTGGTTTGTTTGGTAAGCATAAATGAAGTGACTTTCCGTAGACGCACTTCTCTAGGAATTCCATCTAGCTGAAGTCACCATGAGTAGCTTTCTAAATGACTTCTCGCAAAGTCGATGCAGTACTTAAGTAAAAAACTTTGAATCCCAAATTTGTCCCTTATATAATAGCATATTTCCCATATTGCCTATGTTTAATCTTCCCCACAAAACCCCAAATTTAATCTCAATTTCTTCATTTAAATATCTACATACACACACATAAGTATATGTATATGTATATGTATATATACGCATGCGTGATGTGTATGATGTTTTTAAAGCTTTATAATGCGTATCCCATCATTTTATTGTTGGGTAATTGAATAATGTTGGACCATGGCTCGTATTGAATTTGTTATCATGCTCAAGATAGAGCTTTATTACCCAAATGCATGAAAAAAACCCTTTCCTCAAGGTTTCTTCAAAACTGAAGGACAAAAGCTAATTATTAAGTCATTTTTCAATTATAATTTCTAGTTTTTAAGATATTTGTATATTAAAGATCAACATTTTTCCTTATTTTGCGTTCTTTTAGAACAAATGTGAGGAATTTTTTTATATGTTTTGTTCCTTTTTTTGTATTAATTGTTTTCTTGAAAATGACGTTCATTGATCAATCTGAAGAGAACTTTTTTTTTCTTTCATTTCTTGAGATTATCTATTTTATGGTTAGGTACACAAATCTCAAAGTTGTCCATAAATGTAATAGAAAATAATGTTAAGATTAATTATGCCTCGAAAGCACTTGGAAGAATCATTCACCAAATATTCGTCCTGTTTTAAATGCCTTTTCAGGAAGGCCTTCTTATGATGTACTTCTTGGAGATGAACTTTCTAGAAGTGGAAGCTATGCCAAACAAAGCCTAAATGGTTTATCATGACTTCCTAGGTGGTATTGGAAATGTAAAATATGTGAGATCAAAGGGATTTCTTTCAACTTACCCTTTGACTGAATACTGTAGAACCTGGAATAATATTTTTGGTATTTTATATTACAAGCTATGATACCTATTTTATTAATTTTTTTATATTTTTAAATATATTTATAACTTAATTATGACATCACGGTTCAATTCCGGTTGACTCGACTATTGAACCAACGACCCGTAACCCAATTCCTTTTTCAGTTTGCTCAACGGACTGGGTTTCAAAACATTGAGGTTGGTCTTGTAGGAAGCATTGTGGAGAAGGGTTGAGTTCTCCTTTTCTCTAACTGTTCTGTACTGTCTTCTTTTTTTCCCCTCTCCTAAAGAGAATCTTGGAATTCATTTTTATTTCGAGCCTCCGAAACCTGTTCCCTTGTTTTATTATCTTGATCCTCTACTTTTCTCCTCTAAAATAGCCCTGGAAGCTCAAAACTAGCAAATCTAGGAGGTCCTGCATCACACAGTGTAAAAAATAAAAGCGCAATCTATGGTATGATGGTTGTATTTGTCTTATCATGCTACTAGCCTTGGAGAAAGGTGATTTGTAAATTAGGATGTTGGATACTCTATTGTAATTTCCAATTACTGGCATATGCCCTCATTAGAGCCTGTAGTAGTTTGTGAATGTGATTTTTAAAAGGAGAATTGTACTTATTAATGATAATATTATGTCTTGCATTTCTATTTGATTATTGTGTGTTCCTTACTGATAGAGTTATCCATAATTTGGTGATACACAGCCCTAACGGACGGCAGTTTGTGTCATGCAAGGAAGTTTCCTCATATTTGCTCTCCTTCTTTGGACTAGAAGATGTCAATCAACAAAATTCTGGTCAAAGGAATGAGAATATTCAGTTGACCTCCAAAATAGGTTGTGGTAATGTAAGTTGCTATATCTCTTCATCCGTTTCTTTGGTTTTTCTCTTTAATTTTTGACTTTTAGGATATGCCATAGTCCACAGATCCTGCTGTCAAAGAAATCAACAAAAGAGGAAACCTTGTTTGGTATTCACCAATGACCATTACATATGTCTCAAATGATCATGAGAAGCAAGTCACTTCAGAGGTACAAAATTCTGGGGAGATCCAAATGGGGGAGATTTTAAAGTGCAACAAGTGCACCATGACTTTTGATGCGAGGGATGATTTATTGCACCACCAATTATCATCCCATAGGAGAAAGAGATCAAGATTTGGTACATCTGTCACTGATGGAGTGATAATCAATGGTGGACAATATGAGTGCCAGTTCTGCCATAAGACATTTAATGAAAGGAATCGTTACAATGGCCATGTTGGGGCCCATATAAGACACCACATGAAGAGTGATGAAGCATCACCTGGAGTTCTGAGCATGCAAAATGTAGTTGGCCTTGTATCCTCGGTTGGAGTTCCTCCAAAGGAGTCTACGATGCAAACATCCATTGGAGATGACTGCGATGCTGTAACTTTTAATGCCAAAGCTGATAATGAACTGAAGCCTGTTTCTCCTCAAAGTAAATTTAAAGATGGTTCAGATATAGAAATCTATACTGACAGGTCTGGCAATGAAGTACAGTTTTTGTCTCAAGATGAGCAGGATTCAAAGTTTGATAGAAATGGAAGAAACTTCTCTGAAGAATTTGGTGTTAAGCGTGATAAAAACTATGAGATGAACAATTGTTTGGGAAAGGTAGATGAGGCTACACATGTCATTGCGGCTAAATTTAATTTTTGTTTGGATTCTGAAGCCTTGTTTGATAATGGGACTACCAGTAATGGTGAAACAAATATTCTCAAGTGTTCATCTAACAGAATTAATGATTGTCCTATTGGACAGGGAAGAAGTGTGGAAAGCTGTCCACATTCTCCGTTTGCTAATGAGAAAATGTGTGGTGCTGAAATCGATGAGAAGGCAGACTCTATTCGTGTGGAGGAGCCAAATAGGGAAGCAGGTTCAGAAAGTATTTTGCTTGCACCAATTGGTAATGAAATAACATGTGGTATTGAAAATATGGAGGATGTGCATTTTACTAGCCCAATGGAAAGGATTAAACTCGATGTGGAGAAATTTGACAATAAGCTAATCCATGTTTTTTGCAGTGGAGCTGGACCAGATGAGGATGATGTTACTGAAGGGAAGCAGCAAAATGGTTCTGGAGGCTGTTCACTTGTGTCAGTCAGTAATGTCCAAAAATGTGGCAATTCTAATAATGTGAATGCAGTTTCAACTTTTGTGCTAGTGGAGTCCAAGCAAAAGAGAGGTACTGAAAACATTGATGAGGAAACTTGCGGTTTCAAAGATAATGTAGATAGGGCTTCTACTAGCTCAGTGTCTAAGCCCAAACTCAAGGAAATATATGACAGTGGGAACAAGGATGTAACTATTGATTGTGGCAGTGGTCATTCTGGAAGAGAAGAAGATGCTGTCAATCGGGTAGAACAGAAAATTTCTGAAAGCTCTTTGCTTGTTCCATCTTGGAAAGAGCATTTATGTGATATTGAAGACAATGGGAGTGCAGGTTCTGCTGGTGCTGGTACAATGGAGGAATTTGGGCAGGAAAAAGGTTCTGAAGGCAGTTTGCTTATTCTATCAGGTTTTGAACAAACCTGTGGTGTCAAAAATGATGGGGGTAATATTTCTACAAGGATAATGGAGGAGCCTGAGCACGATGATGTCCAAGCTTGTGGGAATAATGAACTCGCTTTGGGCATCAGTCAAGGTAAACTGAACACACAGCACAGAAGTCTTGAATTTTGTTCACTTGTTCTGTCGGGTAATGAGCAAACATTCAACGTTGAAGAAAATGTAACTGGGGTTTGCAATAGCAACCCACCGAAGCAGGACAGCAGTTGTGATAGTGGTTTACTTACTCAATCTTGCATGGGAAAAACCTTTGGTGATGTACATATTATGAACAGGGTTTCTACTAGCTCCTTTGAGGAGCCCAAACCTTACGAAGTTCCAAACTCTAGTAATAGTGAGCTAATTCTTGATTTTGGCAACAATGATGCTGGAATAGTTGCAGATGTTATGAACAGTGTTCCAATGGAGCAAATATTTAGTTTTGAAACTAATCTGAGTAGGGAAAACCATAGTACAGGGAAGGATCCTAAACAGGAAAGTAGTCTACTTGGTCCATCTTGTTTTGCCAAATCACGTTGTGATGAAAATAATTTGAGTAGAGTCCACACTGGTAGAGTTTGGGAGGGGCCTGTGATAGATGAGGTTGGAAGTTCTGGGCATCACGAGTTAACGATTGCTTTTGGCAGCAGTAATGCCCAATTAGATGGGGATTTCATGGCTGGTGGTATGTGGAGAACTGGTGGAGAGAATGTCTTGCAGAGTCCTTTAGCCGATACTTCAACCCAGCGGGAGCAATCCTCAAGCTGTTTTCCCACCTTCAGTATAGTCTCAGATAAGGTATGAGTATCAATCTTTAATAGAATATGTCAATAAGAAAAACTGTGAAATGTCTTGCAGAGTTTCATTGTTGTTCTCGACTTCTCCTGCTGCCAATTAGTTTTTGATGTTTTCAAAAGGTCCACTACAGTAGTTATCTTTCCTGTAAACTTCCATCAATTGCTTTTCTTACATTTTCTTATATCATGTACCATTTTATGGTTTGAGACTACCTTGGCAATATGATGCAAAGCATTAAGTGTTCCTTCATTGCAGAATATGTGCTAATTTTAATATGCATTTTTAAGCAACTTCATCTTGCTTACTTAAGTGAAGTTGTAGTCCATAATGTGATGAATTGGCAGCATCCTTTTCCATTCTCTGTATTTTTCTTTTTGAGGTAAAACTTTTACCCTCATAATTTCCTCCCACAAAAAATAAGTTTTGGTTGGTCAGGTTAGTTGCTTGTTAATCTTTGATGTTATATTTCTTTGAACAGGGTGAACATGAGCTCCTTAGAGTTAATGGGAAGTATGACAGCATGTCAGGTGTTGAAATCACAGACTCAGGTCACACTGGACATGTGGAGTTCAATTTCTTGACCACCCAAAATCTGAATTCTCTTCCAGGGGATTCCAAGGCTTTGTCATATGATCCAGAGATGGGCCAAGGTTTTGATTCCTCGTTTTGGATTGAAAAGGATGCTTTATCACTGAATATAGGTGCCAGGGATCAGGTTACTACTGTATGTGTCTGGTGCAGAAATGAATTCCATCATGAACCTGTCCACTCTGGAACACAAACAGGTGCAATTGGTTCCATGTGTCCAACCTGCAGTGCAAAAGTTTCAGGGCAATTCAATGTCTTCTAGAATGGCTTGTTCTTGAGAACTCCCTCAATACAACACAAAAATAGGATCTTGAATTGTCGATATGAGGTAATTCTTTCATCTTCATATATGAGGTAACCTAGATATGATATAAACTGACTTAAATTGATCAAAATTTTTTCATGATAGCCTAAAGGTGACACTTGATGTTGCTTCTAGACAAGAATTATTATTATAACTAGATGTGTGGGCATAGCCATCTATAATCCTGTAGGTAAGAACTATTCTACAAATTGTCGGTTGGGAGTTCATCTCGTGTCAATGAAACTACCCTATGCAATGGTGGTGTTTGTTGTGTCCATGATTTAGTAGGATTGTGGTGTTTTACTGTGTGATAGGTGCAGCCAATACTTATCTTCTAATCCTGCATACCAAGGATTTGATCAAGATCTGAGGTTATTTTAGCCAAGAAGGGTGGTTTCCAATGCTTTGCAGGATGGGAATGAAATAGGATCAGAGAGGCTGGATATTTTTAATCTAGTTTTGTCATTAGGTATTGTTATTAGATGTAGGTTATGATGCATTTGATGCTAAGTGGTATGGACAAGGACACATGACATGTACACGACACAGCATGGACATACTAATGGCGATTTTCAAATAATGCAAGACACGACATGGTGGGGACACCATAGAAATATAGATTTTGTGTATTTTTACGTGCCATATATATAGGAATATTTTACTCAAAAGTAATAAAAAATTGCAAAATAACTTTAATTAAATTTAAAAACCATGTATTTCATAGCTTAAACGTCAAATTATCTATAAAATTAGATTTCTTTTATTTTGTAATTGGAGCCCAACTTATTTTCTTTGAACTTGCAACATGTTTCATATGTGTTTAAGTGATGGACAAGAGTGTCTAGGAAATGGACATGTGTCCCCCAAGTTTTCGAAGCCTGTTTGGTTCTAAAAAATTATAAAAATAAGAGAACACATTTGGATGCGTTTGACATGTGTCTTAGAGAGTCGACTATCACAACCCCAAACCTACCTTGTGTGGATTAGGAATCATAACTGACCAGTAGTTTAGCTACCTAAGGCCGAACTAAACCAAAAGACTGATCACCTACATTTGATATAATGCAGAAGTATAATTTACTCTTTTATTTATTAGTAAATATAAAGCAAATACCTATGTCACCATCGTAACATAGTTTTATTACACAATCATAGTCTTAACACAAATTTAGGAAAATTTACTAGTTCAAACTTATCACAAATCAAAATATAACTCAAGTTTTCATAACATTCACACATAGGTAGCTTAGCCAACAACTTTCCAAACTTAAACTCTCAATCTTGGTTACTGGAAAATGTTTAAGAAAACATGAGTTACAAGCCCAGTGAATAATAGAATAATTGAAGCATCAAAATATATCGTGGGATTGATTTACATCTGATATAAAAATCATTTGCATAAGATCTTGAAACAAATAAAAGAGATATCCATATACTAAACATAAGCATACATTTCAAAAGTTGCTAATTTAGTTTTATATTTGCAAAATTATCTAAATATCAACATTATATATATAATTCATAATGTACTCAGGATCTCGGCTAAACAGAAAATCTATAACAAACCGTATGCACTATTGATACGTAACAAAATAACAAAAAGTCGTGAAGAACGTCTTCCTAATCATATCAAGCTTTCTGCTTATTTTAAGTCTCCTTATTTTAAGTCTGCTCGATGTAAGATGTCCGAGTATGGCACATATAGTTTTCAAATTTTATTCATTGTATACAAAACTTAATCCATGGATTTTCTTGATAGAATAATACAAGGCTTAGTTTTAAAATATAATAACTATTTTTGAAAAGTAACATAGACATATTATCATTTGTTTTAAAAATGTATTGTTTTAATCATTTGCTTTGAAAACGTATTGTTCAAATATAATTTGTAGAAAAAGAACATTTTCATTGGAAATTTGTACGTTTTACTCCAAATATTCCGTTACTCACCTCAAGTGTTTAATGCTTGGAATTTCTCTTCTAAATATTGGAACTC
Source organism: Euryodendron excelsum (assembly GCA_033060915.1). Lineage (NCBI taxonomy): Eukaryota > Viridiplantae > Streptophyta > Magnoliopsida > Ericales > Pentaphylacaceae > Euryodendron > Euryodendron excelsum. The sequence continues at coordinate 31,730,657 of CM065391.1, read as the reverse complement.
GATCTTCAAGAGTAACCTTCTAACCTTCACTCTTCTCTCTTCACTATGCTTAGGCTTACTTCTATTCAAACCCTCTCATCTACATGTACTATTTATAGGATGAAGTAAAGGAAGTAGGTATAGTATTTTACTATTCTTTATTCTCCACTAATTTAGTGAACTAACTTTCATTATCATTTAGGTGAAGATAATCATCCCACTTATCAAGTGGAGAAACTTTATTCTCCACTATCTAAGTGGAGTAATACTTTCATGATTATTTTGCTAAGTGTTGCCACCATCAAATGGAGAAACTTTATTCTCCACTCATCTAAGTAGAGTAATACTTTCATGATTACTTTGCTAAGTGCTGCCACCATTTGCTCCTCTTTAGTTGTGTATAAATAGAGAAGTATAAGCATGAAATCAATATATGCATAGAAAAGAATTATAGAGTGAGTGTAACTTAGTGAGAGTGAGGATTCTAGGGTGTTATACCCTTCCCTCCTTTAAGAGGTTTGGTCCTCCAAACTTAACATACCTTAAATGTCAAATAAATGCGGATATTTCTCTCGAATTTCATCTTGTCTTTCCCAGGTGGCTTCTTCCAAAGAATGACTTTGCCAACGAACCTTTACGAAAGAAATGACTTTACTCGTTAACTTTCAGTGTCTACGATCTATGATTTGAACCGGTCGCTCTATATAACTCAAGTCTTTTTGTACATTCAGTGGATGATAGTTTATCATGTGTGTAGGATCGTGCACATAATATTGTAACGTAGAAACATGAAACACATTATGTACATGGGAAAATTCAAATGGAAGGGCTAACCGATATGCTACGAGTCCAACTTTCTGGAGTATCTCAAATGGACCAATGCATCTTGGTTTTAATTTTCCCTTCTTGCCAATCGGATCACTCCTTTAGAATGAGACACTTTCAAAAACACATAATTGCTTGCTCGATATTCTATCTTCCTTCTTCTAACGTTCGCGTAATTCTTTTGACGACTTTGAACGGTTTGAAGTCGTTGTCGAATTAACTTGATTTGGGTAGGAGTGTTTTAGTTCTTGCATATGTTTGGTTTGGCCAGTTCCATTTTGGGTACAAAATTTACCTGGTTGATTGTGTTATCGGGTTAGCAATTGGATAACCAGAACTGACCCCTATATGTATTTTAAACAAAATCTTACTGATTTTATAATTTAATTAATGTCTCTTAAGAGTATGAGTATGTTTTATATAGACACTTTTACACATAATTTAGAGGGGAATTTGAGTTGTCATTCCCTAAGATGCATGGAAGCACTAGTAGTTGTGTCACACATGTTGAACATGTTCATAGTTCTTAAAAAAAAAAAAAATTGTTGGATACTTTGGTCTTGTTTGTTTTGGGAATATAGGGCATGGGCCTTGTTTGTTTTAGTGTTGGTTTTTTTATTTTTTGTTTTTTTTTTTTGGGGCGGGTTTGGGGGGTTGTTTGTTGTTGAAGGTGGGATAAGGCTTAATACACGATCTAATCGCTGGAAATTGTGGAGTCCACTTTATATCATTGTTTATCCCACAGCTAACCAAACATCAGGTAAGGCCAGGAATAAGCAATCCCTTCTAAATTGCTTGCAGTCACATGCAATCATGTCTTCATGATATCACTGCCTTACTTTTAATCATTAACCACCTTGATGTTTGTGTATAGTGTGTCATTTGAGAGTCATGTTTCTATGTCTATAGACTCTATACAATATAGTCTTTGGGAGCTATTTGCGTCTTTTTGAAATGTCAACTTATAATCAATGTGTTTCCTATGGTGGCTATTAAAACAAGAAATGTTTGCTTTTATGACTAGATTTGTTCACAGCTATTAGAAAACACTAATATCCTAGAAATTCTTGGTTTAGACATGGTGTTCCAAAAAATTGATGACTTCTGTTTGAAACACTTTATTGATTCAGCTTCTCTTAATTTTCTTTTGTTAAGAGAGCTTTAAAAATTGCAGATAAAATTCTTATTTAATAGGAATTTTTTAGAAAATAATGAACAGAAAAGGGCACTAGGAAATTAATAAGTCAATGCATGAAGGATTCATTTATCTCAATTCTTTTGTTTGATTAACTTATATTCAAGTTTTTCTGCATTTAAATATACTAACCTACATTCTTGATATATGGTTTAACTTGTTATAATTAGAAATACCTTTGTCACATTCCAATAATGGCACTGTAAAATCCTAACCCAATTGTACCATGGTTTAAAGTAGTGTACCAAATTTCCGTTCCTGTTTTCATTCCACATATGAAATAATTCCACATTCCTGGTAAGATTGGTTTTATGTGCTTTGTTTGTCCAATTTTGTCTGCTTTACCAATGAGCAACATTTTGCAGATCTTTGCTCTGCTCTTATTTCTCTAAACAAATATTTTACCTCCATTCTTCCCATAGTAAAGCCTATAGGTATACTTTCCTTGACAGTTTACAGTTGTAACTTTGGAACTGCAGGTAGAACCTGCTCCCTTTCCTCCACTCGGACACTGTTGAATTTGTATGCCCTTTGTGATGGCATAAATTCTTGTGATATATGTTCCTGAAAGTAATGGAACGTTGTGTGACCTTTCATGCAGACTGCTATATTATATATCTTTAATTTTATCAGGTTTTATATTAGTCTGAATAGAAGGAAATAAAATAAAATAAAGAACTCTCAATTAAAGATCAAATAATTATAAAAGAAAGATTAAATAGGTTTTGGTACTGATGCTTCGTATATATTTCTTGACACAGGCAATAGGTGACGCTGGTCGGGAATAACTTTGCTTTAAGGGTAGGCACATCAGGTTCCTAGATGGTAGTCCTATGCAAAGACGCATGTTTTGCAATTCTGGTATCGCTCCCTATTTTGCTTCTCACTGGAGATCTTATATCGGATCCCAAAGATTTTATTTGTCTGAAAGATTTTCTAAATTGTTCGTCATTAGAATAGATGATTCTTTCTTCTTTTTTATTTGTTTTTTTTTTTCTGTTTCCGTAATTCAGACACCGTCTTGGTGATGGCCGCATGTTGCATTACATTTACATCATAGAAATCTGTTTTTCTTTAGCAGGAGAGAACAGGAAATGAAAACTGGATGGCCTTTTGTTTGTTCCCCAGTAGGGTATTCTAACCTGCTAATGATAATTGTCTCCCATTAAAATCCCTTGATGATTCCACTAATTCAGGATTCATACTTATTTGACATGGTTGTGAAGTTCTTTGCTAATTTTAACTGACCCATTATGGATTTACCTAAAATGAAGAAATATGTTCGACCCAAACATTTCCTTGGAGCAGAAATGTAAGTGACTTCTCTTGCTTCTTGAAAGCTTCTCTTTCCTCCTGAAAGCGATCAGAAAAAAGGAGGCAATAACAGCTCTAACAAGGAGACTTGTACAGGGAGGTCAGAAAAGCGGGTATTAAAGCAAAAAGCTGTGTCACAAGCAAAAAGCTATTAAAAAATTCCCCCCTTCTGTAAGCCTGAGGAGTGTGAAGCCTGCTTTTTTCTTCTCTCTCTCTCTCTCTCTCTCTCTCTCTCTCTCTCTCAATATTTCAGGGGTCGCCGAAGTAGGATGGTAAACAAGCCGAATGGAGCCTACTGTTGAGTTGTTTAAACGTGATTTGAAACCTTAATGAATTTTAAAAGGTTTTTTAACTTTGATTTATTTAATTTTCGTGTTTATTTCAAGCAAGTTGTAATTGAGCAGATATCGAGTAGTTTAATTATTTTAGTATGTGCAAGTGTATTGAGCCAAGTTTAGAATATTGACAAATTTTAAAATGTATTTAAGTCTCATTTATTTGCATCACGAGTCAATTTCGATAATATTGACGTTATGCAAAGTTTAATAGAATGAATTACCTTTTGCTACCTATGGTTAGGCCTAGTTTCAATTTAAACATTGCATTTTAAAATGCGACACTTACACTAAACTTAGTATCAATTAAAGTGAATTTGTTAAAGAATCTAAATCATTATTATTCCAAAATTATTTTCTAACTTAACTAATAACTCAAAGTGATGTTTGTACAATTCCAAATTTTCATTTTCTTTGCTAATTTTTTCTTTCCTCTTGACACTTAATTTGGTGAGAAATCATAAGTTTCTTTTAGGATTAATTATAAGTACACTCCTTGAATTATGATTAAGTATTATTATGTTTCTTAAACTCTAAAATGTAATACGTTGACCACTTAAACTACTAATGTGTATCAATTAACCTCTCATGTTAGTAATTCGTTAGGAAAATTGATGAAAATTTGTTATTTGATTTGTACATGTTAACAAAAGTATAATACAATATATAAATTGATCTTCTCTTGTTAAAATAATTGGTTAATGATTGAAATATCTATTGAATTGATATATAAATATAGGAGCAAAATAAAGGGTATTTTAGTCGTTAAATAATTATTACAAAAAGATAATATAATTAAAATATAGACTAAACTTTTGTGAACGTGTGCAAGTTACATAATTAATTTTCATCTACTCTCCTACCTGATTGCTAATATATTTATAATAGAAGGGGTTGATTGATACAGATTAATAGTTTAGGAGGTCAACTTGTTACATTTTAAAATTTAGGGGGATATAGTGATATTGAGTCATAATTTAAAGGGTTAAATTGTTACATTTTAGAGTTTAAGAGAGTATAACGATACTAAATCATAATTCCGAGTATGTGCTTGTTATTAACTCTTTCTTTTATTTTGATTTTTTTATTTGAATTTTGAACTGAAATGATTTTCTCACAAAGTTAAAATATTAAAATAACATTCATGCCCTTCCAAACTTCTTTTCTTTTATATTTTTATTTATTTTGATGATTTAATTAAGTCACATAATGGTCTTCTTCAAACAATTTGAACTTCTCACGTGTAGCCATTGTAGATGGTGAAAATCTCTTCTGCCTTAGAAGAACTTGCTAGGAAGCTTGAGAAACAACGATCTGAATTCATCTTTACCAGAGAGATTCAAAGAAAGTGTGGTTGATGGAGAAGAGAAGGAGCAGAGTAGAGTTAATGGAAAAAGGGGAGAGGTAGCCCTCGTATCTATTTGAATCTAGTTTTTAAATCGGTGAACTCATAAGGATCAAATCTCAAATCGATAAACTCTACATAGAAGAAGTAGTTGTCATGGAGAAACTCCATAGCTAAGCTCAATGAAGCAATCATGGCCAATAAACTCATGAAGGTGAGAGAGAAAATATCTCATAGAGAGAGAGTTTCTACTAGAGAGAGAAATATATATATGGATAAATCTCCAAAAGGCTTTGATAGGTCTTCAAGAATGCTTGGGCAGAGAGCAAGCATTAGGGCCTCGTTTGCTTAGCGGAATTGGATAAGCAGTTTCCAAACTAAGAATTGTGAAACTCATTATTCCTGAATTAATAGTCTCTTGTAATTCCACGTAGTCCATTTGATTCTCATGTGAAACAAACATGGGATAAAACAAAAGGTTATTCTTATACCTTACAAATATGATTTAATATATAATAAAAAGCACTATATCAATCATAAATAATATTGTCTTAATATGTTATCGGGTTCAAAATATATATTAACATATATATATTAATATATATATATATATATATTATAATATAGAAAATATATATTATCAATATAACATTCATATATACAAATATGATATTAACATATAACATATATTATATTACTAATTTAATACTAATATATACTATATTAATATATGTATAATTATGATATTAATATAAAGCTAATATACATGAATAATATATTAACACATATATATTATATTATATTATATTATGTTGTTATACATAATATAAAATAATATTTGTAAGTTTAGGTAAATAGTATTTTGGTCAATAGTATTTTGATCATTACCCACACATACCTTGTTTTGTGACTATTTGTCTTACTTCCGTTCCTGGACTAAATAAGTCTAAATAGTCCCATATATGTGGGATAAATAGTCTGATCCAGATTATTAGTCCGACTGTATTTTTGTAACCAAATATGAGACTATATGAGACTGTTAGCCCAGTCCGAGCTAATCCTATTTAGTCCCACCAAGCAAACGAGGCCTAGGGATACATATAGTGGGGGTCACATGTATGGCCTGTACACATGTGAATGGCAATTAATAAAGAAGGGACACATGTCCTTTTGAGAAGGTGACAAGTGTCTCATAACCTTTTTCCAATCTTTTTCTCTGCATAAATTTCAACTAGTCAATAATTGATATCCACACATATCGCGCTATCGTGACGACGAGATTCACATGGCATCATCTCGTAGCTAGCACTCCCTCGTGACTTATCAAATCACAACCTTCATCGAATTCTCTCAGTTAATCAGCTCCCACGTGGCAATCCCAAATTTAACTATCTATAGCCATTATTTTTTACCAAAAAAGCTAGTCGTTTCACTTTGGTTTATACAACAAGTAGTGTAAATATTTCTTTTGAATATTATTTTAAGAGTAGCACATCATTATTATTTTACTTCTCATAAAATGATAGTTAGAGTTAAATATCTCACCTAACAAGTGAGAAACGAACCGCATATGAAAATAAAAGTAAAGATAAAAGTAAAGATACATGGTGCTCTTAGAACATCGAATAATTTCATAAGTAAAGAGGGATCATGGCTTATTTAATAACATTCAACCAACCTTTTTGCTTTTTCTTTTTAATTTTGGGTGCAATAAAAAAAATTCTTACAAAAAGATTATTTTTTTACATAAACATAACGTGATGCTATTTTATCGTATTTTGGTTTTGATTGAGAACTTTTTTTTATTCGCTTCCAAACTTAAATTCAAGAATAAAAAATAGTTATAAGCTAAACTCAAATTAAAAACCGATAGAAAAGCAACAAAGTGCAGACACGCTTAGCCAGCGGACAAATGGATGCTTAAAAGTTAAAACCGAAATATTTTCTTTTTCAAATTAAAATTTCTGGTGTTGCTTGGGTGGACCAATTAGAAAGCGAGTTCACGAAAAAACCATGGGGTCGACCTCATGGTACGTTTACTCAATTAGAAACGTGAAGGTATCGGCAGACAGAAGAGAGTGCGATATTGCCTATTGGGGACCATGGAAATGAAAGCTACCGTACGCACCCTGGTTGTCGTCACCTGGACCCTTCTTCTCCTTCCGTGAACCCTCCGAACCAGATATCCATATATATACATATACGAGCAAATCCAACCACAACATTTATCTCGGAGCGACACAACCAACCGTTCTATAAACGCTTTGGGGGTCTTTGATATTCAACAAATCGATCCTCAAACAGTCACGATGGTGATGGTATGTTCTACCCTCCACTGTGGCCATCAACGGTTCTAGCCCCGACTCCAAAATGCGCTGGGGTCTTTCCCCGCCCCATCCTCCTTTCTTTCTCCTCTCCACACCCCCAGCCAACAACCCTTCCCGTTGATTTAGGGTTTTATTCACTGGGGCCCAATCGAGTCTCTACGCACCATTCAGTGCATCGTCATCATCGTTTATCATCATCAAATGGGGGTTAGCATTTGGGAGGCAGGGTTGATTCTCTTGGTGGTGTTCGGGAGGCTAACGTGCGCCGAACCGGTTAGGGTTCCGTCGTATCCGGCGTGTCCTGTGAACTCGGTTACGGACTCGGTCTTGGGGTTTCAAGATTCGATCTGTCCGAGAAATTCGGATGAATCTATCCAATCTATTGGAGGAGTTGGTGTTACGGAGGTATGTGAAATTTTGTTTTCTCCGAAACATAAAAAAGACTGACATTTTGATTTCTTTTTTTATATTTGGGTGATTTATTGACTTCTATGTTGTTTCTCTGTTCTGTTTTCTTTTTTTGTGGAAAATGATAATTTTGCCTCTTGGATATGATGATGATTGTTACTATTATTGTATTTTGTTTGAAATTGGAATATCAAGAATGGTTACAGGATTACGCGTCTAGGGTTGTAAGTATTTGTGCATTTGCAATTCATGTCACAATTAATTCCTTTTTATAGTTTATTGACAAATGGGTATGCACAAAAATTGTTTTTTGGTTTGATAGTTTGGGTAGTTAGCATGCTTTGAGAATTTATAGAAATATCATTAATCATTATATCATCTTCTTTATAAGGACGTTTGAAAAAGTCAATGCACTAACTTATTAATTATAGGATTCGGCTCACCCAACTTGTAGGAGAAAGGAAGAATATTTATAGGAGTGTTAAAGTTATTTCCTTCATATATGGGGAGATCTTTTGTATATGCAATGACTTCCAATTTGCATATTGCCATTGTCGGTTTAGAAATTTGTCGTTTGTAGACTTCTTTTGGAGGTAGATAAAAAACAAAACTATTCAATACTTCCATCTTTTTACTTAAGCTTGTGATTCCCATACTTTTGGATTTTGGTTACACAAATCATCTTGCTTCATTTTACTCAATCCCTCTCATATCCTTGTCATTTGTGGCCCTCCTTGTGCCCCACTTGTGCAATTAGTGCAATAATTAACTGCTTGCTTGCTAGTGTACTATCTGGTCTACATCTTATACTTAAAATACTGTTATCTACCTTGTATTGTATGTTTACTAGAATTATCATATGACCTTATTTTTTATGGTGAAAATTGAGTGGATTTTGGACAATAGAGAGACGATAAATTTGAAAATTTTCCAAAAAGAGTGTGTGTGTGTGTGTGTGAGAGAGAGAGAGAGAGAGAGCCAATATATGTTCGAAGCACATGATGATAGGGGATGTTTTGTTTGATGAAGGAATTTTAAGTTACAATATTAAGCTGGTCTTCTTAGAAACTGGAATTTGTAATGATATACCTTATAAAATCATGATTTCGCAAAATAATTTGTAACTTTTAGGCATATTGAATCATGTTGAAGTCTTATTTGTTTAAATCCGAAGTGAGTCTTGAGGTTTGTTTTGATGATTGAACAACAACAAAATTAACTCTTTTAACTCAAGAAACTCTGAAATTCCTATAACATAAGACCTTATGTTACTTCGGATTTTTAAGCTAATCCACTGCCCAACAGTTGGGATGTCCATTGCCAATGGAAGTAGTGGTAACTGGTAAGCTGGATCGAAATATTTTAAGTCAAATTCCTATTCAGGATGTCACTGTATATGGGGCATTATGGAAAAGGTAGATCCACATTGCTTTGATGTGGCATGAGTCCTCTTATCACCAAAGAGAAAAGGGAAGTGTGGGTAGGGAGTTTGCAGAAATTGTGATGGGCCCCTCATTGAATAGGGATTGTAGTCTTCTTCTAAATTAGAAGTTCATGTTTCTGAACAACCTTACCTTGTTATAATTCAGCTGAGATCTGTGACTTCAGGAGATTATAAATCCCAACATGTTCCCTAGACATTCCAGCAATTTGTTAATTCCAGCATATTTATTCAAATTACTTATAGCAACCTGTTTGCTCAATTTTCAACATTTTACAATCTACTATTTCTTAGCCATCCTTGTAGGCTTGTAGCATGCGTATGGCAAAGCTATAATGAAACACCTCTGTTACTTGAATTCATGTTTTGAAGTTTGACAACAAAAAATGTTGACTGCCTTCATGAACTAAATTTAGAAAACCCGTAAGTGCTGGTTGGGCATTGTGTTTTCTATCAATTTTTCTCTGTAACAATTTGTTCTTAAAGAAGAAAGTAAACTTTAGAGCTGTTGAGGCGACATTTTCAAGGCTGGAGTTGATCAGGTAATTGGATAAAAATCATTATTTGGTTAGCTTTTTTAATCGAAGGCCTCTGAATCTGGTGTATATATATGTATGTATATCTATCCTACTTTGTCTTAATGGGTGCTCATAGGTTAACATTTTTAAAAGGATAGTTGAATAAAACTATGAAGGTGTTTCTTTCTTATATTTAATTTTATGGTAGGATACTAATGGTGTTTTCATATCTTTTGTGAAGGGAGATGAGGTCTCATTGCAAAAGGCACTGAGTTTGGTCCGTAAGAATAGTCATGATTATGTTGCTCTACTCTTCTATGCTTCTTGGTGTCCTTTCTCTGGAGCTTTTAGACCAACTTTGTCCATTTTGTCATCCTTGTATCCCTCCATTCCACATTTTGCAATTGAAGAATCGATCATCAGGCCAAGGTTTGGGAACCATTACCTTTTTCGTGGATTTTTGTTTTGTGTATTGCATCTTGACAAGTGGGATTAACATTGGTTTAATATTTCTCAGCATACTCTCAAAATATGGAGTTCATGGGTTTCCTACTCTTTTCCTTCTAAATTCTACTATGCGCATGCGCTATCATGGTTCTCGGACCCTTGGTTCTCTTGTTACTTTCTACAATGATGTTACAGGTAAGGCCTTTCTCGTGGAACTTCTCTGCTATGTTCTGCTTTTTGTTTTGAATATTAACCTAAGCTTTTTTCTGTTTTTATTCCACTTTAAGGCAAAATAACTTAACATCTTACCTTCTTCTCTATAGATGTTAATTTTTTTATCAATTTTATTCAGAGGTGAATTAATCTGCTTGGTGGACTACGACTCTGCCGGGGCATGTAGGATAATAATGTGTAAATGTGTTATATTATTTGCAAGATATTGTAGTATGTCGTTCTATGTATGATTTCTATTAGTTTACTGAAGAAATTTCTCAAGGGATACCTAATGAAAATAAGTTCACTGTTGTAGGCCTTAAGACTGCGCCACTGGATGGAACCTCCCTGGAAAGAATTGGACGCTCATCAGATGATGAAGAACACGGTAACAGTGAGCAGGAAAGTTGCCCATTCTCATGGGCTAGATCTCCAGAGAATATGCTTTGTCAGGAGACATATTTGGCCTTGGCCACTGCATTTGTGCTTTTGAGGTTGCTCTACTTCATTTTCCCCACTTTGTTCATATTTGCTCAATTGGCTTGGAGACGATACATCCTAAACATAAGGTTGAGGAGCTTGTTGGAACATCCTCTGGCCTATCTGAATCGAGCAATACAGTTATTCAATTCCCAAAAGGAGCCCCGCAAGAGAAGTAATTTGCAGGAAGGAGCAATGAATGCTAAGGCATGGGCTTCAAAGTCCTTGGCTTCTTCAGTTTCATTTGGGGATGCAAGCACCAGTGGGTTGAGCCAGTAAGTTAATCTCGCTTGCTGTTTCCCCAGTGATGTTAGCTTATTAGATTCTTCTTTGCTGCAACATCTTTCGTGTTAGTCTGGAAGTTCGTGTTCTAGGATGACCTTGACAATTTGATTAGGTTTTCATTTGGGGTTCAATGTTTCATGATAAGGTGGAAAATTTTACCTTGTTTGGTTGTTGCAGCAAATTCTACTACATTTTTATGTAACCTAGAATAGAATTTGTTATCACATCCTAAAAATAAGACATGGGTTTAATTTTGTGAATAGATTATAACCTCCAGCCTCGATTTTCCAGTTTGTATCCCTGTCATGGATCCAGATAAGTTCTCATTTATTGGTATCTTATCTTTGTATTGCATTAATATTTCTTCACAACTACTTATATTCAACTTATTAAAGTGTCTTAGAAAGTGGTATTAATTTTTGGCTCTTAGAAATTTGGAAGCATAGCATGCTTCTCTCTCTCTCTCTCTCTCTCTCTCTCTCTCTCTCTCATATATATAATGTAATATATACATGTATGTATTTAACCATATGAAAGCAAAATACATCATTCTTTAATTGCTTCCACGAGTCCAAAAATACAAATTTGGAATGGTGTGATAAATAAAAAGAGGAGCCATGTAAGGCTATAAACATGCGAGTCTATATGAAGTTGATTTGTTTAGGAATTTCCTTAGGTTTAAGTATCATATATGAGCAGGTGTCAAGTATATGGTCTTTTCTTTGGTCTCTATGATTGCTCTATTTTGCATCTGTAAAGGTAACAAAATTTCAAATTAGTGAGAAACAGAATTGAATACTTCCAGGGTTAGGTGAGGTACGACAGTATGCTTCACTTCATTAGCATATCATCACCCAATTGGAAATGGTTTCTTGCTCTTGATTTAAAGTAACAATGTTTTAATGTCATATCGAGATTTCTTTAAGCCTCCGTTGATGAAGGTTTCATGTTGTTTATGATTTGTTACGTATACATTTACAGTAGCATAGCTCAGTAATATGGTATATGACGAACTAAAATCATTTAATTGTACGTCTATGTAGTTATTAGGATGCTAATCATCTTGCTTTGCAATATGCCACCACAGAGCAGAAAGGCCCTACACTGATGCTAATGGATGATATAGCTAGCACTATCATATGTAACTCTATAAGATAAACCTTCGATCATTGTCTGATATGTGTGCAAAGGGGAGGTTTTGAATTACACATAAGTCATGAACAGCAAAGCCGAAAGTAAAAAAAAATTAAAAGTTCCCAGGAAGCTATCAAAACATTACCTGGGATACTTGCATGTTTTGATTCTCTGGTAGCGTCAGAAGCTCTCTCAGCAAGCTCATAAAAACACCATTGCTCTCAATGGTTAGGTAATGAGTAGAACACAAAGATCATTTAAATTTTGGCTTATTTGGTGTGTAGGTGCTCATCAGCAGGTTATATATAATGAGTAGATCTTCAGTTGGATGGTTGCACCGCGAGAGAATCCATTGTAATTCGTATCATAAACAGTGAACGTTTCACAAAAAAGAAAAAAAGAAAAAAAAAAAAAGAGCTGAATACAAGATCATACTCGAAAAAAACATCCATGTGGATACTCCTGTAGCACTTTTTTTTTAATATTTTTTATTTTATTGTAAAGGTGTTATGGTCTTTGGCCGACTATTTTTTCGAGTTCATGCAATTTTAACATCTACATGATCATATAAGAAGGCATGAGAAAGGATTGAATTTAAGACCTTATGAGGACGAGATGATCACTGAGTGACGAAGGAGCGGGAGGGAGCCACGGCCCTCCCAAAATTTTCAAAATTCTCTATAATGCGTATAAATTTTTGAGTATTTCTAAGAAAACATAGGTATTAGTTGCCTAAAATTCTAAAAGTTTTACCTTGATCTTAACAAAATTTAAAGTAATTAAGTGTCAACCTGTGCAATAAACATGAAGTAAGTATTCTTGAAATATGTGTGAGAAGAATGGATAAGAAATATTTAGAAAAGTGATTATATATATACACCTTACAAGTAATTAATTCAAAAATTTAAAATAATTAAGTACACAATCTAAAATTTGACAGTCATAAACTTGTAAAAACTCTAGTGAATTAATTGCAATAGAGATTCTTTTTTAATACTCTGCATAAAAGAAAAAATTGATTATAATTTATTTAATCATAGTCACCTGATCAAGTTTTTTTTTTTTGGTTAAACTTAATCCTTGAATTTTATATATTTTATTCATATTGATAATGATACATATACTTTAATAAAGCTAAAACACTTGTGATATCATTAATTTGCTAAGTGTTATGATTTGCTCCCTTTTGATGATTTATGACTTCACAACTTTCTTGTGATCTGCAAATCTTACAAGTGATTTATTTTCTCGGTGGTCATGATCTGCCTTTGTTTTTTTGTCTTTTTAGTATATTATTTTTAATAGTTATCTCATCTGACTAAGATTATTATACAATCTTATCTTATATATATATCTTATAAAATTAGTAATGTGGGTTTAATAAGATTACTAAATTGTCTAAATAGTTATCTAACAAATTATCCTAATAAATTTAACAGTTATCTAATAAATTACTTTTATAATGTGGCATTTTAAAAATATAAAAATATTTAGAGCGTTATGTGAAGGAGAAATAAATAATAAAGATAAACACAATTTTATATATATATACATGATTTACCTTGACCCTCAATACTGCACTAGCCATCCTCTCGTGGTAATTGTAGTGTTGGTTTTTCCCATGATAATGGTATTCTCACCGGGTGGTCGTGATTTGCGGGGGACCATCGCGGCTGCTTTCTCTGCGTGATTGGGGAGCTTGGGGGGACCCCACACCCCTAGCCACTTGAATTTCATCTTATGGTCCTCGATCTCATGGGTCCTACTCCTCCCGCCAAATCATTCATTATGCCATCCCATGCGAGCTCTAAATGATGAACTACTATGGACCATCATCATCATGTAAAAGTCATATATATTGGACATGTTTTTCATGGTTAATGACAGAAAGAGCCTAACTTTCCTAGTGTCTGTTTTCTCTTTTAAACTCTTAAGAACTCATGATCCATTTTTAACTTTTTATTTTAATGGGTTTTTGTCTAAATTTAAGTTCTACTAATTTTATGTAGCTAATTGTTGAATCCTAAAAATTGGTGCAATATTTGAATTGAGTTTAGAAAATGTTAATCATCTTTTGATTTCAATTATTCTGTGTTTACTAAAGTGGAATGGACTATCCCCCTTAAAGAGTTGATCTATGGATTGAGGACTTTCACATCTAAGTAGAGATTAGTCTTAAATGGGAATGGGGGTGTTTATACTCCCTGTCTTAGATAATAAAAATTGCTAAGAACAATCGCGCACCTGTTAGTTAGGCGCGGCCAGATACTTAACACTTTAGGTGAGTTCTACCGTTTGACGATGAAACGTTCCTAATGTGTCAAGCATCCAAACAGGCATAGTTGTGTTTAGCAGCCCTCTTAGATAATTTTTTCACATCATCAACAAAAAAAAAATAATAATAATAACAAAAAGTGATGCATGTTGATAAAAAAGAAAATTTTATATTTCGCTCCTCTACAATTAAGATGAGTTTAAGTTTCGTCTATGGTGTAATGAGGTAGGATTAGGTCTAATTATTAATAACGGTTAGATAAAAGATACTTAGATGAAAAAAATATACATCAATGCCACATGACTTTTCTTGAACTCGTGAACCTCACGGGTAATTTGCATGGAACTAGTTTGCATTTTTTTTTTTCCATCCAAAACTTTAATGAGAATTGAGAGTTGGATCTATAAAAAAAACCAGTTGGGAAATACGAGGCTAATTGTGTTAACATTAAAAAAATACAAAACCAATGTGAAACACATTCTCACCCTAAACTAGAAGGTGCAAAATGTAATTTAGTAAAAATAAAAAATTTCACACTAGCGAACCTGACGAACCTGATGAACATAATAACATCAGCAGTCAGCGACTCAGAGGTGATCCCAGTCAAAAAGTCTATCTGACCGACAGCCCCCAATTAATCTCATCCTCTGCTTGGACAATCCAACGGCCACTGTCCTCCCAACCCCATCACACGCGGCCCAGATTTCACCATCCACCCACCGTTCGCACGTGCCAAGACAATTTTACAACCGTCGATCGTACCCAGTAAACCCCCGAAAGCTCCAATCCAACGGCCGATTCAACAGGTTCATGCACCCGTCTCCGTCCCTCGAGAACAGCTACGCAGCCGCAAAAACCCAGAGGAACTTCCGAGAGAGAGAGAGAGAGGGAGAGAGAGGGGGTTAGCGAAGAACAGCAATGGAGAAGGAGAGAGAGCAACAAGTTTACTTGGCCAGACTTGCAGAGCAAGCCGAGAGATACGATGGTATTCCTTTCTGCCACCATTTTCTCCCTCTCTCTATATGTGTCTACATGGATATGTGTATATACGCCTTCCTTTTGAGGAATTTTTGTCGTTTTTATTTTGTGGGTTTTTTTCCCTCTACAATTGAAGAATGGGTAGCGATATACTAGGTTTTATTACTCAAATTGAATACTTTTTATGTGGTGTCTGAGTTAGTGTTGGTATGAGTGTATATAGTGATAATCAAGTGTGCCCTTTCTGTTATTTGATCTTGAATTCCTTTTCTATGTTGTTTTTGTACTTGCTGTTTATTTGAATGTTTGGTGGAGTATTTCAGGCTCTTATTCTGTGATTAGTAGGATTACAAGTTGGGAATTTTTACCCCCAATTTTTTTTTTATGTTATATCATTTACCTTTTCTTTTGTATTTTCTTAATGTAAAACAGAATCCAGAAACCCAATTCTAGAGTTGTGTTGGTAATTTCCATCTTTACATGAATTTGCTGATTGATTATCCACTGCCCAGATTAATCTTCTTACTTCTTTTACCAACCCTTAAGCTGCAAACATTAGACTGTAGTTGGAGCTTCTCTCCCTTATTTTCTTTTTCTCCGCCCTCTTGCTTGCGTAAGTATCCACTGTTGGTTTAATGATCTAGCTAGTTTGACTTTGGCGTTAGTCGTGTCAATGGTCTTCTGCAACTTACAGGAAGAAGGGGGGGGGGGGGGGGGGGGGTGGGGGGGGGGGGGGGGGGGGGGGGGGTGTTTGCGGTGGTGGGCTTGCATTCTGTTCAGCTTCACATAAAAATTGTTTAGATTGAGGTTGGTTTGGATAATCCAAACTGTTTTGATTATTAGATATATGATTAAGATAAAAGTGAGTAAAATTTAACCAATTCAATGAAAAATCATGTTTGGTCAATATCTACAAAAAAAAGTGTTCTTTTAGATGGCAACAAATTCTTTTCTTTTTAGTTTTTAAATTGTTTCCCAAGGATCCTTCCTTTTAAAAAATTAATTAGCTCAAGACCCCATTGTTGTTTAATCGATTTTGCGGAAGTGATTATGAGATAATTGCTTTTGTTTGGACAGCCAAACTTAGCTCTTCGCAACAAAAACCGATTTGCTCATTGTAAGTGATTAAATCAGCAAAAATAATCCAAATCAAACACAGCATTAACATAGCAATTTAACGCACAAGTTGGTAGTTTGAATTGTAGGGAAATTACCATAATCACCAACCTAATCTGTCATTAGTTCATTTCAACCCTCTAAAAAAGGGGAAAACTGAACAAGTGCTGAGATAACAGTTTTTAAGATGGATGCATTCCATTTAAAACCTTTACTAACATTGTTTTATGAAGATTATTAAAAGAAATCCATAGAAAGATGGAGTCATGATTTAGCACTGTGGTTTGCATGCCATTTGAACTGGATTTATTGTGTATCTGATAGCTTTTAAAATGAGTGAATTCATCTCATGTCACGTGCAGGGGATTGATCAGGGCATTTTATATGGTTTGTGGACGGTGGACAGAAGGACATTGTACAATAACATTGTTATGAAGTATTTCGTATGATGAATCTCGAAGCAGATTGTTGTTGTCCATGTTTGTGCATTTTGGAATCTATTATTGTACTATGAACATGTGTGTATGTGTATATAAAGAGAGCACATTTTGATACTTCCTATTTTACATGCATATGTGGAAGAATGATACATATTTAAATTATAGTTTTAAATAGATGATGTAACCGTGTCCCAACCGAAAGGGGTGTCATATCCAAGTGGCACAATTTGCAAATTCCTTTGCATATCTTTAACTTAACTAAATGTGTAGGACTCTACAAGTGTTGAACCTTTCGCGGCACACTGGTATACTTTGGTGCTGCATTGACAAATGAGATACTAATATTTGGCTGCAAGTAGTGATCTCAAAATTGGAGGATTTTCTTGAATGAAGCGATTCCAGCATTTAGTTTCATTCTGGTGCAATTTGTTCTCTAAAATGTCTTCACTGTTGCATCTTCGTAATGTCCTCATCTTTGGGCAACTTAGATGAATCAGTTTAATGTGCCATTTGGATCCACATTATCTAATGCTTGTTTTTTTTTAATTTTCTTTTAAATGTCTTTTGGTCGCAGAGATGGTTGAAGCAATGAAGAACGTTGCTAAAATGGATGTGGAACTGACAGTGGAGGAGAGGAATTTGGTGTCAGTTGGGTATAAGAACATCATTGGGGCGAGAAGGGCATCATGGCGAATATTGTCTTCCATTGAACAGAAGGAGGAGGGTAAGGGGCATGAACAAAATGTGAAGAGGATAAAGGATTACCGACAAAGGGTTGAAGATGAACTCAAAAAGATATGCGATGACATATTGTCTGTCATTGATGATCACCTCCTCCCATCATCCTCAACTGGAGAATCAACTGTTTTCTACTATAAAATGTGAGTTTTTTTTTTTTAATTTATCTCATTCTACCTTTTATTTTCCAGACTTCCATGATTTGAGGGGCTAAAGAATGAGGAACACTTTTTTTTTTTCTTTTTGATAACAGGGGTGTCCCCACCTTCGGTGGGACTAATCCCCTGTAGGGAGCTAGCGCAGGAGGAACACTTGATTATAGGTTGAGATAATGAGAGAATGTATTTGGAGTCCCTCAAACTAACAGTAGATTCAGATCTGTTTCGATGGAGCATAATTTTGATATACACTGCAACATGGTTGCCTTGCATTGTGCTCTTCAATTAAACTATATGATCTCTTTTAAGTAGCATTCATGAATAATGGTTTAAATATTATTGAGCAGCTTGCATTTTAATTCTTCCATAGATCTTGCACTTATTAATTGAATAGAGTAGCTTTCTAGATTTACTATGCATCAGTTCTTTCATATATTTTGCCTGCTAACATTAATGTGATCTGTGATCCCTTCTTTCTCACATTCCAGGAAGGGAGATTACTATCGTTATTTAGCTGAGTTTAAATCCGGAAATGATCGTAAAGAGGCGGCAGACCAGTCACTTAAAGCTTACGAGGTTATGCGCTTCTACTTCCCTTTGCTAGATCTCCCTTTCTGTCTGAGTTAGTCAATTGATCCTTTCTTTGCTAAATCTAATATGTGCACAACGTTTTGGTCTTTTATTGTTTGTGTTGTGGTACGCATAGTATAAAATACAAGAGAAGAAGAAAACAAGTATAGAAAACAAAAGGCAGGGGCATTATTCCAAGTGAATACGACCACATACTTAAAGAGATGTTTCTTTCCTCACTGTGAAGGGACATTAATGTGATGGTTTCCTTGAAGCTCTCACCCTGAAGGGATGTTAATGTGATGGTTTCCTTGAAAACTCTCTAAATGGTTATGCCGTAATGTTTATACAAATAGAAATTATATACAAATATTTCATGCAAAATGATGAGACTTATTTCCATCTATTAACTTGGAAAACAGAAAGCCCATTACTGTATTCCCTAATTGTAAAACTGTCATTGCCACGTCATTCTATACAAAATTTTTGTATGAAAATTCTTTATGCATAGCATTTTCCCTATTAAAAAGGAAGGTTCTAAGTAATTCTTCACCCAACCCCAATACTTTTTTCATTCTATGCCTGTTTTCTTCTCTGTTATTTTATACTAGTAGGATCCCAACATGGTTTTCGCATAAATGCTCTTTTTAGCTAATTTACATCTTGTGATTATTAGGCTTAGAATATTAATTGGATTTTTTTTTATGCTGCAGGCTGCCACTAGTACTGCTGCAACAGACCTGCCTCCTACTCATCCAATCAGACTTGGCCTGGCTCTGAACTTTTCTGTTTTTTACTATGAGATTTTGAACTCCCCTGAGAGGTTGATCTCTCTCTCTCTCTCTCCCTCTTGCATTTAACATTTTGCATTTTTACGGTTAATAATTGTAATCATCTGGGCTATTTTTCTTCGTTGTGTTCGAATTTTCCTTCCTCTTTCATCCCGCATTCTGTATTTAACATTTTTTTTAAAAAAATTTTGTTGTCTCATTTTATATTAGGCATGGCACTATAGATACATTTTCATTGTTTGAGTAACTCCCGTGGATTCTTTAACACTTGCCGTGTTTTCTGTTCTATGTGAAATTTTGTCTTTTTTGCACAGGGCTTGCCACTTGGCTAAACAAGCATTTGATGAGGCCATTGCAGAACTTGATAGCCTCAATGAAGAATCCTATAAGGATAGCACTCTTATTATGCAGCTTCTTAGAGATAACCTCACATTATGGACCTCAGATCTGCCAGAAGAGGGAGGTAAATGTCATGACTCTCTCTCTCTCTCTCTCTCTCTCTCTCATGCGCTTACTTCTTGGTGGTTTGATCCTCTGTTGACTTAATAAATCTATTTGCCAGTTTTTGCTGCTTTTGTGATGGCTTTTTTCACTACGATTGTTTTTGTTGCTGAGATAAAGATCTAGATTCAAGGCTATAGTATTATAAGAAAATGTAATACTTCAAGCAGTCAGTTGTCAAACACTTGTCTTAGCACTATTTGACTTGAGTTACAGTTCTCGTCTCGCTTAGGACAGATGCGATAGATTAATATGGTTTATTTTGCTCATGCCACAATTTTTTCTTGATGAGTATTCATGCCACACACAAATAAAAACTCCCTCTTCCTCTCCAACTGTTACTCTAATGTTCTAGATATGATTATTATCATATATTCATATCTTTGTATTCAGTGTTCTAGTTGCCTCTAATCATGCACCAACCTCTCTGCTGAACACCCATGGGAGCTTGGTTCATAAAATGTATTTTGGCAAGTCATTTGTTTGATCTTCTGCACAATCACTGAGTCATTGTAACTTCTGGTTCTAAAAATTGAGGGGTGTAGGAGAATGATTTGGGAGGAATCTATTTGCCAATGGGTAGATATGTTGATATCCTTCTATGAAAGATTCTTACTACATAGACTATGTAAGTATTGTTGTGAAGATAAGGTAGAAGAAAAAAGTGTATTAAGGTTATGGTTGTCTGAACAAGCAGGAGCCCCTGGGTGAGGGTCTTGAGTCTTGACCCATTGCCAAGGACCTGGTGATTGCTCAGCCAGCCAACTAATATTGAAGTCTTTAAGTCTATTTTATTTACTTCATTTAAATTGTAATGTTTCGTGTTCTTTTCAATAAATTAACATTGAAGAATTTGAGAAACATGCAATGCTTAGTGAAATTTTATTCTGTATCTTTCTGGTCACAGCTCAAAAGGTAAAGCACAGGCATTTAGAAGTGGTTTTGTAAACATTGAGTGGAATGTGATAGTAAATCTTAAAAACTTATCATGTGTTAAATATTGTGCGTGAAATTTATAGAAATTCAGCATGAAATATAGTGAAGTCACTAGTAGCTAGAATTCCATCGTTTGTAGGTGAATAAACCAATTAAGAAAAAATGTACATCATTTCAAATTAGGACCAATCTAGTCCAAGAGGGCCTACCACTTTAATCATCTAAAATGTCCAATTTAGAATTGTTCAATATAACCAAAATGGCTCAATTTTGTTTTTCACAAGGATGAAAAGGGAAGAGAAGCACGCTGCCCAGAAAGGTCTCCTGACATCACTGCTTTGTTGGGGGGTTGTCTAGTTGGCCGTGCCTCAAGACAATTCTGGTGGACGAAAGTGCCCAAGTAGCCACCCTTAACAACTATGCTTAAGGTTACTCGCCTAATAGGTTGAGCAAAGGGGCCTAGGGGCTTCTGGATCTTCATCTCCT
This sequence comes from Euryodendron excelsum, assembly GCA_033060915.1. Lineage (NCBI taxonomy): Eukaryota > Viridiplantae > Streptophyta > Magnoliopsida > Ericales > Pentaphylacaceae > Euryodendron > Euryodendron excelsum. Next base: position 31,709,422 of record CM065391.1, on the reverse strand, counting down.
CTCTTTCTGTAATTAGATGGTGAAGGTTCTAAGTACTCCTGCCAGACAAGTCAAAATGGGAATCTGGTGTCACTTGAAAACAGAGAAGATGACAAACTCTCATACTTATACATCCACACATTACCAATGTGCTCATACAAAGTTCAAAATTTCTCGAGATAAAGTTTAATTAATGTGAACTGTGTGGTTTTTGTAGAACAATTTGAGATTACCAGACAACATTCATCTGTTTTTTTGCTAAAATATGCTACTCCATTCATTATGGCAATATTTAACTTCAGAAGAGTTTTTAGGTGATAAAACATTAAACAGAATCCCTTTGTATATTATGAAGTAGAAAGAAAACCTAATTGTAATTGTTTCCAGGATTTTTTGTATTGCATTTAAACAGCAACCCAATTTATGGGCAACTAATGTTCCATGTCAAATTGCTGTTGATGAATTACCATTCAAACTTGTTAGTGAACCCAAATGGAGTATCGAGTTTTGAGCTCTATCCAAAGCATTTAGTGGAGCGGAATAAATTCCTTCTTTTATCTGTTTTCCTTAAGAAAGCATGCCCTAGTTTGAATGTTGATTTGTGTCATCATTGTGTGGCATTGCTTGGTATGCTTTTACCTGAAATCCGGATTTCTTCTACCTACTACATTCAACAGCTAATTGGTGTTTTTATTTTGCTAATGGGTCATCTAAATTGGCAGGTGACCATTCTAAAGGCGAAGAACCTACGGTGGAGGTAAGAAAGATAAATGAGGTTGCTCTCTTTTTTTAACATATACCATTTAGGTCTGTGTTTTCTACTCATAATGGGTCCGAGTAGGACATACCTAGCCGAATTAGATGATGGCAAGCATTGTTGCCTTATGTGTCCTCTTTAGAGTATATTGTAGCTAACTAATGCAGAATAATTTAATGGTTTGACAATCAAGGTTGAGGATGCCCCTGGCCTATCTGTCAGCTTCCTCCTCAACCCTGGTCCCGTCCCTTCCCAATCTGTTATATTGCTCTATGTATTATTTACACCAACCAATTTTGTGTCTGGATTTTGCAGAACTAGTTGGAATCAAGGAGAGGGGTGCAAGAGAGGGAGATTCCAATGTTGCTACCCACAAATAGAACGATTAGGGAGCGTGGGCTTGTGTCTTATGGATCACATAATATTTTTAAGACCATCACTGTTATCTATTTTAGAAAAATTTATATACTGTTGTGGTGTGAACTCATGTGATTACCATTTACTGGTTCGACCTCTTTTTTTAAAGACTGCTTTGTTTAGATGTGCTTGTTATTTGTTTGAATTTTAATTTTTTTTGCTCACCATTTTTGTTCTGCTGCTGCTGGTATGTTTTGATAACTTGCATGAATGAATTCATATTATGGATGCTGCTTTCCTCAAATGGGTTTGTTTTTCTTTCTTTTCTTCATCCTTTTCTGCTGGGGTAGTTACATGACCCTTTAGTGGTCTAGCGTAAATCACTTGAGCCCTTGCATTCAAATGTGAACACTTAACTTTTAGTTTGAATTTATTTGCAAAATAAATGAAATCGTGATAGATTAGATGAAATGACAAAAATGTCTCCGCAAGGGTCAACCCTACATGATGACGAGAAATGCAATCACAGTTAAAGAATTTCGGCTTACCCAGAAACTGTGAGGGCTGTTTTGAGTAGATGTCAGCCATCCTGTGATTTCTTATTGAAGAGTTCCGGTGGCAAATCACTCAAATAACATTGCACTTCGCTTGTCCGCTTAAATAAGGAGAGTATGGTCTTAACAGACTGAAAATCTGTGCTCGACAAAAGCACAAGTCAATTTGGAAAATGTCTACCAAATTCTACTAGCTTTTCTTAGGCACAAACTGTTTTGGGTACAAGAAAGTTGTGATGAAAATCTGAATCCTAGCTTCAGTTGCAGTCGTTTGGACTTAACGGATCGGGATTTGATATTCGATCCAGCCATTTGCTTCTGCATGGTCAGTCGTGGTTCTGATGATTGGGAAGAGGGCTTGTTGAATCAATAAGGAAGAATTTTAAGTGCTTGTATATCTCCTTGGGCTTCTCCACAGTGAAGGCGTGCCCTGTGTTCTTGATCACTACTAGCTCAGCATTGTCCCCCAAATGCCTGTATATATATATATATATATGTATATGAACAACAATCACACACCCATAAGGGCCATAACTAAATGGTACTACACCCAATTGAGAAAATGCCAAAGACTACTAATGCAGACCTTTTTAATCTGTAACCGAGTTCTAATGGGAATACTTGATCTTGGTCTCCCCAGATTATCAGCGTAGGCTGCGTGAGATTGATGCAAAAGCAATTTGCTCAGAAGATTACTAACACAAACAGTGATGATGATGATGATATATATATATATATATATGTATGAGAAGAATAATGAAACCTGAGGGATCTTGGCAAGGTCTGAAAGCCTTCGGTCCTTGGGAATAGCTCGAATCAACTCTTTCTTCTCTTCTACGAACTCCGTATACATTACCTGCCAATTAAGTTTATCTCCCAACTGATTTTAATGGAATCAAAACAGACATGTTGTCGTTACAAACTTACAATAGAGACCATATATATGTATTTATATATATACTTACATCGATGAAGTCGTTGAGGAGGCAAGAAGGCACGACCTTGGGGGGCTTGACGAAGGCGTAGCGCATGAGCTCCCTCATCTTCTCCGCTGTCTGCGGCAGCAGAATGCTGGCGGCCTCCTCTGGGTTCGAAACCCGGAACATCCCATCGGCCAGGTCCTTCTCCTCCAGGCACACCCCGGCACAGCATATCACCACCCGCTCCACCGCCTCCGGGTACTGCGCCGCCATGCTGTACGCCACGAAACCCCCGTAGCTCAGCCCCACCACGCTCATCCTCGCCACCGAGCGGGCCTCCATGACCAGCATCACGCACCGGGCCTGAAAAGACTCGGACCGGTCGGGCCGGGTCGTGTACGAGTCCCCGAAGAAGACCAGGTCCGGGACGTAGACGTTGAAGTGGGGGACCAACAGCCGGACGATTTCCCCCCACTGCCACATTGCGTTGGCTCCGAACCCGTGAATCAGCACCAGATTGGGCTTGCTTTCTTTCGGAGCTTTGGGAACCCAACAGTGCATGACGGTGCCGTCGCCAAGGTCTGTGACCGTGGATCGGAGACCGGAGCCCGTGAAGAAGGATCTGTAGCACCAGTTTCTCGATGCTGTTAAGCTAAAGCACTTCGACATTGCTGACTATATATATGTATGTATATACGTATACTAATCTATATGAGTTCAAATGTTCAATCAAGGCAGAGGTTGGGAAGTAGCGATCATGATTTTGGTGAAGTTTCTGGGTTTTGGGTTGATTTTATTCGTGCGGTTGAAGAGTGAAGAAACGAGGTCAACCAATCCTTGATAACCTGTTTGAAACTTGGGAGAGAAAGGAAAAGGCAGAGAAAGTACACTTTGCTATTCTTTCTTTGTTTTACTTTCTTTTTCTCTCTCTTTTTCTTTTCTTCCTTTCCTTTTCCTAACTTTCAAACAGGCTAGGAAAAATTTTTGGCCTGGGTTTTGGTTTTTGTGTAATGGAGAAGAGAAGCATTAACACAGTATGGGTCGCAGAGCTCAAATGAAGATCTGCACATGTCAGTGGTTAGTAGATAACTTAAAGAAGAGAAGACTGAAACACCCATACCCTCTCTCAACCAAGAGAAAGCAAGGACCGCTTGGCCTTACACATTGGGATCAAAGCTTTGTAAAATTGAAATATATATATATATATATATATATTGTAAAATTGAATTGACCATCAATAATTATATGTTTTAGAACTTTAATTTTGATGTATCTTTGTGTGGATATAAACATATATTCCTATAAATTGCTATTTTAATTTTGATGTCTTTATGTGGATATGTATCTTTGTATGAAGATGATATGAGACGGTGACTCGAACTTAAGCACTAATAGGCTCAAAACTTGAAAAAGTAAAATAAATAAATAAAAAAAAATTCCAATTTAAATAACTAAAAAACGAGCTAGATAATATAAAGCTCATTTACCAAAGAATAAACAAATAGAATATAACTTAATAAGGAAAGGTAAAGAAAGGTAAACCATGTGTTTTTCATGGTGGATATGTATCGGGTCGAGTTTGTGGCCCACAAAGATGCCCTGTCCACAAGATACTGGAATGTTCTCATCCAACCACAGGCGGGCAGGAATGGGCATTCAGGGCTTTGGCTGGTATTTGATTTTCGGCTCTCCGCGTTGCACCACGACGCGTAAACGATTGCATCTCTTAATGGTTTCCTACTTGACAAAACGTGCTCTGCTTTGAATTTTCTAAACCTTTTAACACTTTTTTATGAATTTTTTTTATCGGGCCGAATAGGCTCTCGCAAAATTACCGGCCCATATTAAACACGTAAATTTTATGTGTTAGAGAATTAGACTGTTCTTTCTTTTTATAAATAGAGTCTTAACATATGTAACTAAATTCACTCTTTCATTGACTATCTATCTAATTATCTCTCTTGTAATCATTATTTATTTTATAATACATTGTGATTACACATGAGTATTTTTTTTTTTTTTTAACAGAGTATCAGAGTTAAGAAAAAGTATGTTATGTAATTGTCCTTTGAGGGATCTTCTACATCAGAACTCCTAAGGTTCTCTTCCTTTTCTTTGGCCAACTTCCGCTCATCCTCTGGCTTCTTTCCAACTGTCCTTCGACGACTTCCCGGCCAACTTTCGATGACTTTTTGACAACTTATCTACCACCTTCCAGCAACTTTCCAGCTAACTTTGGGCGACTTTCTAATCGTCCTACGGTGTCCCTTGGCCATTCTTCGATCGATCTTTGGCATCCCTTCGACCATTTTCTATTGTTCCTTTGGCCATCCTCCGATCGACCTCCGACATCTCTTTGGCTATCCTTCGGCCGACCTTTGGCGTTCCTTCGGCTACCCTCCGACCGACCTCTAACGTCCCTCTAGTCATCCTCCGACCGACCTCTATAGCGTCCCTTTGGCTATCCTTCGGCTTACCTGATCTAGAGTCCTTCTGGCCATCCTCCAACCGATATCTAACATTGCTCTGGTCATCTTACAGCCGATCTCCAGTGTCTCTTTAGCTATCCTCTAGTCGACATCTAGCATCCCTTTGCTATCCTCTTGTTGACTTGGTTTGGCACCCTCCGGTCAACTTCTAGCGTCCCTCTGGCCATTCTCTGGCTGACTTGATTTCTGTCACTTCTTTCTTTGTTCCTATTGTTGCCCCTACTTCTCCTTTTACTATGACTGCTGTCCCTCTGACCATCTTATGGGCTACCTTCAGAGTCTCTTTGGCCATCCTGTGACGTCCCTTTGGCCGACCTCTGGCAAACCTCTGGGCATCCTCCGCCATCCTTGATTGATCTCCGACATCTCTCTAATCATCCTCCAGCGTCTCTTCAGCCTTCCTTTGGCATTCTTTTAATATTCCTATCATATCTTCTTTAAACTTAAGTAGCTCTGTTAGAGAATTAGACTCCTCTCTCCTTTTATATATAGAGATTTAACTTATGTAACTAAATTCACTCATTCACTTACTATCTATTTTATTATCTCTCTTGTAATTATTATTTACTTTATAATAAATTTTATCTTTTTTAATATCATGCACTATATAAATAATGACTAGTTACTAAAAAAACGTTAGAATAAGAACATGAGAATGAATGAAAGTTAAAATCTAACTGATCACTAAATCACCTCGTGAAAGCCTTATGATCTCATACTTTGCTACGCAGTGTGCAGGCCGACTTCTTCTCTCGCTTAAAGCCACTCTGATTCTATAACTATAATATATTTAACTTCAATCTTCTCATCCAAAGTATGGACGCTTGTGGACACTATCTATTTAGCAATCACATCAGCTCCAAAAGAGACGTAGAAATAAAAAAATCACACTACAGAAGAAACATCCGAAGACTCTAGCGGGAAAACATAGCAAAAAGAGATAGATAAGAAAGGATAACACACGTGACACCAAAAAAAAAAACAAAAGAGCGAGAAAGAAGTGAGAGCACTGAGGAAAGAGAGAGATAGAGCGAAAGAGAGAGAGAGGGGACGGCACGTATATGACCATTTTAGTATTTGGTGATAAATGGTTGGGTCTTATATATTTCATAAATATTCAAATGAGGAAATTGCCAGGGCGTCAGGCACAGAAAATTGCTAGCGCGTCAGGTGCCTGAAAGAGTGGCGAGACTCGATTGATGTGGAGCCCGCACTTAATACTAGCACACCTTTTAAATAATAGGAGTCACAGTCACATGTAACTTTTTCAGTGTCATGGTCTTTGTACCACGCGGCGTGTTCACACAGTTACGAAAACCATGCCCCAACCTATCCATAATCCCTTGGCAATAAGTTTCAAAAACAATGAGTCCGAAAAAACAGATGAGGAAATGAATACAATTGGACCAGCATGTTATTAAAATGAAGATAGTAGTACTAGCCTAAGTTAAGGTTCAAGCACTTCAGCCCTTCGCTAGAAAGAAGTTTAACGACCATTCATATTTTGGGTATTAATGTTTCGACAATAAGAAGTGATATATTAAAAGCTTGGTTTTGGTCCTTCAAGTTGGGGACTTTAAACAAAAATCTTACCATACATGAGCCATTAGAAGGAAGATCATAACATATGCATAATTGCACTTTATTATTGTGGTTTTAGTAATAATAATGTAATTCTCTCTTTTGAACTTAAAAGTAAAATATATAAAACTTAAATAGAGTAGATAAAACGACTAAAATACCCAAGTAGGGGCAGAAGAGTGTTTTTTGATATAAAATTATAAAAATACCACAATTAATTATGATGGGTTACTACATTTTGCATTAATATCTAAATTATTGAGTTATGTGTTTATTTTAAATCACTGATAAATTGAAATTAACCCATATTATATATATATATATATATAAACTAGGAGGATAAATTGAAAAATGCTTTACGTACACTTTTGTCTTGCTCTTTGTGGGAAATGGCGAAAGGTCTGGGCTGCATGAGTAGTTGAACTAAAATAATTTTTGCAGGCAGATTGGTTGTGAATCAACAACCACAAGCGCAAGGAACATGTGGAAGAGTGGGCAACCACGAAGCACACGATTTAGGTGGTCTAAATGTCTCTTTCTCACTTCCCCTTTTTCATATTCATGGTGCTCTCCCTTTTCTTTTTCACATACATTTTTGCCTTGTTTTATTTTTTTATTTTGTTTTTTTCTAATTGTTCAGATCAGTTTATGCATATCTCGATTAATTTTGAAATTTGTGCAATCTCTTCGTCACATATAAATCGAGTAATTACTGGGCTAAAAATATTATCCAGAAATTGATAGCACCTAAAACATTTCGAATCTGAAATTTTGGAGGGTGCAGACCGACAACTCTAAACTTTAACCACCAAGCTAACCCATTGGAATTATTTTTGCTTCTTGTTGCTCAGCCTACAAGAAGGGCTGAACATTCATGTGAACTTGGGAATGGGATTGTCTTACTACGAAATCAGAAGTCATGGCATCAACAACCACTGCGAAATGGTAAAGAACCGTATGGTGTCTTGAGGTTATAGTTTCTATGGAGACAATTAAATGTTCCCTGATTTCTCTACGCAATTATCTTTCTTTGATCAATGTATATACATATATATGTACTTTTACCTTTTTTCTTCCAAAGAGTGGAGGGTGTCCCTGGATCCAATGCTATAATTCTTATGGAGTAAAGTACCCAAAAATAATGTAGAGAATTTAAAAACTTCCAGTTTCTGTGCTAATTAAATATTTTCATGTATGCACATTTTAGATGCTTTTTCTTTGTTCTTTTGCTATTCTTTTGTCCAGTGTTTAGGGGAGAGGTTTTCCTTTTCTTCTTTTTTTTGATAGTCAGTGTTTGATGGAGAGGTTTTAAAGGTCCAATAATGATCTGACTAACCATTTCTTTATTAGCTGCAATTATGTCACTTCTTATTAATTTTTTATGGTTTCTTGCTCCTTGTGGACCTATCATTAATTAGTACTGTTGGGTCTGTGGACAACCCAGAAAGATGGCATAGGCATAATATGAGTGCAATTGGCTAGCACATGCAACCATCTCAATGAAGTAATGAGGAGAGAGAGAGAGAGAGCCAACTGAACATTGTAGAGATAATATTAGATTAAAAGCTGTATATACAAGAGTGAAGTGGGTACCCAATTGAAAGGAGAGGAAAAACCAAGAGAAAAACAGTGAAAACTATAAAAGTAAATAAATAATTACGTCAATGCTTTCAAAAAAACTCAATGAAAGGTGAATCTCATCTCTAAATAGTATAGCATAGCATAACATAGTCTCACCTTACTGTAGTTCTAATTGGCAAGGTCTCCTTTCTCTTCCTCATTGCCATCCTAAATACACCGGAGACCCTTCTTACCATTCTCTTTAGCAGCATTGCTATTGATTTCATGCTTCTTTTGATTTTCTTCTCCTTGGTACTTCTCGAAGTCTCTCCCAACTCTGGTCCAGTGGTAGCAGAGCCTTGATCGTCCCCGTCAGTGCTAATTTCTTCTGACACATCGCAAACTCTCATTTCTCTGTTGGAATTTGATAATCTAAATGCAATAGGAAAGGAGTGGTTGGCTTTTTTCTTTTTTTGCTTGGCCAGCAAATAAGATGGAGGCTGCAACACGTACTTTCGCTCCCATTCTTCAATGTCGATTTTGCAGTCTACGCAATCTGCACCAGCCATGGCTAAAGCTTCAAAGGAAACTGCCATAACCTTCTCTTTTGGAGGAAATGTTAAAAGAAAAATAATAATAAGATTCTGAGAGGAAGTACAGATATGAAACTGAAAACATATAAACTTGTTTCAAATTGGAACTGTTGTTTAAACTATGTGTGACATGTGGATAGAATTCTTGAGATAGAGTTTACATTTAAAAAGATTGTTTAAACGAACCTAACAGTCATTTAACTGTTTTCATAATTCAAAATCTTATTAGGAAAAGAAGTTGGAAGTGTAGAATCGTAGAAGAATGGCCAGATTTGGATCGGATCTGCAGTGATCCAAATCCCATCCGATTAAGAAACTCGCCAATTCCGAAACAAGAGAATAATAAACGAGAATGTTTGCCTGTGCCCAATCATTTCATCAATTTACGAGAGAACAATATAGTAGCTTGCAACAACACACTAATATGTAAAACAAGGTTATTCCAACCTAGTGATCGAATCTTCTATCCTTCACACTTCAAAAGGGAGTGCCCAATTTTCATTACAAGCACATATTTAAGTAGCAATGCCAAAATGAAAAAAATAATCCATTGCTACATCTGATTTTCTCGGCCAAAAAAAGTCCTTGGACACCTTAAAGGTAATCAATAGCAAGCTCGGAATTAAGTTTCAGCCAGAGTTCCTCATTGCTTGTTTATCTTGGGCGCCTGAGACCTTTCTCAATTGCATACATTGCCTGACTCCTGGTACCGCCTCCAAGTGTGCCATCATAGTTCAGGCAAGATTCTATGAAGGAAGTGCCCTTTCACCTGTGAATTGTGATGACTCCTGGTGCTTGATGGGGGCAATCGTATGCCGTGAGTCAGGAAAAGCCTCATCACAACCAACCAAACTGCTAATAAGTTATGTAAAAATAACCCCAATCAGTTCAACTTCAACCTTTAGAACATCATGATAAATCCAGTGGTTGAATTCAGCAAATAGGTAGTGCTTGGCTGCATCATGCTTACGCAATAGCTTGTGAATTCTTGCAACTTAGTTATCATACCACATCCTACCCACATAAAAATGTCCCTGCTTAAACCAAGAAGTGTTCAAGCCATTACCAATTATGTGCAATGTGTAATGTGCAACGTGCAACAATTAGGTGGTACATGAACCCAGAGGGAGCCATTACACTAATCCAACATTTTCCAAACTCAATAATGTCTACAATACTGCAATCTGTCAAAAATTAATCAGACACGTTCAAGAGCTACAAGCATGAAAAAATGAAACCCAAACAATTTAACTCAATGTTTCACAAGATTAATGAACCATGCTCAAGATCTCAAGCATTCGTACGAACCATTGAAGGTCAGTGATTTTGGACAAGCCAAACAGGCACTGCCACCTGAACAGTAATTCCGGTTCAACACAATAATCACTACATACATATAGCCTAGCCCTCCATCTAATCCCTTCAATCTCCTAGAATGGCTCCCAAGCCTAACCCTTTGCATTCTAGTACCCACAGGCAGCAGGTGTTGGGTTGCGGGTACATGTCCAAATATCGATTCACATAAGGGGTAGGAAATAGGCAATTAATGACAGGAATCTTATAACCTAAAAATATAAAACAGGGAAGCCAGAGAAGAATAATTAACCTATATATGTACCAAAGAAAGGGAAGCCAAAGAAGGCAAGACACCCATTCTCAGTATATGCAAACCCCTGCTTCTTTGGATATATATATGCCTCCAGAACAAAGCCATCAAGAAATTGATCTGTAGATCTATGCGCTTGTAGCCGAAAGAAGAGGCAAACATTAAACACCGTAGCAATTGCACACACATTTTGGAAATTTGTGTATTCTGCAACCCTTTTCATAATATTGTCTAATTTTGTTTTCTCCTAAATTTTAATTTTGTTTAATAGATGTTACTAAGCATAAATCTTAGAAAGAAAATGTGAAACTGAAAACCAAAACCCCTAACAGTAGGTCTATCTATTCCTTAATTGGTTCTCATCATTTTATCACGTTTTATTTTTTTAAGCCCATCTATTTAGCTCATTTCTAGATTTAAAAGATTACTGGAACAACTCTCTGAGATTTACTAGTGAGTGGCCCTTCTCTAAGATTGTGAGCCAGATTCTCTAAAACCTTTTTTTTTTTTACTGTGATGTCATTTTTATTTGACGTATTCCACCAAGTCAGCAAATAACAAGAGATCACCCCAGCATTCAATCCAGATAGGAAGCTCTGTTACCACAAATTGAAGAAAAATAATTTAAGTCCAATACCATGAGCACCAATATTTAGAATAACACGCCACATTATGTTCATTGTGCAAAAGTAGTTACGTTCTGCCAATCAAGTTTTTCAGTGGGTTAAAACTCTGTTAGTTAGCATTTCCTGACACACACATGAATGCAAGCACACCTGATTGGTGGAAGTACATGCTATACACAACTGATGGAACAGATTGCAAAGTGGAAGATCTTAACTTTATAAACAACTGGTACATTTTGATTTTTCACTTCAAAACCTTCCCCATAAGCTAGGCTCATATCCCATACCTTTAATGCTACCAAGAATCTTTTTCTTAAAATATAAAATGAAGTAAAATAGCAATTCAAATGGTGTTTTATTTTTATAAAGTCTATTATAGAATCTAGACCACTAGATTAGTTTGCCCTATAAGCAATTAAGGGTGGTGTTGGAGACTAGCCTATGGTCCAGGACTCCAGGCTCATCCATGAATCACCAGAAAAAGAACCAATGTCCTTCAGCAAAACCAATAATACCACTAGAGAAAGGAATGCAGACAAAGTGAAGTCATAAAAATTGCATCACAAGACAGAGAGGTAAACTTTCAAGACATTTTTCAACACATTGCCCAAACTAAATGCCGCCTAGGCAATATGAACACTTTGATTTTCTATTTCTACGCACAGCCAGTGCCTTGGTGCCTGTCCCGCGAACACTATTTATCGAAATTTATGTACTCACAAGTCACAACCAATGACCTGAAAGGCTGTGACCAAATCTACTAGTGGAATCAATGACGGTGTTATGGCAGATATCAAGTCACAACCTTTTGAGAAACGATCTACAATGCCCTCATCTAATCATCCGAGACAATGCCAAGGAGGAGCTAGAAAATGATATGAAAAATCAAAACTCCTAGAATAGTCAACATCAGATTCCAAAATTTTCATTTTCTTTCTGATTCCTCCGGCAAATTGATCTCTCGAAAGAGAAGATGCAATGTGGGAAGGGGCCAGTTACGATTGTTTAATGCATTTTTGAGATGATTCAACACAGAATGTACCAAAAGGAAGGGAGGCCAGAGAAGGAAGAAGATCAACTCTAGCTTCAACAGTAAAACCCCTAAGACTTTGGATGAATTCGATATATGCCTCCAGAACAAAGCCAACAAGAAATGGATCAACAGATCTCTGCCCTTGCAGCCGAAAGGAGAAGCAATAACACACATATACATATATCACACTGCAAAAGCAAATCATATCTCAAAGGAGACCAAATAAATTTACGAATATGACGCACCGATTAGAAGGCTCTAAGAGCTCCTGCGCGAGAGTACTTCCTCCATACTCGTGGCTACAATTTCGTGCTAACAGAGGGTGGCTGGCTTGTGGCTTCTGGTTCATGACATACACATATATATACACGTTTTGTGTAGTAGACACAGAACAGGAGCTTAAAACCCTAGTCCCCAATCTAAACAGTATTCATTAGGGTTTCCGTCCCGTGCACCCTAATTACGATCTATCAGAGGCTAACAGCCTGTTTGGAACTTAGTAAAGGGAAAGAAAAGAAAAGAAAAAATGAAAGGAGTAATTTTCTTTCCTTACGAAGAAAGAAGAGAGGGAAAGAAGAGAGGGAAAGAGAGATATTGATTTAATTTTTTTTTTCCTTTCCTTCTCTAGGTAGAATTAAACCGAAAAAAGATAGCAGACAATAACGGCCCGTTTGGTAATCGTCACGTTTTTTATTTTTTGGTTTTATTTTTTCAAATTGTGTTTAGTTGCATGGTTTGTCGTGTCGGTTCCAGAAAATAATACTCAAAATTTTTGAATTTTGAAGAACAAAAAAAAGATGTTTTTGCTAGTCTTGGTTTCAATTTGTGAGACACTTTCCCTTTATTGTTCAGTTACAGTACATCAATCTCTCTCACTATACATCTCACCCATTCAAGTCTTCTTCCACGTACCTCTTCCGCTCTCCAACGACCCCTCCTCTGCTCTCCGATGACTCCTTTGCTCGTTGATTCATGCTCCGGTGACACATCAATCCTTTGCTCACCGACAACACCTTGTCTCCGACGACAACTCTGCTCGCCGACACACTCTCCAACGACGACGGCGCCTTTTGCTCACAAACGAACTCTTCAACACATCTCTTCTCTTTTTACCGGAACCCTCTCCTCCAAGTCGCAACGGTGGCAGCTCCATCCACTCTGTTTTGTTCATGGATTTTTGAGTTTGCAGATCTAGGGTTGTTTTTGTGTATTTGCATGTGTGTTTGTTGATTTCATTGTTTTTTGCCTTTCTTTTATGTGAGTTCGCTACTATTGAGTTCGTTGTAGTTGACGATCTACTGTTGAGATTATTTTAAAAAATACTACACCAAACGCATTTTCTGAATTTGAAATCGTTCCCAAAACCTGTTTCTAAAAACGTGTTTCCTAGACTAATTTTTTGAAACCATTGCCAAACGGAACCTAATTTTTCATTTCCTTCCCTTCTTTTCTCTTAAGTTCCAAACAGGTTGTAACCAATCTCAAAAGGATTAAAAAAGAAATGCTATTCTTTCAAAAAATTTATATAAAAATTTTTACTAAAATGATATAACAATTGCATTATTATAATTCAAAGCTATCATAATGAGTGTTTTATTTTAAAGTGAAACTCTTATTTAACTACATTATTCTCATGATAAATTATGTATAATTTTTTTATTTGTATAATGGAAAGGAAAAAGACTAATACAATTTTTTGGCTGCACATGGCCACTAATAGCTTGTTTGGAACTTGGGGAAGGCAAGGGAAGGGAAGGGAAAGAAAAAAAAAAATTTTTCCTTTCATGTTTGATTTGGTAAGGTGATCCTTTCATCGACGAATGCTCCTATTATACTCGTAGTCTTTGAAAGATGAAAACCAACTATGTAGCATCAACATAAAGAATTCAAATATTATATACATCATTAGTCTAATCCTTTGTAGAAACTACCCGTAATAACGAACGGATCTATTTATCATAAAGAGATTTGTTGTTCCCGACTCTCATAGTTAGTGCTGCTTCACATGCAACCCTTTTTAGGGTAAGAGACTATGATGCAACTACTTGATACAACGATCCATTAGATTGTGTTTTTAGGCATTTTGATGCAATCATATCACATCTCAACTGAGCATCTATATTTCTAGGCTTTCACAATTTTAGTTTGTATATACATAATGATACCATCAGCGCTTTAGGGCGTTCCCAAGATATGTTTTCAAATACTATTATACAATAACATCCCGTCTTTGCCCAATGGATACAAACCACCCATGCTCAACAAAGCCTCTCTTTTATAGATGAGGGAGAGTACCTTTGCTACCGCTCTCTCCAACCCAACTATAATAGAAGAGACAAGCTTGTTTGTTCAGGTTGAGAAAATGAAAGAAAAATAGAAGAAAAGAACAGAGAAATTGTGTGTGTGTGTGCGCGTGTTTTTGTTTTTTTCTCCTCTTCCCTTCGCTATCGCTCTTTTCCTTTTCCTCTCTCTCCTAGGTAGAATCAAACAAGGGAATAGAAAATTTTTCCTTTCCTTCATTCTCCTAAGTTCCAAATAAGCTGTAAAACACCAAGTGGTGTATTACAACTCAAGTCTTGTTCGTCTTGTTCGGCTTGTTTTGGCTCGTTTCAATTTGGTTTATTATGTGAATAAGTTAAACTTGAACATATTTTAAAATTCGTTAATTTTTTAAACTCAACACAATAAATTTATATATACTAAAAAATTAAGCTACTCAAACTCATCTTGATTAAAACTGGCTCATAAATATTTTAAATCTCACTGCTCAATCTCGTTCTTTTTTACTACCGTAATTGTACGAGTAATGCTACGCGAACACAATTTTTTATATAGAAAGATATGCTTGTTTGTGGTCCTTGTATTTTAAAATAAAATATCTACCATTTTGACTTATAATTTCAAAAAATACTACCGTCATATTATTTTCATGGTGTTTTCTCTATAAACATTCTGCAAATATAGAATTTTCCATCATGTAATCACCTGATTCACCCATCAAATATTGCCATTAAATTCCTGCTGAAGAATAGCTTTCTGTTTAGATGTCCAAATCTGTTTCCTTAGTATAAAAAATGGTTTTGCCTATTGAGAGCTTAGGCAGATCATGCAATTCTGATTTTAACAATGGGATTCCTGCTACGTCTACTATCTTTGAGTTTTCAGAAGAAAACATAGATGATTGTGATTCCAAACATACTTAATTTACCCTTTCGCCCTCCCTTTAATTCCCTCTTCCCACAGAATTTCAAAGAAATATAAGTCCTCAAAAAAGAAGATAAAATAAGTCATCTGTCCCAATTCAAAATTGAAACTGCAGGGAACATTTAAATTTAGAGCTGTTGTTTTAGCATCTGTCACAAAATCCTCTTGTAACTATCAATTCAAAATGATCTGAACGGCCACAATCAACCTGGGTTAGAAGCACAAAATGGTTTATCCTTCAGATTAACTATATTGAACCGTATCACAAAAAAAATTCTTTCACTCGCAGTTAAACCCATGTTCTTCATATATAGAACAGCAAACCTAATAAAGCAATAAAAATTTACAGGGGATGCTTTCCATTCTTTCCCTTTCTGTGTTTTTTTCAGGCAATTTTGTAGTTTGGCCAGAAACCTGTCTTTCACTCTTAGATTCATACATATATTGGCATCTTGTGTAAAGAAACTCTTATTTCAAATATATCCTGCAACTGAATAGTAATATGGTTTAAAAGTTTCTATCGCCTAAATCTAACAACAACGCAAGATATATCATCTTTACTGTATCTCTCCAATGCTTCAGTAGTTAATTGCTTGGCTGCCTTCTGGGGGTCTCTGGTTCTTCTAGCAATATCAACTGCCTCCTGATTTTCCATTACCTGGACTAATCACACGTCAAACATAGGAGACCCAAAAAAAAAAAAAAAAGTACACTTCTCTAGACAACTTTGCTTTCTAGTGTATGTGAACAGAGGTAACTGGCAATGCAGCAAGAAGTTGGGAAAAGATGCATCACCTTCCAAAGACCATCGCTCGCAAGGATAAGAATATCAGTGCTGAAATCGATATTGATATCTTGAATGTCAGGATCTGACCGCAAATGTAATTTAAGGCTTTTATCTCCAAAAGCACGAGAAACGGCCAACTGTCCATTCACTCTAGCAACATCCCCTGATAGAAATGTGTAACAGACATCAGTCTAAACATTCATATGGACTGCTTTCATGGTAATATTCGTATAAACTTTTGCCCAATTCAGAACCTTCTTTGATTAAATTATATCACCGGCCATAAATTTGCAATTCAAGTACAATTAAAGGCTGCAAGAGAACTATGACCATTGACAGAAGTGTTCAGACGATGCAGTTTCATAAAAACAGTTCCTATTACCCATGGCATCTATATTTTATGTTAAACACAAGTCCGTGCCACAAAAAAAAAAAAAAAAAAAAAAAGATGAAGAAGAACACAGGCGTGATTGCACAAGCATGCACAAACAAGGCATTTTGAGGAATCTTGAATCACGGAAGATAAGACCGAATAGCTCTGCAAGTTCTATTCTATTCGTTTTTTTTTTTTTTAAATTTTTGCGCTTAACAATTTTGTTGGTTCTATGCTTGTAAACAAGCCAAAATATCATGGGTTTTTCACCTTACTGGCAAGATTTAGAAAAGGTAATTACTGTTCTGTGCTTGTTTCAAAGGTAAAAAGATATTATATACTGTTGAATCCAAAAGAGCTAAACTAAAAGATCTCCCTACACTTCAAATGGTACATGGAAATAAAAAGCCTCCAATTTGTTCTAAATAGAATGTGAAGTAACAAATCCATCTCCCAAAGTAGTGCACTGTGCACCCGTAGTTTAAATGCAGTCACCATCAGAACTCCATGAAATGGGTGCCACTATTTATAGTGGCCTTATTCAGAATGATGAATTTATACATTCAAACTTTATGTAAAAAATTGTGAAGCTAGTAGGTGTTCATGAGATGTCCAAATCCGAGAGAGCAAGAAATAAATAATAACAGGGATGATAAAAAAAAATAACACCACACATTTCATAAGGCAATGAATACTGTTGAAACTTAGTGTCTCAGACTCTCAGTTTCCGATGAAGATCTGTTGAAATAGCAAAGAAAAAATAGAATATCTATTTTCAACCACAGTTGCAACTTCGAAATTTCCCAAAGTCACCCTTTGTCTGTAACCACATGGCTACAAACTGCCGGCCTTTCTCTGTGGAACTCAAACATAGATGTGTAAATTGTCACTTCCTATCTAGGAAAGATAACTCCATATATGGTAGAGGTTCCAATGTCAAGAATGACCAGTTGATAATTCTCTAAAAAATCATTGGTTGCTGCACATCCGTAATATTTAAATTGATGTTGGTACGATAATAAATGACAAGTTGAACATACACATCAAGAATAGATAGGAGAGTAGCACAACTCTAGCCTTTTACCAAAAAGAATGTCTGATACATAACTCAGCTTCGGCGCCACTCAAACCTGTCTGGAGTCGGTCTGGACAAGTTTAATTGAACCAAAGTTCCCATTTCTCTATGGAAATAAAGCTAGAAGTAAAAGATAACAAAATGTAATGTATGTTGACTTAAACCAATCATGGTGATCGACAGAAAGAGTCATGGGAAAGGCCGAGAAGGGATTGACATTCATTACGTTGTTTCTAGAAGTAATATTGTGATTGTGTTGTGATATAGAGTGATGGAACATCAAGAACAGGTGTTTGTATATGTTGGGATGACAAATTAATGACTAATGGCACTGTTTCTTCCACAATACACTGGAATGGGTGCTATTATGCATTCACATTTCAGCTTTACAGATCATTAAAGATCAACAACCAAACACAATGCATATTCTTCGATTTTCATGACAAAAAGGAAGGTCCATACAATTTCCATGACCAGGCTGATAAAGAACACTTAGCGACAATCAATAATATTTCACACTCAATGGGAAAATGATATGGAATGGAGAAAAAACAACCATTCTCAAACATGCCTGAAATAAAGTAACAAAGTTAGGATAAAACCGAAATGAAAGCTTGACTGACAGTGCTTCAGGAAACTATCAAACACGCTCGAACTAAAAGTTAAGAAAGTAATATAAACCAAAAAGGAAGTTGAGTGATAGTGCTTATCCGATAAACGATCATGCCTACCATTCAATGTATCGGATATTAACAAATGCAATGAATAAAATCATCTATGAATTTGATAGTTACCTTACAAACACCTTCATTCTCCTAGTTCTTCGCCTATTCTATCATTTAAAAACTAAATTTAATTATTTAATTATATTTACAGTTTTAAATATCGTAATAGTAATATATAGGTTTGATTCTCATGATTAAGAAGTCTAAACATCATATTTCTTTGTCAAAGATTTGACACCATGTCCAACACTCAGTTGCACAGTTAATGGAGAATGACGTTGGTTACATGTATGGTTTCTTAATTTTAGTTGTAATCTCAATTCTCAAAAGTAATGAGGAAAATCAATAATAGGAAATAATTTTAACTAACACTGATATCTCATAAAATTTCAGTACCAATAAGAAAATATGTTAGGTAGCATGAGAATCTCTAAAAACCATTGAAAAACATTAAAATATCACAAACTTGGGTTCGCAACATGTGTCTCAACTACTTTTTGAGGTTTTTCTAGTAAAAAGAAAAGATTCACATCTCCTCTAACCAGATTCTGTTAGTCATTACCCATTCTCCAATTGCCATTACAGCATGACTGCAACCATTACGGTGAACAACGTCACGATTTAATCCACAGTAGCGAAAAAGTCATCCACCACTGATATCTTTCCTTTTAGCAGAACAAGAGAACGAAATAGTTTTTCTATTTTCATGTTGGCATGACAAACTAACCTTTTGCTAGAATTGGTGTGGTACACACTACGCTTGTGCCGCTTACCATACCCCCTCTTTTAATTTATTTACAATTTACTCTACCCACTTACTTATATTTACATCACATCAGTCCAGGAGAAATTAGATTTTCCCTGGATGAGTTGGCAAAATGTGAATTTTCTGACTAGGCTATCATACTATTGTTTTAAAAGAAGTTACAATATTATCAAAAGAAGATGGGGAAAGCCAAAACATATATATATATATATATATATGTATACTAGGACTACAGATACATGAAAAAAAACGTCGAGAAAAATAATATACTCAAACAAACTATCAGAATATTACATGTTTAATCAGCTCTCTCTCTCTCTCTCAAACCTCTTTTCTCTTTTGGTAACTTGAAATCCTCTTCCTACTTCTTAACCCAAACCAAGAGGCAAGAAAGACACAATAGAAAATACAAGAAAGAGTAAAAAAGGACAAAATCGGTAGAAGTACTAGTTTTGTGGGCATTCTTTCTTATTGTGATTAAATTTAAGCATGACAATAGTGTCATTATTGATTCAGAGTGCATTTTCTATTGTGCATGCACTGTGTTTCTGACGTCTTGTGTTTCGTTAAAAGAACTAAAGAAGACAACAAAGAAACAAGCAGAGAGAAGCTCCACCAAAGGAAACAAATAAAATAAAAAATAACCAATACAACCAAAAAGGAAGTTATCTTGTTTGGAAAGGAAAATCAGGTTCTACCAGTGCCAAACAAGGAAGCCATGTGATTTGCAGACCAAGATTGGAGATATCAACAATCCTTCCCAAAGGACTCTAGTACCCCTATAGGGCTCCACTTGCCACACTGATCTCATTTATTAACAATAAAGCTATAACTTTTGACAAGAGACATTCTCTGATTCCTTCTTTTGCCTTCCAAAGCAAAAGTAGGATTGCTCCATGGCTTCCTGTTTACTGAAAGGATATATGTTAAATTGACCACCATGATCCATCAAATCACCAATCTAATTGGCTTGGAATTTGCAAAGAGCAACAGTCTAAATAGAAATTAAAGACAAACAATAGAGATATGATAATGATGGTGTGCCAAAGGGCTGAGGATGAAATACCCTCTAGATTGCGAGATAGCACAACAGAGGTTGGCAACAAGCTTATCTGGTAAAGTCTGTTCGCGGTTCTACTAGACACTTGGAATCCAGCCATCTCTTGGGTGTTGGGTTCTTTTAGATTTTTTATTTTATTTTTTGGTGGGGGATGGGGGGGGGGGGGGGGGGGGGGGGGGGGGGGGGGGGGGGGGGGGGGGGGGGGGGGGGGGGGAAGTTCTCCCAGCATTGTGTATCTTGTCAGAACTGCACCGGGATAAAAATAAAACTAAAAGAATAAAAAGAAAGATATAGTAGAATGCCTCATAAGACTTCGGATATTCATTTCAAATAAAGTTCCACCATATAGATGTTAGAGCCAAAAAATAGGTCATATAAAATTTTTCCTTAAGTTCTTATACGGTCCCATAGTTGTTGTTAAATTACTTGGTATATCATCGAACTTTCCACTTGTGCCAGTTCATCAAATATCAAATAACCTGTTTTTGATAGGTTCTAGCCCTATTCAAGGAGTGGATGCTCCCCTTTGCCTCTAAGATGAGAGGCACTGTATGCCTTTGAAGGCTTTATACAGCGATGCCAAAAAGAAACTTGACTAAAGAAACAGTTAAAAAAAAAAAAAGAAAGAAAGAAATTCTTCCTCAATTGTTTGAAGATTAAAACACTATACTAATGCTCATTAAGCAGAATAACAACAATTACATTTCACAAAGAAAAACTGATTCATCCAAAAATTTCAAAATAATATAACTCCAAGTTTCATCTGTTACTGAGTTAAGACGAACTAAAGCATACACACACACTTCTCATTTCACTTTATTTATAATTCTCATCTCTCATTTCTCATTTTTATTTTTTTGGTGCATTTAAAGTGACTGCACTACTGTCTGTCCACATGATAAGCGAACCAGTTTGGACCCATAGAAAGGGTGAATTCATGGTTTGGCGATACTGAATTTGGAATTGGAACTACGGTTGGGCTTCAGATAATAAAGAGCTTCAAGATCCTATGTATTATCAGTATGCACTGATATAAACTCTCAAAAAAAAATAATAATAAAGATCCCATCAAGCAATTTGTGTAATGCAATGAGCAACATTCTGAATAAAGTTATTATGAAACTAAACATGTGGCAAAAAGAGGATAAGAGACTTGGAGTTTGCTTCTGAGAATCTATACATACAGATATAAATTGTGCCACAAAAAAATTTGAAGCCATAGCCTCGCTTTAAATATGATTAGTAGATCTTAAGTAACTGGCCACTTAATTGTTTCTAAAAAAATACAATAATGATGTCCTCATTTAAATTCAGAAAATATAAATTTTTTAATCAATGGGCTCATAGAATAATGGTTACTATGAATAACCTGGCATGTTTGAGACAAAACCTCCTTTATTCTCGATGCTGCCTCGTTCAGTGTTAGGCTCATGGTCTGTAGTCATCTGTATTGCCTGACCCCCCCTTGAAAGAACTGCTCGTGAATCTCCGACATTGGCCACCCACAGCCTCCGGCCATTTATCAGAATTGCTGTAACAGCAGTAGACCCGCCTCTTCCCAAGTTAGAACTCTGCGAAAGAATTGCTTGGTCGGTCTTTTCATAGGCTTTTGAGAGAGATCTACTTGGGTCAGTCCAAAACTCTTCCTAGAACAATTGAACCCACAAGGAAAACAACATCAATTTGAAACTAACTTTGTTATGAAAATAAACCAAACATGCGACCAACTATTACAATTTGGAAAACAGCATCAATTTGAAACTAACTTTGTTATGAAATAAAGTAAAAATGTATTACAATTTTGAATCATCCCACCTCCTTTAAGATGCTGGCAAACAAGTGCTTCTGTAGGTAGGCAGGCACACCATCACCCAAATGGCCATCAAAGATAGCAAACAGCCCAAGCTCATGTTCCTGTATTTGAACAAACTTGGCGACATGGTAATCCTCCATGGGATGATTAGCCTTCCCTTTCACGAGGCTGAATCCGTACTTGATTTGACCCTCATTGCTTCTTCCCTTACCGGAGCTATAGGAGGAATGCACTCCTAGACACTAACCTCTCAATTTATTTGAAACCAGTTAAACGAGGCAAAATCAGAAAGAAAATAAAATCAAATCAAAACAATACATCAAAATTTATATTTCTTTCAAAGAAAATGAGGCCCCAAGTTACCTTATGTACAAATTAAGACAGTAAGATTCTGTTTATTGAAACCATATCTTTTTAATCATGCTGAAAAAGCTATCTCATTATACACTCGTAGCAAAGAGAGACCACACTGCAGAAATGTTGGCAATCCTCGCAATAAAGATTTATTCATTATTATCAAAATTCTTGTGTGCACAAACCTTCAAATCCCATTTGTTAAGTTGTTTCCATTCCAGGTTTTACCTTCCATATGATATGATAGAGTCTCCATGGTCGATTCTTTTGGTATTTGGGCCTGTTTGGATGTAACAGAAAAGTGAATGGCCCCATTCACATTTTGCATACCATTTCCCATTTCAACGTAGAAATCTATCATCTTGAATAGAGCCATTACGTTAAATGGCTATCACATTACGACTTGAGATTCTAATAATGACATAAATTATGCTAAAACGACTTTATGTTGCAGAAACCTGGCAAATCCTAGTTAATAAAATTTATTTCATTCCCAAACCTTTTTGAATTTCTTCATTTTATTGGAACGTAGAAAGGATACACAACCAGAAGTATGATAAAGTTTCCAACTTTCCTTAATGGCTCCGTTCTAGTTGGTGAATGTGTAATTTAAATATCACAGAAATTACAATGGGGCCATTGAAACTCAAAGGGCGTCCAAATGCAACCTCCGGCTAAGTTGGGGACTGCTAATGGCAGTCAAGCTCCTAATGGTATTGATGTCAACTCTTCCTTGTATACATCCTCCGTACATGGGCCTTGAAAATATGTATATCATATATAGACCCCAACAGAACGTCGATTATCAATTACACATTTAAGACTACGAATAATTAATCGACCTACTACCTCTAGAATCCACAGAATATTTCCAACAAGGAAAAAGCTTAGACTAGCCAGCTAAAAAATGTTGGAACGTAGATACACAAACCTTCAAAATCAAGTGAAAAAACATCCCCTTATTACAAGAACACTTCAATGCTTTTTTCATGCCCTGGATTAAAATTCCATACCACTAAACATAAAAACATTCAAGAACTACAAACAGATGAGAAGATTACCCGCGCGCAGGCAGTATTAAAGCAGCGAAACTTGTCCATAAAAGACTTTGCCGTCCTCTGATCAAACTTTCATACAAAACCCAATTCAAAAGACCACGAATCTTCCCCAAATTTACAAACTACACCATCAAAAAACAAGGAAACGATCATGGAGCAAAGAACTTGGAACAAAACCCTTAAGCCCAGGAAAACCAACTAAAGCAAACTATCAGCCAAAAAAAAATGCAAAAGTTCGGTATTTCAGGATTTTCGCTTACTGATTCGAAAGACTATGAAGAACCTCCACCTATATTTCAAATTTGCTATTCATACGATGTTGCTTTGCTTCGTTATAAGTTTTGCACAAACAATGGAATATAGGAACAATAGTAAGGGCAGAGAAGAAAATAAACAAGATAGAACATCTAAACCCTTTTTACCCTTAAACAAAACCCACAATATTGGTAGTGATGAGGTAATATAGTTGTAAATAAAGAAAGATTTGTGAGAGGAAAGAATAGGCGAATGCTCTGCGTGTTCCTTTCTGTAACCGTCTTTGAGTGAGTCTTTGGCAATGGAAAGAAGGGCAAAAAAGGAAGACTGGTTATTGTTGACTTTGTTTAAAGCCTGTTGAACTTCCTCTGTTTGTTGTTAACTAGTTATTACGGCTCTGTTCCAATAGTCCTAAGTTATTTTCCACTTATGGAAAATGCAGAGCGATGTTTAACTGTCCCGTTTACGTACGGCTATGGTTTCTGTTTTCAAGCAAACTAGTTTCGGAAAGTGGTCTATGTTTTGGTTACAACAAAAGCTTCTGTTTTTCACTTTCGTTTTTTGAATTTTGTTGAAATTGCAATTGATAAATTAGTTTTAAAAATTGTTTCCTCCTAGACCGCGTTCAATTAATCGGTATTAGAACTTTGTTTTTAAAAATTTTAAAAAATATACAGTATACTTTTAAGAATCAATAAAATTGTGTTTTTTCAGTTTTTCAAACCATCCTCATTTACAATAAAAAGTAAACAATGAAATTTTTAATGATCTCACTTTTTTGTTTTCGAAAAGAGAAAAAATGAAAACAAAAAAAATGAAACAGCTAACTAGGAATTGTTCATTTAGGCCTTTTTTAGTTTCTAAAACTAGTAGTAGACCCAGGACTTTTGTTTAAGTTTTGGTAAACCCATATTTATTAACTATGGTTAAAAAGATTTAAGTTTTAGTAAGTGCATGTTCTTTGGGCAAAATTTAATTTGAGAGTTAAGCCTTATATTTTAAATTGTTATAAATTTAGGAAAATTGTAGAATTAGTTAATTATTGGATGAATTGACAGGCCCCAATTTTTTTTTTTTGTAAGTCGCAACTTCTTTTACTCAAGGTTACTGCATAAACTACTTAGATATAATAACCAACTAAGCCTCTTTGGGCCATCTTAATTCATTCTCTTGTCTCTTTTGACTATCTTAATTGTGTTTATGCAATTTACTCGTAGTCATAAATTGTATTTTTTTTTAGTGCATCAACAGTCCTATGATCATACACTTAGTTTCCTAGCATCATTAGGAATTCGATCCCTGATCTCATTTCCCGAACTTTGGCCTCCCTAAACCAAATTTTTTTTTTTGTAATTTTTACCTTCTATGAGCAAATATTACATCTACACTTTCTTCTTTTATGGAGAATAGTTTTAGTCTTCTACGTGCAAATGATAGAGAGAGAGAGAGAGAATGGTCAGTCTTTATTAGAACGATTATTCAAAACGAGCTCATAGAATATATTTTTTTGATACGTGGGAAAATTCAAAACAGGCTCAATGCAGATTTAGAATCTAGGTAGTGTTAATTACCAAAAACCCAACTACCCTTGACCTTCCAAACGAAAAGTCTATTTTATCTAAAAGTATATAGCAAAATATTTTGATACACCTAAAACCGTCGGAGTCTCTAGAATTAGTAGTAGACTCAGAATTTTGTTTAGAATGACAAGGTAAAGTTTGTTGTTGAAAGGGTTAAAGATAAAAAATTTTGAGATACCAATACAATATATTTCATCCTAGGACCTAGACATCTAAAATTTTATAGGGCAAGGAAAAGTTTGGAAACTTTAGATGGATTCTGACCCCACCCTCCCCGTGTCCGATGGTGTCCGGAACAGCTCAAAAAATAGAGGAACTGTGACCCCACCCTCGCCCGTGTCCGATGGTGTCCGAGACAACTCAAAGAAATTTCGAAAACTTGTGTACCATTTTCTAGTTGGCTTGGTATGTATTGGGACATAATGGTTTGTGCTGTACAAAATTGATTACTATGACGTAAGTATAAGTAATATCACGAGAAAAAAATAAAAAAAAAGAATAACAGAAACATCTTTGCAAAGCAAATTCAACATGAACTGCAATTACTGCATATATGTCAAATTCCAAAGCTGTTAAACGTAACTGAATAATAAAGAGAACAGCCAGCCGAACGTCAGGAAGTTTGCTCATATTGTCCATTGTTTCACGTTACTCGGGTTGACTTGACTCCATTGGAAATGGATTACATTGACTTGGACTTTGCTTTCTTCTCATGATTCAGGCAGAAAGGCAAAAGTCCATCATCTTTGTTACTAATCTTCTATATTCTAATTTTCTTGGGTCCACTGGGTCAGAAATTAGAACCTTAAAAGGACCCCACACCGCCACACACCTCCAGCCTAATCCTCATCACCTAATAAGTTGGCTTATTTATGGCTTTTTCACTAAATCTTTTTATTATAGTTTTCAGTAAGAAGTTAAAAGCATAACTAATAACTCAGCAAAAAAGGTAAATATTTGAATTTTTTTGGTTGAGAGAGAGCTAGTTAAATAAGCTGATCCATGTCGTGTATATATATGTATATAGATGCATTTTTATCTTAAGGTATTGATTGTTGAGTTAGAAGGTGCTGCCGAATCCAAGCCGATGGCCTTTAGAAAAAGGCCGTTTTATTTTTGATGCTCTGATCATGGGTAAACAGCTCTTTTTACTGGGGCCCAATTTGGGAATAATTTTTTTGAGTGTTTTTTTTTTTTTTTGATTGTTTTTTTTTTTTTGGCTTAAAATAAGCCCTTGGCCTTTGGTAGCAACCTTTTTTAGCTTAAAATAATTTAGCTTTTTTTTCAAAACCTTTTTAGGCTAATAAATCAAAAAGCAAAAATTTTGAATTTTTTAAGCTAATTCTACTGTAGCAAATTTTTAAAAAAATAATTAATGTTGAAAATTTTGAAAATACATTAGTATACTATAATAATTGATGTTGAAAATTTTTTTTATAGCTTTATTGAAAATTACAAGTATACAATCTAATTTATTTTGAGAGACCTTTGGTCATTTTAGCATAAAAAAAGCCAAAAAGTTTTAAGTTTGCACAAAATAGCTACAATAAAAAAGCTAACAAAAAAAAGTTAACTTTCTTAGCAAGTTATCAAACAACCTAGCCAAGCGTTTTTAAACCGTTTTTAAACCAGCTTATCCATTATGCTTTTTTTAAGCAATTTATTTGGCTAAAAAAGTTATTCCCAAATGGGCGCTGCGTGTAAGACATTGTTTGGGTGATGGTATTATGGCCTGGTGAGGCTCCACAGTAACTTACAAGGCCAACCGGGAAGTAGTTTGAATTCACGTGAAGACATTTACGCTGGGACTAGGCAACTCTGCAGTGAGCTTGATTGAAATAACTCCGACTAGAATATTCCGACTGTCCGTTCAGCCTCAATTAGACCACGAAGACCAGACAAGGTCAGGATATCTTCCGAATAGGATTGCTATCCTCTGATGGAAACCCCTAAGAAGGGATATACAGGTCGGCCAAATGGCCAGTTGAGAATGTGAAAGTAGAATCTCTAGCAAGGTTTTATATTAGATTATAGTAAAATCTGTGTCTTTAGTAGTACATCTACGTACATAAGAACTTTCACATTATGTTTGTTCTAGCATGACAACCTTTTCTTTACCATCATATGATTCCTAAACGATGAGCAATTGAGAAGTTATTCAATGCTGCTCGAGTAAGAGTAGATGGTGCTCCAATAAACACAATGCTCATGGGTTCTACCATCGTGTTGGTGATCAGCCCCACCAACATGAGACATTGTGTTCGTCTAGACTTTCTTCAACACTGAATAATTTTTCAAGAGTAATTTATCTTTAAATGTGTCAACTTATCAAAAATTAAATATTGTTGCAGGGATGGATACCTAAGGGTCGAATATGCTGTTTGAAATTAATTATGATAAAATTACCTAACAAAAAGATTATTCTAAAATTTCTAATAACTAGTTTTAAAGCTGCTGGTGCTTTCCAGGCAAACATTATACCACTACAAAGGATTAGCAAATTCTGGCCTGGTTTCAAGAGTTCCGTCATGGCGGAGACACATTCACTTGATGTAACTAGCCCTTCCACTTAACATATTTAGCCTCCTGATCAATACAACGATGTGGAAGAAGGAAAGCCTGCAAATCCCCAAGAATCAGCCATGAACATGACAATTTCTCCAAGTATCTTCCAGAAGGTTGTCTAATCAGTAGGTCAGCATATAAAGAGAGTAAGAGAGAGAGAAAAAAAAAAGCCCTCATTAAAAGAGATAATGCTCTCATTAAAAGAGATAATTCTCTCTCTCTCTCTCTCTCTCTCTCTCTCTCTCTCATTTGTTTGTTTTGTTTTATTCTAACATAGTATCATGGTCTCTTTTGAGAGCAATCATATATATCCAACCTTCCGCAAAAACTCTTTATGTTGCAACTCATCGTCACAAGTCATCGCAACAACTCAATTGCAGCCATCACAGTCTCATTACATACAAACCATTTAGAACTGTTGCCTCATTCATATGGCTTTTCTAGCCTAAGCTTTGGATCATTCGGTTGCTCTCTCACTTGAGCCCCTCTTGATCTTCTAGCCCCCTCACATGAGCCTTCTGGATCATCTGGCTCTCTCTCGCTTGAGTCCCTATGGATCTTTTGTCTCCTCTCTCCCTGAGCATCTCAAATCTTCTAACACCTAGCTCACTAGGCATCTCCGCGCGCATAATTTCATTAATTCGCTACCTCATCCCTTTCGTTTCCATCCTTATATCGGTTCAGAAGTCGTTCGTTTTTTCCGTCCATTCATATAATCGAACTGCTGATATCTTCACTAAAGCATGTTCATCAAATTGTTTTCATGAGGGTTTTAAACTCGACTTGCGTTCTGTTTTACCTGAAATTTTGTGGTGGATGCAGGTGCCCATGTGTTTTGGCTCAGGTGTTGGGTGCAACGCTTGCATGCCTCATCCTCAAAGAATTGTTCCATCGCCAAGGTGACATACGTCCAATAGTCACTCAGTACTCAACTTCAACTACTCTTCTTCAAGCTCTTGGGAGTTCATTGTCATACTCATCCTCACCTTCGTCGTCTGTGGGGTTATTACTGATCATAGAGCGGTATGTTCTTTACTTTCTAAAACCCACATAGGCATATGCCCAAAAAAAGGTAAAATAAACAAAAACTCTCTACTTTTCTTTTTTTTTTTTTCTTTTCTTTTTCTCTTCATTTTTCTTCTCGTAACTATGATCTACTTTATTTTTAGGAAAATGCTATTGTTTTGAAATATTTATAGAAAAAATTCTACAAGAATAACGTGACAGTAACATTTTTAAAGTGAATGACTCTCATTAAATTATATCATTTTGGTAATAATTTCTACATAAATGTTCTGATCGTATAGCATCATCCCTTATTTTATATTGAATAATGTTATACAAACAGAACTTTTATTTATGATAAGTTCATTTCAAACTCAAATACCCAATTTTACCTTAAAATTTTAAAAATACTACTATCACATCATTCTAGAGGCTTTTAGTACAAACTTGACTTTTTATGAACAGAAAATTTATTTTATTGCCCTTCCTGAAATAGCGAAAGCTACTGACTTCCAACGGATAAAAAACAGAGTAAAGAGCTGGCCGGAGCTGCAATCGGAGCTACGGTGTTTTTTAATGGTCTCATTGCCGGGTAAATGAAGCTCCAACAATAACCTTCCCATCGACATGGCAGCCATTTCAGCTTATCATCATCACTACCACCATCACCATTTGATCACCATTGAAAGAACAATAATCTTGATCAAATTTGTTCACCCTAATCAGAGAAAAGTCCATTTTAATATGTTAATTAAGTCTCAATTGTGCAGGCCAATCACTGGAGCTTCAATGAACCCTGCAAGGAGCATAGGCCCTGCTATCGTTTCTGGCATTTATAAGAATCTCTGGATCTATGTCGTAGCCCCTATCCTCGGAGCCACGGTAGCAGCCTAGATATACAATCTTCTCCGGCTAACCGAGCCAGAGAAATCCACAGAGAGCACCAAAAGCATATACAATGATCTATATGCCGAGCCATAGGAAAAATTCTGAGTTCATGGTGGAAATATAGGATGATGCCTCATAAAGTTTCACTCAAGAATTTAGGAAAGAAGCTTGAAAATTTTATTTCCCGTCTTCTGCAGCAAGTTACTTCTAGACAAGATCTTAGGACTTAGAGAGAGAGAGAGAGAGAGAGAGAGAGAGAGAGAGAGGTTCCACAAGAGACCTCACCGATTTCAATGTACTCTTTCAATTTCAGTATGCATATGGATCCTTTTTTTTCCTACTCAACTAATGTCCCATTAATCAGATATCCCAGAAAAACATAATTCAAGTTAGTTATTGCGAAAATTTGAAGTTAAATTGCAGGCTCTCAAACCAGTACAACCCAACAAACCATACTTCGTTAAAGCTATGGCTCCAGGGATGATGTGAAAAGGCAGGAAAAAAGAGAGATTATATGAACATTAATGCATATTGTCTACTTAATAAAATGAAAAAGCACAAACCTGGGTTTATTGGAGGATTTGCACATCTCTACTCTGACTCTCTTCTCTTCCCTTATGAGAACAACATTTACTATACAGCAGACTACAAATATGGTACAACAGGATACAGTCATACAGAAAGAGGATAGAGACGAGCCTGCACCAATTCAAAACCTCACATTCAGGTCAGACTGGTCAAGAAGGTGGATAAAGATGTATCTGCGTGTTGATCGATCAACATCCCAATAAGTATACGATTAGGCTGCATTGCATTATCCACCTCCCAGCTTGTTATCTGGTACTGTGGAAACATTACCTGTTAGCAATCATAAAAATTAGAAGTTTTTGAGGGATTTTTATATACATAAAACATGAAATTTTGAAGTAAACCCGATTTCAATTGCAATAGCATCATCATCAGCTATATAATTTCCAATATAATAAGTAATCTAATAAATAATCTTGGGTCAGGAACTACTTTAAATTGAAGTTTCTAACACAGGGAAGGGGAACTTGTAACAGTCTACCCTGCCCCCACTGTTTCTTGCACCGCAATTAAAAATGTACAAACAACCAAGTAGAATTTGTTTGAAACAACCCAGGCAAACTAATAATTGCAGTCATGTCTGAAAAGCTTAAAAATCCATACCCCAAGCCTAAACTTCATGCTTCAAGAGTCATTGTTTGCTTACCCAGTTTGAGAAAGCCGCTTCCAGTTCATTAGTTGGTGAGATTGTGGATGCCTCTGCAAGATAGACGAACTATTTCCAATGCCATTTTCTTCACCCACGAACTGCTCTGGGTAACTAGAATTTGAGGGAGACCATTCAGGAACTAGACCTCCATCCCTTTCTCTTCTACTACTACTTGAAGATTCTGCCGTGGATTCTTCAGCATTTCGCAGCCCCATTATGATGTTAAATTGGGGCAGAGTTGCGTTGCTTATACCTCCTTCGTTTAGTACTTCTCTACTTGGTTCTTGATTTACGTCAACATTTGTTGGCACTTCTGCCCTGCTGTGGGTTGCCGTATTTCTGAGATCCAGAGAGGTTTCTTCCTCTTCAACCCTTAATAATGAAGAAGTCATGCTTGGAACCATCTGATCCTCGTACCGGCGAACTGTAGTAGGGTTGTTCCTTGCAGGTTCATGATCCACGTCCATTTGTATGTCAGTCGGAAATGCAATGGGCATTGACTCAGAGTCTCCAAGCCCTTCTTCGGTTCCATTCTCAAGTGCAGCTCTTGAAGCTGCTTCATTTTGCCACATCTCTAAAAGTGCTTCTTCCAACCTGGCTTTTGCTGCATCTATTTCTACGATGGGACGAGGGTAGTTGGAACCTAGCTCAATTCCAGCAGCTTGGAGTACGGATTCTGGTGCATTCCAAGGGTGGTGTATCCATTCAGTAGGAAGTCTACCGAGTTCAGGTAGCCACCGGCGTACATACTCTCCATTTGGGTCGAACTTGTAACCCTGAAACTGTAAAAGACCAATAAATAAATACGGAACTCCCCTGAGCTGGAATTTATTGTATATAAGTAATCAAATAATTAAACACATGGTTCACCCGTCCTAACAAGAGATGTTGAACAAAAGTTTGCAATAAAAACTCAAGGTTCACTTCTAAGACTCTAGAAACTCAATGATGTTCTTTAGTATAGCTATCCTATTTTATTTAATGGCAAAAACAGGGTGTAAACTTCCATCAATCGGAACTGCAATGTAGAAGAAAGGCATCAAACAAAGGCAAAATACCAAAATAGTACAACAAAACGATCCTGACAGGTATGTCAAAACCCAGTCTGTCAGATAACAGCAATGCAGTAGGTTTCATCTATTACAGAGAACAGTTAAGATTTCATGTGGATTACAGAATTGGTACAACCAGACAGAAGCTCTCCAAATTTCAATCTTGGGATTTAAAGACTACCAGCCACTGCCAATCTATCCATGAAACATCCAAAGGTTGCTACTCATAAAACCATTTGTTTCACCGTAATTGCTATGCATTGTACAAAATGGAACAGAATCTTCTTGTTCTTCTTCCTTTATTTTTCTTTTAAAGAAAAAAATCCAAGGGCAGGGAGAGGAAGGGAGGGCTGGGGTTTGAATGCAGACGTCATGAGCAGGCTTCAAGGCCCCTAACACTGGGGCAAGCCACGAGCTCAGTGGGACATTATCTACAGACACACTCTCAAGTTCCAATAAATTGGCATTAAGAAAAAAGGTGCAGGGACCACAAAAAGTTGGTAGGCGTGTACTGTACAAGTGTAAAATCCTTGATCTCGGAACCAATTCTTTCACTTGAATCATCCATCCAAATAAAAGGCGAGAGAGAAGCTCATAAACAGAACCAAATCACATGCAGCAATCATTCGAGATGATTGGGTCGTTTTATCACTAATAGAATTCTATAGATTTTGGATCAAAGCTTTTGATGGGTTAACTTACAAATGCTGCTGGCATGTCCCATTCATACTTCATAGGATAGCTTAAGTATGAATAAATGAGAGACACAACGTACTTGAATTATAGTGATTTGGAAAAAATGTAGGTGTATCCGCAAGCTAAAGAGCAGAATCACAGATCCAAACATAAAGCTAACCAAATTAACCAAAAAAATCCTTTACCTGTGGATTATCAATACGATCAAACTCACGACCATCAGGGAGAGTGCCAGATATATACTGCCAACCAAGTGCATCACTCTCGAGATCTGCATCTAATAAGGTATCCCAGAAATACTTCATCCCCCATCTCCATGGAAGCTGCAGAACCTTCACAAAGAAACTAGACACTACGACTCGTATTCGATCATGTAGCCAACCAGTGGCCCACAACTCTCTCATGCCAGCATCTACCAATGGATAACCAGTTCTACCTTGTCTCCATGCCTTAAAATATCCCTCATCCACAACCCAAGGGAAAAACTTAAGGTGCCCAAGAAGAGGCCTTTCGTGGCTGTTAGGGTGGTTAAAACTCATGTATCTTGAATATTCCCTCAGACCAATAGACTTAAGGAACAAATTGACACTCTCTTCACCGGCTTTGTTCCCTTCATTAGCCCACAGAACTTGTTTAAGGCGAACAAGGTGGAAAACCTTCCGCACACTCACTTCCCCAAAATGTAAATGGGGAGAGAGCAATGAGGTTGTAGCACTGTCAGCCTTTCTACGGTTCTTGGAATACTCAAGAAGTGGTCCATTAATAAAGGTAGTTAACGCCTTATCAGCATTGCTCCACCCAGGTGACCATGCTCGAGCAAGAAGTGCATTGCTTCCTTTCTCTAATTCATCTTCAAACACCAGTGTGTCTGAAGGGCATCTAAATACATCACCTGAAAGCATGCGAGCAATGCACGCCAGTACAAATTGTGTAAACAAAATGAATAAAAAAAAATTGGAAGGCAGAAAAGCTGTTACTAAAAAAATCTTGAATTAGGTCAAAATACCTTATATATAAGTAAACATATGGAACTAAATTACTCAACTACAAATTTTTCCAGCCTGAAATCTATTAATTCATTAACATGACTATTTCTTGCATGTTTATTGTAGGCCTGTAGTTGTTATGAAGGAAAAAATTTATTCCCCCCTAAGAATATCAAATAGTTACTTTGTCAACTATAATAAACCAGAAAAGAAAAATAAAAAAAGTATCCACCGTGTTGCCAAATATTACTTTCAAAAAGTTGGAATATGATGAGAAAGAAGAATCAGAAGTATAGAGAACGTAGAGGCTTGATGAGTTGAGCTAATTTATATTTTTACAGAGCTACTTTATGTAGTGGATCCAGATTTTATTACGACACATTTGAGGTTTTTGTTTGAGCCTTGTGTCTATATATCCAAAGGGTATGTGAAATAGATAAATCATAGTCAAGTCTCCACACTGTTTAATGTGTCTTAATAAAGTGTACACCATAATCCATGAACCAAACTACCTAGAAACCATTACTTTTCTAGTTTTGAAGGCTCAATAATTTCAGTGATGTTTATTTTGATTCTTGGTTAATCTCCATAGCAAGTTATTTTAATAAAATATGAACATCTAATTGATATAGAGACGAACGTTCAAAAGAATACTTGAAGAAAACACACCTGAGGTTATCCTCTTAGGTGGTAGAAGTGGAGCCTCAGGATCATAAGGCATCCTAAGGCATCTCTCCCAGAACGCTTCAAAGGTTGTGAATGGGTGACCCTGGTCATCATGAACTTCCCAAGGTTCATAGAGCAAGTCCGCATTGAAGGAACGCACAGCTATACCTTGAGCAGTTAAAACCTCCTTTGCCCTGTGATCCCTAACAAGCGACAAGGGATCTAAAGCAACAGGAAAAGGAAATGTAATTGAGGCAGTGGACATAAAATTGCAAAATTAACTTCTGTCTGCAAATGTATTAAAACAACAATCAAGCGCTTAGGAAATCAGAACAAGATCATGATTCAACAAAATTATAGTTTGACATCCATTAAAATCCTCATGATTCAACAAAATTATAGCTTAACATCCATTAAAATCCTCAAAATAGAAGAAACTTCTTTCTATTTCAGCTAAAATTTAATTACATGACAATTCAATTTAGATATGCGCAAGATTAAAAAGAGGAACTGATTGATCTCGATGGCAGTAACAATGGCAAGACAACTCACAAGCCTTAATCTCAATTAATTTGGGATGGGCACAATTACCATATACATGTAAAAAAAATCAAATTACCATTCTAGAATCCCAAAATTTTAAGACATATCCCCTACATCAAACCTCAAAACAAGAAGCAGATGTTGAAGCAATCAATTAGCCAATTAAAAAAGAAAAAGGAGAAAGAAAAGATCAGCAACGATAGAAGCAATTATTATTTAGAAGACATTATTCAATTCTACACGAGTACCATCATAACCAACAATCTTGGAATTAACTAAATTTGAGAAGAAGAAGAAAAACCAAATAAAAACAATATAACGCCTAAAATCTCCGATTTCTGGGCAAATAAGAGAAAATTGAACTAAAATATTAGGGAGTAATTGAATTTAACTAAACAAAAGCCCAAAATGTTGGGAGGTGAGAAGAGCACAAAGAAACCAACTATATAAATAGTTCAATCTTCATGATCAACATGATCCATAGGAGGAAATTGAGACTGACCATATAGGTGGTTGAAGAAGAGTTGAGTAGCCCCAGTAGACTTGACAACCTCAAGAAGAGTAGAAATAGTATCAGTAGATCTCTTGGTGATGAGAGAGGTACCAAAGCTCCTCAAAGAGGAATCAAGGTGAGCCAAGCTGTGCTTGAGCCACCACCTTGAGACCCTCCCAGGGTAGTAGTGCCCTTCTTCTTCAGGTGCCCATATGAACACTGGAACCACTGCTCCTGCTCTCACACCTGCAGCCAGTGCTGGATTATCTTCTACCCTCAGATCTCTCCTGAACCATACTATGCTACACCCACCACCTGACATCTCCCAAAATTTCCAAAACCCAAATCCCAACACACTTTGAATTCTCTCTCTCTAAAGAAGACAGCCTATGGTTTTCAGTAACATGAGGAGTGGATTTTAGGCCATAATCAAGAAAAAAGGTGTATGTTTGGGGTATAGACTCTACACTAATCTTCTAGGTTTACATTTTTCTCCCAGTTTTTGGGTCAATCTACTTTTCCCTATAATTGGGTTTTAGATTATTGGCAACCAAGAGACCCGTCACAGAGAGAAAGAGAGATTGGTACATGGAGTGGGGACACAAGAAACTGATGGGCAATTTGCAGCCACAACTTTTTGTTTTCAAAAAGATTTTTATTTTTTATTTTTTTCTTATCCCATTCAACAAAACAAAACTCACCCACCACCTTCCCAAAATCCCGAGTTTCCACTTTCTCTATTGCCCTCTCTAATCCTCACCCACTTGGCAGGGTGGAAAAATTGGAAAATGAAACTATGGCTTTTGATTTCTCTGGAATTATTGTTTTCTGAAAGTGATTGGGCTTTTCATGTTCTTGTAGTTTACACGACAGGGCACCCTCGTGATGAAAGACACTACTGTTCCTTTGCCGAAAGCTTGACTTTGTTGATTGTTTCTATGTTGAAAGGACAAATTTGGGGTTTCACTGATTCACTTGCATCTGATTCTATGCACCCTTTTGCTACTTGGTGGTGGGTTTTTTATTTTTTATTTTTGTAATATTACTATTCATCAAGTAGGATTTGCATTGGAAGCTTGGACGTTAAAGGGAACAGCAAGCATGGAGAAGACAGGTGTGTGCCGACCACTTGGATTTGGCCTTTTTTGTTTAGGTGGGCCTTCGCTTCTGAGCTAGGGGCTCTTCACAAAGGCTTATCTTCCGTTCATGCGTCATTGTTAAAACTTAAAAGTGGTTTGTAACGTGGGCCTCTCTCTCTCTCTCTCTCTCTCTCAAACACATAACGTTGTTTAATTTTGGTTATTTTTTCTGCACAGAAAGTATGATATAATGCTTTGTAAAATGATGCCAACATAAGGGCTCATTTGGTACAATTTTTTTAAATTTTTTTGTTTTAATTTTTTTTAGCTTATTTAATTTTTTGGTTTTTGTTTTTTTTTTTTACTTTTTCACTTATCTTAGATTATAAAAGCAAAATTTAATTTTTTTGCTTTTAAACAAAAAAAACAAAATAAAATAAATAAAATTTAAATTCTACCAAAAAGAGCCTAAGAACAAGGACGTGGACTTAAATTAAGAATTAGGTTTTAGTTCTAGACATTGAAAAGGTGATATTGGCGCTAATCATATATTAACTGTTTTTTTTAATTTATTTACTGTAGATTATCTAGGCCTTTTCTTATCCGTACATAGAATCTTGTTTTTTTATTTTTTTGTTTACTATAGGTTATCTAGGTCTTTGACCGACTACTTTCTCAAGCTCGTGTTGAGGCACCGTCTACACAAATCATGTAAATTTTATAATTAACATGAGCACCAATTAGTGTATAATTTTAATTGTAACTATCTAACAAAAATTATCCATAATACGAAGACTTTACAGATTAAACGGTCTCATTATCAGACAGAAGAAAAGAGGAATATAGTACATAATATGTATTAACTTGAAAGAATAAGAGAGAGGCCTTCCTCCATTTACAATATTACGTATTCAGATGAAGGTGATATTGAACCAACTTTAGTCCCCTAGGCTAGTTTGCTTCGCGGACAGGATGAAGAGTCCAAAGGTTAGGAGTTCTGGAACTCTTTGTCTCTGAAAGAGAGTCCTTGAAATAACAATCTCATATAGTTCATTTGATCTCATTTTTATTTTACATGGAATAAAATTAGGGATTAATCTTATTCCAAGTTTGTTTGTTTTTCCTGGACTAGTATAAAGATAAGAAATAAATATGTTACATTTCACTAATTTGAATAGAAATGATTTAATGTATAATGTATTAACACTATATTAATAATAAGTAATATTGTTTTAATATATTAACAGGTATAATTTATTAATATATGTATATTTATAATATTAAAATATAAGATATTGCTATATTATTAATATAATTTACATTTCACTAATTTGAATAGAAATGATTTAATATATAATATATTAATAGTATATTAATAATAAGTAATATTGTTTTAAGATATTAACAGGTATAATTTATTAATATATGTATATTTATAATATTAACATATAAGATATTGCTATATTATTAATATAATTTAATATATGAATATATATAATTACAATATTAATAGATAAGATATATATTGTATTATTAATTTAATGTTAATACACACTATATTAATATGTATAATTATAACATTTATATATGATATTAATATATTACCTTATTAATAATGTTAATATACAGGAACAATATAATAATACATGTATATAATGTAAGACTATACTATATTATATTGTTGTTTAGTATACAATAATATATGTAAATTAAGGATAAAGGGTATTTTGATCATTACATGTCTTGCCCACAAAGAGCTTTGTCTCAGGACTATTTGTCTCATCTTCTCTTAGGATTAAATAGTTCGACATATGTGGGATAAGCAGTCCATTCAGGATTACTAGTTCAACTATTTATTTGTAACCAAACCCGAAACTATATAAGACTATTAGTCCAATCCAACTTAGCTTGAAAGTATTAAAGTTTACTCTCCCTAGCCTTAAAGGACTACCAATCCCTCTTTTGGAAAGAGAGGTCCTCGTGCGAATACTTGGAAATAAAATAAAAAAAAATTCCTTCCCAAAGAAGCAAAAAATTAAAAAAAATAAGAAATAGAAAAAAAATGAGACAATGCTTGCCATTACTCTACAGTACACCCAAACCAAAATCAAAATTTTCACCTCATCAATACAACTCATACC
The DNA here is from genome assembly GCA_033060915.1 of Euryodendron excelsum. Lineage (NCBI taxonomy): Eukaryota > Viridiplantae > Streptophyta > Magnoliopsida > Ericales > Pentaphylacaceae > Euryodendron > Euryodendron excelsum. The sequence goes on along the minus strand of CM065391.1, from coordinate 31,670,966 downwards.
AAAGAATGTGAACAGTCCTTTTTGTACAAAATAATACTATACAAACATAATTTTTGTACATAATAATTCATACAAAATAATGTCGCTATTTATAATCCTTTAATTTTAAACCTGAACAACTGACATTTCGGTTCATAATTTTAAAAAATATCACTGCCCCAACATTTCATTTTAATGAAGGTTTTCTCTAAAAAAATATTGTAAGAACAGAATTTTCCTTTGTATGTGGCATTATAAAATATCTTAATAACAACTACTCCATTGTTTTCTCCCAGTTTTGGAGCAGAAGAAAAATACCCAAATTATAAGTCCTCTTTCCTCTTACAATTTGGAAAATAATCCAACCAGGTGAACATTAACCCATCCCCTCGTATCATTTGCTTCCCCCAACCCCTCAATCCAAACTGACCTTGGTCCTAAACCCATCCCTCAGGTCAGTTATCTGCACGTGTTCTTCATGTGACTTTAGACAATCATGCAGACAAAGAATCTGATAAAGGGTCTGTATTGTTGAAGATAAGGTGTGAATGACTAAACACAAGATATTGCTGTGTAAAGTGTGCTATATATATATATATATATAACACATATATCTTTGTTCTAAAATTAAAATAATATAAAACAGATAAAATAATTCAAAAATAATTATTAAAAAACGGTTAAATATTTATCATATTAGTTCTTCTGAAATAATTATGGATAGATCTTTTAAACCACTTAAGACTTTATTGATAACACAAAATAAAAAAGAATATAATATAATTTTTGAAAGAAAAATACTATTTTTTCAAAATTTTTGTACAAAATTTTGAACCAAAATAATATGACAGTGACAATTTGGTAGTTAAAATGCATCTTAATGAGTTCTTTGTTTTAAAGTGATAGGCCTACAACTCAGCAACATCATTCTAGATATAAATTTTGAATGATTTTTCTAGATGTATATTATTACCCTTTTTGAAAACTTACATATACTTTACTTTTTTCTCTACATTTTTTTTTTTTTATTTTCTCTCTATTTTTTCTTTTTATTTTATTTTTATCTCTCTTCTTAATTGTTCATCTGAGCTCCTATATATATATATATATATATATATTTTAATAAAAGCCATGAGCTAATGAAATAACGTGAGGGGGTAGCCGTCCACAATAAATGTCATCTATTACCGGTGCTTATATAATGATCTTGAATATTTCTGATTGTCGGTGGCTATATATAGGGACTGGGCTTCGCGCTTATAATTGTTGATATATAATGATCACTTCTTGAGCAGCTCAAACACAAAGCCATGGAGCAAATATGGCTCTGAATTTCTGGCTTTGTAATCACTTGTATTGTTATGCTAACTCTGCTAATTAAGAAGTATCAACTACTTGTGTCGGATACTTAACATGATAAGGATATGAATAAGAATTTAAATGTGTCCGGCTTATGATTTTGAAAATTTACTCAACAAAAATATTTAATAATCCAAATTTATTACTTAAATATACATATAACTCTCATATTATATATAAAATATTCTGTAACATCTCGTAAATATTATTTTGTTCTATAAAATAAAAGAAGTATATTAAGAAATATAAATATTTTGTTATGTCGCGTGTCTTGCTTGAACATGAAAATTAGTTGCATCTGATACTTAAACACGTACATGATCCTTTCATCCCTCCTTCCGATTCTATGTAACATAGCCTAAGGACCTTTCCTTGCACACAAAACCTAGTCGGCCGTGCATTGCTTCCATATATCTTCTAATAATTGGATGCCCTTAAGTACTGGCTGACCTAGTGTCCCTGAAGTTTTGAAAAATTACTTTACATCTCATATATTTTTGTATATTTATAATATTATAAGTATATTGGCCCCCAAAATTTTAAAATTTTTTGTTATACCCTTTATACTTTTAAGTATTTATAATGAAATAGATATATTGTCCTCTTAAAATTTAAGTAATTTTATATTAACCCTCCAAATTCAAATAATTTTGCCTTGCCCCTCTAATCTAGAAAAAAAAATTAGTATAAAAGTAGCATATTTAGTTTTAAGTACTATATTAATTAAGATTATGTTATTTATATTTGACGGGGTCTCTTAGTATATGAAGCATAAATTTAAGTGACAATTGTTAATAGTTGATATAATGATACCATTAAAAAAAATTGTCCTACTACAACTATCCCTTTGTGAATTTTCTGGGTCCGCCACTGCCCTTAAGAACCAACTTATTCACACCATAAGGCTAGAGATAAGGTGAAAATGAGGCGATTATATGCCTCTTTTCATGAGTTGCCAGAGGCATCCGTCTATCTGCGCATGGGATTATATGGTAGGCAGCTCCATTTAGGTAGCCTTGATTACATATAACACATTTACAATATAAGCGCACAAGCAAGCCCCAGAGCCTGCATATAAATGACAATTATCTCAGTGCAGTCCTATATACATATATACATATAGCACGCAATATCACTGCCTTACTTCGACCGTCCACTTCAATACTGTAGGTTACAACAAAGCATAGAGCTAGTGAGCCACTGCTAAAACGGTTAGTCTCTTTACACATCTCTTTGTGCTTGGGTTGTTACTCACCTTAGGTCCCATAAATTTTGAAGAAATTACTCGTTCTGTTGGATCCATTGGAGAACAATTCAACTAGTAACTCCTTTCTCATGACTTTTAGCAATGTATTCTAAGAATGCGTTTGGATCAAAGATTTCGTGATAGAAAAGTAAAGGAAAAAAAATGTGAGAGAAAATAGAATTTTGCAAAAAAAAGAACATGATATTATGGATAGAATAATAGAAGTGCGATTGAAGTTTCAAATTGTTAAAGGGGAAAATTATTCAATTTGATCGTTATACGACGTCACCATGCTTATATAGTGTGTAACGATTTATTCATATAATGTTATATGTAGAGAGAAACAATACTTTTTGAGATATTATAACCATTATTTTAACTGTATAGTGACTTTTCAAATTTAAAATTTTCGTCATGTAAATAATGTCATACGTGTCACAATTTAAATAGAAAATCACACCATGTAAGCATAATGACATGGTGTGACAGTTAGTGACAGATGCAGCATATGCTTAAAAGGGACAGTTGCCCCCGCTTGAATTTTAAAAGTTATATTTTAACCTATAGTTTTCTAAATTCTTTTCAATTTAACTCTTAAAAATTTAGAAACGCCCCCCTTAAATTTTCAAACATTTTATATTTAACTACATTTCGGAGAAACATTTTCAATTTGCCCCTCTAATATTTTATAAATGCCCTCTCAAATGGTTATACATTCTATTTTCATCTATGATTTTATAAGTGTTTTTCAATTTTTACCTACTAAAACTTAATATATGTTCCCTTAAATAATTATTGTACTTTAAGGACTCGTGCATATGCATAAATTTATATACATCATACATATGTATGAAATTCAATAATTACTCGTTAAAGGGACAGAGTACAATTGGTTCTAAGTGCTCTGTCCATGGCATATGTTGTGGACCGCTGGCCTCAATGAATTGCCGATACGGTCTATTTTCAACATAATTTGTTGTCAGGATGGTGTGTGATGTGGTCCCCTGACTTTCCAGTGTTGTCAATCCCCCAACTCACCAACAAAGTCCCCCACAAAGTTAGAAAGTTCGAAGGAAAAAAAGGACATCGGCTTTGCTGCAAAGAGAGAGCTGATTTTAATCTCCAAAAGGTTGGCATTATAGTAGAGGCTTCAGAGTTGAGAGTCTGTCACTCTTAAGTTTTTAAGTTCAAAGTTTTTTTAAGTGTTATTAATTTATTAGAGTTATTTTAGAGTTTTTGACCAAATAATTTACCGATTTATGAGATGGAAGGGTTGCACAGACTTTAAAATTAGTCGAAGTACTCGTAGGTTACCGAACACCCAATTAGTAGAGAGAAAGAGAGAGATGATTTTTGGTGCTTGCAAAAACTGGTTTATCCAGCCAGCTCCGATAGGACTTTACTGTCCTATTAACACCCAAAACCATATACGATGACAATGTTCTATATTTGGCCTAAACTTCACCCGGCATCGTTCGTAAAATTTACAGGATCGGATCAATGTCAAATGCTAACCGCAAAAAACTTTTCTGGGGTTCAAAATAGAAGATCTTCCAAATGGGGTTTCCAGCTCTTGCCCTACCGAGATCATATTGCCGAATCGGGTGGGGGGCTTGGTCGGTGGGTCTAGACTCTCGAGTTCCAAAGTTGGTTATGGTTTCAATTTTTGTTTTTTATTTTTACTTTATGAACTTTGTTGCAACTGGGTTTGAAAACTGCTTTCTCCTTGGACAATATTTGATAAACCAGCTCTAAAACTTATTTATGATTTTATTTTTTAAAAAATACCTTAGGTTAAGGAACTATTAAAAAAATCATATTTTGAGTTTCTACAACTATTTTTATTTTCATATTTTCATATGAAAATAAAATGATAGTATTTTTTATTGTTCTATTTTTATTTTTGAGAATATGAAAAAAGAAAAGATTTTATATTTTCAATTTACGAGAATACAAAAAATAAAAAACAGAACTGTAATCAAACTGGGCCGAATAGCACCACAAGACACTGGGAAGGGGCGGTCTTTGGTCCTCAAATAAGCTAATCATTATTGGCCACGATTGAGAATTTCTCGGGCCCATTTGGCTTTCTGAGATGCAGACTATTCATACACCTTCTATTAGCTTTATTAGCGTTTGGTTGGAGTCAATTTAAGAGTAGTTTTCAGCAGCTAATTTTGTGTCAAATCTCATCCGCAATCAAACTACCATAGGATAAACAATTTATGGCAAGCCCAATACCGAATAAGTGGGCCTGAAAGATTAATAGTCCAAACCAACCCTCCCCTCTGTCACTAGCATTGTAAACGAGCGGGTCAAGTTGAGAAGTGAGTTGTTTAAATTTGATTGATAATATTAGCAAGGTTTAAAATATGTTCAAGTTTGACTTGTTTAACTTTCGAGCCAAGCTTAAATGAGGTTTAATTTAGCTGAGCTCGAGTAACTTGATTTTTTTAATGTATATAAGCTTATTGAGTGAGCTCGAGCCAAGTTTAGAAAATTTTTGAGTCTTAAAATATTTCAATAGTTTATTCACATAATGAGTCGATCTTAAATGAACTTTTATCAAGCTGGACACGAATCGAATTCAAGTAGCTTGATTTGTTTTACAACTCCTATTTGTCGCTGAACAAAAAAGCCCGCAAGTATATTTATTAATCTAAAAGGCTTTGGTCTCCACGTAGGACACCAAATTTTGAGATGTCAAAAATAACCATATTCCTTCTATGATAAAAGTTAATTAAGCTACATAGTAATAGGCTAGTTAGTGAAATACGAGATGACAAAAAAACGATACGCAATATGTCTCTTAGGGCCCATTTGGTATACATTTTTTTAGCTTTTTTAGTTTTACTTTTTTGACTTATAAGTAAAAAAGGTAGAATTTTTTTTTTGTTTTTTTACTTTTAAAAGCTAAAGATAAGTAAAAAAGCAAAAAGCAAAAAGCAAAAAAGTCAAAAAAAATTAACTTTTTTACTTATAAGCTAAAAAAAGCTAAGCCGAAAAGTTATACCAAACGGGTCCTTAATACGATTTTTCTTTAAAAAAAAATACGGTAACAAAAATTTGGTATAAAAATATGAATATATAATAATTCAGGATACGAACATTAGTTAAAAAGTTAGAACAAAAAATATGATAATATTTATAAGCAATTTCTTCTTATATATGTTAGTAAGTAGTATTTTTGTTTCTACATATTAATTTTTTAAAATATATTATTAACAAACATTTAAATTGAAGTGGTAGATTAATAATTTTTATTTTATTATTTCAATACTTGATATAAAAATGGGTTAATTTTTAATTTAATATTTTGAGTATTGTGGGGGAATATTCCACGGTCCAACACAAAGGATGAAGCCCAATATATGCGGATTAAAGTCTGGGCTGCGTGGCGGCCCAGAATCAGAATTAAGAAACGGGCCGACCCTGACCACCGACCTGCTCCTCGCCATGGCCCAAATCGCTGAAAGCAAGTCCAAACCGCTAGCGGTCTTCGAGCATTAAATACAGAGTTGACCTGCATTAAATGCGTGGGTGGCTGCCCACGCAACGTCGACGTGCATGTTCGGTCAGCCAGAATCCCCAGCGGCGATGCGCCAGACCTTGTAAGTGGTCAGGCGGCATCAATGATGGAGCCTACCCAGCAGGCCATGAGTACCTGCTTGTAGGACACAACCGAGCACACTATAAGTATCCAAGGCGTCAAGGGCCAGGTATGGACGATTAGCTCAGAACATTCACAACTCTCATTGATTCCCATTACGATTAAGCTTGCTAACTTAATCTTCGGAGTGTGCTCGACCCTTCAAGGGTCGACTCATTCTAACCGTCCTCTTTTGCAGGGAGTTTGGATTCATTCATTTGGGCTTGAGCGTTCGGCCCAGCCTTCTTGAAAAATCCCAATTATAAATGGTGTCGTCTGTGGGAAGGCTTAGAAAAACCATGAGTCTAAATAACCAGAGATATAGGAGAGAGAACCACGACGGGAGAGGCGTCGGAGCCTCCTCCAGTAAAGATCAGACCGATTCGGCGCACTGCCAATCTACACTAGTAGATCGGTAGAGAAGGAGAACATTAAGGTCGGAGATACGAACACCCGCTGAAAGCCACCAAGAAACACCGAATGAAATGCGGAGGGACACGGGCTATGTCAGGGACAGAAATTTCCGCAGAAACCACCCTCGGAACCTTGCCCCATCGCCCTCTAGTGGGCGGATCCCGAGTGAGGATACACTCCGTGCGGCGGAGAGGAAAATTTGGCGGCGGGGAGAAGAGATAGCTTACCTCACTTCCCAAGTTTGGGTCATGAGAGAGGTGTTCTCTGGAAGAATTGGGCGCGGGAGAAAAAGGTCCCTCAATTAGGAGCAGGTTACTGGCAACAGGAACAATCCAGGGCCGCGGGTAAGAGGGAGTTACACCCCTAGTACCGGGCATTACCACAGCAGGCGTACAGATTGGCGGAGGGGATGGAGTGAAACCCCACCAAATAATAACCCTGTCGAAGGAGCTCGGAGGAGAGAGGACTGGGAGAAATGGTATAGAGAAAAACAGGAGGATAGGAAGCAGCAAACCAAGGAGCGCACGGCCCATGACTTGATAAAAAAGGCCCTGGACCAAATTGCATCCTCACCATTCACAGAGGAGATCGAGTCCCACCCAATTCCTTGAAAATTCACCCCACCAAAGTTCACCCTCTATGACGGGAAGACTGACCCGATTAACCATGTTCGGCATTATAAACAGCTTATGGTAGTGTGGTGCGGTGACCAGATGCTGATGTGTCAGATCTTCCCCTCCATCCTAGGAAGTGTGGCTTTACGGTGGTTTGATAAATTGCCACTTAAGTCCGTTTCTAGCTGGAGGCAACTTGCCGAGCTGTTTACAGCTCGCTTCATAGCAAACAGTTTGCAGCCGAAGGAGGTTGATTTCTTGCTGACATTGTGGAAAGAGGAAGGGGAAGGATTGCGAGCATACGCCCGACGGTACTGGGAGGCCTACAACGAAATTGACGAGTGCAGCGAGCAATTGGCTATGACCTAGTTCAAGATCGGCCTTCCCAGGGAGCACAGTTTACGACAATCCTTGATGAAGAAACCAACCCTCACCATACAGGAACTGATGTTGAGGATCGAGCGCTATGCGCGGTTGGATGAAGACACGCCCCAGCCAGCATCGGCGAAGGTCGGCGTTGCTGCAGAGAAGGCAAATAAGAAGGATGCTAAGAAACTCCGACCAGAAGATGGCAACAGGGGAAGAAGGATAACAGAGGGGGTCTATACAGTCTTTAAAGACCCCATCTATAAGATATTGCCTCAGATCCGCGACAAGCTATTTTTTAAGTGGCCGCCAAAGTTAGGAGGAGACCCCGCAACCCGAGACCAGAAGAGGTTTTACTCCTACCATCGCGAGAAGGGGCATAAAACGGAGCAATGTCGGCATCTCAAGACCCATTTGGAGGATTTGGCCAAAGCTGGCCATCTCGACCAATTTATTGATCGGGAAAAGACGAAGAAGGAGGCCGAGAAACCTCGGGTAGAGGACGCGGCCCAGAAGGAGACAGAGGTAAGGCCGGTCCGGGTAATCAATGTGTTGCACGGTTCGGCTGCATCAAGAACCGTCGACCCACATAGATACCGGGCCGAGATGCAAAAGGCTGCACACTTGAGGGAAGTAATGCAGATACAACCACCCAGCAAGAAAACTAAGATTGGCAACTGCCATACGCCCATTGCCTTCACTGACGAAGATCTCGTCGGAGTACAGACTCCTCATAATGACGCCTTGGTGGTCACGTTGAGAATGACGGACTTTGATGTTAAAAGATTGCTCATTGACCAGGGGAGTTCATCCGAAGTTATGTACTACAGCCTGTTCAAGAGACTGCAACTTAAGGAGTTCGACCTCCAACCATCACTTAACCCATTGGTCGGATTCAGCTCGGATCCTGTTTGGCCCATGGGGAAGGTGACGATTCCGGTAACAGCCGGAGGAATCACATTGCAAACGGAATTCCTGGTGGTTAACGTACCCTCCCCTTACAATGCCATCATGGGACGAACCTGGTTGCACCTCATAAAGGCCGTCCCTTCTTCCTACCATCAATTACTTCGATTTCCGACCTCTGCTGGAGTTCGGGAAATCAAGGGAGACCAAGTAGCTGCCAAATAATGTTTCCTAACAGAATGTGCGACAAAGACAAAGCCTGAGAAAATGCAGATGATGGAGCTGCATGAAGACACCCCTACTATCGATGATGTGGGACAGACACCTGAGAACAAAGCTGTGGAAGACCTGAAAAAGATATACATTGATCAACAGGGAGACAAATACTTCGTCATTGGCACCTCTTTGTCCAAACAAGAGGAAAAATCCCTGATCGAGTTGTTGACAAACTTCTTGGAAGTGTTCGCCTGGACCCATTATGACATGCCTGGGATCGGCGCCGATGTCGCTTGTCATTGACTGAATGTTAACCCAAGTTGCCAACCTGTTGTCCAAAAGGGGAGAAGGGCGGCTACCCAGCATGTGGACGCTGTCTTGGAGGAAACATAGAAGCTTTTGGAAGCTGGAGCAATTCGGGAAATCAATTACCCAAGCTGGTTATCAAATACAGTGGTCGTAAAAAAGAAAGACGACAAGTGGAGGGTCTGTGTGGACTTCACTGATCTCAACAGGGCATGCCCCAAGGATCCATTCCCCCTCCCCAAAATTGACCAGCTTGTGGATGCAATCGCCGGCTTCGGGAGGATGAGCTTTTTGGATGCTTACCGAGGATACCATTAGATCCCGCTCCACCCCGATGACCAAGAAAAAACGGCCTTCATCACTCCAAGGGGTATCTACTGCTACAAGGTTATGACCTTTGGTCTGAAGAACGCCGGAGCCACATATCAGCGATTGGTCACAAAGATGTTCAAGACGCAGCTCGGCAAAACTATCGAGGTCTACATCGATGACATGGTGGTAAAAAGCAAACTGAGCGACACCCACTTGGCAAATCTACAAGTGGTACTTTGCATCTTGAAGGAGTACAAAATGAGGCTAAATGCTTCAAAATGCGTCTTCGGTGTCAGCTCGGGTAAATTTCTGGAGTTCTTGGTCAGGCATCGAGGCATTGAAGTAGATCCACGGCAGATAAGTGCGATCCATAGCATCCATGCCCCAAAAAATGCCAAAGAAGTATAAAAACTAACTGGAATGGCCGCAGCCCTCAACAGGTTCATCAGCCACTCATCGGATAGGTGCCGATCGTTCTTCCAACTCCTCAAAAAACAAGAACGGTTTGAATGGACCCCAGAATGTGACTCGGCCCTTGCCGATCTAAAGAAATATTTGACCCAACCACCCTTGCTCTCCACCCCCCTTCAGTACAAGGAACTCTTCCTCTACCTCGCAGTATTGGATCATGTGGTCAGCGCCGTCCTACTAAGACAAGAAAACCGGCAACAGTTACCAGTCTACTATGTCCGCAAAACCCTCCTCGGAGTAGAAAGCAGGTACCTACCCCTTGAAAAGTTGGCACTGGCATTGGTCGTAGCATCCCGTAAGTTGGTGTATTACTTCAGAACTCACACCATCAATGTCCTCACCAACCACCAGCTCAAACCTCTTCTAAGGAAGGCCGACTTCTCTGGAAGATTGGCAAAATGGGCCATGAAACTAGGAGAATTTGATATCAAGTTTCAACCCAGGTCGGCAGTAAAAGGGAAGGTTCTTGCAGATTTTGTTGCCAAATTCTCTGTTGAGCTGCGGCCAGAAATAGAATAAACCCTAGTAACTGCCCAACCACACAACGAATTCCCCCTGGATCTTTGGGAAACAACTAATCATTGGCAACTCTATGTGGATAGAGCTTCCAATGACCGGGGGGCAGGATCAGGCATTGTACTCATCACACCAGACGGGCTAACCATCGAACAAGCCATCAAGCTCGAATTTACTGCCTCAAACAATGAGTTTGAATACGAGGGCTTGCTCGCTGGAATTCGTCGAGCCATTGAACTTCGGATTCCTGAGATCGTCATCTATTCGGACTCTCTGCTTGTTGTAAACCAAATTAGAGGAGAGTACGCAGCAAAGAACGATAGAATGACGTAGTACCTAGCAAAAACCAAGGAACTGCTCGGCCAATTCAAAAGCTACAAATTTCGACAAATCAGCCGAGACAACAACTCACATGCGGACGCTTTGGCAACCTTGGCCACGGCCCTGAAGTCTAGATAAAAAAGAACGATCAATGTGGAAACCCTTGCCAAACCCAGCATCTTTCAAGAGGAAGAGGAAGCTTTAATAGCAGAACAACTGGGACCATCATGGATGGATCCAATCATCTCTTACCTCGACAAAGACGAACTACCAGAAGATAAGGCCGAAGCTCGGCGAATCAAACATACATCTCTGAGATATTGGTTGTCACCAAGTAAGGAGCTCTACAAGCATTCCTTTACAGGCCCATATTTGCACTGCGTCCATCCGGACCAAGTATAGGGCGTCTTGTTTGAAATCCATGAGGGGATATGTGGAAGCCATGTCAGCAGAAGATCAATAGCACACCGAGCCATTTCACAAGGATACTGGTGGCCTTACATGCAAAAACATGCGGCCCAGTACGTCCTAAAATGTGACAAGTGTTAGAGGTTTTCCCTAATCATCCACCAGCCAGCCAAAGACTTTACAACCATCACCAGTCCGTGGCCTTTCGCCCAATGGGGACTGGACATTGTCAGACCTCTGCCCCGAGCTCCGAGCAACAAAAGGTTCCTTATCGTAGCGATTGACTACTTTACCAAATGGGTAGAAGCAGAGCCTTTGTCAACCATTAGGGAAATCGATGCCAAAAGGTTCGTGTGGAAGAGCATAGTCACGAGATTCGGGTTGCCCCGTGCCATTGTTTCAGATAACGGCACCCAGTTCGATGGCAATATGTTCAGATCGTTTTGCGAAGGATTGGGGATCAGAAACCATTACTCAACGCCGGCCTACCCCTAATGCAACGGGCAAGGTGAGATTTCAAACAAAACCATGCTTAACGGAGTCAAAAAATGACTGGAGAAGGCCAAAGGGAAGTGGACGGAGGAGCTACCCAACGTTCTATGGTCCTATAGAACAACTCCAAGGAGGTCTACCGGCGAAACCCCGTTCTCCTTGGCATACGAGGCAGAAGCAGTCATCCCTTTGGAGGTCGGACTGCCAACTATAAGATCGGCAGCTTTCAACTCGGGTCTCAACGACCAGGCAATTGCAAAAGACCTTAATCTTGTTGAAGAAAGAAGGGAGGCAGCCTTGATCAGACTCGCGGAATATCAGCGACAGCTAAGATGCTCCGACAACAAATGTGTTCGCCCGAGAAACTTTGCTCCTAGCGAGCTGGTCTTACGAAAAGTGTTGGGGGCAATCAGGAACGTGGCAGATGGCAAGCTCGGCCCAAACTGGGAAGGCCCTTACAGAGTGGCGTCTCAGGTCGGCATCGGCGCATATAGATTACAGACCATTGAAGAAGGAAGACAATTGCCGCGAACCTGGAATGCAAGCAACTTGAAGAAATTTTACCAGTAGTGTAAAGCTTCGTGCAATGTAACAATTCATCAGGTGTTTAAAGCTTTTTTGAAGAATCAATGAAAATTGATCAGAAACCATTACTCAATGTCGGCCTACCCCCAATGCAACGGGCAAGGTGAGATTTCAAACAAAACCATGCTTAACGGAGTCAAAAAATGACTGGAGAAGGCCAAAGGGAAGTGGACGGAGGAGCTACCCAACGTTCTGTGGTCCTATAGAACAACTCCAAGGAGGTCTTCCGGCGAAACCCCGTTCTCCTTGGCATACGAGGCAGAAGCATTCATCCCTTTGGAGGTCGGACTGCCAACTATAAGATCGGCAGCTTTCAACTCGGGTCTCAACGACCAGGCAATTGCAAAAGACCTTAATCTTGTTGAAGAAAGAAGGGAGGCAGCCTTGATCAGACTCGCGGAATATCAGCGACAGCTAAGATGCTCCGACAACAAATGTGTTCGCCCGAGAAACTTTGCTCCTAGCGAGCTGGTCTTACGAAAAGTGTTGGGGGCAATCAGGAACGTGGCAGATGGCAAGCTCGGCCCAAACTGGGAAGGCCCTTACAGAGTGGCGTCTCAGGTCGGCATCGGCGCATACAGATTACAGACCATTGAAGAAGGAAGACAATTGCCGCGACCCTGGAATGCAAGCAACTTGAAGAAATTTTACCAGTAGTGTAAAGCTTCGTGCAATGTAACAATTCATCAGGTGTTTAAAGCTTTTTTGAAGAATCAATGAAAATGAAGCTGTTCAAACAAACATACTCTGGACACTCTGTGAACTCACAAAAACCAAGTGTAAAAACTTGGTCCTGTCCAAGTTGGACAGGTCGGCCAAAGAAGGCCAAAGCAAAAACCAAGTGTAAAAACTTGGTCCTGTCCAAGTTGGACAGGTCGGCCAAAGAAGGCCAAAGCAAAAACCAAGTGTAAAAACTTGGTCCTGTCCAAGTTAGACAGGTCGGCCAAAGAAGGCCAAAACAAAAATCAAGTGTAAAAACTTGGTCTTGTCCAAGTTGGATAGGTCGGCCAATGAAGTCCACAACAAAAACCAAGGCAGATTCAGTAATCAACGTCAAGATAAGAGACAAAACGAACTTTTTCAAAGCCCAGAAAGAAAAAAGAAACATTTATGCCGACTTCTCCCCCGACTGCGAAATTGCCTCCGGCAAACCATCTACAATTTCTTCCACGTCCTTAGACGGTTTGACAGCAGCCTTCACTTTTTCAGCCCCCTCCTTCTCAGTAGCAGCTTTTTCAGCCGCGGCCTTTAAGTTAAGCTCTCGTTTGTATTGGACATTAGCTAGCACTTTCTTTTGACAAACCCGTCTTCAGTGGTGTTGAAGAAGTCCGGACAAAGACCCCAAACGTCAGAAGCCTTATCCACTTCTGCAACGACAAGGGCACCGTTCCAACCCTGTCGGAATATGGAGCACTGAGGTCCATCATTTCTTGGGCCAATCGATTGGCCCCCCTTTCTTCACCCCTCTTCAGTGCGGCCTCTTCCTCCACCTTCAGCTTGGTCACTTTGGTGTTAAGAGCCTCGACCTCCGCATTGGCCTTATGTAGATCTACGGACTGCACATCGAACTTCTTTTCAAGATCGGTCAGTTCCTTGTCTCTCATCTCAAAATTGGCCTTCATCAACAGAAGCTCGGCGGAAGCCTGTTCAGCCTGCTTCTTGAAGGTAATCTGGTCCTTATTGGCACCGATCCATTCCTCCTTTAGTCGGCCGTGCTCTTCAATAAGTTCTTGGTGCACCTCGGCGAGCTTCTGAAAGCGTGTCATCCCTTCCAAGGAATTCAGGCAACCCTAAAACAAGAGAAAGACGTGTTAAAACAATTGATCAGGAAAGCCCTTGAAATGGAAAAGATTGAATGACGATTTACTAGTAGTGAATCATGGAAGGCTCCCATAAAAACGACCGCATCACTGGCCTCGCCCAACTTTGCCATATCTTTTTTCTGGAGAATGCTCTTTATGACGCCGAAGGCTACCTCGGCCTGCTCGATCATCGAATCAGTTGTCGAGAGAGGTCGGCCTAGAATATCAGGCGTAATGGTCACAGTTTCGCTAACCTCGTCCACTATGCCTTTTCCTTTCTGCTTTTTTGGCGCTGGAGTTGGAGGGGTATCCTCGAACCTCCTTTTCTTCTGTTGCCGAGTCTCTGGCCTCTGTTGCACGGGAGGGACTTTCTCCACAGGAGTTATCACCAGCTCGGCTGGAGGAGTTTCGGTGGAAGTGGTGGCGGCTGACCTCAGCGGCTGGCCGGCAGCGGCAAACATTCTCTCCCTCAGACTCATGCTGACTTCTGCATCGGGGGGCGGAGTAGAATCCTGTGTTCTCGCTGGAATCTTAACTCGGCGGTCGGGAACAGTGTACGAAGATGAAATTGACGCCGAGCTGTGGGACTTGGATCGCGCTTCGTGTCGTTCTTCACCAACAGGCTCCGATGGAGGGGCAACCGCGACTGTCACACCCATAGGACTGCGCTCCCTTTTGATCGCGATGCCGGTAGGGATCTCCTCGAAATCTCCCTCGGCACCTTCCTTCGCCAACCTCGCGAGGGTACTCTTAGGAACACCCGTCTCGGCAGTAAAAGTCGAATATTGCAGCGGGTAGGAGAGCAAAATGTGTGCAACCCGAGCGACGTATTTTAGTCGACCCTCGCCGACGTAGTTCAGAACCTTGTTGAGGTCGTTAGAGTTGACTAACCAGTCGCGTGCTTTCAACTGCTTCCCCGTGTCTGCAAAAATTCGAGAGTCAGATTTGATGCACATCAAAATTTAAAATGGTGCACAGTATGAGAGATCGACATCAAACCTAGTTCAACGGGCTCTCTAGGGCATCGAATCGCCGGTCTATCCTTCTCAGGAACGTTGCCAAACTCCCATCGACCGGTTACACAAACCCTAACGTCGTCGACGCCCTTCCCCTTGGAAGGCAGATGTCGCCCTCAGATTTTTTGCACTCGAGGAATACTCACACAAACGAGAAAACTCGTTAGAACTCACCCTCCTAGAAGAATGAGTGCGACTAGGTTTGAATTGAAAATTGATTTGAATAAAGGGCTTTTGAAAAAAGTTTGGAGTCGCCACCTAACTTGATTAAGGTGAGTTAGGTCACCTAAAAACTAAGCATAGTCCGAAAACTACACTTAAGGTTTTTGGAAAACGATTTTGAAAAATACCACCTCAAGAGAGGGTTTTTAAGAAAAACAGGTTGTTTGGCAACCTTTAGAAAACATTTAGCCTTTTTTAGAAAAATAACTCCGTTTGATCTTTGAAATCAGTGATCCTAGGTTCGGAGGTTGGTTACGTGTAGGGAAGACGTACTAAGCCATCACCCTACCCCGCCCTTTCGGTACCTACATGTCAATCTACCTTAGATTCACCTATGAAAGTCTTTAATTAACCCATGTCCAATCCTATCCCCTTTGAAAAACAACGTTTGAAAACTAACATGATGCATGATATGCAAGTGCAGAATAAGAGAGAATTGAAAAATAGATTTGGAAATAAATTTGAAAAGAATTTGATTTGAAAATAGATTTGAAGAGATGAAATTTGAAATTGGAAAGTTTGAAAACTTGGAAATAGGAATTTGAAAATATAAATTTTGAAATTGAAATTTTGAAAATTGATTAGAATTTGAGATTTGAAAGATGTGGAGACCGCACCCATGAGGGTGGAATTGAAGGTTTGAAAAGTGTTGTGACCGCACCTATGAAGGTTGCCTACGTATCCCTTTGGGGGAATTAGGTCAGTCGTAGTTCGGACCGGAGTCTAATTGATAAGAGATTGATTTGAAGAGAGAGAGATTGGATTGGAAGAAAGAAATTGAATTGAAAATTGGATTTGATTTGATATTAGAAAAGGAGATTGGAAATTGAAATTTTGGAAAAGATTAGACTTTGATTTGAAAAGATAAATTTGGACTTGTTTTGGAAAAGAGAAGGTTTAAGAAAACCTAGACTTAGGAAAGAGAAGAGACTTAGGAAATATTTGACTTGGCTTGGAAGATTTGGAAAGATTAGATTTTAGGAGATGTTCGAATTAGGAAAGGTCTGATTTAGGAAAGTTTCGAATTAGGAAAGTTTCATTTTTGGAAAGTTTTCAAATTAGGAAAGTTTTGAATTAGGAAAGTTCGGAACTTAAGCAAGTTTCAACTTAGGAAAATTTTGAAAATTGGAATGTTTTGAAATAGGAAAGTTTTGAAAATTAGAAAGTTTCGTTTCAAGAAAGGTTTTGAAATAGGAAAGTATTGAGGTTTAGGAAAGTTTTCACTTTAGGAAAGTTTTGAAATGGGAAAGTATTGAATTTAGAAATATTTTGAATTAGGAAAAGTTTAGTTTAAGAAAGACTTAGAATTTATAAAGTCTTAACTTAAGAAAGTTTTAAATTTAGAAAGCTTAGAATTTTAGAAAGATTTGAGATTTAGAAAGTTTAAGATTTTGAAAATTTTAGAGTTTTTTAGAAAATCTTGAGGTTAGGAAAGGTTTGAATTTGGGAAAGGTTTGAAAACTTGGATTTGAAAACTTAAGTTTTGAAAAGGGGTAGAATTAGGAAATGGTTGAATTAGGAAAGATATGGAAGTTAAGTTTTAAAATTTAGGAAAGATTCTTATGTTCAAGTTTTGAAAACTTAAGATTTAAGAAAGTAGAAGATTAGGAAGGAGTTGAATTAGGAAAGATTTAGATTAGGAAGGGTTAAGATTCCTATTTCCTAAAACAAGAGATTGGATTTTGTTTCTAAAAGTGAAGATTTGATTTTGTTTCCAAAAACGGGGGATAGGATCTAGTTTTCTAAACGGGATATTAGATTTGGTTTCCTAAAGGGAAGATTTGATTTGGTTTCCTGAAGGGAAGATTGGAATTGACAAGGATTTGGAAAGGGAGGTTTTAGAAACCCTAGATTTGGAAGGCTATAGTTTTGACGTAAAAAGAGGTTTTGGAAATATGTATAGTTTGGATGTGAAAACAAGAGGTTTTGGAAACCTAGGTCTTAAGGCAAGTTGAAAACCATGTTTTTTTGGAAAGAAAATTAGGGTTTCTTAATTGTGAGTTCTAGAGCTTGACTTGGGCTCTAAGGAAAGAGTTTTTGGAAAGTGCGTTTTTGGAAACAAAGATTTTGGAAGAAAATCCTAAAGAGGAGTTTTTAGAGGAAAGAATTTTTGGAAAGGATAGTTTTTGGAAAGAGATTTTTAAAGAAAAGGAGTTTTTGTAAAGTGTGTTTTTGGAAACGAAGGTTTTGAAAAGAAATCCTAGAGATGAGTTCTTAGAGGAAAGATTTTGGAAAGAGAGTTTTTGGAAAGATTTTTGGAGAGAGTTTTTCTAGGAAGATTTTTGGTAAAAGATTGTTGAAGAGAGTTTTTGAAAAGATTTTTGGGGAAGGTTTTTAGAAAGAGAGCGTTTTGGAAAGGAGTTAAAAAAAGGGAGTTTGGAAAAATAGATTTTTGGAGGGAGTTTTTGAAAATAACTTTGAAGAGGAGAGTTTTGGGAAAGTATATTGAAAGAGATTTTTAGGAAGGGATTTTTGAAAAGAGAGCTTTTTGGAAAGTATGAAAATGTCTCACTTTCCTAAAACGATTATAGCCATAAGAGGGCTAGAACCACTTTAAGAAAGTGGTTTTGGAAAACAATAAGATTTGAAAATATAGACCAAAAAGATCACTTTTAATGTAACACTTTCCTAAAGCAACCCTAGCCATGGAAAGGCTAGAATCACCTTAGAATTGTGGTTTTGAAAACAAATTTTTGAAAAAGAGATTTTGATGCAATTTTGAAAACGAGTTTGAAAACGGTTTTGAAAACGAGTTTGAAAACGAATTTTGGAAGATGCAAGACTATGATATGCACAATGCAATTTGGGGTCGTGAACATACAAGGCTAAGGCTTCACCACATAATCAAGGGGGCCGAACCCACGTGGTCTCCGATTAGACTAAAAGAAAGCCCCCGACACGGTGACTCTCTAATAGCCCAATCCTACACATGGACCGGGAATCCCCTTATTTCAAGCATGCAAAGAAAGGGGGGAAAGAGATGGGGGATTAAAATAGAGAAAACCCAAGTGGTTTAGGAGAGAGAAGAGAGAGGGGGGGAAGTACGGAAATTTAAATAGGGAGCTTACTGTATGTCTTGTTATTTTGCGCGCCTTGCTTTCTTCGGTCTTCGGTCTTCGTCTTGATCTTTGTCTTCAATCTTCAAGAGTTGTCTTCAAGCTTTAGATGACAGCTCTTCAAGTCTTCAAAGAATGGTTGAAGGCTAGTGTATGAGTGTGTGGGAGTGTATAAGTGTATAGGAGGCTAGAGTTTGTGTATGGTGGCTAGGGTTTGGAAAACCTAAGGAGGCTAGGGTTTAGGAGGTGCTCGAGCTCTGTATATCGAAATATATGATTTTTAGGTTGAATTTGCGGATCCCTTTCACGTTGAATAAGGCTTTGTATTTATAGAAGTTGGACAACACTGGCGCCACTAAGAGTGGCACCAGGCCATTTTTTGGCTTGGCGCCAGCCATTTAGGAAATGTTTAAGGTTGGCAAGCAACGTATCTTTGACTAGATTTGGGCACATGTACTAGTGACTACCATGCAATTTTTAGCCTGACTTCACTAGGAGTGACTCCGGAAAGTCTGGGAATGATTTGAAAGAGCCGAGAATGACTCGGAAGGGCGAAAAAGAGAAAGAACACTTAAAATAGTGTCCTGGAGGTATTTGACTTGAGAAATGAGGATAAGATGGGTCGGAAAGGTTGACCGGGCCCTTAGGGACAAAACGGTCAATCGGACCGGGAAAGTGCCGGGACGGACTCAAACTGTCCCGGAAGAAGACTTGGGATCTGGAAACATTATTTAGAATGTTCCTAGAGGTTGCCGGTTTGATTCCCAGAGCCGGCGTGGTCGAAAAAGGAGACCGGTCCACCAGGGGCAAAATGGTCATTTCGCACCGGGTTGGCCGGAATTGACTCGGAATGATCCGGAAAGGTAAAAGGAGGTTGAGAACACTATAAAAAGTACTCTCATGAGGTTACCGGTTTGATACCCAGAGCTGGTGTGGTCGAAAAAGGAAACTGGCCCACAAGGGGCAAAACGGTCATTTTGTACTGGGTTGGCCGGAACTGACTCGGAATGATCCGCAAAAGGTAAAGGAAGGTTGAGAATACTATAAAAAGTATTCTCGAGGGGTTACCGATTTGATACCTAGAGCCGATGTGGTTCCCGGGGCACTCGGATGCCTAGGGGCAAAATGGTCATCTTGACCGGAAAGTCTCGGAAAAGGTCCAAAGGGCAATTTGGTCATTTTTCACCGAAGTGGGCTAACAGATATTGGTGTTGACCTGGGTTTTGAGTGTTTCTGCCACTCTAACGGCAGTCATCGCGACTCAGGGGTTTGTTGGCAATTCCCTGTATCGACCTATTTGCGAGTATTTCCGCTACTCTAACGGTTTTGTGAGTAGTTTCGCTACTCAGACTGTCTCAAGGAATAAACTGTCTCGAAAGAGGGATTGAAAAGGGGACTTATCGTATCCGAAGAGACGTGCCTAGATTGGAACCTTCTCGAGGAATAAACTGTCTCGAGAGAGGGATTAGAAAGGGGACTTATCATCTCCGAAGAGACGTGCCTGAGATTAGAACCGTCTTGAGGAATAAACTATCTCGAGAGAGGGATTGAAAAAGGAATTTATCATCTCCGAAAAGACGTGCCTGGGTTGGAACCGTCTTGAGGAATAAACTGTCTCGAGAGAGGGATTGGAAAGGGGACTTATCGTATCCGAAGAGACGTGCCTGGATTGGAACCTTCTCGAGGAATAAACTGTCTCGAGAGAGGGATTGGAAAGGGGACTTATCATCTCCGAAGAGACGTGCCTGAGATTAGAACCGTCTTGAGGAATAAACTATCTCGAGAGAGGGATTGAAAAGGGGACTTATCATCTCCGAAAAGACGTGCTTGGGTTGGAACCGTCTTGAGGAATAAACTGTCTCGAGAGAGGGATTGGAAAGGGGTCTTACCGTCTTCGAAAAGACGTGCCTAGATTGGAACCATCTCGAGGAATAAACTGTCCCGAGAGAGGGATTGGAAAGGGGACTAATCGTCTCCGAGGAGACGTGCCTGGAATCGTCTCGAGGAATAAACTGTCTCGAGAGAGGGGTTGGAAAGGGGTCTTACCGTCTCCGAAAAGATGTGCCTAGATTAGAACCGTCTCGAGGAATAAACTGTCTCGAGAGTGGGATTGGAAAAGGGACTTATCGTCTTCGAGAAGACGTGCCTGGAGTGGAACCGTCTCGAGGAATAAACTGTCTCGAGAGAGGGATTGGAAAAGGGACTTATCATCTCCGAAGAGACGTGCCTGAGTTGGAACCATCTCGAGGAATAAACTATCTCGAGAAAGGGATTGGAAAGGGGTCTTACCGTCTTCGAAAAGATGTGCCTGGATTGGAACCGTCTCGAGGAATAAACTGTCCCGAGAGAAGGATTGGAAAGGGGTCTTACCATCTTCGAAAAGACGTGCCTAGATGGAACCGTCTCGAGGAATAAACTGTTTTGAGAGAGGGGTTGGAGTTGGAATTGGAAAGAAACAATGCCCCTAAGGGCATTTTGGTCATTTTGCCTCTATTTGGGCCTGGTGGGCCCGCGAAGCGATGGACAGACAGATTTGGACTTAGAAAATTTGTTTCGGTTGGAATATGCCCACAATGACTTGAACACAAATCTGGATGGAGTGTAGACTGCCGAGCGGTAAAAAATGGGGTGCTTACAGCAGTCACTTCACTAACTCTAAGGACTTCTTTACAGCCCGGAGGTAGACTTTGTAACAACCTCCGACTTTACAAAGAGTGTAGCAGTAGTCCAGTTCGGCGAGGCCCAGATTCACACCCAGGCGCCGATTTATTTCAAGCATGCCGAAAAAGATCCTATACACGTTTGATGCTAACTGGGAGGGCGATACTTTCTTTTTTACTATGAACTTATGAAGAAGAGGGTGTAGGGGAAACCTAAGTCCCCCCTCTACGATGGCAATGACTGGGAATGGCACCCCCTTTTCGGTTTCGCCCATACAGTAGTCATTGGGATCGACCAGCTCTAAGCCGAACTCGTCTGGGATATCAAACCTTGCCTTGAACGAAGTAAGGGCCGACGGGCCATCTAGCATTTTACGAAGATGGGATGCCATCGGGGGACAGCCGTCAAAACGCAGAAAATACAGTGAAGAGCAAAAGAGTTACGGACTCGAAAAACACTTACAGTGGTGAGTGCCGAGACAGCCGACGCACACGCTACTTAAAAGGCAAGGAAGAATCGAGTGTTTTTCGATTGAATAGGGCATCCCTCTTTTATACACACCAGAGCCGTCGGTTCATGCGTGGGAAAATGACGTTAATCATGACGCTCTGCCGAAGCTCACATCGGTCGTCGATTCAATAACGCCCCATCAATAAATCTTTTAAAGTCCCTGCCATCCTTGCGGCACGACGACCGTTCTAGCCCTTGGCCGTTTCGGGAGCCAAAACGACACAAAGGCTAGGGGGCAATTGTGGGGGAATATTCCACAGCCCAACCCAATAGACGAAGCCCAATATATGCGGATTAAAGTCTGGGCTGCGTGGCGGCCCAGAATCAGAATTAAGAAACGGGCCGACCCTGACTGCCGACCTGCTCCTCGCCATGGCCCAAACCGCTGAAAGCGAGCCCAAACTGCTAGCGGTCTTCGAGCATTAAATGCAGCGTTGACTCGCATTAAATGCGTGGGTGGCTGCCCACGCAACGTCGACGTGCATGTCCGGTCAGCCGGAATCCCTAGCGGCGATGCGCCAGACCTTGTAAGTGGTCAGGCGGCGTCAATGATGGAGCTTACCCAGCAGGCCATGAGTACCTGCTTGTAGGACACAGCCGAGCACACTATAAGTGCCCAAGGCGTCAAGGGCCAGGTATGGACGATTAACTCAAAACATTCACAACTCTCATTGATTCCCATTACGATTAAGCTTGCTAACTTAATCTTCGAAGTGTGCTCGGCCCTTCAAGGGTCGACCCATTCTAAACGTCCTCTTTTGCAGGGAGTTTGGATTCATTCATTTGGGCCTGAGCGTTCGGCCCAGTCTTCCCGAAAAATCCCACTTACAAGTATTAATAAGAAGTGATAAAAAATGATATGTTTGCCATGATATTAGTAAATATACACAATTCATGAGTTATACTAATTTTTTTTATAATTGATAAAATCGAATAAGTTTAATGGTCAATAATTATACTATTATAATTATATATTAAGTATAGAATTAATAATATACTAAAATTATATCTTACTATTAATCAATTTTTTTTCAAAAGTATAATACGTAAAATATTTAATACATGTACTATACAGTCCAATTAAACAAAAACGAGTATTTTTCATTAGGTTCTAGACCTGGACAGAAAATGAAATTTTTTTATTTATACATATGTATGGGTATTATACATGAATACTACGAGTATTTACTAACTAGATTAATTTTGATTCCAGTATTTTCTCTCCTCATTGTCTCTCTCCCTCGCGCTAATTCCCATTCATACCTCTCCCTAATTTAACTCTTATATTTTCTTTTTATAAAAAATATATAAAAAAAAATCTTATATCTCTTGTATCTTTTTATTGGAGGTATGATCCAGCATATCATGCGCGTGCACCTTTTAATGTCCAAGGGTTAGAAAACAAGAACTCTACGTAATTAGAAAAGGAGAAATTAGGACTTTTGTTAATCTCAATTATTAAAATTTTAGTTTATTTTGATCCCAAATTTTCTTTTGTGGCTCTCAACATAAAAGCTGACAACTTGGTATCAATGCTATTGCTCTAAACCGCTTAAAATTAAAATGCTTGAAAAGAGAGTACTACTCAAACACCCAATATTTCCCACAATAGAAGAGAACAATCCAAAAATAGCCTCTGCAAAATAGTACACATAACCAATACAAACAATCACCCACAGTGCCTCTGAATACTAGGATATGAGTAGCCCAGATAATTTTGCAAATATTGACCACTTCACCAAAGCTCCGTCATAACTTTAAAGGGATTAATGATCATCAATAATTAGGCTAAAAAGAAAATAATATTAAGCATCTACCACTGTAATTTTCAACCTTGGATGATTAATACATCTCTTTCATGATGTTGCCACTGATAGCCATCAATTTCCATATTGTTGCCACCAACTATATATTCTATGTTCGCCCCATGGAAATTAACCCAATTGTCCTTCATACTGTCTAATACATAAATAAACTATATCCATAATCTTATAAAAAAAATATTCGGCATGACATAAAAAACGTTGAGTAGTATCCAACAAATAAGGGTTGGATTAGGTGGTGAAAATTTTTCCCTTTCCTTTCTTTATAAGAAATGTAGAGGAGGAGAAACCTAACCCATATCATACTTTTCTCTGTCGCTTTGACAACCACGACCAACTTGACTTTAATCGAGCACTTTACTCGGTAACCCTAAGTGAAGTTTACTCAAAATGGTGCAAGAAACTCATTGAGGCGATTCAGTCGTTGACAATTAGAGTCGGGTGTTAGTTTCATAGTGAAGACTTTGCTTATCAATGGTTATGTTGAAAAATGGAGCAGTCTATCCCTTGTTAGAAAATGAACCAAATCTAACTACTCACTGAGGAAATAAGGGGCAGCATTTGATTTCTGCCTTTCTTTAACTCTGAGCACTAATTGTTCGTCCTTTTGCTTATTCAAATCAACCTACTTCTATTTGCAAGTGGATTGAACATTGTTGTCATCAGTCTGATCTCTACCTGGAATTACTATATGTAAATTTTTTTATCAGAGCAAAGGCTTTTTAATTCTCAAAAGCAAGCTATGAGGATGTAATTCAGGTGCTTACGTATATACACACACATATATATATATATACTTGCGTATATGGGTTTCTTTCTTTCTTTCTAAAATGAATCTTCGTTAAATTTGTCACATCTAAGACAGTATTTCTATCTTGATTTTACAAGCCGGCAATGCAAAGTGTGAATAAAAGCTTTAGATAATCTTCATGTCTGGATGTTAGAAAAATTATTTAGTACTTCAGGAGCATCACATTATCCTCCGTACTTCACATCTCATAAAGTGGTGAATTTCATTGTTAGGTGTGTCAGGTAAAAGACTCATTCCATATGAGAGGAGGAGTATGGATACATAGTGCTTCAAGAATATTGAATAATTTCTTTTACTACGTCATCAGGGAAAGCTAAAAATACCTATGGTACTAGACAACTTATGGTAGACTTCAACAACCCAGTTGACAAGCACCTTAGGAATCTAGATCCATAGAACAATTATAATCCTATCTCATAACCAAGCAGATGCTAGGTCTGAGATTTTCTGGTACTGTCCATCCGCTGCTTGGAAATGGTAGAGGAAAAGGAGAGGAAATGAACAATGAAAAATCAAGAAAGAGATATTGAAAAAGTAAAAACTTCTATGTTTTCCATATATTTTCTTTCCCTCCATATGTTTTGTTTTATGGCAAAAATAAGAAAAAAAAATGATCTCTGGCATTTTCTTTTTCTTTCCTCACTAAATCCTTGAAGCAAACAATGCCTCAATGATTGTGAATGACAAACAGATCCGGTCATAGCTTCTCGAGTTATCACCAATCATGGATGTCCGATTTGTACCACAAATTACAGGGAAAAAGAGACCTTCAGCTAGAAAGCACCTTCTCCTTCAAAGAAAACATCTTCTCGTACTTGGGTTAATTTCAAGATCGGACTCTTATGATACACCATGCGAACTCAGGCTCTCTCTCTCTCTCTCTCTCTCTCTCTCTCTCTCTCTCTCTCTCTCTCTCTCTCTCTCTCTCTCTCTCTCTCTCTCTCTCTCTCTCTCTCTCTCTCTCTCTCTCTCTCTCTCTCTCTCTCTCTCTCTCTGTTTGAAGTGGGTGACGCAGGTGGCAAAGGACTCCACAGTCCATTGTTTTTTTGATATTGTTGTTCTTGTATAACTCTAATTTTGTTTTATGCATAAAATGACTGTAAAAAGTATAGAAGGGATTGTCGAGAAATTACTATAAAGAATTTTGAGAACTAAATAATTGAATTAAAATAACATCAATTAGTATGAGAATATATTTTTCCTTTCTCTAAAGGCCACGTAAGACGCACAAGACTTTTGGTTGTCAATTGCATAAACTGAAGCTTACAGGATAATATTGCAACAAATTAAAAGTACAGAGACTTAATTATTATAATTAAAAATACAAGTTTTGAAATGAAATTTGATATAAAATACAAGAGTGTTAAGTGTATTTTACCCTTGTTTATTTGTTGTGACTCTTATGAGACACCATGCTCTCTCTCTCTCTGGTGGCTGATGCATGTAGCAAAGAAGGACTGCACAGTCCATTGTTTCTTTGTTGTTGTTTTTCCTTTGCTTATCTACGTAATATATTATATTCAATAGGAGTATGTAATATGGGAAATAGACCAATATCATAAAATGATTACCATCACAAAAATATATACACGTACAAATTGTAAATTTTTGTCTGGTGCATACAAGTATATCCACAGATCGTATGTACGTATATGCTTATCAATATACCTACATCAGTATGGCAATACTCAAGGTAGTGCAGTACCTAACCCCCCTCAAATTAACACCATAACTAAGAAATCTCATGCATGAAGGGTTCGTCAAAGAGCAGATCAGGCCAATAGGAAGAAGCTCCACCCCCGTGGCTAGAAGTGCTGCTGGCATCTCCCGGGTGGCTTATCGAAGTCTCGCTCATCGGCAGAGGGCCAGAAGAAGATGGAGATGGAAGAATCCATGGAGAGTAAGGTGGGTTATCTCCTTGGCTGACCAGTGCTGCCATATCACTATTCAAAGGTGCTTGGAAACTGAAAGGGACTTGTGGGTCTGGCATATAGGGGGGGGTGGTGATGATGGGATCGTGGAGTGGTTGAGAACTTGCATTTTCAATGGAAAATAGTGGTTGATTCTGCAATACATGGGTTGAATTTAGAATTGGGTTTTGAATTGAATTCAATAAACTGAGAGCCTCTATGTCTGTAATGCTGTTTTGGCTACTACTAACTGAGGTTGCAGATTGCAGAAGGTATTGCAAGTATTGAAGCTTGGCCAATTGAGCAGCTTCTGCTTGTAACTTCACAGCTTGTTCAACTAATGGGGGTTGGTCGATGAGGTCCTTGAGGTTAGCCAGGGCTATTAGATGATGCAAGTTATCAAAGAGGTCAGATCTTGGCCTGTGGGTCATTGGATCAAAACCCATTTGAATCAGCTTCTTTTTTAAATGGGTGTTCCAGAAATTCTTGATTTCATTGTCTGTCCTCCCTGGTAGGTGCGTCGCAATTGCTGACCATCTTGTGAAAATGAAGAAGAAAACGGAAATTTCAATACCTAAACACATCAAATTAAGAGTAGTTCTATATATTTCATGAAGAACAAAAAAAGTTTTGGGAGAAGTTAATTACTTGTTTCCAAGGATGGAATGGAGATGCAGAATAGTTTGCTCTTCTTCTTGAGAAAACTTTCCTCTCTTGATATCAGGCCTCAAGTAATTTGTCCATCTTAGCCTACAGCTCTTGCCACATCTGTTAAGACCTGCAAAGGTACATGAAGTAACTGAGGAAACATCCATGTGAATGTTAGAGAGAGAGAGAGAGAGAGAGAGGTGAGTTTCTTTGTCGTCGTTTAGATTACCTGCAAGCTTGGGGAGAGCTCTCCAACTTCCATGACCATGTTCTTGGATGTACTCGACAAGCTTTTGATCTTCTTCAGGTGTCCACGGTCCTTTCTTCAGGCAATTCTCATCACTAGGGGACCGCTCCATCCTCTATATATTTCAAATTCCTTCTTTTGAGTTGATTTGGCGGCTGCCCTATGATACTACCAAATTAAACCAGCGCTTAGCGTATTTATATCCCAATCGCCTGGCTTTCTTTGCCTCATGCCCTTGACTAAAATGATTTGACACTTTCTCTAATTTGAGTATAACGAGACATGTCATTTTCTTTTCAGAAAATGACAAAAATATCCTACGCGCATTAACAGAAGGACGGAAATTTTTTTCAGTTTATGTTGGAGGAACTCTTGATACTGGTACGTATTAAAATTATATTATTAATTAGATAAGGATTTTTTTTAATTTAGATTGGAGGAATTCTTTTTACTTTGCATATGTGGTAGCACATTAAGTTGTCACGTATTAAAATTATATTAATAATTTTTTGAAACTTTTCCTATATTTTAGGCAACATTTATGAAATTGTCATATTGTAAAAGATAGTCAAATAACAAATATAAATATAAATAAATAAGCAAATTGTATGTTGCCATGCATGCGGCAGGAGAAATTCCTCCAACCTAGGTTGGATTACTTAAATTCTTTTTAAATTTTAGATATCATTCATGGAATTACTATATCTATAAAAAATAAATATATAAATGCATGACCAAATAGTATGCTGCCACATCCACAACGCAGTATGAGTTCCTACAACCCAAGTTGGAGGGAATTTATATTTTCAACGAATATATATATATATATATAGACAAACTGTCTTCATTGGTGTGTATCACATTGTTCTTTTGGCAACCTCATGTAATACACTACAGTTCTGCTGAAGATAAAACAAAAATAGAATCTATCTCCCATGAGCCTATTATACATTTTAATCCTACTCAATTGTTTCCTTATGATCAATTTTCTTGCCGTATATTCATTCGGATTACTATGTATATATACTTACATATATCATAAAGCTTTAGACACCCATTTTCCATTTACTGCAAGACATACCCCGCAATTCGCGTATTAAAAAAATAACAAAAAACTTCGACACTCATTTTGATTTATGAAGAAAGAGGAGGCTATAATTGTCTGTCCAGACTAAACAGAGTTAAGGCAGATATTAACTCTTAATCAAAGTGCCTCAGATGATGTAACACCTAGAGGCCTCCCTGCTAGTCAGACAAAGCTTTTTTCATGAATTGCACGCAACAAAGAGCTCCTTCGTCATTGATTGCATGGTTTTCAAATGACTGACGTGTTATGTGCAATACAGAACCCCTTAGAGAGAGTATGATCCCTGAGTATCAAACATTATACACCAACTAAATGACATGGACACTTAGCTTATACACACATATATACGTACATAAATCAGACACTCGTTACCTTTCTGTCTCCCAAACAATTGGGATTACTTCTTAAGAAGGTTCCAGGTGGGCCCAACTTATGTGTCATGCATCAGTCGGTATTTATTGGATAGGCTCGACTGGTACTAGACGGGTCTACTCCTTAATGCAGACCTAATCTTGCAACAAGTGATTGAAAGAGTTTTGCACTCAATACATACATTAGTACATACACTCAGAACCGTGCATTTTCCTAATGCAATCAAATTTGGTGTATCATTGTTCAAGTAGTATAATTTTTCTACGGGTAATGCTCTATATATATAAAAAATTCATACAAAATTTATTACTAGAATGATGTGGTTGAATGATAGCAATTTATTTAATAACAGAACACTTATTATAGTGATTTTTAATTATAAAAATTTAACTGTCATATCATTTTGGTGAAATTTTCTACATACTTTTTTATTTGTAAGAATAACATTTTTTTTTTCTACATTGTGCTGGTTTCCACATTCGTATTTAATGTCCGCCTAGGAGCCAAACTGTGAAACCAAACTTCAGGTCCTACAAAATGGCCAACTGGTGAGCATAATCCGATCGAGGTTAATTGTTCGGCTCGAGCGTAAGTTAGTCAAAGACAAAGAACACAACGTAAGTTTCTTGGAATGTCCTTTGCATTGCGTGTTTCTGTGCTGTTTATAAGCTTCAAGCAACCTAAGAATTTCAACCTGGCTGCCATTGGCCACTCTAGCCATGTAAGCAATATATACCCTTCGCTTCTGCTAGCCATGAAAGATTTTTCTACCTTAGACCGGTGATTATACATGGTGTGGTTACATAATTTGCCCCTTTGATCTGTTCAAACACATGCCAAACACATCTATAATTATATATACGTAAAAGACAAATATAAGACCACAAGAAAGCCTTGGGCCCCAGCAGGAGGGGCATATTACTAATGGAAAAAGACAGAAGAGGATGTGACCCATTTGACTTGAAGAGAGAGAGAGAGGCTGGTTAGAGGGGAGGTTGGTGAAGCCGGCGTCCTAAATCTTCACCAGTTTTTGGAAACCAATAAGGACGTGCTTCTCAGTTTGATAATAATGCAATGCATCAATTATATACTTTACTGGCTTGTTTCTTGTTCTTTGACAGATTTTCTTTGTTTCAAGCAATTTTTTCATACCCAGAGAGTGAATTGATGTGTTAAACCTACTTGCACGCTAATTTTTCTCAGTCCAACCTTCATATGTCAATATAAGAAATTATGAGGAGTGGAGGTGGGAAAAACGAATGCAGAACTAGAAAACACATCCTAGATAATGAGAAGGATAGAAGGAAGCTCTAGTACTCCACCACAGTTGTCCTAATAAAATGAAGTGAAAGAATAATGTTACAAAGAGAAAAAAGAGAGCCAGTCTTTTATTTATTTTTATTGCTATAAGCTTTCAAGTGACTATTTTTTTGAACTTTTGTAAGGTCATCGTCCACATGAACTATGTATAAATTTTATACATTACATGAATAACGACTAGCCATATAGGAACAAGATTTGAGATCTCATGTTTAGCACGAGAACTCATCAACTACTAGACCACCCCTGATGTTGATTGAGGGTCTTTCGTCTCTCTCTAAACAGCACTATGTCACAATGGCCATTATCTAGGTCAGGGCATTTTTGTTATTGTCCTAAACTGCAGGGCTGGTTTGTCTAAACATGGTGATTACTTGATCATAAGCCAGCTTTGTCAAACTTATTTAAGCCTCAATATGTATATCACTTTTCCCATAGAGTCAAAGTAACAGCTAGACACACACAAACTATTGTTTCTACCCTTCTAGATCCTTTTTCCCTTTGAGGTTGAGAGAGAGAGAGAGAGAGAGAGAGAGATACTTCAAACAAGGCCTTTTTTGTCCGCCGGGTTGACATGATATATGACTCGAGCATAAAGAAGAAGTGATTTCAGGTGGGCTTTATTATGTCTTACTAGATATAATATTAGTTAATAAGTGTCAGCTAAACAACTGGTTCGCTTGCTTAAATGGGTTTCCACCCAATCCATCTAAAACCCAGACTGCGTCACCAACTTTCTATTGGCATCAAATTGCCACGTATCTCGGTTTATGTCCCTCCATCTCCATGCACATAACTAGTTGAAAATATAATCGGTTTCTTCTATGAGTTCAATTACCATTCAGTGTGCAATTGTGCATGTCCTTAAAATGATATATTAGCTTGCTTGTATATTAACAAATATATTATCATTTTAAAACCTTAGAAAGCCACAACTATTGTGAATGATCTTAATCGTTGGTAAAGTGTTAATTAACATGTACATATTTGTCACTAAAATTTGAATAATCTTGAGTAAGATTTACTGAAGAATTTTCAGGATTGCTATTTGCAAGTTTTTAGACTTCGTTATATATATCTAAGAATCCATATATTTGCTATAGAATCAGCTAACAAATTCTCTGTGAACGGAGAAACAAAGGCCATCTTGAAGATGGCGTTATTCTACTTACACCAAAGGCATAAATTTCTAATTTTCTCGTAATTCTTTCTTCCTTCTAAGTCCCAATTTGCCCAACTGGTTTAACATTATCAAATGCATACCGATCTCAACTGGTATCTTCAAGTGATTATGGCAAGACAAACCATAAGAACCTATGCTTTTCTTTCATGACGATTCAAACACAAATATACATACATATATGCATACAATATATATATATATATATGTTGATTTTGCTATGAAGAAAATGGAAGTGGGGACCGTTAAAACCCGGTCCCACCTGTAGGCTGTGGAGTAAAGACTGTAAGTCCTTCATAGATTACCTAATCAAAGACTATAAGGCTAGCATAAAGCGTAAGTAAGGTACTAACCAAAACTAATATGGTAATAATGAAGCCTAAGAAAACCAAATAATGTCGGCATTGAAAAGGGCCTAATTCATTGCATATGCCTCCTTGTATATTTTCAATCAAAATCCTTCAACTTTAGGGAAGAGAAAAATCTCTCTAAGCGAACTCATATCGTCGACGTTTTCAAAAAGTGCCAGGAAAGGTTTTATGGGCACTTTTAAAACTTTTTCCAGCGTTTTGAGAAGTGTCGGCAAATTCCATTTTTGTAGTAGTGATATAGACTCCCCGGAAATGTCCATTGCATGCAAATAAATGTGAAGGACATGGTGTTGCATTCAAGATACCCTAAGCACTTGCTTACAGGTTTGAAATAAGCTAATTATTGTGGATCTGGGGCCTAAAACCTCTAATCATAATAAGGTATTTAGTTTTCTGAAATGTGATAGAAAAGACCGAACTAGACTAAAGTCTTCTCTCTGTTGCAACACTCAACTAAACCAAAAACAAAGAAGACAAACGGCCACGTCATAGGACAAGAACACAATTAGTTGAGGATAGAGAAATCAAGAAAACGAAATGTTCTAACTGATCTCTTTCCTTGTAGAAGATGGTAATCTTCGAATAGTTTAAAATGAAGCCGTTAGCTTTCAGTAACTTTCATTTCAGCTAAATGATGAAGACAGACAGTTACTTACTCTGGAACCTATTCAAGAGCTTGAAGATTAAAGAAATAAAAATTTTCAAGACAGCCTATCAAAGATGGTAATTCAAGTATTCAAAAACCTATGTATCTAAATCTTTGCTAACTTCATCGAATCTATTATCTTACGCTTTTAGTGACCGTTCATGTTCAACTGCTTGCTTTCTTGCTCAGGATAGATTCATGCGTCTGTATTTCTGACTCTAAACCGGCCGGTGCTGCTGAATCTATAGTTGAGATATAATAAGGACAACTTGAGGTTCTAGATAGCAAGACAAAGATTATATAATAGCATTCTTGAGCAGGATTCACAAGGAACTATCAAGATGTGTTGATTTCTAGCTATTTGCCTTTTTTTTTTTTTTTTTTGGCTGTTTGAGGACATGTGATGAATTAATTTTCTTGGAATTTTATTACAAATGCAGATTACAACATTAAATTGTTTTATTCGGCTTTTTTTTTCACTGATCGACGGTCCTTAGGACCCGTTGCGTACAGTTTTTTTTATCTTTTTTTAATTTGCTTTTTCAGCTTATAAATAAAAAAGTTAAATTTTTTTTGTTTTTTTACTTTTATAAGCTAACGATAAGCAAAAAAATAATTAAACTAAAAAAATAAACCGAAAAGCCTTACAAAATGTACATTGAATTTGTAGGACTGCCTTGTATCTACCAAAAAAAATGTATTTTTATAATGGGTTACAGTACAAATACACGCATAAGAGAAGATAGTGATATTTTAATGAATGTTTGTAAGCTACCGAACAATATTTTAGCCAACTATTCCTATTTTGTTGGCTCAACCCCCAATTGGCGATGACATCATAACCACAGGTCCGGATAGTGAGACACAAGCAGTTATGATGGTATTTTAATCAAACGATTCTCTAAGTCCAGCTATATCATACAAGTCGTAATTAATTAATAGAATACTCGGTGCAATTATTTGTTTTGCTACCTGTGAAATTCGAGGTTCAATCACTTCTAAGTGAGAAAGCATAATTTACCAAAGTTTATATACTAACGTTACGTTTGGATCTTTAATTTGTGGAGAAAAAAGATACAAAAAGAAAACACAATAAGGGGTTGGGTTAAGAAAATAAAATATAAATAATTTTTTAAAACCCATTTTTAAAATTTAGTTATCCATAAACTGTTACACCGCTGCTTGAGAAAGATAGTATAGGTAGGTAACTTACCCATTCATAACTCAAAACCCACGCCACAGTCATTTTCATTTTCCTTTACTTTGACTAATCTAAAATCCAAACCTATGCGTAAGCATTGCATGCATGACTTGGAAAAGAAGTTTCCATTTTCTAATAAACCGTGTTTGCTCCTGTAGCAAGATAAAATAATCTTTCATATCCAATTTCAAATTCTAAGAAGAAGCATATGCGAAAAGAATAACCATGCACGAAGCTGCTGCGAATCTGCAACATAAATAAATTTTTTTGCCGCTGTCTATATCAAGTTATTTTCTTTTATCAACCTTTTATAGATTTTTTTTTTCATTTTTTTTTTGTGTCTAATGAATCTTAGCTCATTACGTAAAAACATATACAAACTGGCAGGCAGAAATTGAAAAGAGTAATGCTATATACAATTCATTTCTAAAACTGTTTTTTTTTACTTTAGACACAATATTGTAGAATTCACATTAATAAATTTACGTGGGACTTATTTACTTATATAGTGAAAAATGAGATTATATATAGTATTTTTCAATTCGAAATGTATGACACAAAAGTTTCTCACTACTATAAAATTAGGTCTGGAGCATCCACACACGGCATATAGTAGTAAATCATAGTTGTTGCTTCTTCCATGAATTCAGATATAATGTTGATCTAATCCTAGTTTCTTCCACATTAGTAACATAGAATCTCCAATTTGATTTTTAATGCATAATTGCAAGAAGAGCATTGAATAATCAGGGGCGGCTCTAGGTTCATGACTGAAGTTACAAGAAATGACACTTAAGAATGTAATAATTTGAATAAATTTTAATATTTGTAGAACTTGACTCCACTACATATATACTTTGACCACTATGATGTCTAATAAGGTAGAAAGGGATCAGATTTAAAAACAAAAAGTTTTAAGCACTTTGTTAAAACTAAAAAAAATATTTCAAATTTCTAGGAACATGTGTAGAACTAAGAGCTTACTTCTATAACCTCTTTTTATTTATAACATACATAAATGCATAAAAATCATGGAACACATCATTTTTCTTTAGTCTTTAACTACTAATGTTAAAATTTATTAATTTCACACATATTTTGTATTTTTTCATACGTAATGGCATGGAATTATCAACTTTCTTAATACTTGTGGGTCAAAATAATGAGGCCCAGTACAATTAGATTGGGTCCGTCTAAGGACAAATTGCCGACCTGGGCCAAAAGATATCCAAACTCACCAATGCTCAGATGAAGGCCCTATTGTGATAAATTTAGCTCAAATCCAACAAAAATCAAGTCGGTTGAGCATATACAAATTCATTCTAAAAGGACTAGAACACTAGACAATTATCCAAAAGAGATTAACTCCTGGGAGGAGACAAAGTACAATTCCCTATGGGTATTATGACATTCCGAGCACTATAAATACCACATACCATTAAAATGTAAGGTACGTTTGCTTGAGTTCTGGCTTTCTCATATTCAATTCGATTCATTGTAATTAAGTTTTGCTAACTTAATCATCGGAGTGCCTTTCGCCTAAAGAGGTCAAGACATTCACATCTTCTTCTTCTTTTGTAGATTGCTCGTGCTCATTGATTCAGTTTGAGAGTTCAACTAGATCTTCTTAAAAATTCCACAATCAATAATGTTAAATATATTTCAAACAAAGAGCAAAAGCCTTAGTAGTCAAACTTTTATCATTATATATACAAGTATATACCAATATAAGATAATCTATACAAAGAGAAGCTTTGAAAAAAAAAACAAAGAGAAAAGTAAATAGGCTAGGAAAGAAAAATTATTCTAATTAATATTTGCATGGTGTTAATTATCATCCATAAAGAAATGTTGATATATTAAGACATATCTCTTTATTTTGAGATTTTAAATTATATTTGAACATTCAATTGTTCAAATTGGGGTAATTTTATAATCCAATATAATATTTATTCAATACTTGAGTAATTTAATTCTGTAATTTGGTGTAAAGCTTATTTACTTTGTTATTTTTGTTTGCAATTTATTATAGTAAATAAGGTTAATTTGTTCTATGTTAGGGTCTCTATTCTGTGAAGTTATGACCATGTTTTAGTAATTTAGAGATTGATTAATCAAGAATTTTAGATTTAGTTACTCCTCACTTAGATTTTTGATAAATTTAATTTCAATCTTTAGTTGTACATTAAAAAAAATACATATTAATTTTTGATAAATTTCATATATTAATAAGGTAGTACAAAAATATGTCCTAAAATGTCCCCACTAAAAAAAAATTCTAAAGCTGCCACCGAGAATAATCACTTACTTTTGAGGAGTGAGCGATAGGCTTATGTCATTAACTTACTTTCGGCCCACTTGCAAGAGGCTCAGTTGTGGGCCAAGACTTCCTTGTCTTTGTATTGGTTTTCGGCCCGAATAGAGTTTTGTTTTTCGGTCAGAGTCTCAAATCAATGATTAACAGGCTGCCCTAGTTGTTGGGTCGGAGCTACACCAGCTCATGTATGAGGTTTACAACCTCATATAAGAAGAAACAAAAAGAAAGAAAAAGTGCCAAATCCATGACAATTAAAACATGCAGCTGGGGATGACAAAAAAAAGAATTCGTTTATAGGAGTTTCTTCAAAAAAATTATATGAGGGAGATTTCTCTTCTGCAGGTTTATTTTTTTTTTAAAAAAATTTTCTCTCTCTTCAAAAGTTTATTCTTTAGAAAATTTAAAAATTATGATTTTTTCAGGAACACCAATTTGCATATTTTGTTATGCTTTTCTCTTTTTTATTTTGCTGTGCTTTTCGCTTTTTGAGAGTTTGACTTTTTCACCGACATGTCTCCCACGCTTCAAGCACTTTAAAATTATGTGCTATTATATGAACAGATGATCTTATAGAGATATCAACATATTGTTAACAGGGACATTCATATGTGCTATAGCATTAGTAGCTGATATCGCTATGATTTGATTATTATCTTTGTGTCGGCAAATGCTTTAGGCAATTGATTTGCAATCATATATAAGTACATAATTCTTTTGTAAATTTTAAATTTACATCGACTTGTCCAATGATCAAGATAAGACAATTTCACAACGTTCTAATTAATATCACAAAATCACGCTATGTCTTATCTCCCCCTAATAGTGGGAAAACTGACTCCACATAAGGACCATCCGCAAGATACAAGAGGTAACAATAAATAAAGATATAACCATTGTATATATGCATAAATGAGATATATATTAATATTCTAGAGTAACCAAATAATTGTTTGGTAAAAAAATATTATGATTCTTTAGCGGATTTTTATGAAAATTATCAATTATTGGATGTATTATTATTGATCCTAGGTGACCAAGCCTAAATCACTTCTGGTGCATCACTCCAGATGCTGTTACTGTCGGTAATCCATAAATGTTTCTATTGTATCACTTCGAGTGATTTCACAGTACAAAAATCTTTTGGGTCAAAAAACTTCTGATTTATCACTGCCGATAATCCCTAATATCATATAACCTAGAAGAAAAATAGCAAGTTTTTCTATTACATAGTTATTATAGTTTTTTTTTTTTTTTTTTTTGTAATTTTATCCCTTGTTTTATGTTTGATGTGTTTGAAAAAATTACCATCATAAATGAGGTGGGGAGAGTGGGTGCGGGGAGGAATTAAGCGGGACGGATATGGGGAGAGAGGTTACCATGACGCGATGGGGCTGGGGTGGGATAGGAGTCATTCTTATGTATGAATATAGAAGCGATAGCTCCTAAGGTTTCACCATTCACAATATGTTAGTACATAAGACCTATTAAATATTATCACATACTCTCCATACGCAAAGATAAGTTGCATACATTTGACTCTCCACACGCAAGAGTAACAGTCACAGTGGGTAATAAATCTAGCCCACATGTTAAAAGAAAGGAAAAAAGACTTAGCAAGCTAAATTTTTTTACTCGATATTTATTAAAATAACGTGACATTCAGATTCTTGGGATTAAGAAATGTGGTGATAGGTATTTTTGTTTTCAAGTGATACAAGCTGCGTCATTCTCTGTGATAAATTTTGCATAAAAATTCCACTTGTATGACATCTAACATGGGAGAGCAAAACCAAGCTCATGCGGTGGTAAAAGTTAACGGGAATGTGACATTACAAGTATTAAGAACAATAGGTCTTATGTATTTATACCTAACATCTAACACATGATTATTGCTCTCAGTAAAGTTTTTTTTTTCATAAATGGATATTCAGACTAGCTTGCGCGCATTACAATTAATTTTAAACACAAATAAGATAATTACTAGTCCAAAGTGAATATTTAGACATTACTAGTCGCATTATTCCAGTAAGTCAAATTTGAGGTATTATGTTGTGGCATGTAAAGAACTAAGGAAATAGTTGCGTGCACTAACTTGTTTGATTTTCTGGAAACATCTAAATCCTGTTAGTCTCTATATATGAACCTTTTATCAAAGAAAAGCAAAGAGAGAGAGAGAGAGAGAGAGAGAGAGAGATCCAAAAGGAAATCAAGCCCTTG
Organism: Euryodendron excelsum; assembly: GCA_033060915.1. Lineage (NCBI taxonomy): Eukaryota > Viridiplantae > Streptophyta > Magnoliopsida > Ericales > Pentaphylacaceae > Euryodendron > Euryodendron excelsum. Next base: position 31,633,389 of record CM065391.1, on the reverse strand, counting down.
AATATGCTCTTTCTTCCCAGAAGCGGAGTGGGTGGTTTAGTGGCTTGAACGGATTTCACTCATGAAAATTCAAAAGCTAGTTTTGCAAATTTTTGGAAGAGGGCAATTCAAATATGTCAAAACAAATTTTTTTTTAGAGGAGAATTGGACGAAATTGCTTTTCCCCAATCACCTTATAAACTCGTTGGTGGTGAAAATTGACTCATAAGTCATAAATTCTACACCGGAAATTTTTAATCGCATCCATGTAGAAATGTATATTGAGATAGTTAAAAAAAAAATTGGGAAACTAGAAAATAAAATGTGTACTAGGTTGAAAAAAAATGCATATTCGTTCACCTTTATTGGAAATGAAAAAAAGAGAATTTTCAAATTCTTGTCTAGTTTTTGGGTGGTTCCAACTTTTTAAAAAATTTCAAATTTGGAAGGGTAATCCTATAGAATAAAAGAATTTATACAAAATAATGTGGTTGAATATCATACTTTTACTTTAAAACAATACATTTATCATTATAGCTCTTAATTATAAAAATATCGTTGCCACATCATTCTGGTGAATTTAAAAAAAAAAAGAATTGTAGCTTCCATTTTAAAATGCTCCCTCCAAAAGCATTCTCTTATTGATTTATTTTTTATTTTGGAGGAGAGAACATGTTTTCCATTTTCTCCCTTTTTTTTAAATCTTTTTAATAATTTATTTTTATTGGGAGGGACTGAGCCAAGTCAAACAATACTTGTATTCAGGTCGACAAACATCGCTCAAATCTTCAAATTGACAAATTAGGAGCTAATTCTTGTCAAATTTGTAAACTGAAATGGTAAGTTTTAATTTGGAATAATAGTTGCTTATTATGTATATTGTTATAGAATTAACACATAACAATATATCTTTTATTAAAGCTTTGCATAAATTTTTTTATAATTCAGTAAAGAGATTACTATTTTGTTTCTTTTACTTAAATAAAATCTTTACAAGGGCGGCGATTCACTTCTATAAATATAGGAGCTCAAGGGTTTAGGAAGGTAAGAGAGGAAAAGAAATAAAGGAAAAAATAGAAAGAGAGAGAGAGAGAGAGAGAGAGAGAGAGAGAGAGAGAGAGTAAGGAAGAAGCAGTATAGGTAATGTTTCAAAACTCATATTGTATTATTTTGGTTTTATATTAGCAATAACAGTATTGAGTGATACAAAAGATCTAACTCTAATAGTTTCAAAAGAACTAATATGATAAATATTTGATAGTTCCTGAATAACTATTCACTATATGTTGTATTGAGTCCTTTTATCTGTTTTATGTATCTTTAATTTTATAACACGTTATCAACACGATGCTTTAAGTGCTTTGTGTTCTTCATTTATTTGATGTGTAATTTATCTTCATTTTAAATTCCTTACTATTCACTCAATTCGCATGAATAGTATGAACAACAGTTTTAACTATTGAGATGAATAGTATTTATTTCGAAACTTTGTTATTTCATTTCTCTCAGATCTTGCATTTTTTGTCTATCATATTTATAGATCTGTAATTCATATTTCAATACATTTCCATAGACATGTGACTTAACTATATTTGGATGCCTAGATTGAAAGTTATAATGAATACAAAAATAGTAATATTATAGATATATCGATGAAGCGCATAGTAATAAATACTATGCATTAATAGTTGTTTTACTATGTATGAGTTATAATTGATAATCACTGTTTATGCATAGTTATTTTACTATTTATAAATAGTAATTGCATAGTATTATATAATAAATAATCTTTAACCAATAGTACGGCAATACTTTTTACCGTTCTGTCAGTTGTCATTTATCATAATATACACCTAACATTACTGTGTTCGATAGAAGTTTTTACATGATCATTAACTGATGATTGTCAAATCTTGTTATATGTGTTGCTTTAAATATTTTATATTTAAATCATTCTAGAAGTAATGATTTTAGAAATACAATGAAAGAAATCAAGCGCTCCTATGAAATATTTATTAAGACTTGTACGCAGTTTATTTAATTATTGTTATTTTATAAGGTCGGCTTGCCGCTTGCTACTATTTTCATTTATCTTACTGTTATTATTTAATTATGCTTACTATGACCGTTGCCTATGTTAGTTTACCATTGTGTCATTATTGAAATTTTTTAAAAGCTTATTATAATTTAATGCACCTAGAGTTGCAAGATAATCAATAAATGCACTTGGAGTTGCAAGATTATGATTGAATGCACCTGAAGTTGCAAAATAATGATTTAGTATACCTGCAGTTGTAACCGTGTTGCCAAATAAAAGAATAAGTACAATTTTTATTATTCAAATACGTCCACAATAAAAATGATATGGAAGAAATATTCCTGATGAAAATATGATAAAACAATATATTTATCTTTTATGTTTCAAACGAGCTCCAGAAGTAGCAATACCCATAGGGTTAATTCAAAAATTATATTCCAATGACACATTGTGTAAATATAATAAAAAATAAGGGTAAATAGTTATGTTACTATTGATGCATACTATTTACATTACTATTAACGGTACTATTTATGAGTTCTACATTATTTTGATTTTGTTTCCCATTTTGTTCCTATGTTTTCATTAGTGTTATATCATTTTTCTGAAAAAAAATACAAATTTATAATATGTATCAATCCCTGAAGTGATAAGTGAATGGTATGGATCCAGCATAGTGTAGCTCACTCAATCAAGTGCTATAATTAGCTAATACATTTGACTAATTTTATATCATTCCCTGAAGTGAATGTACTTTTATTTTATAGTCATGGATATTGTCACAGATGTGATTACGATGTAATAATCTTTGAAATTATGGAGATACCCTGAAGGTTGTAAATGTCACTAGAAGTGGAATAATGTGAGTTCAACCTCTCAAGAAGTATGAAGATGTTTCATTAGTTACGTACCTGTAGTACGATAATTAAATATTCAACAGATTACTATGATAGAATAATTTTGACAATGAAACATTATATCAATTTTGCATTTGAAGGCATGGATCATACAAATGCGTCAATTATTACAAATATGGATGGGAACGATATATGTCTAGCAGACATTGCAAGAACGCACACAATTCTTTGATGTGTCATAAACTTAACATTAACTGAAATTAATGTTACAACAATATCAAGCATTATAAATTGATTGAAGGTTCCAAACGAACTAAACTCTAGAAGAGTTATAATATGGTCAAGAGGAATAAAACTATATATTAATAATGCATTTTATTCTACTAGCAGTACAAGAAATTTGCTCAACTCTTATAGATATTTTTACTTTATTGCTATTATTTTTATACTAGGAGCATCTGGTGCAAAAGAATATAGAAATGAAGGTAATGAAAAAAATCTTCCTTTACACTTCTCTTTTCATGCTAGAAGCATATAATAGAGAAATTTGCTGTTTTTCTTCTGAGTTATATGATATTAAGGATCACCTGCAGTGATAAATCAGAAGTTTTTTGACCCAAAATATTTTTATACTGTGAAGTCACCTGAAGTGATACAATAGAAACATTTATGGATTATCAAAAGTGACAACATCTGAAGTGATGTAACAGAAGTGATTTGGGCTTGGTCACCCAGGATCAACAATAATACATCCAATAATTGACAATTTACATGGACATCCGCTAAATAACCAGAAAATTCTTTTTCCAAACAATTATTTGGTTACTCTAGAATACTAATAAATCTCTCATTTATGCATATATACAATGGTTACATCTTTATTTACTGTTACCTCTCATATCTTGCTGATAGTCCTTCTGTGGAGTCAGTTTTTCCACTATTAGGAGGAGATAAGACATAATGTGATGTTGTGAGATTAATTGGAATGTTGTGAAATTGTCTCATCTTGATCCTTGGACAAGTTGATGTGAATCTGAAATTCACAAAGGAATTATGTACTTATATATGATTGCAAATTAATTGCCTGAAGCATTTGCTGACACAAAGACGATAATCAAATCATAGCGATACCAGCTACTAATGCTATAGCACATATGAATGTCCATATAGGACAATATGTTGATGTCCCTGTAGGATCATATGTTCATATAATAGCACATAATTTCAAAGCACTTGAAGCGTGGGAGACATGTCAGTGAAAAAGTCAAACTCTCAGAAAACGAAAAGCACAGCAAAATGAGAGCAAAATGAGAAAGACAAAACCACAACAAAATAAGCAAATTGGTGTTCCTGAAGAAACCATAATTTCTAAATTTCCTGAAGAATGAACTTTTGAAGAGATAGGAAATTTTTTGAAAAAGAAAATGAACCTCCAGAAGAGGAATCTCCATCATCTAAACTTTCTGAGGAAACTCCTGTAAACGAATTCCTAGAAGAGAAACCTCCTGAAGAGATATCTCCTGTAAAGAAGATGGTACCTGACAATAATGAGATCTTAATGAATAACAATGTGAATATAGGAGAGCGATGGAATAGAAATGATATTGTTGTTAACAATATATTTCTATATGCAATTACTAGAACTAATGAAGAGACTAAATAAAAAATAGTCGACAAATGTCGATAATATGATCGATCAAAATGAGAAGAAACTACTGAGTTAGAATTAAACTCATTAGCATAATGTATAGTATTTGAACCGGTAGTTCAAACACCAGAAGATGAAAACCAGGAGATGTCGGACCTATAGTCTACACACCAGAAGCTGTAAAGTATTTGGACCAGTAGTCCACTCACCTGAAGATGTAAAATTGGTTTGATACAAATAGGTATTTGCGCAATGAGAAAATAGAATAATGCGATATAAAGCACGACTCGTACCAGAAGGTTTCTTGCAGAGCCTTGGTACTGACTATAATGAGAAATTCTATCCTCTAAGAATGACATTACATTCATATTATTAATTAGTTTGTCAGTCTCAAAAGGACTAGATATGCATTTAATGAATGTATAACACAACCTATTTATATGATAGATTAGGTAATGATATACATATGAAAATTCTTGAAGAATTTAAAACTGATTGAAACAGATACCTCGAAGGTTATATTCTATCAAGCTTCAAAGATATATGTATGAGTTAAATTATCTGGACGCAAATGATATAATTATCCCAATAAATATCTATTGAAAGAAGGATATGTGAACAGTACAATCGTCCATGCATTATTATGAGAATATGAATTGATAATTGTTGCAATATATGTTGATGTTGTTGGATATTATTGGTACTCTTCAAGATATTACAAAATCTACTAGTTATTGAAAACTTAAATACTTTGGGACAACAAATTATTGTTATGTCTTGCAGATTGAGTATTTTTGTTTATCAGTCGACATATACAGAAAAATGTTATACTAAACAAGCTCATTCATGAAATTCTTTAATGGATGTTTGATTACTTGATGTACAGCAAGATAGCTTATTTTCGTTCTCGAGAAGATGGTGACGAACTTCTTGGTCTTGAAGTACCATATCTTAGTGCAATAGGTGCTCTTATGTATATTGCAAAATGTATAAAACATGATATAGCATTCTGTGTCGACCTATTGGCAAGATATAATTCTACACCAACTCAACGACATTGGAAAGAAATTAGGCGTATACTGCGTTACCTACAAGGGACAATTGATACGAGCTTATTCTATTCAAAGGATCCACAACCTGAATTAATTGGCTATGCAGACTTCGGTTATCTTTCTGATCCACATAAAGCTTTACTTGTGGTAATATTGCTCTATCCTGGCGATTGGTGAACAAGACATTAGCTGCAACTTTTTTAAATTATTCTGAGAGAAATGCAATTTATGAAGTAAGCCGAGAGTGTATTTGGCTACGATCCATGATTCAACATATTCAAGAAAGCTGCGGATTATCCTCAATGATAAAGATAATGATTGTAAAGATTATAGGGGGTTACATCATAAGGTAACAGAACGAAGCACATTTCGTCAAAATTCTTTTATACTACCAACGGAATTTGAGAAACTATCTAATTCATACCAGAAGTATGAATGAGAAAGAGTCGCGTACTGTACTCTTTTCTCTTTGCCAGCGGTTTTTTCCACGGGGTTTTCCTTGGTGAGGTTTTAACGAGACAGTTTTAACGCACCCATACTCAGTTCCAGATTACTGTACTCTTTTTCCTTCGTTAAGGTTTTTTTCTAATAGGTTTTTCCTAGTAAGATTTTAATGAGACAGTTTTAACATACACAACAAAACATACATCTTGTATTATTTTACAATCATTCAAGGGGGAGTGTGGCGTATTGGATGACCTCATAGCATCCAAGTCGCCCAAAATTTTCATGAGGGCGGCAATTCACTCCTATAAATATAAGAGCTCAGGGGTTTAGGAAGGTAAAAGAGGAAAAGAAAGAAAGGAAAGAATAGAGAGAGAGAGAAAGAGAAAATAGAAAGGAAGAAGCAATATATGTAATGTTTTAAAACTCATATTGTATTATTTTGATTCTATATTAACAATAATAGTATTGGATGATCCAGAAGATCTAACTCTAATAGTTTCAAAAGAACTAATATGATAAAATATTTGACAGTTCTTAAAAAATTATTTACTATATATTATATTGAGTCATTTTTTCTACTTTGAATGTTCTTAATTTTATAACAATAATGCTTATATGTCTCTATTTTTACATGACGGATTCGCGCTCTCGTCCGCGCACTCGCACCACAGTTGTGTAAGGGTTTAAGATGGCTCACGAGGGTCCTATAAAAAGGTTTTAGCGCCTAGCATACTGAAAACGTCAATTCATTTGTTCTGCTTCCTCTGTTGTGCGGAGAGGGGAAGAGACAGAGGAAAGGGAAGAAGAAGATGAGGCTGCTAACGCACAACATGCTATCATCCAACATCAAGGGCGTCACCAACGGCTTCCCACTTCGGATCGAAGTCGAGAAAGTGGTGGAGAAGAACGTGGACTTCAACCCCGACTTCCTCAAGAACATGTTCCCGAAGATCGATTGGAAGGCCCTCGTCGGCGCCTCCCGAACCATAGGCTACGCCGAACTCCCCGATGACGCCGATCCCTCCATGCTTGACTCCGACGACTTCCTCCGCCGCTTCCACCACGCCCTCCTCGAGCTCCACCTCGAAGAGGGCGCCCTTGTCTGCCCCGAGACCGGCCGCCGGTTCCCTGTTAGCAAGGGCATCCCCAACATGCTCCTCCACGAAGACGAGGTCTGAATCCCTTTTTGGCCGATCATCGAATCGAATCGAATCGAATCTTGTGTATTCATTTTTGGTCTTTCACTGTGCAAATTAGGGTTTTTGGATCAGGGTTTAAGGTGATGATCAACTAGCTTTCAGTTCAGTTTGTGGAAAGAGAGATTTGATTTGACTGCGAACGAGTTTATTAGTGCGTGAATTTCGAGTTTATTTTGTGCTGCTTGCGATTGCAAATTTGGGATTTCGAAGGCTAAAAATGAATGTGCTTTGAGTAAACTGAATGTGTTGGGCCGACATGGGGTACGTGTTTAGGAGGAGAAATGGTAAATTTTAAATAATGTTATTTTGTACTTCAATGTTTAGAAATATCTATGATAGACTAAAATATTTGCCTATTAAAATACATACTTTATATCCCTTCCAAAAGTTTCTTTAATTATTTTTTAAATATTTGTCATTAATCATCTAACCCTTTGTAAAGTTTATCTAACCCTCTTAGATGACTTTTTCAATGGGTTTGTCATTGCGAAGCTTAAATTTGAATTATCCATACTACTAAATTTATTTTTCCCTATGTTCAGGTCTCTCTGCGAAATTCTTAGGTCCCCACTAGTCCAAAGGTTTCCTCTACAAAATTTCTAAGTCCGCTATTGTTCCAAAAGCTTTAACATGAGGTGAAGAACCTGGGGCATTAGGAGGGGTGAGGATTAGAGGAATCAGTATCAAAATTGGGCAAGGCTTAGTCAAATTCAAATTTTGGAGAGTGTAGACAAGCTCCCACTGCATTGTTCAGTGAAGAGGTTCAAAGTCTTATGGTGCAACAATATCATAGGCAAAAACTCCCAAGGCTAAAGCTTGACTCCTTACCTCCTCCATGGTGGATGCCGGCTTTCCCATTCTCAGCGTTTAATGAACTTCCAAGGCATAGGGAAAGCCTCGATGGTTACTCTACATAACTTTCGTATGTCCCAACACTAGCTTGAATGCCTCGAATGCCCTCATTTGGAAGAGAAATTTGAGGGGCGCATTGGAATGATCACGACTCATGAGACGCCCTGATACTTGGAATAATCAAAGACACTCGTAGAAATTATAAGAAGGCACTAATATTAATCCAATCCCTCAATGTAAGTTAAAAAAAAAAAAAAATGACAAAAGCATATCATTCTATTTACTTTCTAAAACCAACAGTTATTTAAACAAGATTTGGGTTAACCCTTCATCTTCTTCATCATCGCTCAGACTCGATGCTTTCAGAATTATGGTACATATGCCTTATCCCGACAGGAGTAGAGGGTGACAAAATTCTAAACCTCTCTTTAACCAATTATCGACGAGTTTAACTTTTCTTACAGGGAGTCTCGGAAGGGGGAAGAGGCACACCAAAAACCCAGTCAAGAACATTCAGGTACTTTGATCGGAAGACATCCCTCTCTGTTGCATAGCAGTGCATGATGATTGCAGTTGAAATGCTGAAAACCACCACATCAGCTCTCTTCAGTCTTTTTGATGATGATGGTAAATATCCTGTATCCGCCATGCATGTGAAGAAGCTCTCGATAGCTCGTGCAAGGCAGTAAAGCGATATCTCAATCCGCCTGCTTTTCTTCTCAATGGCCAATGCCAGGCCGGCTGGGAACTGCCAGGGATAGAATTATTACTTTAAAACAAGAGCAAAAAAATTTCTTGCCAATCTACCAGAAATTTAGAAAATCTGGGTGTTACCGTTCCCATTGCCAGCATTGGAATGTTACATCTTTTAAAAACTCTGAAGAGCAAGCATGTCCACATCCTAATGAACAACAATAACATCAGAAAATTTAGTTAAGAATGGTCTTTTTATTCGACACGTATTGATATTTGCAACAGTATCAACCGTTCTAAACTAGTAAAGGTTCCAGCAAAGGTACAAGTGCAAGGGTCATTGACTTCTTTAAGCGTCAGAATGCTTGTTGGTTAGCAAGTACACTAATTACATTAACCTGAGACAAAAAGCTATATCAGTAAGCTCGGCAATTCTCTCAGAACCCTTGTCAAGAAGGAATACCCCTATGTGGACGGTTGAGAGTGAGTGGCTGATTGCGGAGCACTTTGGAGATTGTAGTAGATACTGAGATGGCAGAGGATCATTGGAGGCGGATAATGTGAGACCTGAGGTGGTCTGAGAGAGAGAGAGAGAGAGAGAGAAACCAGAGCTTCTCAACTTGTTGGAGGAGAAGGCTACTGTTCACTTGCATGCATGGAGGTGGGGACCTTTTATTTATAGGAGGATTGGGCCCGGGGGACCAGCTCACCTGAGTGTACATTGTCATGTACTTGAGAGGAAACAAGGTGGCTCGCCCTCCAGGGCCCAACAAACTGGAGGTAGCAGCCAATACTATAGTGGCTTCATAATACCCAGATGTCTTAGGGGCCTCAATAGCTACACTAGTGGTCAGTTGTGCTCCTTAGGTACAGGGAGGTGTGGACCACACCATGTGTCTTTGATTTCACTTGGAGTGTCTTCTATTGAAGGTCTCTCTCTTTCTAAGGCCAGTCAAGGTGCAAGTCTCTCAAGGGAGAATGTCATGAGTCACTTTGAAGAGCCTTCAACTCGAGCTGCCCAGACACATAACCACAGATATACATGGAATGAGTTGTCTAAAGAAAATTTCTTGGCAAACCTAGGTTCCATGGAGATTCGTTCCAAACATATGAAACATAGAAAAGTTTTAATGTAAGCTGCTTGCCACCCATGATGCTTTAGTGCCCATGATTAAACAAGCCAAACCAGGTCCGAGTATCAAAATGAAAGAGTAAATCAGTCATCGAGATGTAACCATATTCACACAATGTGCTCCCCTCAAGACTTTAGTTTCAAGGAAATCACTTTCTACTTCTGTTTCCATTCAGGTGTAATATAGTGCAAGTAAGTCAGAGTGCTATGCAGATACACCATTTATAGAGAACTAGATAATTCCTTAAACAGGCTGAGTGCGTGCATGGAGTCATGGACGAAAGAGAGAGAGAGTCAGTCAGGAATAATGAACAATAAAGAGAATGTAGCTCACATCTTTTAGCACAGTGAAAATCAGGAAGAAAAAAAAAATCAACAGACACAGATCCCAGGGGAGGACATTACCATATGAGATACGATCAACGGTAAACATAATGAATCAAAGTAGTGCAATGAATGCAAATTCCAAAGACATCCACTCAAGCAAATTCACTTGCACATAGGAGAACAACTATAACCAACAGTGACAATGTAGTGCATCAAAATTAATTCTTACCAGGCAGATGAACAATACATGGACAGAAACAAGCTTGATCTTGCAGTACCAAGAAGACCTTTGCCCAAAATGGTGCACGGCCTGTGTAAGGTTAAATGAGATATGAATAATAATAATGTCCAAAGGACTATAAGTATTCTAATCAATTTAATAGCACTTATGAAATTTCATCGTGATAGAAGGTGCATCACAACATTGTTGTTACAACCAGATAAAAATACGAGTTCATGAAGACAAAAGAAAACATCAGAAATGAGGTTTTCAAAGGATGTATTCCCAGTAATAAAGGTTGAGGTAGGGAAACCGGTTTGCAAAACATTAGTTCAATCAATTGATGCAAAGAGAACTGTAAAATGACACAAGAAACAGCAGAAATGAACTAAAAATGTTTTCCCAACATTCAAACATTAAGGCTGTTGACCTGACAAGCAAGACATCAGCTACTTAGTTTCCCAATTCAATTCATGCCAAGGTTAAATAAAATGAAAAATGAAACAAACAAACAAACAAATACAAAGAATTAAAAAAAAAACCATACAATTGATTGTCTAACCTTCCGGCTCTTTCACATGCTAGCTATCCAAACACATCTAAGTGTGCTTCATTACCATGGGAGTGCTTTATTGCAACAGACTCTATACTGTGCAATACAATGACGACACTGTGAAGTAGTAAGTCACAGTGTCACACTGTTTGAACACAACATGAACACCAAATCATATTTCAAGCTGAATGTGACACCAACTCACGTCAATATGCTCATATTCTAAGAAGCATGAAGAAATACTTGTTATCTTTATGTGTGCATATAAAAATATTTATTTGTTGTCGCATCGCCCCTACCGTGTCATGTTCTGATTGTTTGTTAAAAAGGACGTGTTGGCGCGTCTATATTGTGTACATCCGTGTCCTGTGTTGGCGTTCATACTTCTTAGCTCATAGATATTCGTTGATTATTTCCATGTTTCTAGATGGCAAAATAATGGAGAATTAAGCAAGTTAGAGAAAAAGCCAAAATATTTTACCTTTTCAAGAGGCCTTGACGGTGAACTATTAGTGCAGGGATCAAATAGACAGGAAGATAAACCGGTAATGCTCTTTTGTAGGCTTGGATAAGAAATGAAATAATATGTGAACTACATGCTTGATTTCCATGTACAATCTGCAAATATTTCTGAAAGTAAGTACAAGTTCTTGAAGATTATGGAACATAATGTGAATAGCAATTACATAATGTTGACAAGAACAAAAACCAATTTATGGTAATCTAAGATTCTCTCAAACATACCATGGATGATATTGTAGTGTACGATAATCAACAAATATGACAGGGTCACAGGACTATGGAATATGTCACCAACCCCCGTACCCAAATAGATACTTGAATGTTGGAAGAAGAAGAAACTCACATTTGATACTAAAGAAAATTTTCTAGCTACTTACATGAAGGGTCATAGAAATCCCCTCTTTACCAAATCCCATATAATTTCAAGTATATTCCTAAATAAGAACATCTTACGTCAAAATATTATAACACGCATTTAAATGTTCAGAACGTGCAGATGTACTTGTACTCAGCTTTTAGATACATATCCCTATATCCTAAGATTTAGGGTTTAAGTAGGTTCAATGCCACCCACACACAATGCTTGTAACCAAGTCCATGTAACATAGGAGGCATCCTCGCTAGCATACCAAGAAAAAGAAAAAGAAAATACATCAACACTTTGTAATTTTCAAAGGCTTCTTGATGTTAACTTCATAATTGCTTCTTCCTATCAATCATAATACGATTATCAGCATTAACATTCACCTTTTTAAAGTTTCTGCATCAGTTATATTCATTTCTTCTTTAACAAATGAGAAGCATAAAAACCAATTGGAATCACAAACATCATCATGATAGACTAGAAACTAAACATACTTTGGTTTCCCAACATATAGATAAATGATGTCGTACTTGGAGATTTACCAGAGAGGTGCTGATAAGACCAGACTTCAAAAAGTTTGCGGCTTATAAGGAGTATTTTAAAGCTGTCTTTATTGAGGGACTTCTCAATTTTTCTTCTCAAATCGACTTTCAACACAATTAACAGTAAAAATGCATCAAACTTAGCCTTTATTCACAACTTGAGTCTCAAAAGTGTGCAATCTCACGTTATGAAGATACATAAACACACCACATACTCAAACAACTCCACTAAAGATCTTGAAAAAGCTATTAAAGCCAAAAAGTTGATCAGAAGTGATGTGCATAGACATTAGCTTTACTAACCACATGAATTCTTCTTACATTAAAAGCATGGTATTTCAACTTCTTGTGTTGATGAAACATCATGCATATTGCAGTGATAAGTTTCTAGCGTTGATAGCATATAATGCATCTTTTTTATGAATGGCACAAAAACAAGACCAACAGAAGTTCCAATTTATATGCTGGTTAACACTGACTAAAACTATAATGTCACAAAATCAGGAACACATACCGAGCAGGGGACTTTCATTTGTGGATCCAGTTTAATGTCAACACCTGTGGCACTGTAATACTTCTCTATCGCACTCAAATTAGTAAATGGCATGCCAGACAGTAACTCTTTCACACCTTGCAGGATAATGGGATCCTTTCCACCGTGTTTATTGAGAAAGGACTTGTATGACGGAGGCAAACTCTCCTGCTTCAATATATAAGCAGACCTGAAAACAGCATCCTTTAGTGTAAAGAATATTATGAGAAATGAATAAGCTTGATTTCTCAGAGGATATAGTGATCAGAACACATTTTGAAGTCAGGTCTTCTAGACATCATCATGTAAAAACTTCTGGCATGCATATTCTTCATGTTGGCAAAGCACCCCACCACATAGAAAAAGAGTTCTACTTGTCAGTACTCTTACTTGGAAACATAAAATATTTGGAACTGTCATTCATAAGTTCAGTGCACATTAAAAAATGAGAAATTGCACGAGAGGCTGATCAAACGAAGCACATCTCATTGAATTTATTCACACCAACCACAATATCCATTGATGTGAGCTAAGAAATATCAGTCCAAACATATAGAGAGTATGAGATATGCAGAATATCTCTTTCAGAATTTACTACGGTACATTACACGATATCACACTTTTCTGCTCTGAAATCATAACTTTCACAGTCATACTTTCAAATGCTCTGAAATGGTCTCTGCATATTGTAAGTTACATGACCTCATATAGAAAGTATGAGGTCTGTGAAAATTGACCAATTCATTAGTCTGTGCAGCACTTTGTCCTTTACTGTTGTTATCGCATTTGTTTTTGTCAGCATGTGTATGTATGTGTGTGCCTATGTGTCTGGGAAGATATTGATATTCCTGCAAAATACGAAAGTAGAGGATCTAATGGAGTATTATTATAAGGGAAACTGCACTAATATGACCATAACCTTTAATTTGATGACTCTGGTCACAGAAACAACTCTTCTTATCTACCAATCTTTGCCAACAAATCATTTGGAGTCAATTAACAGTCATGTATTGATGATAGCTACATTCAACATCAGAAACTAAAGCTCCTTGGGTTAACTTGACATTTATAGGAGTAAAAATATAAATTTTCATTCATTTTATGCGGTATAAGTACAAAGTTTCTTTCTCTCGGCCTTACCCGATACCTGTGATTTATGGGCAATTGCAGATATCCGAGGTTTACACTGCTGGGGTGGGTCCAATGTGGCCCTGCTAGAAGTAGTTCCTCATCATCAAAAAAATATAATATGGTCAGAGTTTCCTTTTAATGCAATGGTTTCTTTGAACCTATTTTCAAAGATCTAGGTCAACCAGAATTACCAGTAGTTCTTTCACTCTTTAAATTTAAGATTTGTTAAGCTACATTCAACAGGGTATCACAAATATAGTTGGTAGAATACAATTTAGGTTTTCCTATCTTCCTTGAGAACTCAAGGTTATTCATTTTGAGTTGTTAAGGGAGTGCTCTTGCTCTTACTTTAAAAGTTTTTACTCAAAAACTGACGATCAAGCTAGTAATGAATGATTGGGCAAAGGTTTAACTTAAAATGTGGAATAAACGCATAGCTTTACATTCTTTACTTCATATAATTATAAAAATAAAAAATAAAAAGAAGGCAAATTGCTTGTAACCTGTCACCTTTTAGCAGGTGCACAAGGTTGTTAAGCCTACTTGAATTTTTTAAGTCTTTCCCACAACCAACACACCACATAAATAAGCCACAAGCACATCTTTAAGTATAAACACAAAGAATCACTGCAAACTATCCAATAAGTTGCTGATCTATAGACTTATAGTGCAGTTTTCTATATGAAATAAAGGAGCTTTTCTTTTTCAGGAGTGTCAAATGTATCCCTATTCCCTAATTAAAAATCATGAAAGTCTGTAAATGCAATGCTATTGTTCATGAAAATGTTAACTGGCACTCATCAATGGAAGAAAAATAAGAAAATAAATAAACTAATTAGCAATAAAAAAATGAAGCATTCTAATATTGGAAAAAGAATAATACAAAAGAAAGAAAGGTGAACCTACAAAATTTGTGCGGAGGAAAGACACATGAGGAAAATATCTCCATGAGCCCAAGTAAGAGGTTTGCAAATGCGCCCGAATCGCTTGCTTTTTATTCCACAACGTGATGCCAAGACAGCAGCGCGCATAAGGATGTAAATGGCCAAACTTGTATGTTGTGTCCCTAATCCAGTCAGAAGCATCGAAGGCCCTGCAATGGCACCAGCCAACAAAGCCCTCCATCTCGCAGTCCTGCCGTGGAATACAACTTCAGCAATCAAATCACAAATCAAATGACAGCCTCACCCAATTACCAGACTGAGGAAACAAAATTTTGAAAAAATTACAATACCAATGCATTAATTAGCAAATACAAAGCAAGAAGACAAAGTTTGTGAGTTGTGCCTGCGGTGTCCTCCCCAAGTGGCTATAATTTCATCCACTGAAACAAATGTACCAGCAAAGGTGCCAAGAAAGAAACCGTATCTGAGAGTTTCTTTAACTGCCAAAACTACATCCTCACTGCTCGAAGCCATTTCCAATTTCCTGAACCAGAGAATTTAATTAAAAGAATAGATTTATATGTATATGTTTATGTATAATCAGTCAATCAGATCTGAGACCTCGTAGACAGAACAAAATCAAAATATTATAATTGGGACTAATTATTACTTTGCAGCGGTCGACAATCGCCTGCGTCTCAAACGAGCAAGGACAGCGAAGAGAGCGAGGCCACCTTTGAGACCAGCTCCAATTGTGAAACCTTTGGCCGAGGCACTGACAATCCTCCACCTCTTATCATAGTCCTTCAGCGGAACCGGATCAAAGCTGAGTAAAGAAGAAGACGACGACGAAGAAGGAAGTTTCGATCGTCTACAGTGCGGACAGCTCCGATCGTTCAATTTGCTATGATCGTCGCTTAGTTCACCTCCATTCTCACAGGAAAAGCAAGTACATGATCCACCGCCGGCGAGCGTTCCGTCGCCGGACGGCGTCATGGTGGTGGGACGTTAGGGTTTCAGGAAGTGGTAACGCTTGGAGGAGAATCTTCGTGGCCAAAAGTCTTGGTGGGAAGTTTTTGAAGGCGAAGAGAGAGAGACAGATAGACACAGACAGACAGAGAGAGAGAGGGGTTTGGACGTTACCATTTGCAGTTTTGGTAGGATGGTATAAATGAACAATTTCTTCGTGGCAGTAAATGCATTTTCCAGTTTTGTTAAGCTCCGATGTGAAATGGAAAGAAATAATTATTGATTACAGTCACACACAAAAATAAAAAATAAAAATCTGTTTGGAATGTCAGAAAAGAAAGATAAAATAATAATTTTTCTTATTTTTTAGCTTATAGTTTGGAGGATAGAGAAAGAAAATTTAAAGAAAAAATAAAAAGTAATTTTTTTCACACTTTCTTATTATTTTTTTTCATATTTCTTTTTTAATAATTATTCTATACTTTCTTTCTTTTTTTTTTTTGAAATTTCATGCAAGAGAGAGTTATGTCTCCTTCCATGTTCATTTCATTTTCTTTAAAAAACCAAACAAAATAAAATTATAACTTTTCCTACCATTTTTCTCTGCTTTTTTTTTCTTCATTTCTCTTTTTTTTCCTCAAGTTCCAAACAGCCAACGAAAGAAAAAGAAAATAAACTTCCTGAAAAAAAGTGTCTCCTCGTGTCTTTAGTCAATGGAAACAGAAAAAAGTATCAATTGCTTTAATACAAATTTCATGGATAAATATTTTTAACAATATTTTTAATTCATGCATATCGAAAATATTTGATTTTATTTTTCCAGAAATTCTATGCAAGCCAGGAAATGAAAGAATATAATTTTTTATTATATTTTCATTCCGTTAAACCTTGCTTGTATCGGTTGATTTAGTGATTTATTTAAGTAGTTTATATTTTTTATTAATTTTTTTGGGTAAAAAAATCACAAGCATAAATTAAAAGTCCTTAAAAAAATGAAATTAGATTTTGATTGAAAAGAGTTAATAAAAAATAAAACAAACTAGTTAAATAAACTGAGAAATAAGTCATTCAAATGAGCACTTTAATGCTTTTATTACACAATTACTTTCGTACATAAAATTGTTAGCTACCAAACAGAGCATTTTGTGAGATTCCATGGTAAGATTTGGTAAATAAGCAAAACAAATCGAATTGTAGGTTGTGAATTTGAGGCTGCGAATGCAATCATGCATCATGGTGATATATTTTTCTTGTTGGCTATTTTCACATTGATTGTTTTTTAAAGAAATGATTCAATATGCTATTCTGGAGCTAAATATTTGATAATTAAGAAATAAAATGAGAGATTGAGATAAACAAATTAGTTTTTGTTTCATTAAACCTTTGGAAGAACACACCTAGAAAACACATATTGATTAAGTTACCACTTAAATCAATAGATTTCTACAAAATAAAATAAAAAATATACAATTATCACTAATAGACATGAATCTGTTTTTTTTTTTAAATAAAAAAGCTGGGTTGCGAGAAAACAAGACTTACAAAGAATTAATGGATCTTCACTTGACTTAACACGAATATTTCCAACACCCTCGATTAACATAGATTAACAATGGATAATGAAAATTGACTCATACAAACCCTTAGCAGAGAAAAAACAGAACAAAACATAAAATAATAAAAAATGAATAGAACTCATTGGAAGATCAATTCCAAATCCTATACAAGCATGTGACCAATTGCCACCACAATTAGGGGAGACCATGTTCTGTATGGTGAAATTCTTGAAGAATCTAATAAGGAAACTTCCATTTTCTTAACAGAAGATGCAGAGGCAAGCAGATAAAGTTGGCTAAAAGACTAAAACAAAACCTCTTATGCTTGAAAACTTGACTGTCTGGTTACCAAACCAAAGTAACCTAACTCTTCGATTTCTAAATCCACCAAAAACTTAGGGTAATCTGCTGAATTGCCTCATGAAAACTGAACTGATGTCAAGACTCGAATGATATAATCACTGCTCAAGTTTCAGACGTACTGTTCAAAACTGAATTAAAGATGGAGATCAAAATACAATGTATGTGAACATGTGGAATCATCAATGAGGTTGTTTCACCACTGCTATGCTATTAGAAGAAACAAGCCATGTAGTACTCAATAGCTTCAACACATTATGTCAGAAAACAATATGAGACCTTGTGTGAAACTCTGAAGTAACCCTAAAAGATCAGTGACGACAGAGTGATGGAATTCGCAATGGCAGTCTGCATCATCATCTTCTTTGGGGGAGAGAGAGAGAGAGCATGAACGGAAACCATTATGCTACTTCTGACTCTTCTGAGATTTTGTATGGTGTTCTTCTTCGACTTAGCAGTACAATGCTCTCAAGTCTCAATGAATTCCACCTTGAGAGCAATCTCTGTGAATCACGAAATCTGGAGAAACTAATATGTGAATTCATTCCACCTTTTTCATGAACTCATAAACAGAGTAACTTATTGCAGCCCAAGGTAATGCCTGAACCTGAAAATTCAAAACATAAAGGTATAGGACAAGACATAAAAACACAAAGAATCCATAGAATGTTGCAATATTCAGAAGTCCAAAGAATCATGCTTGTACCATTCAATGAAATTCAACGTGTAGTAGAGAGTGTTTAATGAGCACTGTGTGTTCAAAGGAAAGATGGGAAAAGTTAACCATATATTGGAAGAGAAGTGCAGTGGAAACTTAGACATTGATCAGACTGGCAGATACAAATATTCAAGTGTGTCCAGAAAGAAAGAACACCCACTCTTCAAAGAAGGCCATGTCTTGAAGGAAACGTAAAGGCAATTTTGTGTCCCACTTAGGATTTTCAAATGTGATGCAAAACAGCAGCAATTGGAGGCATAGAAAAAGAAAAGAAAAAAGGATTAATAAAAGAGGAACCAAAATACAATTCAAAGTTCAAATAAAAAGCAACTGCACCAGTCAGCTTGCAGTCATCGTAGTCCACACAAGATGGATCAGCTTAAGGTATGACCAAGCACCCTCTTCATATCAGTTAAACCATTGTATAATTTGGATAGAAAATAAACTTCTTATCAGTGAGTCCATATAACAGTAAGGAACAACCCCCCTAACCCATAACTAAAATACAAAAACAAATCAGAGATGCAAGGGAGTAACCGGAAATCCAGGCCACTGGATCTAGAAACCTGTAGTAAATTAGGAATGAGTCCAGCATAGAGAGCAGGGATACCTCCTTGCTCCATTATCTTGGTGCAAGTTGCCAATGCACTTTATTTAGTTGATTTTCGTTGCAATTGAATCTGCCTCCAAACAACTTCAAATAGGTAGGTGGCAGCCTCAGCACAAGCAGCAGCAGTGGCCCTATGCAGCAAGGTCCTCAATGGTCCCAACTCCAGCTGGTCCAGAGCGTTCAGCTCCTGGCCCTGTTGCTTCATATTCTGAATTCTTTTCTTTCCTTCAGGTGAATGCAAGTAAGCTGATTTCAGTATATCATACTCACCACAAAAAAAAAAAAAGGGAAAAAAAAACTGAAGGAGCCACACTGACAATGGAGAGCAGTAAGCCCTTGTAAAGATACAGGAACCCTTCAATTGGATGGCGGAAGGCACCAATTACTCCACTCAAAGCTTCCTCACCAAGTGCCACCATCTTAGTCCAGATTTGAGAGAATTAATTTAACTTTGAAGCATAAGGCATGCTTGAGAAATAAATACATGGTAATACTCATTTATAAGACACATAACAAAATATTCCTAATAAAAATAAGATATCACTTTAAAGAGTAAAAACTTATTCCTTGAATCATTGCCAAGAGTTTCTTGTGGTGGTGTTGCTATTGCTAGAACATTAATGTCTACTTGCAGAAGCAAGAAATACAACTGAAAAAGAAAATAAACATTTCCCAGATTACCATATAGAGTGTCCAGTGGCAAGCAGAATACAGTAGCAGTAACGCTGGCTGCAGCACCAGCGATTAATCTCTCAAAGTTTGTGGTTTCTCTATTCCCAGACAAGTTGAGTACTTTCTATATGTATCAAAAGCATAAAAATTGACCGCCTTAAAAGGAGCTGTGTGAAGAAAGTTGAACAAGTTCCCCTTCCAAAAGCCTCTCAAGCCTTGCATTTGTTTTGATAACCTCAAAGACAATGCAAGTGTGGTGCCATGAAATGCTATCCATAGCTTTAACTCCAACACAATGTATGATATTAAATACAGCCATCATGGAAAATCAGTGACATTAGAAGAGCGTGATGCCATGAAATGCTATTCATAGTCCAACTTCAATACAATGACTCAATACAGTGTACAAAAGGCTATGTCAAATTCATTCTTTTTTCATGCCTTCATGACAATTGCATCAGTTCATACTATTCCTGCAACAAACATAGAAACACGTACAATGCCCATTGCTCACATATAGGAAAATGATGATGGGCTTATGTATTTGATGGTCATTAAGGACAACATACAATTCAAAGATTGCACGAAACTATCAAGTGAGATTCCTAGGGAATTTTTCAAATTGCATGCCTCTATAGTCTATACTATACTAGAGTCAAAATCTTTCAAATCGAACACAAAAAAATTACAGAGAGTTGTTTTCTTCTGGGTGCTGAGGGAAACCATTTCATCAAATTCCCCCATTACAGTACCAGAGTCGAAAAGGCTGGAGATGGATACACTTCAAACCAATCTGAAGGTCAAATTTTGTGCCTTGTCAAGTCCACTACAGAAACAACTACACAGATGAGAATTCCATGGGAATATTAACTAAAAACTAAAAATAATTTTTGAGCAAGTGGCTTGTCCCAGAAGCAGGAACACTTTCTACAAAATATATGCACCTCCTTGGTATTTTAATATGGTACACGACAACTAGTTGATACAATACCACCCAGGCACCAGAATGCTTTCTCTAAGTAGTTGAGTAAACATATTTATCAATGTAACATTTGTGAAGTTTTAAAGCTTTCTCACTTCATTATAAACAAGATTCAAGTTAACAATACCAGCTAAAAAAAATAAGAGCAAAAAGCCCAAGGAGGAGAACTGATTAACGGTTTCATATGGAACATACAGAGAATTGTAGAAACTTCAAAAGCACAACACATTCCTAACTTGCAAGGATACCTCACGCCAGCCTGACTCTTTAGGGAAGGTTTCTTTTCGTAGTCAACACATCAATTGTTATGGGCAAAATATTCAGGGTTAGTGCTTAGGCAGGTAAGCAACAATGGAAGACATGTATGATGTCGCAATTGCTTAAAAAGAAAAATCCAACATTAACTTTCGAAGAAAGTAAATCTCTGGTCATGGAACAGGTATGCAGTTGAAGCACAATATAGGCTTGCAAATTCACTTTAACTGTGAAAATGACGGTTGTTAGCAGATCCTTTAATTATTATTACAAAATGTTTACTATGCACATTTAACACACCATATTATAGTAAGCATCCAGGAATGTTTCTATGAAGAATGAGACCCAATGACTTCTTAACTATTTTATAGATGAACACAAAGAAAAATAGAGCAATCAAGAAAACATTATCAATCAATTTGAATTGAGTTACTTTACGCCTTTATAAATTGAAAGTTCAGATTCATCGAAAGGGAAAGAAATAATAGATTTGCAGTTGATTACAACAATTCAAGCAACTACTTAGTAAACAACCAGTACCAGAAGCAGGAGAAAAAGAATAGAGACCTCGAAGCCATGGCGGCAACAGCTCCCGACCAAAGGTGCTTCGTGGCGTTCATCACTCCACGTCCCCGTAACCTAACCTTCTGCTTCTTTCCCTCATCAACCACCGCATTACCTCCCCCGCCGCCCCAACAACCGCAGTCTCTTTGGAGCTCTTATTTCCATTTTGCACAAAGTACTTAGTCGAACTCCAAAGAAGCTCGTCGCTTCTCTTGATTGACAAGCTCACTGACAAAAATTCACGCCAACCGCCGCAGGAACCCTACCCTCCAGCCGCAAAACCCCAAAACAACCCGCTTACGACGAGAGCTAGAAGAATTTACTGAACTTGAAACACTAATCAAAGTACTTCTCGCGAAAACCACATCAATAATTGAAGAAGAAACAGCATTTTCGAGGAATAGTCCGCCAAGCAATAAAATCGAATTAAAGTCCGGATCGATTGGAACTCGGCTTTGAGATTGTTCAGACGAAAAAGAGTTTCCCTACCTTTTTTGTTTTTGTGCATATTTGGAGGGTTTTTTTTCAAAATAATTAAATTTGAAAAGGTATTTTCTGAAATAATAAAAATCAAAACCTTATTCCCAATATAAGGTAAAACGCACATTGTAAATGCGTTTTTTTAAAAAACGTAACCTAAAATTGCGTTTTTTTAAAAAAACGTAATCTAAAATTGCGTTTTTTAACGAGTAAAATAAAAAATAAAAAAATAAAAAAAAAACGCAAGTGGTGGTTGCGTTTTCTGAGAAAACGCAATTTGTAATTGCGTTTACTCAGGTTGCGTTTCTTCTGCCTTTTAGTCAGCCCCCCAATCCCACTTTTTCCCCCTTTCCTCTTTTCCCGCCACACCGCCCCTCCCTTTCCCACTTTTCTCTCTCTCTCTCTCTTACTTTTTTGTTTCTCTCTCTCTCTTACCTCTCTCTCCTTCTAATTTATCATTTCTATTTTATAAAAATTATACATAATAATTATAATATTTTAAAAAATTTTAAAAATTAAAAAATAAAATAAAAAATATGTTTTGAGTTAAGTAATAATTAAAATATTTTAATTACAAAAATTTAAACAAAGTTAAGTAATAATTAAAAAATATTAATAGCAAAAAAATGAACATAATCAAGTAATAATAAAAATATAGACAAAGTGTTATAAAATAACAAAAATTATAATACTATAATACTTTATTTACTACAAACTACTTTATAAAATAACTATATATTTAACAATACTTATTTTACTAATAAATATTTTACTTATTTTATTTTTGAAATTATTTTTTACAAATTTTTGCTATTTTATAATACTTTTTATAACATTTTATCACTGATTAGTAAAATATTTTAATTATTACTTAACTCTATCTATATTTTTTATTTTTTTTTTTAAAAATAAAAATAAAAATAATAAATTTTTTATAAATATTATAATTTTATGTATAATTTTTATTATAAAATGAGAATGAGAGAATAGAGAGAGAGAGAGAAAGAGAAAAGGAGATACAAAGGGAGTATAGAGAGAGAGAGAGACAATTTTGGACAAAACTCAGGCGCGTTTTATGCTTAGAAAATTAAAATTGAACAACATTTTATGCGACTCGATTTTGCTCTTTTAAAGCATTAACTAAAATGATGTGATAGTGACATTCTCAGACCAAAAAGTCAGACATATGATAAACTATAAGTTTATATAAGTTATTATTTGGCTGGACTATGAACTTAGTTTATGATTAAAAAGTTACGAATAAAAAAAAATTAGCGTGACTAGACTCAATTTACGAATAAAAAATAAATGAACATTGTGGGTAACCTCATTGCTTTCGTAGATTCATGGCCAAACATAGGATAAAACTAAAAGAAGTAGCGACTAACATCTGATATTTTATGGACCATGTTCGTAACAACACAGTGGTTTGCCGCGAACAGAAATGCTACTAGGTAGATAATTGACAAAGTCATCATCGGCTTCTACTTCAGAAAAGTCTGAAAGTTCTGGGTCAGAAACCAACAAGGGATCTTCAATAATTTCTACCAATTGTTGTGTTAGATCACCACTGTCTGTCTTTGCTTGCTCTGTGAAATGATACCTGTCCAATCTTCGTTGCATTTGATCAATCTCGCGTTCTAGTGCTTTCATGACCTTATTCGTAGGTGATCTTCTGTTCCATAGGTTAGCTGAACGAGCCTTTGGGACACGGAGGCCATGCCATCGGCAATACATCTCTTGCTCACGCCTTTTATCGAGTAAGTCTTCCCACGGTAACCTTATGCATTGATCATCCGTCACACCGGGAGGTGGTCGTACGGATGCATTGCTAATGAAGATGTGACTCACTGGACCCGTCGTATCATGCATAAGGATAGGTTTGTTGAGAAAGCTACGTTTTCGGCCATACCATTTGTTACCGATTGGGTCTATGTATGTACCCACCATACGTGAGAGTCTTGATGGTTGGCTTTCATCCATGTCGACGGTAGGATTCGCACGACTAGACGATGCCCCAAACAAGCATTTTCGTTTCGACATGTATACAGGTATGGTTGAGCCCTCCTGCACGTAATCAGATGAGGCATCAATTAATGTTACTTAATATATGAGTCTTTAATTGACATGACAACTCTTTGGTGATGACTTTTCCATTCATGTTCTTGTCACGAGCATGGGGGATGCAACTTTCAAACTGACATAAGGGATCTTTATAGCTTTAATTGACATGACAACTCGGTCTTGACTTCTCATGTTATTGGTGTAACATTTAATTGACATGACAAACCTATGGTGTACACTTATCCAGTCGTGTTCTGGTCACGAGCATGGGGGATGCAGTATTCACATGATGAGGGGTTAATAACTGTAATTGACGTGAATACTCTCTGGTACAGCCTTGTTACTGGCATTTGTTGCAGATGTAACATTCATGTAAAAAGGGTATAAGGTATTGCTCTTTATAAATACCTCTTATATGAGGGAGGATGTGACACTGTAAAATTAAACATTAATCTTGTTATATGATTTTTTACTATTATACCTGTCTTAAAATTAAATGTATACGTATGTTTGGTGAGTTGCCCGCAAAATGATTAGGAAAATTTAAAAGCGATGTCATACCACGTACAATATAAACTACATGAAAATATGCGATGCTATGTCTCTGGGGGTAAAACCCCTATAATAGACAATAAGAATAGATAATTCCACCTACAATAGATAATACTAATGAAACGCCCTGAAAATTGATCGCCCAAAACGCCCCCCTGTTAGACATGTTCGAGCTCGTCGGGTTCTCGATCCTCTACGAACCGCCACATCCTGTTGCTCGTCCTGAGCACTCGGCCCTCTGTCAACACCCACCTCCGCCTGCTCGTCATCCGCTTGCTCGTCCTCATCACTTACTGCTACCAACTCTTCATCATCGTGCTGAACATGTGATGACCCTGGTGCATAAGTCGATGCTGGGTACACACTATGAAAATCATGACTCATCTGTAACGGCCCTGGCGCATATGCCAATGAAGGGTAGCCACTGTGAAAATCATGAGTCATCTGTGATGACCCTGGAGCATAACTGGATAAAGGATAGCCACTGTGAAAATGATGAGTCACCTGTGACGGCCCAGCCCCATAAGTCGATGCAGGGTAGTAACTGGGAAAATCATGATAGTGCTGTCCAGAACTGCCCCCTACAAACGGATCATGACTATACCCGGGGTCTGTCTGAAACATAACTGGAGATACTTGCCGGGTCGGTCGTCGATGTGATGTCCTAGGAGGATCATGTGTGCCAAAGTAGCCCTCAGTAGGAAAGGATGGCCTATATGATGCTGTCCCGGAACTCTGACTAGCATAACTATATGGGGTAGGTGTCACGTACCCGGCACTATATCTACCATGAACGAAAGAAGGTATCGAAGAGGTGGATCGGCGTGCAGGGGTGGGATGAGGTCGCATGCCATGTGGAACACTGGCTCCTGGGGAACCAGAAAGCGGGGCATCGCGGGTACGCCGTCGGTGCTGTGGGACACGGTCTATCTCTTGTAGGAGGGATAAAGAAGCCATGGCACGAAGCTGTATCTCATAGATTTCCTTCATTGACTCCGTTCTAGGGAAGTCACGTAGAGCGCGTGTTCCCCTATCATATACGTCTGTCCATGCTTCTGCCTGAAAAACAATTTAATAAACTTTTATTATAATATCTAAATATAATTTTGGTATTTTAATATTTAACTGCACATACCATCGCATCTATGGTGCCCCCGACACCTGAATATCCTCTATCTGTGCGTCTTAGTGGATTTCCAATATGGAGGCGAGTGATGCTCCTATACCAAGTCATATAAGGATCAGTGGAGGACATAGGTATATCATGAATCTCGCCATCAACTATACGGTCCATCCCATGTGACCAGAGTGCTATATACGCTGCATGAAAATCACTCCAACCAACTCCGGGTCTCCCCCGTCGATCCACTGAATGCAGATCCCTCCTGGTGTTTGGATGGTCCGGTATGTCCTGTCTCATCCCGAACTGGCGCATCACTCGATTTGGTAAATATAACTCCACAACTTCAAAGCACACAAGAGGAACCAATGCCCTCCAAACCTCCATCCCAGCAAAGCAGTAGTAGGGGCAACGTGTCCATAATGGGCTCGTATGGGGTCCAATGAAACTGAAAAATACAAAACAAACAATCAATTATCATGTAAAAAAATTTAACTACAATCAAAACAGACAACATGAGTAACATAAGGACAATCAATTGTACAAACTAGAGGTAACGAATGTAAAATGTACAACAGATATAACTCACATTTTCGGGGCGAAGTCGGTCCAACTGATCCCTATACACAACGAGGACATGGGTGGAAACGTTTGTCAGGAGGAAATCATCATGCCACCTGCCTCCAAGCGGTCCACCTGGAAACTCGTGTTCCTCAATAATAAGCGGCTGCTGCGCAGGTGTAATTGAAAGTGACTTTCGTATAGGCGCCATAATTGAGAATCTCTCCCATACCCAAATCTGAATGATTCTCAGTCTCAATATGGAAGGATATGATCGTCTAAACTAAATCACAACATGAGTAACATAATGTTTTGCATACCTGCAGCAGTGTAAGCGGGCCACTGATCTCAGAAGAGTTAGGACGTGCGGTGCGACATAACCCCCTATACAATGATGCTAAAACTGCACTCCCCCAGCTGAAATCTCCACAAGCATCAAGGTCTGCTATCAAGGGTAAGTACATAGGTCTAAACAGCGTACCAGAGTGATCTGGCATCATAACGCCGCCAAGGAGTCTCAATATAAATGCCCGAGCATGGCGCTGCACTGTGATCTCATCAGCATCATCCGCAAGTGCCCCAAACGTCTCACTTAACCACCTAAGTCTCACAAAATTTTTTTTGAAATTTTCAGGCCCGGGTGCAACTCCTAAATGCTGCATAAAAATAGGGGTCCATCCCTGCGGCGTCAACGGGCCAGAAAGACCTGCAAAATGTTAGTAAATTAGAGTTTAATTGTTCGATACGACATAATAACGTGTATAAGGTCATGAAGTAACGCGTGTAATTAAATAATGTCATGAACTGTAATTGTGAATTGTAGTTACGAACCTGTAACAGCCTTGCCAGTAACCGGAAGACCGTATATTATGGAGACATCCTGTAAAGTGACTGTCGCCTCCCCAACAGGCAAGTGAAAGGTGTGTGTCTCCTGTCGCCATCTCTCAACCATGGCTGTGAGCAAAGCATGATCATGTTGAATCTTACCGACGCGGTATACACCGTAAAAACCGCCATGGATCAAATAAGGAATAATGCGGGGGTCCACAACATCGTCGAATATACCTGAATCTCCCGGCGACAATGCATAGGCTCCTCACACTGGGGATCAAATAAAATGAATGCGTTATAAAATGGTAGTAGTTAGTAACAAAAACTAAATGTTAACTATTATGTATATTATGTACAAGTTCTACAAAACTTACCCCGTGGTCCCACACAACCTGTGACCGATGAATATCCTGTAACGTAAGTACACTGCCATCGATGGGCCCACCAGCTCCTCGTTGTGATGCCATAGCGTAAGATATTTCTGGAACGTTAGTAAAATGCAATACACAAAATTGATGAAATAATTATTGATAGGTTAACATAGATGAGACAAGTTTAATATACTCACAATCATATATATAATGCTTTATCAAAAGTATAAGAATATAACATGCACGAAATAATTATTCACGAAATAATTTGTATTTATTATTCATGAAATAATTATTTGTATTTGTTATTCACATGGATGGAACGTTAGTAAATTTGTATTTGTTAACATAGATGGAAGGTTTGTAAATTTGTATTTGTTATTCTCGAAATAATTATTCACAAAATAAGTATAAGAATGTAACATGCACGAAATAATTAGAATTGCAAATTTGCACATTTTGAAGCTCAGTCTCAAATATAAATGGATTACGTACATGTACTATTCCCTAGTGTTCCCCTCCCTTTCCCCTATTTGGATAACGACGTCTGTTATGACCAGACTCCTTGCATAAACTACACTTGAAAGTTTGTGTTTGCCTCGATTCGTCCATTTCATTAGGAATCCTACTGTGTTCAGGACGGCCTTTTCGGGCTACACGTTTGCGATGGGGGTTTGGGAGGACAGTAGGCCCTTCATAAGGAGGCCAGTAATCCTCCATTAACAGTGGAGCAAATGGAGTCGCGTACACACGGGCATACGCTTCTATAGTGTAGTGGTCGTCAAATAAAAACCATGGTTGCTTTCCGGCAGTTGCAGCAGCAGCAAGCATGTGGGAGCAAGGCAGGTGAAATATAATCCATTTTCCACATGTACAGCTAGGCGGAAAAAGTTGCACGGCATGTAGATGACCCCCTTTAGTCCCCCTCCTGCCGGTCAACACATTGACAGACACTGTGTCCCTGTACAACAAGGAACAAAATTTTATACATATTTGCTGATAGATTTTAAACAATAGCAATTTAATGATGGAGGTATTAACATATATTACCAATTACAAACTGTGACAGTATGACCAGCTGCTTTTTTACTCCACTTCTGAAATCTTTCACGCACTTCTAACGGGTATGCATGGCCACTCTGGATGTCAGCTTGTATCTCACTATGTCGTGTAACAAAACTCTCAACAAGACGGTAGTAAGTGACTTGCACAGCTGCAGTGATGGGCAAGTTACGTGCGCCTACTATCGCACTATTGTAGCTCTCAGCATTGTTAGTTGAATTGATCCCCCAACTATTCCCGCCATCGTGAACAAATGTCCACTTAGTAATATCTTCCCCCATTAGTTCATTATAACAAGGTTCACTTATCTTCTTAATTCTTTCCATTATAATGTTGAACTTTCGCAGTTGACGAGCTGTGCTAGCAGCCCACACCAAGTCCTTGATCCTTATCATATTGTACTTCTTGTGGTAGTTACTACGAAAGTGTCGAAGGCAACACCTATGAAAACCAGGTGGTTGATCATCACTTGGATGCTCCCATATTCGATCAATGGCATTTAGTAGGCCCCGGTGGCGATCCGATAGTATGGTGACACGTTCCCTATCAGGGACAATGACGTGTCTCAATAAGTTGATGAACCATGACCAATTACGTGTGTCCTCACCCTCGACAACGGAAAAGGCTAGAGGAAAATTTCTACCCCTGGCAGTGACCCCCACAGCGATAAGCATGACACCCTTATATTTTCCATAAAGGTGGGTACCATCAACTGAAATAACTGGCAAACAGTGCTTGAAACCATTAATACATGGTCCGAATGCCCAAAATACTCGATCAAACACGACCATGTCACGAACATCCTGATTGAAGGTCTCTAACATTTGGATTGTTCCAGGGTTTCTTGACTGTATTGCCATCAAATATCTTGGAAGTTTTGCGAACGACTGTTTCCAATTACCGAATACCATCTCTATGGCTTTTGTTCTCGCCATCCATGCTTTCTTGTATGAGACGGAATGGTGGTAATGTTGTTTGATATCTTCCATTATGGACGCAATCTTCCAATCTGGATCTTTCTGTACAAATAAAACACATTTTAAGTACTTTAGAGGAACTTCTTTCATAACAAATTAATCAGTTATTGTGATAAAGTCTGAATCAAAGTTAAACTCACCGCTACTTGTGCCATGATAACATCTGCAATAAAATTTGCGTCTAGGTTACGATGACCCATGTTTGGCATTCCGTACAAACAACAATGAGGCCCATTATACTGCGTAACCTCCCACATCCCATGTCTTTTGGTGGACGCACGAATCATCCAAGGGCAATCGTGTGCACACTTTGCTTTAAACAATTTCGTAGTTGATTCAACAACTGAATACTCCTTGTTGTTGTGCAAGTGATACGTTGTGCATGCATTTTTTACAACTGCCTTGTCATCGAATAGCATTCCTGTTTCAAAATTAGGATTCTGCATGTCCCATACGGGCCCATGACGAAAATGATCCTTGCCAATTACAGGTGCATCATATGCCTCTGGCAATGTGGTAAAGTAAGGAACCGGGATCTCTCGTTGTTGTTGAACATCGTTGTCGGAATCGTTCAACAGAGCAACATCTATATGTTCATCAGATTTTTCCGACTGTGTATCCGGAGACCTTACATTCAAATCAATTTGTATGGGAATGGATTGGCAGCCTGATTCAACCATATGTTGCACTGGATCTCTCCCCTGGCTATGTCTCATCGAAGGCTCTTGTGAAGGACTAGCGGTATCTCTGGTAGGCCGATGTTGTGACATATTACTCGACCCAATGCCATAATCAACAAACGAACCTTGGTAACCACTTTGTTGCGTGCTTTGCAAATGAAACGGGTTACCATATTGGTTAAATTGTTGTGAATATGGCACACTATGGCCAATAGAGTCTGATCCCAATGTTAATATCGTCGAGAAGTTCCACGCTGTTGATGTATCTCCCTCAGCCGATAAAATCCTGCTATACCCCTGAATGTCACCCCATATTTGATCCGCTGCAGTGTCTACATCTACAACTGCATCCTCTACTTCAATGTACAACTCGATGCATTCCATCCATGGCTTTTTCTGTGGTAGCCGTAAGGCAATTTGCAATGTCCGATCATCTTTAATCACAACTTTTTTATATTTAGTCGAGCCCCCTTCATTACTAACTGGAAATCTGCATATAATTTTCAGCCTCACATGTTGTCCATCTTTGCCAATCATAGGCATTATCATATTTTCTAGTTCAGACATTTTTAATTGCAATGGTAAACTGCAAAATGTCTGACATTCCATGTTGTACACAATCCCTTCATCACGATCTTTAATTATTTCACCACCCCAATACAACATGGCCGTTGTTTCATCCATTCTTGCATCTATTAAACAATAATTAAACAAATTCTAATTTATTCCATCTATTTCATTGGTAATTATCATGGCATTTGTAGCATATCATAATATTTTATTACTAATTAATAACATATTTTTTAATTTAATTATTTTACTTATACATATTGAACTAAAAAAAATCTATTAGTTTAGTTTTTTTTTTTTTTTTTTGGATCCTATAACCTTTTTTCTTAGTTTATTAGTTTAGTTTTTGTTTTTTGATCCTACAATTTTTTAGTCCACTGAATATTATTTAGTACAAATAATTTTTCTAATAAATATTTATACACACATTTCTTAAATTAAGGCCATATACTAATTTCGTAAAAAAATATATTTTCCTTAAATTTATAGTGAAAAAATTTTATTTTATGGTATTTTGTAATTATTTTTGTAATAAATTTTTTTTAGCATATCATAATATTTTATTACTAATTAATAAAATTTTTTTAATTTAATTATTTTACCCATACATATTGAACTAAAAAAATCTATTAGTTTAGTTTTTCGTCTTTTTTTTTTTTGGATCCTATAACCTTTTTTAGAATATTACAATATTTTCTTACTAATTCATAACATATTTTTTAATTTAATTATTTTACTTATACATATTGAACTAAAAAAATTTATTAGTTTAGTTTATTTTTTTTGGATCCTATAACGAATTATTCACTGAATATTATTTAGTAAAAATAATTTTCCTAATAAATATTTATACACATTTCTTAATTTCACGGCATCCTACTTACTAACCAATCTATTTTTTTAGTTAATTAGTTTAGCTTCTTTTTTTTTTGGATCCTATAACCTTTTTTCTTCTTTGGATTGGAACTTTTTTATAGTAACAAAATAATTAAAGTAAGGCTATAATTATTATTTTTTTATATTTCTTTTTTATGAACAGAATGTTATCTAAAAAACAAATGGATAATAAATAGTAAAGAACCATTATTTTGAACAATAGATATCTTTCACATCCACCTAGATTAATTAGTAACCTCTTTATTTTAAAATGGCAACTCCAAAAAAACGTACTTCCAATTATTTTCATAATAAATTTTTTTTAGCATATCATAATATTTTATTACTAATTAATAACATATTTTTTAATTTAATTATTTTACTCATACATATTGAACTAAAAAAATCTATTAGTTTAGTTTATTTTTTTTTTGGATCCTACAATTTTTTAGTTCACTGAATATTATTTAGTACAAATAATTTTTCTAATAAATATTTATACACATTTCTTAATTTCATGGCATCCTACTTACTAACCAATCTATTTTTTTAGTTAATTAGTTTAGCTTCTATTTTTTTTTTTTTTTTTTTGATCCTATAACATTTTTTCTTCTTTGGATTGAAAATTTTTTATAGTAACAAGATAATTAAATTAAGGCTATAATTATTATTTTTTTTTATATTTTTTTATGAACAGAATGTTATCTAAAAAAACAAATGGATAATGAATAGTAAAGAACAATTATTTTGAACAATAGATATCTTTCACATCCAAGTAGAGTAATTAGTAAACTCTTCATTTCAAAATGATAGTTCCAAAAAAACATATTTCTAATTATTTTCATAATAAATTTTTTTTAGCGTATCATAATATTTTATTACTAATTAATAACATATTTTTTAATTTAATTATTTTACTCATACATATTGAACTAAAAAAATCTATTAGTTTAGTTTATTTTTGTTGGATCCTATAACCTTTGTTCTTAATTTATTAGTTTAGTTTATTTTTTTGGGATCCTACAATTTTTTAGTTCACTGAATATTATTTACTACAAATAATTTTCCTAATAAATATTTATACACATTTCTTAAATTAAGGCCACATACTAATTTCGTAAAAAAACATATTTTCCTTAAATTTATACTAAAAAATTATATTTTATGGTAATTCCATAATTATTTTCGTAATAAATTTTTTTTTAGCATATCATAATATTTTATTGCTAATTAATAACATATTTTTTAATTTAATTATTTTACTCATACATATTGAACTAAAAAAATCTATTAGTTTAGTTTATTTTTGTTGGATCCTATAACCTTTGTTCTTAATTTATTAGTTTAGTTTATTTTTTTGGGATCCTACAATTTTTTAGTTCACTGAATATTATTTACTACAAATAATTTTCCTAATAAATATTTATACACATTTCTTAAATTAAGGCCACATACTAATTTCGTAAAAAAACATATTTTCCTTAAATTTATACTAAAAAATTATATTTTATGGTAATTCCATAATTATTTTCGTAATAAATTTTTTTTAGCATATCATAATATTTTATTGCTAATTAATAACATATTTTTTAATTTAATTATTTTACTCATACATATTGAACTAAAAAAATCTATTAGTTTAGTTTATTTTTTTTGTTGGATCCTATAACCTTTGTTCTTAATTTATTAGTTTAGTTTATTTTTTTGGGATCCTACAATTTTTTAGTTCACTGAATATTATTTACTACAAATAATTTTCCTAATAAATATTTATACACATTTCTTAAATTAAGGCCACATACTAATTTCGTAAAAAAACATATTTTCCTTAAATTTATACTAAAAAATTATATTTTATGGTAATTCCATAATTATTTTCGTAATAAATTTTTTTTTAGCATATCATAATATTTTATTACTAATTAATAACATATATTTTTTAATTTAATTAGTTTACTCATACATATTGAACTAAAAAAATCTATTAGTTTAGTTTTTTTTTTTTTTGGATCCTACAATTTTTTAGTTCACTGAATATTATTTAGTACAAATAATTTTTCTAATAATTATTTATACACATTTCTTAATTTCATGGCATCCTACTTACTAACCAATCTATTTTTTTAGTTAATTAGTTTAGCTTCTGTTTTTTTTTTTTTTTTGGATCCTATAACATTTTTTCTTCCTTGGATTGGAAATTTTTTATAGTAACAAAATAATTAAATTAAGGCCACACACTAATTTCGTAAAAAACATATTTTCCTTAAATTTATAGTTAAAAAATTATATGTTATGGTAATTTCGTAATTATTTTCGTAATAAATATTTTTTAGCATATCATAATATTATATTACTAATTAATACCATATTTTTTTAATTTAATTATTTTACTCATACATATTGAACTAAAAAAAATCTATTAGTTTAGGTTATTTTTTTGGGATCCTATAACCATTTTTAACATATTATAATATTTTCTTACTAACTGATAACATATATTTTACTAACCAACTAACATAAATAAATAATACATTTTTTCCCAA
This sequence comes from Euryodendron excelsum, assembly GCA_033060915.1. NCBI lineage: Eukaryota > Viridiplantae > Streptophyta > Magnoliopsida > Ericales > Pentaphylacaceae > Euryodendron > Euryodendron excelsum. The sequence continues at coordinate 31,599,044 of CM065391.1, read as the reverse complement.
AGGCCTTTTCCTAAATAACATAAATAAATAAATAACACATTTTTCCTAACCAATGTAATGCAACACAAATAATATTTAGCTTACCAACATAAATAAATAAATTATTTTACCAATGAAAATAATCAACTAACCTGTTTTTTGCAGAATAATGGAGGCCTTTTTCGAAGTAGCACGAGCAACAAATATGGCTATAAATAAAATAATAGAAAGTTAGTAATCTATGAATTATATATATCACATACAAGAGAGAATGAGGAAAAAAAATTAGAGTTAGAAATTACCTAGTAGAGTTTACACAAGAGATGATCCCTGTTGATTGATCAGTAGAGCGAAGTAAAATAAAGAGAATACGGGGTAAGAAACAGAGAGATGAATGAGAAAGAGAATTGGGGTGAAGGAGGAATGGAGAAGTTGGATGAAAAAAAAAAAAAGAATTTCGGCAGTCACAACTTGAATTGCAAATGATGCAGTAGCTGCAAAGTAATGCAAATGAAGAATGGGTGAATGGGTTTGCAAATGAAGAATGGGTGAATGATGGAATAAGTAGTCAAATTGAAACACAACTGTCAGTTGCGTTTCTGACAAAATGCAATTGACAATTGCGTTTTGTCAGAAACGCAACTGACAGTTGCTTTTTTCTGCAGAAAACTTTTATGAAAACGCAACTGTCAGTTGCGTTTCTGACAAAACGCAATTGACAATTGCGTTTTGTCAGAAACGCAACTAACAGTTGCGTTTTTTCTGCAGAAAACTTTTATGAAAACGCAACTGACAGTTACGTTTTTACTGTATATTTGCAGAAAAATTTGGTTTTGTCGGTCACGGGCGGGAAAAAGAAAAAAACGCAACTCAGAGTTGCGTTTTCTCAAAAAACGCAACTTTAAATTGCGTTTTCACATAAAAACGCATTTTTAATATGCGTTTTACCTTAAATTGGGAATAAATTTTTGATTTTTGTTATTTCGGGAAATACCTTTTTAAATTAAATTATTTTGGTAAAAAACCCATTTTTGGACATAACATATTTTTTTTATTTTTATTTTTGCTTATGCCTGCTTTTAGCTTATATTTAAAAATGTTATTTGGCTTACTCTCCAAAATTTTATTTAAAAAACTATTTTTCAAACTTTTACTTAAAAAAGTCATTTATAGGTTTTACACATTTTTATAAAAAGTCACTTAAAAAATTTATTTTTTTAAAATATCTTATAACTTATAACTTTTAAGTTACCGGTCCAAATATCTCTTAGCAGAAGAAAAAAGATAATGAGGTGATCAGAGTAGCCTCCTGACTAGGTGTGAGGATAGTGGTCCCTGCTTAGGCTCTCTCTATAAAGATTACAATCATAACTTATCCAGTCTCACCCAAGGTCCAAACCCTTGAAAAACCCACATTTCTTTTTTTTTTGTTTTTTGCTAACTGAGTTTCAGGCCCGTTTGCGCGCACCTTGACTAATTCTAGAGTCTGTATAGTCCCTTCATCCTACATAAATCAGGTAATTACTAAGTCAAAAGCCTTGAAAAACTTATTATGCTTGATAAAAGTCGAACTCCTGACCTTCCTTTATTAGGCCATAAGTTCTGACCAATTAGACTAACCAAAGTTTAAGAAACTCATATTTCACACGCTAGTAACATCACATCTTGGTAACCCATTGGTATAAAAAATTCTACACTATCACTAGATTAAAACTAAACTCCTAGGTAAAATTGCATTTGATGATATATTACGCAGAAAATTGAACTTGCATACTTACCCTAGATTTGCAAAGCCTAAGAAAATAAGAACACCCTCAAGGAAGTTTGATTCTTTCATCCTCAAAAAAAAATTGTTTCATCATGCTTTGGCAAATACAATATGAAAAAGTGTTAATTACAAACACTTCCTAAACTATAACTTAATATCAGTAAGCTTTCTTAAACTCTAAAACGTCACATATTAACCTCCTGAACTACATTAATTTCTGAACTATCAATTTGTATCAATCAACACTTTTTATTAGCAATTCACTAAGAAAATAGATGAAAATGTATTATATGACTTGTCCATGTTCACAAAAGTATAGTTTTATATCTATGGATAATATAATTGGTATTTCAGTCATTAAACAATTATTACAAAAAGAGAAAGTAATTTAGGTATAAAATAAACTTTTGCGAACATGTACAAGTCACATAACAAATTTTCATCTATTTTCTTAGTGGATTACTAATAGAAGGAGTTGATTGATACAATTGATAATTCATGAATCAATGTGTTACGTTTTAAAATTAAGGAGACTTAGTGATACTGAGTCATAATTTAAGGAGTGTGTTTGTAATTAATCCTATAAAATATTGCAAAGGAAGAATCTGCCATTCGATATGTCAGCACGAAATTTTTTTCGGGCATTCCATGTTTCAATAGATCTTTGTATAATATTATTTCATGGCTAACCAGTCAAAACGCTTAAGCAACATGTGAAAAGATCGAGCATTAACCCTGAAGCTAAGGAAATTCTAGAGATATATTTAAATTTGCTTGAACCTCTTCTGCGACATCGATAACTAGAGAAGACTATGAGAGCTCTGGAATTATCATGGAACCTATGGGTCAAGGAATTCTGGCCTAGTCTACCCGGTCAGGCCCAATAAAAATTAATAAAATAAAGCTGGGCTACGGGACAGCCCAAAAGGTCAACAATGCAGTCAAGCCCGCATCGCCGACCTGATGTTGACCTTGGGCTAAAGCCCGACACGGTGAGCCCAACTCACGGATATAATTAAAGCATTTAATGCTTTGACTACAACATGTAATACAGAGATAACCCGCATTTACTGCGACAACGACTTGCCACGCGACATCCACACTCACGTCCGATTAGCTAGATTTTAGCACGACGGTAAAGCTGGACTTATGTCCGAACAGTTAGAGACAAATAATGTGGTCTATGAGATAGATCATGATGACCCCAAGGTAGACACAAGGGTTAACACTCCATCGATTATACTATAAATACCAAAGTCCCAAGGAGTAAGGTATGGACAATTGATTTCAAGCATACACTGTCTTTATTCATTTGATTCTCAATTAAGATTGCTAACTTAATCGTCGAAATGTGATCGACCCAAAGAGGGTTGACCCATTCTAACTTTTCTGTCCTTTATGCAGCGAGTTGGTGCTCTTTAATATTGGCTCGAGTGATCGGTCAGGCCTTTCTGAAAATTCTATTTACAATTGGTGCCATCTGTGAGAAGGTCAAGATAACCATGAGTACCAAAGCTCGAAGGGGAAGAGGAGAAAACCATACTGAGCAAGGGAATGAGACTTCCTTCGACAAAGATCATACTAATTCGGCATACTGCCGATCTACCCCAGTAGATCGCCACCAAGGTCGGACGAAGAGGTTGGAAGCCCGTTCCCTTGTTGGGAGCCACCAAGAAGAGAGAAATAGATTGTAGAGAGCCCCAGACTGCATCAAGGAGCCAAACCTCTGCAAAAGCCACCACTGGGACCTCACCCTTTCACCCTTCAGTGGACACATCCCCAACAACCATACTCTCTGTTTTGCAGAGCGGCAACTTCGGCTACGCGACGAAGAGATTACCTATCTCACATCTGAGATTCGGGCCATGAGAGAGGCAATCTCCAAAAAGATAGGCACTATAGACGAGGATCCTCGGACCATGAAATGATCACAAGGAGTCGAGACTCCAGAAGTAGAGACATACCCACAGCACGAGTGAGAGGAAGTTACACCTCAAGCACCGGACGCTGCGTCGAAAGGCTAGCAGATCGGTACTGTAAGAGGAGCCAGATGCCGTAGAACAAGGATCGGATAGAAGCTGGTCAGTAACAAAAAGACTGGAAAAAGTGGCTCAATGAAAAGTTAGAGAACAAGAAGCAGCATCCCAAAGATCGCATTACACAGGACATGATTAAAAAGGCCTTGGACCAGATTGCATCCATACCGTTCATAGAGGAGATTGAGTCCTGCTAACCTCTACAAAAGTTCACACCACCAAAGTTCACTCAATATGATGGAAAAGCTGATCCGATCAGTCATGTTCGGCACTATAAGCAAATGATGGCGCTATGAAGTGGAGACCAATCCTTGAAGTGCCGAATTTTTTCCTCCAGCTTGGGGAACGTGGCCCTACGATGGTTCGACAGGTTGCCATCCAGGTCAATCATGTACTACAGCCTCTTTAAAAAATTAGAGCTAAAAGAGTCCGATCTCTAGCCATCTCTCAACTCATTAGTTGGGTTCAGTTCATACCCAATTTGGCCTTTGGGGAAGGTGACAATTCCTGTGATTGCCAGGGAAATTACATTGCAGACAAAGTTCTTGGTAGTCAATGTGCCTTCTTCCTATAATGCAATCATGGGACGAACATGGTTGCACCTCATGAAGGCTATTTCATCGTCTTACCATCAGCTGATCAGATTTCTTATCCTCAATGGAGTGGGAGAAATAAGAGGAGATCAAGTGGCCGCTAAACAGTGCTTTCTGACGACATGCACCATGAAGGTAAAAGCTGACAAGGTGCAGATGATGGAACTTCACTAGGATATGCCTACTATTGACGACGTGGGGTAAACTCTGGAGAGTAAAGCCATTAAAGAATTGAAGAAAATCCACATCGATCGGTAGGGCTAGAAGTATATTGTCATCGGCACGTCCTTGTCCAGAGCTAAAGAGAACTCTCTAATTGAGCTGCTGACAAGTTACCTTAAGGTGTTCGCTTGGACTGTTTACGACATGCCAGGGATCAACGCTAAGGTTACCTGCCACCGATTGAATGTCGACCTACGGTGTCGACCTGTGGTCTAAAAATGAAAGAGGGCGGCAACACAGCATGTGGACACCGTTATTGAAGAAATCGAAAAACTTTTAGAGGTTAGGGCAATTCGAGAAGTCCACTATCCAAGCTGGCTTTCAATCATTGTAGTGCTAAAGAAGAAGGGCGGCAAGTGGAGGGTCTGTGTTAACTTCACCGATCTAAATAAGGCATGCCCTAAGGACCCTTTCCTCCTTCCCAAGATCGACCAGCTCGTATATGCAACAACAAGTTGTGAGAGGATGAGCTTCTTAGATGCTTACCGTGGGTATCACCAAATCCCTCTCCACGAAGATAATCAGAAGAAGACAGCCTTAATCACTCCAAGGGGTATCTTCTACTACAAAGTAATGTTCTTTGGTCTAAAGAACATCGGGGCCACTTACCAGTGACTGGTCACCAAAATGTTCAAAGACCATAAAGGCAGCACTGTGGAGGTCTACATCGACAATATGGTGGTTAAAAGTAAAGTCAACAGCTCCTATTTGGAGGATTTAAAAGGAGTATTTAGGAAAATTCCTAGGGTTCTTGGTTACACACCGAGGAATTGAAATAGATCCATGACAGATTAGTGAGATTCAGAGCGTTCATGTCCCAAAGAATGCCAAAAAAGTATATAAGTTGACTGGTTTGGTAGCAGCACTCAACAGATTCATCAGCTGATCTTCAAATAAATGCCGACCATTCTTCTAGCTTCTCAAGAAATGGGAGCAATTCAGTTAGACTTTGGAATGTGATCAAGTCCTTGCATATTTGAAGAGGTACCTGACCCAGCTATCCTTACTTTTCACCACATTCAAGCATGAAGAACTCTTTCTTTATCTGGTAGTATCGGAGCATGTAGTCAGTGCTGTACTGCTCCGACAACAAGATCGACAACAAAAATTAGTCTATTATGTCAGTAAAACACTCTTGGGGGTAGAAAGTAGGCATTTACCTCTAGAGGAATTGGCACTTGCTCTAGTGGTGGCATATTGCAAACTAGTGCATTACTTCAGAACTCATATCATCAACGTCCTCATTGACCACCAACTAAAACCCCTCCTTAGAAAGGTTGAGTTCTCTGGTAGACTGGCAAAATGGGCCGTTAAGTTAGGAGAAATTCGACATCAAGTTCCAACCAAGATCGGCAGTCAAAGGACAGGTACCAGTTGACTTTATTGTTGAATTCTCTATTGAGCTGTAACTAGCGAACAACCTGACAACACCCTCTGCTCAACAAAACAGTGACCACCCCCTGAACCTTTGAGAAAATGTTGATCATTGGAAACTTTTCGTTGACAGAGTGTCCAATGACCAGGGGGCCGGATCGGGCATAGTGCTCATCACATTGGACGGTTTAGTAATCGAGCAAGCTATTAAACTAGAGTTCACTACCTCAAACAATGAATTTGAATACGAGGCCCTGCTCGTCGAACTCTGCTAAGCCATTGAACTAAAAATTACTGAGATCATCATTTATTCAGACTTTCAATTAGTGGTTAATTAGATCACGGGGGAATACACAGCAAAAAATGACAGAATGATGCAATACCTCTCAAAAGTAAAAGAATTGTTGGCCAAGTTCGGCAAGTATAAACTCCACCAGATCAGCCGTGACAACAACTCTCATACCGATGCCTTGGTTATGCTAGCAACGACCTTAAAATCAGGATCAAAGAGAATGATCCACGTGAAAACCTTAGCCAGACCAAACATATTTCATGAAGAGGAGCAAGCTCTGGCTATAGAGTAGTTGAGACCATCATGGATGGACCCAATTATCTCCTATCTTAATAAAGACAAGCCGTTGGAGGGCAAGAATGAGGCCAGATGGGTCAGACACAAACCCTCAGATACTAGCTTTCACCAACCAAGAAACTCTACAGAAGATCCTTCATGAGCCCCTATATGCATTGTGTCCTATTTGAAATCCATGAAGAGATCTGTGGAAGTCACGTAGACGAAAGGTCATTAGCCCACCGAGCTATCTCACAGGGGTACTAGTGGCCCTATATGCAAAATGACGCAGCCCAGTACGTGCTGAGATGTGAAAAATGTTATAAATTCTCTCAAATTATACATCAGTCTGCTGAGAATCTCACAACTATAACCAGTCTTTGGCCTTTTGCCCAATGGGGATTGGACATAGTCAGGCCTCTACCTTGAGCTCCAGGCAATAGGAGATTTCTTGTTGTAGCGAAAGATTACTTCACTAAGTGGGTAGAGGTAGAGCCCCTATCAACCATTAGAGAAATTGACATCAAAAGGCTTGCTTGGAGAAACATAGTAACAAGGTTCGGCATACCTCGGCCAGTTGTTTCGGATAATGGCACCCAATTTGATGGCAATATGTTCAGGTCATTTTGCAACGAGCTCGGAATCAAAAACTACTACTCAACATTAGCTTATCCACAGTATAACGAGCAAGTTGAGATTTCAAACAAAACTATGCTGAATGGGATCAAGAAACTACTGGAAAAAGCTAAAGAAAAATAGGTCCTATAGAACTACCCTGAGGAGGTCTACTGGAGAAACCCCTTTTTCTTTGGCTTACGGATGGAGGTAGTAATACCCTTGGAGGTAGGACTACCAACAATCAGATCAGTAATGTTCAACACTGGGCTTAACAACCAGACCTTGGCCAGAGACCTTGATCACAACCAGACCTTGATCTTGTAGAAGAAAACAGAGAGGCTGCCCTGATTAAACTTACTGAATATCATCAACAGTTAAGTCGTTCTTACAACAAACGGGTTCAGCCTAGATCCTTTGTACCAAGGGAATTAGTTTTATGAAAAGTATTGGGGGCAACAAAGAACCCGACAGAAGGAAAGCTCGGCCACAACTGGGAGAGTCCTTACAGAGTGGCGTCCCAAGTCGGCATGGGGGCATATCAACTGGAATCTGTCGAAAATGGGAAATAATTACCCGGACCTTGGAATGTGAACAATATGAGAAAATTTTATCAGTAGAATTTAACTCTCGTATGATGTATCTACTCAGCAATGTTTGGTCTTTTTGAAGCTTCATATGATTAATAAAATTTGAAGTCTTTTAAACAAATATATTTATTTGATGCCACTCCAAAAAACAAAACACTAAGGAAAGCAAAAAATAAAAACCAAGTGTAAAAACTTGGTCCTGTCCAAATTAGACAGGTCAGCCAATGAAGGTCATAAAAACCAAGTGTAAAAGTTTGGTCTTGTCCAAGTTGGACAGGTTGGCCAACGAAGGTCATAAAAACCAAATGTAAAAATTTGGTCCTGTTTAAATTGGACAGATCGGCTAACGAAGGTCACAAAAACCAAGTGTAAAAACTTTGTCATGTCCAAGTTGGACAGGTCAACCAATAAAGGTCATAAAAACCAAGTGTAAAAACTTAGTCTTGTCCAAGTTGGACAGGTCAGTCAACGAATGTCATAAAAACTAAGTGTAAAAATTTGGTCCTATCCAAGCTGGATAAGTCGGCCAATGAAGGTCACGAAAACCAAGTATAAAAACTTAGTGTCGGCCAATAAGGGCCAAAAATTCTAAGATAAAAGATCAAATTGAAGATGACTAGGCATAGTCCTACCCAAGTAGGGTAGATGCACAAGTACAGAACAAAATTTGAACATAGTTCTGCCCAACTCATTCATATCCTCAAAGATTATAAACTCTGATAAAATCACAAAATTAAAGCAGACTCAGTACAACAAAAAAAACTTATCTTAATAAGAAACGATTGACTACATAAAGAGAAAACAAGAAAAAGTTACAAAAAACTAATTATCATTGATAGTCTCCGCGGACATTTCAGAAGGCTCAGCCGATTTCTCTACAGAAGCTTCATCAGTGGGCTTTGGCAGTTCGGCAGCAGATTTGGCCTCTTCAGCAGCAGCCTCCTGAGTAAGTTTTCTCTTCTGTTCGGCATTGGCAATCACCTTCTTAAGATCAACAGAGCCATCTCTATCGTGTCGAAGTAATTAGGACATAGCTTCCACACGTCAAAGGACTTTTCCGCCTTGGCAGCTAAAAGGGTACCATTCCAACCCTCCCGGAAGATGGTCTGACTCAAGTCCGCCATCTCAATAGCGAGTTCCTTGGCCACCCGAACAACACCCCTCTGCATTATCACCTCTTCCTCCGCCTTCAGTTTAGCCACCTTGGCCTAGAGTGCTTAAATCTCGGCTTTAGCCTTACATAGCTCCACAGATTGTACTTCGTTCTTTTCTAGCAGTTCCCTGGCCTCTTTGTCCCTCTTCTCGAAGTCGGCGGTAACCATCTTCAACTCCGCTGTGGCCTCCTTTACCTTTTTCTTCATTAGTAGCCTCTCCTGACTAGTGTCCAACCACTCCTTCGTCAGTTCAGCATGCTTTTCGACTAACCGCTGGTGGTGCTCGGTAACGGACTGAAAACGGCTCTTCGCTTTCATAGCATTGAGGTAGCCTTACATAGTAAGACTATACATTTGAGTAAGGAGTCAAAAGAATCAAAAGCGGAGTTAAAGGGATAAGAAAGAACTAATTACCAAGAGAGAGTCATGGATGGTACCCATAAAAACGTTTAGGTCATTAGTGCTTCCCAGCTTTATGACGTCCTTCTTCGATAGAGCACTGCGGAGAACGCCCAACGCCACCTCGGTTTGGTTAATCATAGAGTCAGTAGTCGTCATGCGCTGACCTAAAATGTTTGGGATGATAGTCACAGGCTCGGCATTAGCCGGATCTTCAGTAGCACCTTTGGAGCCGACTTTCGCCTTCCATGGAGTCGGCAGTTGGACGATTGCCTCTGGTGCTTTCTTTGTCGAGTACTCGGCTTCTTCTGTAGAGGCGCCACTTCCTCGGTCACAGGAGTCTCCAAGTCCATAGCCGGGGGATCGGTAGCTTCGGTGTTAGCTTTCTTTATTGATTCCCTATCGCGGCAAACATCATCTCCTTGAGGCCCAGCTCATCGTCTTCGTTAGGAGATGGGGCTGCCCTTTGCTTCCTCTTGCTTAGCTTAACGCGGCAGTCGGGCACGATTAAAAGCTCCGACGTTGTTGTCGAGCTGTTTGAACTGGACTGAATTGTGAGAATCTGTTGTTCCTCGACAATAGGGTCAGATGGGAGCAGAGCAACAAAGGTCACTTGACGAGCAACGTATGCCTTTTCAACGGCAACACCAACCGGAATCTCTTCAAAATCCCCCTTCGCACCCTGATCGGCCAATGTTGCAAGGATGCTCAGCGGGACCCTCGTCTTTGCGGTGAACGAGGAGTATCGAAGCGGGTAGTTCAGCAAAATATGGGGAGTTCGTGCAAGATCCCTCAACTTGCCCTGACCACAAAAATCCAAGACCTTCTTCAAATCAATGAAATTGATTCCTCAGGTGACGTCTTTTGACCTCTTTTTTGTTTCTACAAGATCGGCAAAGACAAGGTTAGAAACAAAACAAAACAAAATAGATGGGGAAAGTTAATTATAAGTCTGCATCAAACCTATTTCCTGATGAAGTCTAGAGCATCGTCTCGCGGGTCTTTCTCCCGAAGGAAGGTCGCCGATCTCCTAGGGCTCGAATACCCAAACCCTAATGTCATCTACGCCCTTCCCAGAGGAAAGCAGGCATCACTATCTCCCTACTGTTATTAATGGCCCGAAGATACACCTTTGAACTCTTGGCCCCTACTTTACAAAGTGTGTAACAGTAGTTAAGCTCGGCAAGCCCCAGGTTCACGCCTAGGCGTCGATTAAGCTCAAGCATCCCAAAAATTATCCTATATATGTTTGATGAAAGTTGGGAAAGCGCTACCTTACTTTGGACAATGAACTTTTGAAGGAGGTGATGTAAGAGAAACCTAAGCCCTCCCTCAACAATGGCAATAATTGGGAAGGGCATCCCCTTCTCAGTCTCTTCCATACGAAAATCATCAGAGTCTGTCAACTCCAGCCCGATTTGATCGGGGATCTCATACCTAGCCTTAAAGGCTGCAATCGCCGTTGGACTCTCTACCATTTTTCTCAGACGAGCTGCCATTAGGGGAATACCGTCGAAGGAAAAAACTTTATAAAAGAAAGATAAGTGTAGAAAGGACTTATAGTGGAGGAAGTTAGCAAGGGACACTCTCAAACAAGAAGACAAAATAAGCAAGTGCCCGTTAACGAAAAGGGCACCCTCCTTTATACCTTCCTATTTCACCGGTTCATCCGCGTAAAATGGTAGCAATTGCGTCGTAATAGCATAATGTCATATCGGTCGTCAATGCCCCGTCGTTTCACCACTGCGGCTCTAAATCCATGCCATCCACGTGGCCAAATAATCGTCGAAACGGTGGCACACTTGAAGGAGCGTCATAATGACTCGACACAGCCCTTGACCTATTAAGGAGCTAGAAAGGGCACAAGGGCTGGGGGCCAATTGTGGGTCATGGAATTCCGGTCTAGTCCACCCAGTTAGGCCCAATAAAAATTAATCAAACAAAGCTGGGCTATGGGATAGCCCAAAAGGTCAACAATACGGCCAAGCCCACATCACCGACCTGATGTTGACCTCAGGCCCAAGCCCAACGCGGCGAACCCAACCCACGGATATAATCAGAACATTTAATGCTTTGACCATAACATTTAATGCAAAAATGACTTGCATTTAATGCGACAACGACTTGCCATGCGACGGCCACACTCACATCTGATCAATCGGATTCTGGCACGGCGATAAAGCTGAGTCTATGTCCGATCAGTCGGAGACGAATGATGTGGTCTACGAGATAGGTTATGATGAATCTAAAGTAGACACAAGAGTTAACACTTCATCAATTACACTATAAATACTAAAGCCCGAAAGAGCAAGGTATGGATAATTGATTTCAAGTATACACTGTCTTTATTTATTTGATTCTCGATTAATATTGTTAATTTAATTGTCCAAGTGTGATCGGCTCAAAGAAGGTTGATCCATTCTAACTTCTCTATCATTTTTAGAGTGAATTGGTACTCTTTGATATTAACTTGAGTGATGAGCAGGCCTTCTCAAAAATATCATTTACAGAACCCATACAGTATTTCTCACTTGCTTTTACAACTTCAAATCAAAGAGGCGAGATGGATATATGTGGTAATTGATGGCCGATGGAGAGAGAAGGCTGACGGGGATGGAGTGAGATGATTTACAATTTTGTGTGGGTGTGTGTGTTTTTTATGAGAACGTATAAACAAAATTTTTATACAGAATTTTAATTCAGAATAAGAAATAGAAATAACTCCACATGACCGTTGTTAACAAATATTAGAAGAATCCATTTCTATTGCATAATCCTGTGATATAGGATTCTAGTTGTACTGGAGGTGGAATAAGTGGTCACCTTGTCACCACCTTTGTTTGCTGATCAATGACTTAGAGACGAGGAGAAAAAGAACTTTAAAAAGTCAAATATGTACCTTTTTATATTTTCCATCATAATATCTCTCTCTCACACGCACACACCACTAGGCATATGTGATACGTACCACAAACCATCCTCAACACTAGCATTTTCCTTCCTAATATAAGAGGCTGAGCCTTTGCTTGAATAGGTTCGGAGGGGTTTGGTCTAGTGGATGCATGAATTTGCAGTTGGGGCATGCAGGAGAAGACTTGTACATCATCACCAACATGTGACACTTGTTGCACACAGCCGTCACCATCTCTCTTTGATCCCCTTCAAATGCCAACCACGACGGACACCGCCTTAGTCCACCTGAATCCTCCGTGTTTTTGCTGCAATCCAAATACAAATTGCCGGAATTGTTGGAGGAGCTGCCGGAATTATGCTTTGCGAAATTGTCATCGTTGTGGTTGCTTGTCCTCATTGATCCACATGGTAGGTTAAGCTCAAGGTCTAAGCTCATATGACCAGGACTTGGTGGCCACTCTGGTGTTATCCTCGGATCCGTCGACGTCCTCTTCTGGGTTCTTGTATTGTAATAGTGTATCTGACCAGACTGCATACCAAAGAAGAGACGAAACAATCGTGGATGGTGATCTTACACTTGAGAAAATAATCGTTAAAAGTTTGGACAATCCACAATAAACATATATACACACACATGGATAATAAAAGAATGAGTAATGCTATATAAATAAAAAATTTATATAAAATTTATTACTAAAATAATATAATTGAATGGGAGTAAACTCTTATTTACAAAAATGGTACTATTACATTAAGAATAATAACATTTTCATGATACTGTGTTTAAAACTCATATTTTTTAATAAAAAAACAACGAAAAAATATACATATGTGAAAAAAGAATAAAATAAAAAATAAATTTTGTTCTCTTACTTTTCACATTTTTCTTTTTCATCACCAAATTTTTAATTCAAACTCAGCATAAATGGATAGAAAAAAGGATTTATATATAGTCTTAAATTATACCTCGATATCGAGGCATCGTTGCCACTCCAAAGGTAATTGAGTCTCGAGGTGCAGCTCAATATCAAATATGGATTTCGTGCTTTCGGCTTTGAATAGCTTCTTGAAAACCTCTTCTTCAGCTTGTGGCTCTTCCCATTTCCTCTTCTTTGATGAATTCTCCAACTCTGGAATTGCCTTCCTTCGTGTCGGTGAGAGAGGGGTGTGAAAGGAAACCATGCTTCAATTCAAAAGATCACCGCACTCTCACTAACTCACTCTCTCTCTCTCTCTCTCTCTCTCTCTCTCTCTCTCTCTTTAAGTGTAATGGCGAAAATCTTTTGCGTGGTTATATAGGCACACAGCTGCAAAGAAGAATCAAACTTTAAAACCAGAATTAAAAGGGCCCACCTCTCCTTGACGTGATCTCCAAGTGAAGTTGGGTTTTCATTTACTCCACAGCTCCAAGCTCCTCTTTAAAGCAGGGATATTAAGTTCTAACCAACTCCTCTTGGTCATACATATGCATGTATATATATATATATATATATGTCTATATATGTATATTTTCATGTAGGTTTATTGACTCTAAAGTGTACGCTGATATATTTATGAGTAATGATATACCTAGATTTTTACACACAATGACGTAGTTGTTTAGTGGATATTTCATTTCAAACTAAAACATATATTATCTTTACTTATAATTTTTAAAAAGGGTAATGTTATGCAAGCAAAAAATGCATACAAAATTTTTATATAAAATTATATATTTTAATGACAGTCTTTCACTTCAAAATAAATGCTTACTATAATAATTTTTAATTACAAAATAATTACTATCACATCTTTTTGTATATAAATTTTGTATAAATTTTTTTAAGAACATTTTTCTTTAAAAAATATCACGATCACATTATTACGATAAACTTTTTGCTTTATAAAAATTATGTATGAATAGACTTTTTTTATATCTATTGACTATTGGCAGATTTGCATGCATCTAAATGCCAAAGACACTCGTGACTTATCCTTGTTGCTTACATGAAATTACGTGAATACCAGGGTCCATAACCATCCTGTGTAAGAAAACCGAGGACAAGCCAAGCATTGATACATGGTTGTTGTTATTAGGCGGTGACGTTAAGAGAGAGAGAGAGAGAGAGGAGAGTGGAACTGTCATTAAATGGAGGAGTCTGCATGTAGTTGAAGGTGGTCTTGAATGCCTATGATCTTTAATATGGACACAATAACTCCAACTTCCACAATTGGGTCACTCAATGAACTCTAGAATTTAAAGGCTCTCAACACCCCCTCGGCCATTAAAACAACCCACGTCTCATAAGCTATGAAATAAGTCACTCGTCTAACTACAAACTTTAAAAGCTCACAACGGCCTCAGCTATTGAAAACCACCACATTGTATGAGCTATGAACTAATCATGCTGCCTCTCTCTCTCTCTCTAGGACGACAATTTGACTAAAAAACTGAACCGCTCCACTTCACCCCTAAGAATTTAGAATATAAATAAGTAGGTTAGGGGTAGGTTATGAAAAAAACAATATAACCCGAAGTGGGTTTTAAACTGTAACTCATCTGCCTCAATTATATTGTGAAGTTCTTAAATGCTCTTACTATAATAATACCAAATATCCTTAGTATATATTAGTTAATTTCAGCGTTATAATGTTAATTAATTAGTTATTTTTTGGGGAATAAGTCTCTTTCTTTTTCAACTTCTATTAGGTATAACTCGTGTAATTTATATTTTTGGGAAATTATTTTTATTCTGAAATTTTATACTAATTTGATTCGCTCCAACCCGAATTCTGATTAACTTAAGTAAAATGGAAACAAGGTAAGTAGGTTCCACCGGTTGCAGATTTGAGGCAAAGTGTGGGGTGACATTTTCTTAGTAGGAATGGAGTAGGGTTTAGTATAACCAATACTAAAGCCATCATATTGCCCATCCCTATCTCTCTCTCTCTCTTTTTTATGTAAAATAGTCTAGTAGTTAGGTAGCACTGAGTACTCAGTGATAATCTTTATTAAATAATGACACATGGTGTATGAATATATCAGTAACTTGAATTGGTGGTATAGTGAAAATATTTTTAAAGAAACACCCTATTAGATTTTGCCATGTGGTATTTTTTAAAAAAAAATTTCTTCATTACACCACTAATTCAAGTTGTTGATGTGTTGACACACACCTCATATCATTATTTGATATGAATTATCACTGAGCACTCAGTATTACTTAAGTACTAGACTTTTTTTTTCCTCTCTTACACACACTAAAGAAATCGAATTAATGGCTTGAACTGAACTTTTTGTCCCAGATTACCCACTGGGTCAAGATAAAGGAACTTTTTAACTCTATTTGCACATTTGTGAAGTTACATCAATGCAATTCTTGTTTCATCATCTAGCTCCTTGAAAACTTTGTTTTGGTGATATATCTACAATGCAAGCACAGCCACAAAAAAAAAAAAAAAGGTGATAAATCAAAAGATCTGTATTAGGTAAGCTTCTTAGAATGAGAAAAGATCTAAGACAACAATGGCAGGTTAAGCATTGGCCTATAGGGGTAGTACAAAGCCATAGTTTTCTTTTTCATTAAGCACATAGCCAATTAGCCATAGTTAACCAACTACACAAATTGGTGAGGGATCCTCAACCCATGTTAACTGCTTGAGTTGGAAACTTGAAAGTTTTTTTTCCAAATCTAAGGATATTCCACTAAGGTAGCCAGTTATATTGAAATTGGAAAATTTAGGGAAATAGAGAAAAAAAAAAAATAAAAACCAAAGAAGAGGGGCCAAAGCCATTAAAAGCAATTAGAGGGAGAGAGGGTGAGGAGAGAGAAGGTTTAAGTTCACCTGCCTTCATTAACTCATCTTGAATTCACTTAAATGCAGAATTCATGGATGGGCATTGAAACACCTAGCTTTTTACAAACGTCTTTTTTCGTCCCTGTCCACCACTGGTTTCTGTTAAATGCCCCCAACCCAACTCTCTTTCCCTTCATTCAAGTTAACCCCGTACTCTCCCTCCCTCTCTCTCTCTCTCTCTCTCTCTCTCTCTCTCTCTCTCTCTCTCTCTCTCTCTCAGCCCATACATACAAACTTGAACACATATATCAATGGAAAATATTATTTTTTTCAAAAAAATATGTATAAAATTTCATGAGAATGATGTGGCAATTTTATATGAATGAGAACTTTTCATCATATCATGTTGTATAAAAATTTTATATGAATTTTTTAATTTCTGAATGGGTCTTCTAAAGTGAAAGGATTCAACCATATACTTCTATATAAAAATTTTGTATAAATTTTTTGGATTGTTTCATAGGCTTTCATTAAAACAAAAACACTCATTATAATGATTATCATATTGCATCATTTTCTCATTAAATTTTGTACAAATTTTCTAGAAGAAAAACATTTTCCATATGAAAAATAATTGTGCGAAGTTACTCTTATTCCTCAAGATGCTTAGAGAAAAAGCAACTACTTTTCAAAAAGAATAAAAGTAAAAAATTATTAAAATGACACTCATTTAAGCTCTCTTGATTTGTAAGGAAAATAAGAGAAACAAAAATTATTTTTTTGTTTGGTTGGGTTGGAAAAATAAAAAGAAAAAGAATAGATATTTCCCAAGGAATTCATTTTTTTTAGTTTGCTTCTATAAAAGTGAATAGTTATAAATACTTTTAAACATTCTTTTTAATCACTTAACATATTCAAGATCCAAACACTACCTTAAATATTTTTTTTAGAAGTGTGGGCAAGAAAATTGGTACGTGTAAGAACCCTATATATATATACGCGGTGCTATGGAGGGTGGGGCATTTATAGATGGAGCAAACGTAAGGTTTGAACATCTACATTTTGCTTGCTCTCTGTTTGGTTGACAAATATCTTGGAGGGGGAACAAGTTAATTAGAAGCTATAATTAAGTTCGGAGGAACAAACAGCAAAGCTGTGCTTAAGCTGGACATCAAATTTCTTCACCTTCTTTTTCCCCGAAGTTTTCAAGAACTAATGATTCTCTGGACAAATACATATCCATTGTTTTATGATTTTGTTAACCCAATCAAAAGAAAAGGAAGTAAATTTAGCTTTTTTCTCTTCATTTTTCTTTTCTATTTATTTTTCTTTTGCTTTTCCCTTTTCTGCCAGTGCTGCCACTAATCCATATCTAAATATAGTCAAAATTTAAGATTCAAACGTATCATAAATGAGACTTTAATATTTATTTTTTAAAAATAGGCATCCAAGATGAGAGTTGCCTAAAGGCATATATGGAGGTCATGACCTTTAAATTCAAGCGATATGTGACTTTGCTCATATTTCCTTTAGAGAAATAATTTCAAGGCATACAATTTTCATATATGTATATATATACATATATAATGGATCATCTTAGAAAGTGTGATCTGGTATTCGTATCTGTCCTAAACAGCTAGTAGTTGCATGCAATAGCCACATTTATATGTCATACCAAGTGATCAGTCGACCCAAAGGACCAAAAAATGGCATACCCTTAAATATATAGCTACAGTTTTGGTGTTTATAAAATTCTGATAAGGCAATTGATTGACGGTCCCATTTAGAAAAGGGGTCCTATAATTCTAATTGGACTTTAAAGAGTACCTGCGCAGGTCCGTGGACAGTAGTTGACAGTCATGGTTGGTTGTTGGATGCAATTGTTTAGGGTAATAAACAAGCAATAGGGCAGTCCCCATATGCATGATTTCATTTTTTTGGTAGGTTTTGTTGAAACTTTCACTAGACTGCTATCTTCATAACCATAGAAGGCCTATGATCCAAATTTGGACTCCAAATTGTGAACAAACAAAATGTAAGGTGGAGACAAGATTGAGCAGTTGGCATTAATTATAATTAAATTAAAAAAAATTAAAAGGTGGCACAAGCTATGCGGGCACGTTGTCCATGGTAAAAAATGCATTATTGTAATTAAAAAAATCACTTGCAAATTAATTTTTTTCCCACTCATTCACTATTGATAAACAGTTTAAAGCAGTCATGGTTCAAAGAGGGCAATTTAGGAGTATGGAAACTCTATAGTTTAAAGCGGTTATGATTAAAAAAATCGTTTAGATAGTGAAAACTTGACAAGTTCTAATCAAACTCTTAAGTAGTGATTTTATAATAGTATAGATGAGCGGTGGTATTAATTATAACTAAATTGGAAAAGAATCAAATTACTCTTAAATGGCCATAACCCACAGCTTATTAGTATTTAGAAGTAGTCTAATTTGTTCGGATGAGCCTTCCAAAATAATAAGTCTTTATAAATGATGTATGAAGCGTAGAGAGAGCTTGAAATAAACAGGTTTCCTCTTTACCACTTTTCTCCCTCTTTACTACTTTTCTTGTTCGAGTAACGCTAAACATAATACATTTTCTCATTCTTATTCGCAAACATGTGAAACTTATTTGATTGTGTTTAGTAGTAAGAAATTGGGTGGAAATGAGATTTAATTTTATGTAGCGTTTTTCTTCTCATTTTCTTTGTGCATTCGTTAAACACTGCATTAATAGTACACATGTACACTTTAAGAATTGAATTGCAGCATATCTTGTGTAAATTTGATTTGTCATTCCCTCAGTCTTCTGAACTAAATACCAAGGATTGAATTGAAAAGTTTAATCTAAACTGGAGTTGCCAGTACGATCAAATAGGCACCATGTTTAGAGTTGGGATGGACTTCCATCAAGGAGAGGTGGTATATATATATACATGTCTTCTCCTTCGCAAGTTCCTATTTAGTGATAAGAAGCTCTTGCTTTATTGTTCGTGCTCTATTACTTCGAGTTAAACATTTTGTGTCCAGTATATAGGATATGTGGCCCCAACCTTTGTTATGACAGTATAGTAAATTTGAATACACAAGACTCAATATAGTAAATTTGGATACACAAGACTGAACCTTTGTTATGATGGTCTTGTAAATGCCTTGCTCATTTACTCTTGGTGTTCATATAACTACGTATATCACTTGAATGCGGTGACAAAGTACGCAGGCATTTCTGGTTTTCGCATTTGTACTAGTGCGGTTTTCTTGACTTCTTAATTTCATGTAAATCCACATCTACATTGGGAATGTTTGGGTATGTGAGTGAGTATTTAATAATTTTAGAGTATCTATAAAGATTGAATTTTTTTGTGAGTTATTCTTGAATTGCTAAAAAAATAAAAAAAAAAAAGACGCCTTGACGGGTGTGGAGTGTTCCCGGTCCGGTTTTAGTCAAGGATGGTATGGTTTGAGCTAGCGTCTCATATTGAAAGGGTTTTGGTATATGAGTGAGCTCATAAAAATTAAATCATTTTGTGGATTACAGTTATTATATATCTCGTCTATAAAAAGCACAGCCTTGAAGGACAGATTTACAGTTTAGACCCATATCTTTCATTCAATAGCTACTGGTAGGCAACAGACAATATTGGAGCTCGGAGGTCGCCATCTGACTTCAAATTTAGCCCACAATGTTCCTTACGTTATAAAAAAAAAAAGCAACCTTTTGACAACAAACAAAATAAACAATGACATTAAGGCTCTGTTTGATTTAATGTACAATATTTTACATCAATAAATATTTTACTCAAAAAATTATTTTTCTTTTTATTTTTGGGTGTTAGTTTGATGTTTGAAAATTATTTTTTTTAGATTTTTTTTATAATACTATTATTTGTGGTGGGGAGTGCTAGCGGTAGGCGTGGGGTGGGCGGCGCAATGGTGGTAGGTGATCAATGGTCAATGGTGGGTGGCAATGAAGGTAGTGGTGATAGTGGTTGGCGCTAATGGTGGTAGGTGATTAAGGGTTGATTCAAAAATTTTCTTAGAGAGAGGCTAAGGTAAGAAAAAGTTTAAAACTTTAGGGAGTTAAGAAATTTTTGTTTGAATTTTAGGGGACTAATACTCAAATTCTTATTCTAAATATTCAAAAAATTATAGAATATAAATAAAATTTTCAAAACTTAAAAAGACCAAAGCACTAATTTTTATTATAAATATACATAATTTATGGGGTATAAGCATAATTTTAAAAATTCCGTGAGACCGGCTCCCTCATAGCCTATACATGGGTACGCTCCCATAGGTGATAGTGGTGAGCAGCGGCGGAGAGTGGTAACGGTGAGTAACAGTAGTGAAATGATTGAAATAATATCAAAGGTTCAAAAAACTTAAAAGCCAAAAATGACAAGCGAATTTTTAACATATATGCCATTTTTTTTTATGTAAAATAATTTAAAAAAATATTTTTCTTACTTCTTGTTCAATCCAACAACAACAGGAATTGATCCCTATCTAAAAGAAAAAACAACGGAAAATAATAAAACGAAGCAAAATAAAAATGCTTCATCCAGAGTTTCAATTGTCCATGGAAGGGGAAGTATGGTTTCTTGCCGTCAAATCAGATCGATCAAAAAGAACGAACAGGATTGTTTGCACCAGTTGATGGCATTTGGGAGATTGATGCAGTTTAAAAATTATTAAGTGCGTATGAAAGAACGCTTGGCAAAAGAGTCAACTGCAAAATATGTGACATGTTGTGCTAAATTTGAATTCAAAAAGGTAGTTACAAGAACAAATAGTAAGTGTCAGGTAGTATTCAACTTTCATTTGTTTTTTTTATTAAATTATGACATGTGGTGTTTTATGACACTAATAATACAAATTTATGATAATATGAAGATATTTTTATGCTTTGTTTGGATTAATTAAAAAAAATAAAAAAATGTGAGGAAAAAGTAAACAAATTAAAAAATATTATTATATGTTCTCTTTTTTTTTATTTTTTTTTTCATCACTAAATCATTAATTTAAATTCAGTGCAAACGAAAATAAATTACGGGGCACAATCTGAGAGTAACGATTATTCAACAACTCATACTACTTTTTCTATGAGAAAGACAAACGAAAATAATCATCATCTAGGGCCCTTTTAATTTTGTTATGATGAGCTGATAAAGTTGGTTGGGGAGCTGAAGATGATGGGCATGGACGAAGACATGTATTGACGGCCATGGCCCCCATAATATTTAAACAACTTTATTAAATATAGAATAAATTAAGGTATATTTTTTTAATATAATAAAGTGGCTCTCCTCAAATTTTAAAAAATATTATATTTACTACAGAAATAAGGCAAAAAAATCATAATAAAATGACATTTTTTCTATACAATCTTATATATTGTGGCCTATTTTTGTTGCTATTTGGGTTTATTTTTTTATTTGTTTGTGATATGTTTTGATTATGGCCCAATTCTTATACTTACCCATATCTAATTATTGGGATTTTAGATAAAATTTAGTGAAAAAAACACAGCTGGATTTTTTTTTAGAGTGTAAACCAATGATGTAAAGAAATTTTTTGGTTTATTAAATGTAGTTTGCATTATTAGTTGAATTATTTTTTACAAAATTGTTCTTGGCCTCCCGAAGACGAATTCTTGACTTCGTCCCTTATGATGGGGTAATTTGGTAATTTAATATTTTGTGGGCAGTTGCAATAGTTTCTACATAATGAGTTGCAGGAGTTATCCTTTGTTATGCAGTACATACTATGGCCATATTTGTTTGTTATTCTTTTTATTGCATCGCATCTCATATAACTTGCTTTCTACGCAATAATAACTAATTTGGCAATTCAGATTTAGATGCCAAATGATAAAAACAACTTTTCGAGAGATTAGTAATCCTCAGATTATTGCCGTACAATACCTGCTATGTGTCACGGTCCAACACTTTCAAGTGGACTAGGCCGTGTGGCATTTGTCGTGGGCGGCACCAGACAAGTCAACCAAATGGGCACCTCGCAAATGAAAGCCAACACACACACCCGAAGGTGCATAAGTTAGCAATTTGGAAGTAACAAGTTAAGAACGTTTAAAGCAACAACGAAGGCAATGGGCACACAATTTGCAAGCAATAAGATCACTTTTATTGCATATACAAAGCAATTCCAGACTACAATTAGGTGGGGAGTTTAGTTTGCCAACAACCAAGAACTAGGGACTTTGGACTCATCTTACTATCCTCCCCTATATATGCTTTTTAAGCCATTTCTAAACTGATACAACCAAACATTACACCCCCTTGAGGAGTCATAATGGATTTACAAAAATATTTACAAGGAATTTGACAAAACCCTTTTACATACAACTATATATGACCCTAAACTAATTTTTTAGCCCTTCGGAAAAATTACAACACCTCTCCTCGATAAGGCTAGGACACAACTAACTTGGATGCCGCACACCTTGACATGGGAAAATCTACGCGTGCATCCGACTCCAAACTTACATTTCTACACTCTATACAATATGTACAGACATAGTAGAGTTGACACGAGGCTGGAAAATGAGGGCATGGGCCCGGCCTTAAAGGGCAGCTCGTGACACTCTCCCCCACTTATGCGGTCAACGTCCTCGTAGACTTTGAAGCAAGGTACTCCTCGAGCTTGTCCACGAATGGTTGCAAGTCTTCCGCCTTTTCCCAGCTGATCTCTTCGTCTCCAAGATCCTTCCATTTCACTAAGTACTCCAGGCGTGGGCACCTTCCCTTGACCACTCTGTCGGCTAGAATGTCTTCAACTTGCTTCGGCGCTGGTGGCTTGGCGTTGATGACTGCTCTTGTGGAGATGTTGCGAGTTGAATCTTCCTGATCTGCATGGTAGGGCTTGAGACAACTCACATGGAACACTGGGTGCACTTTCATCCAGGCTGGAGGCTCGACCCTGTAAGATGCCTTCCCAATTTTGGCAACAACCGGAACAGGTCCCTCATACTTTCGCACTAGGCGCCGGTCACGGTTGCGAAGAAATCTGAGTTGTTAAGGCGTCAACTTTACTAGCACCAAGTCTCCAACTTGGAATCCGAGCGGCCTTCTTCCTTGATCTGCCCACTTCTTCATTCTCTTGGAAGCCTTCTCTAAGTAAGCTCTTGCTACTTCATTCCCCCCGCTTCCATTCTTTGGTGAAGTTGTAGGCTCTCGGAGACTTTCCAGTGTAAGGCCCATCCATTGTGTGGGGCACCAATGGCTGCTGACCTGTAACAATCTCAAAAGGGCTCTTGTTAGTGGAAGAACTCTTCTGAGAATTGAAACAAAATTGAGCAACATCAAGTAATTGCACCCAATTTCTCTGGTTGGCATTGACAAAATGGCGCAAATACTCTTCAAGTAGCCCATTGAATCGTTCCGTCTGGCCATCAGTTTGTGGATGATAGCTAGACGACATGGTGAGCTGTGAACCGAAAAGCTTAAAGAGTTCTGACCACAAGGTCCCTGTGAATCTGGAATCCCGGTCACTGACAATGCTTTGGGGCATGCCCCAATACTTGACAATGTGTTTGAAAAATAGACGAGCTGTCTCCTCTGCCGGGCAATACTTTGGTGCTGGGATGAATGTGGCATATTTGGAGAACCGGTCTACTATCACCAGAATAGAGCTAAGATCTCCAACCTTCGGCAAATTGCTGATGAAATCAAGTGAGACACTTTCCCAGGGCCTCTTTGGAGTGGGAAGTGGCTCTAACAACCCAGCTGCCTAGGCTCGCTCCGTCTTATCTTGCTGGCAGGTGAGACAAGTCTTCGTATAATCCATCACATCATCTTTCATATGGGGCCAATAGTAGCCCTGTTTCAATAGTGCCAATGTTCGCTGCCACCCTGGGTGGCCAGCCCATAAGGTGTCATGACACTCCCGCATGAGCGCCCTTCGTAGGTCACCAGCTTTGGGTACATAAACCCGATTTCCTTTGGCCATAAACAAGTCATCCTCAACCCAAAACTGGCGTGTCTTCCCTTCTTTGGCTAGCTGCACAATGGTTTGGGCCATAGGATCTTTCAACAAGTTCTCCTTGATCCGTTCCCGCATGCTTGTGGCGACCTTGCTAGCCGTGAGGTTTGCCACCAATTTGATAGCAGCAAGCTCAGCCCTGCGACTCAGTGCGTCTGCCACCTGATTGGTGCAGCCCGCCTTGTATTCTAGGTTGAAATCAAACTCAGCAAGATGCTCCTGCCAACGAGCCTGTTTTGGGGTCAATTTAGGCTGAGTTAAGAAGTGGCTAACGGCCACATTGTCAGTCTTCACTATGAACTTGGACCCCAGCAAGTAGTGCCTCTACACCCGAAGGCAATGTACTACCGCAAGCAGCTCCTTCTCTTGGGCAGTGTATCTTTTCTCGGCGTCGCTCAGCTTGCGACTTTCATAAGCAACTGGATGACCCTCTTGAAGTAGCACTCCACCAAGGGCGAAATCTGAAGCATCGGTTTGCACTTCAAAGGGCTTTGAGACATCCGGTAAGGCCAGGACTGGATCACTCATCACGGCCGCTTTCAGGTCAGCAAAGGCTCCTTGGCATTCCCTTGACCAATCCCAGGCTTTATCTTTCTTCAGCAAGTTTGTCAAGGGGGCGGCCCTTCTTGAATACCCTTCAACGAACCGCTGATAGTAATTGGCTAGCCTTAAGAAAGAGCGTAGCTCCGACACATTAGTTGGGGCCTTCCATTCTTGAATTGCCTTCACTTTGTCCATGTCCATCCGAATATGTCCTTGCTCAATGATGTGCCCAAGAAACTTTATGCGCCCTTATGCAAAGGAGCACTTCTCTTCCTTAACATAGAGGTGATTCTCCTGTAGCTTCCTGAACACCATCCTCAAGTGCTCCACATGCTTCTCGAGGCTAGAGCTGTACACCACTATGTCATCTAGATAGACCACCACAAACTTGTCCAAGTAGTCATGAAACACCTGGTCCATCAACGTGCAAAAGGTGGCTGGGGCGTTAGTTAAGCCAAAAGGCATCACCAAGAACTCAAATGCCCCGTATCGAGTCACATAAGTGGTCTTCGGTTCATCCCCATTCGCTATGCGCACTTGATAATAGCCCGACCGCAAATCGAGCTTGGTGAAGAACTTGGCATTGCACAATTGATCAAAGAGATCTGCAATCAGTGGGATGGGATACTTATTCTTCACCGTCACCTTGTTGAGAGCCCGATAGTCTACACACAGCCGCAGACTCCCATCATGCTTCTTTTGGAACAAGACAAGGGCTCCAAATGGTGCTTTAGAAGGGCGACTGAAGCCCGCTTTAATCAACTCGTTCAATTGTTTCCTTAGCTCTGCGTGCTCAGGAGGGGCCATTCTATATGGCCCACGACCAGGAGGCTTTACCCCTAGCAACAACTCAATCTCATGATCCACCGGGCACCGTGGAGGTAGGGTTTTGGGCAGTTCTTTGGGCATCACATCTAAAAATTCACGTAGAACCCTTTTGATAGCTGCTGGCACGGGTCCTTGTTCCATCTCCTCATTCACCGACAAAGTTGCCACAAATGTTGGTTCACCGTGCTTCACCCCATTCTTAAGTTGTATCGCCGAGAGGAACTTGTCTTTGGAGGATTGAGCCACGGTGGGAACAAGGCAAGGGTCCTCCCCTATTAAGCACAATGAGCTAGCAAAGGGCATTGTAATGGCCTTGGTGTCCCGCAGAAACTCCATGCCCAAAATCACTTGGAAATCATCCATAGGAACAGCGGTGAAGTTGGCATGCCCTTCCCAATTCTGTAACTTTACTAGCACCGATTTAGCTACTCCCTGGATGGGCCGAGCTGTCGAGTTCACAGCTTTCATCTTGCTTGAGTCTTTGTCTAGCTTAAAGCCCAAGCGTGTTGCCTCCGTGTCTGACACGAAGTTGTGAGTGGCACCGGTGTCAATCATGGCCCTGGTCAACTTGCCATTTATGCGCACATCCACGAACATTAGGCCTTTGGGGGAGGCCTTCTTTGTTTCGGCTTGTTTCTTCAAGGCATTGAGCAAGCGCATGACACCCATCTGCGGGGCTCCTTCAACTTCTTCTTCTTCGTCCGGTTCCTGCGCATCACCACTAGACAAAGAAGCTTGTAAGGCATTTAATGCTTGTCTATGGGGGCACTCTGACACCCTATGGGGACCGCTACATAAAAAGCATTTAATAAACTTGGGCTTATCTCCTGCCATGTTGGGCGCCCGGGACTTTGGATGGAACTTGGAGGAAGAAGATCCCTTGTCGCCTCCCCCACTTTGTCCCTTGTTTGCCTTGACAAACTTTCCACCGGCTCCACCTGACCCACTCGATGAATCCTTTTTCTTTTTCGAGGAGGAGGACGAAGCTTCGGAGGTGTAGTCAGTTAAGCGCTCAGCCGCGGCCTGGGCGGATGCCAAGTCCTGCACTCGTTGCCTTTGGAGCTCGGCACGCGCCCAAGGCTTTAGCCCTTCCAAGAAATAGAACATTTTATCTTTCTCCGACATGTCTCGGATGTCCAACATTAGCCCGGAGAATTGTTTAACATATTCCCTCACAGTGCCCGTGTGATTCAAATCTCTAAGCTTGCGCCGAGTTATGTACTCGACGTTCTCGGGGAAGAATTGGGCCTTCAATTCCCTCTTTAAGTGTTCCCATGTGTCAATGATGCAGCGGCCCTGTAGGATTTCTTCATGCTTCGTGCGCCACCATAGTTTGGCATCACCACTCAAATACATGGTAGCCATGGTGACCTTAGTTTCTTCCGAGTCGGCCTTGACGGCCCTGAAATATTGATCCATGTCAAAGAGATAGTTCTCCAACTCTTTGGCATCCCGTGCTCCACCGTAGGCGCGGGGTTCTGGAACGCGTACCTTTGTCGTGTCAAAGATTGAGGTGTGAGGAGCCGAGTTACCGACTGCCCACATTAGCAAGTTTAGCTTGGTGTTGATTTCATCCAACTCGCCTCTCAACTCTTTCACCTCATCCCGAAGCTCTTCCGTGTTAGCGAGCCCGCCAATGGTGGCACTAGCCCGTGGCGTATCAGCTGCCGTGCTTACTTCCACTAGGTCTAGGCAATTACCAAACCGGGCCAAGCTTTCCGCCATCTCACGTCTTAACCTTTCTATTTCCACCTCTATCTCGTCGAGGCGGTCTTGTGCTGACTTCTTTGGAGGCATGGTTTCCGGATCCTTCAAGCAACCACTGTGCTCTGATACCAAATGTCACGGTCCAACACTTTCAAGTGGACTAGGTCGTGTGGCACTTGTCGTGGGCGGCACCAGACAAGTCAGCCAAATGGGCACCTCGCAAATGAAAGCCAACACACACACCCGAAGGTGCACAAGTAAGCAATTTGGAAGTAACAAGCTAAGAACGTTTAAAGCAACAACGAAGGCAATGGGCACACAATTTGCAAGCAATAAGATCACTTTTATTGCATATACAAAGCAATTCCAGACTACAATTAGGTGGGGAGTTTAGTTTGCCAACAACCAACAACTAGGGACTTTGGACTCACCTTACTATCCTCCCCTATATATGCTTTTTAAGCCATTTCTAAACTGATACAACGAAACATTACACCCCCTTGAGGAGTCATAATGGGTCTACAAAAATATTTATAAGGAATTTGACAAAACCCTTTTACATACAACTATATATGACCCTAAACTAATTTTTTAGCCCTTCGAAAAAATTACAACACCTCTCCTCGATAGGGCTAGGACACAACTAACTTGGATGCCGCACACCTTGACATGAGAAAATCTACGCGTGCATCCGACTCCAAACTTACATTTCTACACTCTATACAATATGTACAGACATAGTAGAGTTGACACGAGACTGGAAAATGAGGGCATGGGCCCGGCCTTGAAGGACAGCTCGTGACACTATGCCTTCGTTGGTCTCGCTTTGCCTAAAATGTTTGAGGTAGAGAAAAGACCAACCATGTTTGAGAGTTGCAATATATTTTAAAAAAATGAATTTATATAAATCTATTTTGATCATTCGCGCCACTACATGATAAGTATGTATCACTCTAAATTTCTCAATGATACTATACCAATAAAAAAAAATTATTCATAGTAATGTAGTTGAATCGAGACCTTTCAATTTAAAGCAAAAACATCCGTCAAGATTAGCTGCTGATGGACCCTAGGCAGGGAAAATCCTTCCTGCGCCACTTATTAGGATGGCTTCCACCTATTAGAATGGCTTCGGCTTAGAATATGCAAAAGGCCTTTTATGCTTAAGTCATTTTGTTTGTCCTTTTTTTTTTTTTTTGTGGTTCTTTTTCGTTAATTTGCCCGCATTTTCTTGTGTCTGTCTGGCATGGGGCTTTTGCTTTGTTGTTTGATACAGCTTAGCCAAGAAAAGGGTCCAGTTATCCAACAATCGAAAGCAGCTTAAGAGCAATCGAAAGACGTAAGTATAAGAAATAATTTGATATGGGGTAGATAAGCTTTAGCTAGCAGGTTTCGAAATTAGTCGAAATGTAGACAAATTGACCCGGCACTTGATTAGCAAAAGAAAAATAATAATACAAGAATTTGGGAATTTTAATCTGATAGAGACAAATGACCACATAAGAAGAAAAGTAATGGTGTTGATAATGTTTCCACGTACAATTGTTTGTAATTCTTTCATTTCAAAATAAAATACCTATCATTTTAACTTGTAATTTAAAAAATGTGGATGCGAAGTCTTTAGTTTTTTTCGGGTCCTCAAAATTTTAGTATGAGGGGAGGCTATCCTAATCTAAGGCCAAGGCAAGTTGCAGGCTTCTATGACTATTTATATTGGACTTACAGATCACCTACTAAGAAGAATTATTAGCAACAGAAATTGAATCTAAACTTCCTCAAGTGAAGTGTCCGATTCTTACTAACTCAACCAACCTACCAAATCTTCATGGTGCCTTAACTGTGCGTTAGAAGTAGTATCTTCGTTGGACCCAAATAAAGATTTTCAAAACACTTGGGGAGAGAAGGAGAAAAGGTGTGAGAAAAGAATGTTTGGAAGTTATTAATTATGTGTCAAACTTTAAATTAGTTAACATTACCATTCAACCTCCTCCTCTCCTTCTTGGAAAAATGTTTAATGTAACAGTAATGCCACTTTATTTTGTGGATGTAATCTTACAAGTTAATCAAATCATTACAAATGCATGTGGTGATCAGCAAAATAACGTGATATTACCGTTGTATTGAATAAATTTTCTCCTCCTCCTGTTTTGGATAGAATAGGTAATAAGACCATGTGGCAGAAATATCAAATGTTTGCTCCGGCCAGTAAACCAAGTTTCCACTTTCTCCGTACACAATGAATCTTACAATTCAATGGCATCGTACATCTTTTCTTCTTTGCCTGTAGCCGGCGTAATTTCAACCAATTCACGGGCACCCGGGCGCCGTTTTTCCGAAATATAGGGCTTATCTTTTACAAACCTACACCAGTACCAATGCCTCTCCCCCACTGCACCCATTGAGTTCAAAGGGATACCTTTGGTCTCCGGCTAAAAAAGCACTACAACAATGGTCATCGCAGCGATCCATCCAGCATAAAATAGAAATGCACCATACCTAAAGCGACACAGCATAGCCAAGAACGTCTGAGATAGCACGAAGGAGGTCGCGAAGTTGATGGCAACGCTTATGCTTTGTCCGGTGGTTCGAATTTCCATCGGAAATATTTCACTTGGAATGAGCCAGGTGAGAGGTCCCCATGATCAGCCATAAGCAGCGGCAAAGATGCACGTTATCACAAGTACTAGTATGCCTTCACCCCTGGATATATGTTTGGTGCCAGAATCACCCGTTGCGGCGGCTAGCGCACAAGCTATTGCGACCTTCAAGCAGAAACCACCATTAAAAAAAATGGTAGATTAGAATTTGCCTTGAGCATAGCTAGGATGATTCTCTAAGAGCACTTGTTAGCATTTGCAAAATTATTGTTTTGCAAAGCTGCAAAGAAGATGAAAAGAGGCTCGTTTTCTTTATAGCTCATGGGGTTGGTTCCAGGTTAGATATTGTATTAGAATCGTACTAAAATGATGTGATAGTTACATTTTTTATAATTAGGAGGGTTAGTTTGGTGTTCTATTTTGAGTTAATGACTCTCATTTAATTGCATTCTAAGTAATAAATTTGGTATTATTTTTTTGATTGTATAGTATTATCCTAGCGAGCTTGCATATTATTTAATTGGATTGAAAGGAGAGTGAAATCAGAAGAAAAATGCTATTATTCTAGAAAATTTATATAGAAAATCTCATTAAAATAACTTGACGATGACATTTTTATAATTAAAGGACATCGTAATAGGTGTTGAGACATATCATTTTGTACATAAATTGTAGAAATTTAAAAATTTATATAAAAATATATTGTTATTTACTTTAAAATAGAACACCCACACAGTGACTCTTAATTTCAAAAATACCCTGACAATCATTTTGATAAAATTTTCTATTTAAAATTTATGTAGGAATAGTATTACCTTAAAAAATATCATACCTCACATATGAACATCTGAATACCACCCTCCAGGAAAAGAAACCTCTGACCACACCGATCAACAAGAACACTAGACACAAGGATCGAGCCGAGGTTAACCAGTGCTAGTATAATGGCTGCTATGAGAGCCGAGTTTCTCTCAAAGCCCACTGACCGAAAGAGGCCCGGCCCGTAGAATGAAATGACTGTAATCCCAGTGTTTTGCTGGAAAAAAGCTATGGCAGTGGACAACACGAGCTTAGGGCGATGGTGCCTCTCAAGTATGGTCAAGAAGGGCCCTTGACTTGCGGATTTTGCCATTTCACTTGATTTAATAAGATTACTTAACTCCGCTTCCATATCATCACCCACTCGTCGAATTCTGGTTAGAGCTTGCCTCGCTTGGGCCACCTTCCCCCGCCACACAAGGCTGCCGGGGGAGTCCGAAATGAGAAGTGCGCCGACGGTCATGATGGCGGCCGGTACTATGGCAAAGCCGAAGGATAGGCGCCAACCCCAGGGGAGCCGAGCGGTGCCGTAATTTAAGCAGTTGGCTGTGAATATTCCGATGCCGTAGAAAAATTGGAAGCCGGTGTTGAGCATGCCACGCCACTTAGGTGGTGCCATCTCCGAGAGGTAAATAGGTGTGGCCTTCATTATAAAAAAAATTCTTAAGTCATAAACCAGTTGAAACGGAGTAAGAACTTGCCATTCATGCCACATTGGTGGTGAGTTACATGAGAATCACACTGACTTGAACAAAATGTTGTCTTTGTGTGTCGAATCTTCCTACGTGTTTTGGATACATGCAGAGAAAACTACTTTATAACCATGCGGGCCATCTATTTACTTTATGAATTTTGAGTATTTATAATAAAAGATATTGTATTGGTTCTTTAAAATTTAAAAAAAAATTTATTTTAGCCCTTCAAAATACAATTTCTTTTTACTTTGGTCCCTCATAAAATTAAAAAATTTTTACCTTTATTTATCAAAATTCAAAAATTTTTTACGTTGACCCCTCTCAACAAGATTTTAGTTCCGTCCCTGAATATATGTCCAACCGTGTTTTATGTTTATTTTTTAGCATTGCAATTCTGTCTCAGATTTCAATATCATCTCCCAACTTTAATTTCTTCTATTTAAGCCTTCTCACTTTTAAAAGCAAGTTAATGTGGTCTAATTTTTCACAATTGTTAAGGAAATTAAATATTAATTTAGTTTGACTATTTAAACTATGATTTAATGTCACTTTAGCCCCCATTAAACTAAACATAGTTGTATTTTCACCACCACAAATTTTAAAATTAGGGGTTTGTTGTGTCAAAATCATATATTTATCTCTAAAACAAATAGATAAAATTGATTTCATGGCTATAAAATGTAAAAAAAATAATCTCAAAATGCATAAAAAAAATGACCAAAATGATCTATAAAATCTTGTTTTTGTGGAACTTACCAATTATTGCCCCAGCTAGCCTGAGACAAAAATTTGATATTGTATCAAATCAGAAATACTACAAGTATTAAATTTGTTCATTTTGTTAATAGTGTACATACAAACTTAAATTATAATTATTTAAGAGTAAAAATTTAACTACATTTAGTTTTATGGGTAAAGTAGAATGGAACAATAGTTGAGAGAGTCAGAGTGTAATTAATATTTAATTTTTCTCACTTATATTAAAATGTTGGACCATATTAATTTCTTTTAAAAGTTAGAGGGGTCAAATAGAAAAAATAAAATTTGGAAAATGATATTGAAATATGAGGTAAAGTTAAAGGAACAAAATGATTGTTTACCTTTTTTGTTAATAGTTTTGATATCTTGTGAATATTCATGTAACAAATATATTTTTTTGCTGTGTAGTCATCTTGTTTGTATCTTTTTTTTTCTTTCTAAAACAGACGTGTCCCTTACTTGTATTAGTGTCCATGCTTACCAATTTAACTAGCAAGGATGTTAATTACAAAGCAAGAAACACATGTTTCAGTGGAAAATCAATCTTAGACTAGCAACAATTTAAGAGTGTTCATTACCTGGTTAGCAAATCCGACCCCAAATCCGAGGATGATGCGGCCTAAGAGGAGCATAGCAGCATTCACAGAGCTGCCACTGATTGCAGCTCCGGCGAGGAAGGTGCAACCACCCAGAAGAATGATGTTTCTGCGACCCAAGGTGGCGGTGAGGCGACTAGCCACAAGAGATGCAGCTAAACCAGCTATGTAGAGTGAAGATGTGAGTGCCGTCAAAACCTGGTTGTCAAACGTGCAATAAACGTTTCTCTGGGTCTCCTCTGATTTGGCCAGTAGTGATGGGAAGAATTTTTGGAGAAGTGGCCTCATTGTTGCTACACCTCCTGTAAATCACAGTCCTAAATTTTAGTGGAAGACAAATATTGCTAGTGGAATGCAACATAAGCTTGTCTGCTTTACATAAATGAGTTGAGAGGCATACTACGGACAGCCGCAACTAGCCGATATCAAATGAAATTTTTTAACTAGTAACATATCAAAATAACATCTTATTTACTTATTTTTTCTTTTGGTTCTACGACAGGACAAATACACACACGTAGAAACGCATATCCACAATTGATATACACACACCAAAGAGAAATAGAAAATAGAGAATTACATTGTTTGGCACAAATTAACTAGCTTATGTCAATGGGAAAGGTATATCAATTTAATATAAATCGAGAGATTACAAGCATAAGACAATCCAAAAACACCAAAAATCGGTACTAGTACTAACTTGAGCCCTATAATAATTTTTGTTTCCTCAATTACTCATATTCCTCTTAATTTCTTAGGAATTTTCCTTTAGTATTTGAAAAGTGATCTCAACAGTATCTGAAAAACATTTCCCAAAAATACATGAAACCTTTTCCCAAAAGTTTTAATGTGTATCATACATACCCTTATTGTGAACGCACTGTGTTTACCCAATCAAATAAAATTTTCTGATAATTATTATGGTGATGATTAATTGTAAATTCGTGATATTGCCTCATTGTGAATTAAAATGTCTGGCGACCGATTAACTATTAAAAAGAAGCTTGGAGACTCATATTATTTGGGCTAAGCACCCAACTCTAAATAATTAGTACAAACAGCAAGGTGGGTCCAAAGGTGGTTTCGGTGGATATGTTGAGAATTCATCTAATATGAGACTTATTGCATTATTACACGAGGAGCAACAGTGTTGTGGTACTCCAAGAATATTGAATAAATTTTACATTCAATGATCGGTGAGGTTCAAAAGAGCTTTCTATAGTCTGTCAAACCATTGATCTTAATCGTGATTGGGACTTGTCCAATACTCTGAGTAGAACAGGGTCTAACTCTTGATTCCTTGAAGCTGCGAAACATCATCTCAACCATCTTCTAAGGTATTTCCATTGAGAAATTATTTGGTTCTCCAAAGACACCTTGTCACTCATCTTCCTCTTACAGTCATGTCACTCCTCCTCTCACAATCGGTACAATCGGTTCAGTGTATAATACTTCTGACACAAACCATGGTTGCATTTTTTTCTCTTTTTTGTGTATAAGTGGTGACTGAAGGAGATGCATTGTGTTCATAATTCTAGAGTATCATGATCCATGACCACGAGACCTTCTTTCACATAAGAAATTAAGTTGCTAACCGCAAGAATTTACTATATATACAAACAATAAAAGTCTACTTTCATACTCCTCTGCGTTCTGAGCACAACAAATATGAAAACGAAAAGAAGACGAAGAAAAAATAGAAGGAAACCGAAACGAAACTAGACCCCCAAAAAAAAAGAAGAGAGCAAGCACCTGGAATTCCATTGCCATAGCCAAATATGAGACCACCTGATGCAGCGACAATGCACGTGATCACCACGGACCCCGTTATACTGTCCTTGCCGCCACTTACGTCGGCCATTCCTTCCCGTCTTCCTCTCTTTCCCTCTCTTTTTCTTGCCGTCCAAACAATAAATGAAGTTCGAAAAACATAAGTGTTTGGAGCTGAGTCTTCTCGTTTCGAACTTTAAACTAACCATAGTTCAATGGGTGCGGTTTTGCTGCTGTCCTCATGGCACCCAAAGCTGCCGTCCGTCCGGTTTATTTGTCCTCTTTTTAACGCTCACACTTGTCATACTCCTGCAACCCACATCGTAAATGTCTCTAATCCAACTGAGAAACCAACGTTATCCCACTATACTTCTTTAGGAATATATTTGAGAGTAAGACTACACTAATATTGCTTCGCGTAATCACAATTGGGCAAAGAAACTAAGAAAGATTTCTGAAATAGCCTGCAGGGAGACACAGAGAGAATAATTGGCCGGACCTCCAATTTGTTCCGACCTTGAGATCCAGACAGAAGATGAACCAAGCTTGCTGAGTCTATTTGAAAATGGCTGAACGACAGTGGAGATCCTTTAAGCGGCCAGAATAGCCCGTGCCTATGTCGCAAGGGCGCAAGACACTCGGACACGTCCAAAGTTGGCGGCAAGCATCTCATTACACGCCGCATGAGAACGCTAAATTGTTTCTAGGGCCGTGACAATTTTCTCTCTGGAGTTTCTCACTTTAGACCAAACATGACATTAAAATTTATATAAATAAATGCACGTAAGTGCCTAGTGAAAAAATAAGTGAGATATTAGGATTGTTTGTAGCATTTCTAGTACTTAAATAAGACTTCGAACATTCTCCTTTCCTTTTCTCTCTCTCTCAACTTAGGTTGTGTTTGGTACCAGCTTTTGTGCTGACTTTTTTTAAGTTTATAAGTAAAAAAGTCAAAAAAATTTTTTTTTTTACTTTTTTGTTTATTTTTATCTAAACTAAAATAAAAAAAAACAAAAAAGCTAAAAAAATTTAATTTTTTTTTCTGGCAAACTTAAAAAATATTTGACTTTTAAACCCTATTAAACGGACACTTACACACATATATCTAACTATATGTACTCGGAATCAACTAGTCTTTTTGGATTTTGTGATTTGATTGTAAATATATTTGATTGATTCTTCTAGATAAGCAAGCCATGATGATGATTTGGTCAATAAAAACATAGCAGAAGCATTTCTAAGCTCATTCATTGTGCGCACGGCTGAAGTCAAAAAGTTTTCTTTTGGGCCGAAGTAGCAAGCTTATTGCCAATTTTGTACCCAAATCTTAATAAATGTAAACATTATTAGAAGACATAAGAAGTATATTTGGGGAGGGGGCTGCGTCAAATTACTTAAGGGATTAAGGAAATATTCAAGAGTTTGGGGGGAGGGGCATAGTCCCTCCTTGCCTTTGCTCCTTGGTTGTGCGGATCTGGAAAATAGCAAGAAGAACAATGGGAGAAAACTAAGTTGAATTGAAAGAAAGAGAAAAGGCAACACATAAAAGAACAAGCTACACAAATAAAAAATTTATAATAAAATGTTATTTTTTTTAACTTTTATTCAGAATTTTACACCAAAATGATGTGACAATTCTTTGTTTTAAAGTGATAGGTCCAAACTTAGCCCGATCATTCTATATGTAAATTTTGTGTGAATTTTCTGATTGTATAACATTATTCAAAATTTATACATAATTTTTGTATAGCATAATGTAGCTGAATTAGAGCATATCATTTAAAACAAAATAATTTCAAGATAACTCTTGATTTTTAAAAAATCATTACCACGTTATTTAGGTGTATTTTTTTTGTAACTTTTTTTTATAAGATTTAATTTTTCCTTACAGTAAACATGTAAACATAATTTTCTTGATTATGACCCAATAATCTAGTGTTGTTAATAAGTTACATCTTGCAAAATCTGTTTTGAACAATTAACAAGGTCCCCATAGTCCACAATCGAAAATTTTCTTGCCGTTTTAAGTAACTTTGTTGGAAAAGAGAATACAAAATTTTCGTTTTCTAAGTTGTGTTGTTGAAAATTTGACACAAACTAAGAAACTGGTGATGTTGGCAGTCACAATGATTTAATGCCAATTATCCAAGCTGTTGTTATAATGTGAAAAAAAAAAAAAGTTTGAATTATTTTCCAAATTTAAAAAATTTATGATTAAATAAAAATAATTAGCTTCTTGTAAAAATCCTTTCAATCATGTTCCATAAAAATTAGCACTAATTACATTTTCTTTATTAAGTTTGTTAGACAATGCACAATTAGTTTTCACCTAAAAGTGAAAATTTTTAAATTGTTTTGTTAATGTTGTGTTTGGATTATTTCTCCGCGTACAAGAACAAAAATCAATTCTCAAAAACAATACTTGTTAGCTTGTTGAGTTTCGCATTAAAGTGAAAAAAAAGAAGAAGAAAAAATGAATAGAAAATTCAAAATTTTGTCAAATTTTTACTACGATTATTCATGTTTAAACTTTACATTTGATGACGTATTAAATATACAGATACCTAAAAGTTAAAATTACGAGTACTACTTTTTACTAAATTTTTTTCAAGGCTTACATATAATTTGGTTAAAGAAAGAGATTATGCATTGACGAATATGCCCACACATCATCATTAAATTACAATTTCCGCTCTCTTTTTAGGATTTGCTTGATCTTTGTGGGAGAGAAAAGAGGAGAGAAAAAAAAGAAGAAAAAGAAAATGAGAGAGAACATAAAAGAAAATGCGATTTATTTTTTTATAAATAAAATGAGAATAAAGTGAAAGAAAAATTATTTTTAATTATTTAAAATTAAAAAAAAATAGAGTAAGAAAATAATTATTAAAAAAAAAAAAAAAGAAAAAAGACAAAAGTGAGGGAAAGTGAATATAAAATAACTCTCCTTTTTCTTTTCCCTTTTTTCAACTCCTAAAATAAAAGAGAAGGAATTTTTTAATCACTTTCCTTTCCTTTCCTCTCCTCCCTCTTCCTTATTCATGTATCAAGCAAATTCTACAGATTTCCGAAGAAAATTTGGAGGGTGAAATTGTAGTTTAGTGAGGACGTAGGGGTATAATCGTCCATGCGTCGCTATTCTCTTTCCCTTGCTATCTATTAAGCAGATATTCGAACCTTGCACAAACCCTAGCCGCCCCCTCGCTGAAGAAGAAGAAGAAGATGTCGCACTTTGGAAGATCTGGTCCTCCAGACATCAGAGACACCTACTCTCTCCTCGTCCTCAACATCACCTTCCGTAAAGGCCCCAATCGTTTCCACCAATTTTGGATCTTCTCCGTTCGACACCCTTCGCGTTCTTATTGATTTTCGATTTTTCTAATATTTATTTATTCTTGTTCAATAGGAACCAGCGCAGATGATTTATTTCCCCTTTTCGAAAAGTATGGCAAGGTCGTCGATGTCTTCATCCCCAGAGACCGAAGGTTTCATACTCTCTCACACACACACACACATATATATATTGATAAGTGATCGTATCTACATAGATGTATATATACATATGCTTGATATATGTATATATTCTAAATTTACTCATGTTTTCATTTTGATTGTACTGACGCGGTAGCTAGTATGTAATACAATGATTATAGGACTGGTGATTCGCGAGGTTTTGCGTTTGTTCGGTATAAGTATGCTGACGAAGCCCAGAAGGCGGTCGAGAAGCTCGATGGTATGTCCTGAACTTGTAATCTAATGTGCCTAAGCATTTTTGTGACTACAAGTGTTTTGTTTATATGCTTTTATTTGGAAGAGGGTGGACGTGGGTTGTTTATATATTTGCATTACTTGGTCAGGACGAGTTGTTGATGGCAGAGAGATAATGGTTCAATTCGCCAAGTATGGACCAAATGCTGAAAAAATGTGAGTCGCCCATTGTTCTTAATGTTATATTTACTGGAGAAAAGTGTGTTTTTTGGTTAGCTTTGAGCATAATAAATATAGGATCCACACATAAGTGGATCCATAGTGCTATGAATTAACGTTCATGAGAAAATTAAGATCATATAGTCATTGGCTTCCAAGTGTCCACTATGACCATGTTAGAAGTTGGATAGAAAACTGTGCCTCTCACTGGTATTTTTTGTAGAACCTTTGAGGGGTTTATATGCTCCTATGTTATCTGGACTCTTCTATATTTATGAAATACTCATGTTGGACATTTCACACTCGGATAAGGGTATGAGATATGTGTCCGATATGGCTAGTTAACAAGTATATATAAGTAGTTGAGTTTACTATAAAATTAAGCATAAGACTTCCGTTTTATGCATGAGATGTTAAATTTTAGTTTGTAAAAATTATTTTAACTTAAGAAAGCAAAATGAGTATTTGGAAAATATGAAATCTAGTCGTGTCCGAGGGTCCTTAGACATGAGAATTAGATAAATTAAATACTTGGACACGTACTTACACCTGGCACCTGTTCTTGAGTCCAGGTAACATAATATGCTCCTACTTTGTACTTTGGTTTGGGCCCAAGGGACACCCAAGCTTTATGGAAGGGGGAGGACCTACCCAAATTAGGCTTCACCACATGTGCCCTGCCCTGAACCGGGTCGGGTTCGGGATAAATGGTGTCTCAAAGCATGATCTTAACTTTTTGTTACTGTTCAGATTAAAATTAAGATATTTAAACTGATTAGCTGTGACCGTTGGAAGGTACTGTTTGGCTGGTGACTTTTTTGAATAGATGCACGATGCTTATTTAAAGACTTCGTTGTCTGCATTTCATTCACTTGTTTTTTCCATAATTTTTCCTATTGCATTGTCCGAGTCAGAGAGAGTACACTCACTGTTTTGGTTCATCAGAGACATAGATTGCAGTGATTCTTCTATGTGAGTTGCAGATCATTGTATCATGGAAGGCAGACGTCTATTCAACCCTAAGCTCCACTGTGGGGCCAAGTTATGTCTTAAGGATATAGTGTTAAATACTAGCCTTGATCATTCTGATAGTTTATGTTATGTAGTTCTGTAAATATTACATTATGTAATCCATTTCTGCAAGTTAGTATTCTAATTTTCTGCAAGTTAGTATTCTGATTTTCTGCAAGTTTGTATGCTTTATCACTGCAAGTTTGCATTATGATTTTCTGATAGCAGTAACACTTATAACACACACACAGTGGATAACAGTATTTCATTTAGTATAGATAGTGCATTTTTCGAATTGACTTTGCACAGCAAGCACTGGTGGACTAGATAGGGACAGGAAAGTAATGGGTAACTGACTGTCGATGCATTGCTTACTAATTTCTAAGTCAGGGTTGAGTTGCTAACCTTTTGTTACTTAAAAGGGTTTAGCCACTTTGAATGTAGAACTAGTGTGTTTCAATTTGGCAATGAAATTGTAAGATATGTCCGCTTTATTGTCCGAGGACAGCTATAATCCCTAATTTATTTGCTCACTCAGGACTATGTTACTTATATGCATTTATTCTGGTCTTGGAAGCACAGATAATTTGTTTAGTGTGCTGTTGGCGTGTCCGATCTGTGTCGAACACTGACACTTGTCGGATGCTCCATTTGGTGTGTTCTATTTTTTTTATATAGTGGACACATCCCGGACACACCGGGGACATGTCTAGACACATCTAGGGCATGACGGGCGTTTAAATGTTATTTTTAAAAATTTAAATGGGTTAACTTTACAAATTTCAAAACTTTAAAACACCAAAATATAAGATGTGCTAAATATGAAATTCCCAAATCTATTAACAACCATCCTTCTTCTTTTTATGTTCTCATGCAGTAGCAGTTCTTCATTGCTGAATTTCACACTGCTGATTCTTCTTTTTCTTTTCCTTCTATGTTCTTCCTTTTTATTTCTTTTTTTTTTTTGGTTTCTTATCACTATTTTTTCATTTTTCCTTTCAAATACTTCTTTTTCTTTGTCTGTTCATACAGATAGTAGTT
Organism: Euryodendron excelsum; assembly: GCA_033060915.1. Taxonomy (NCBI): domain Eukaryota; kingdom Viridiplantae; phylum Streptophyta; class Magnoliopsida; order Ericales; family Pentaphylacaceae; genus Euryodendron; species Euryodendron excelsum. Next base: position 31,558,763 of record CM065391.1, on the reverse strand, counting down.
TCTTTTTATTTTTCAAACTTAAGTCTTGTCGGGATCTGTGTTTAGTGTTATTTTTTCCAATATTTTTGGTAGTTTATGGATGTTACATTCCTATACATTACATATGAAAATATACACAATTATTTTGCTATACCCCAGCCGTGTTTGTGTCCTCATTTTTTGAGAATTGCCGTGTCCATGTCCGAATCGGTGCTTCTTACATTCTTGTGCTATATCTCTGTTTCTTGTGTAATATGGGAAAGTTTCTTGTAGTGTACTTTATTTCTGCAGCTTAGATGTTTTGACCAACTTGCATGGTTTTGGTTTTCAGTCAAAAAGGAAGGATCATAGAATCAGTATCAAAGTCAAAAGGTGGTTCAAGAAGCCGCAGTCCTCGGCCAAGGTATGGATTGTTTTTTTTTTTTATTTTTTGGGGGTGGGGAGGGGGGGGGGGGGGGGGGGGGGGGGGGTGGGGGGGGGAAGGGTTGAGATGCTTATGGTATAGGAAATAAAGTGGGTCCTCTTGAAAAGTACTGGTGTAGACTTTTAGAAGACATTTAGGGTAAAGAACTTGGCATACATTTGGGAGAGATGGAATATTTGATTCTCTTATGTATGGAATGAGGTAATCCATGCAGATTTTTCCCTTGTAGCTATGACAGCTACGTGGTTCCAAACTGGTCGGAAAGGGTATGACCCTCACATAATTGAGTGCATCACTTAAATTTATGAGTTGTTATATAACATTTTGAGGAAAAACCAGTTTCATGCCACATGGCAAACAACCTTGGATGCAGTTGGTGAGCACAGCAACAGATGTCAGCTTATCTGTTCCCAAGGGGGCTGGTTGTTGATTTTTACTTTGGTTGTTTCTTTTTTTTTTTTTTTTGGGGGGGGGGGGGGGGGGGGGGGGGCAGGAGTGTGGCAGAGGAGGACCTTCTTCTTACTAATTCTTTCACTGATTGGATGTGTACTCTTCAGATTTTTGCCTAATATTATGTTGTACTTTAATGTTTTCTTTATGTTTGTGTTACTATGATGTGCTATTGATCTTGGAAGTTTTATAGTCGGTATCTCGCTATAGCTTTGTAAAAATACTTGTATGAAAATCGCCTTCAGCAAAAGGAGGATGTGTACTTCAAACGAATTACTGTGGGTTGGTTTTGTAGTGAGCTCGAGGAGTTGTGGAAAAGAGAATAGACCTTTTTCTTTGGCGCCTGCTCAACTCTTCGAGCGCAATGCAGTGGTGGTTGGTTCCGTTGTGTTCAGTTCAGTGCATAACACTAATTTATCCTAAGGGTTTAGGTCAGGCTTTGTTTTGAGAGAAGGAAGCTGTCTTAATTTACTTCTAGTGATGGAAAACATTGGACATTTTTATTGCCTACTTAAGGGAAATACATATGAACGGGGGGTTGTGAGGTGGTTTAATGTGGTTGGGGAAGGGAATGAGTTCTTAGGAAAGGAGTGGAAAATGTGTTCTTAGGAAACAATTCGGTAAGTAAATTGTGTCGTAATGTTGATCGATTTGTAATACAGGCTTCGATTGAATGGGTTATTAGGCAAAGCGGAAGGCTGGCTGCGGTAAGATTCGCAAATTGTTATAATATGGGTTCAGTTGATAGTAAACATGGCTTCAATTGAATGGCCTCAGGTAAAGCCTGATCCAAAAATGGAAATAAGAGACTTTCATTGGGGGCAAGTAAGTTATTTCATGTGCGGAGCTTTTATTATAGTAGACAAATACATGAACCAGGTTGGGTTTCTGATCTCAGCCCTGCTCTGAACCAGGTTGCATTACTCTCTAAATCTGTCCCCACACCATTTGATTGTCTCATCAAGGGAGGGGCAGGTACCTGGCAAACAGTGATGATTGACATCCCTAATTGGGCACAGGGAATCTCTACAATTCTCTTTTGCTTCGTAGTAGATGATCTGTTAGTTGTTTTTTTATTGATAAATGTAGATGATCTAGTATAAAGAAAGTTAGTATTTAGTTTATTCTTGTGCAAGATTAACACTTTTGTCGAAATTTAAATCGACAACATGAGCCATAGTGAATCTTTGAAGGTGTCTTCTACATCTTTTAAGAAGAACTACTATTTTTTTAGAGTGGAAATTTTTTTTTTTGACACTTTTCTTTCCTATGTGTAATCTCCAGATGGTCTTCTGTACCCTTCAATTATTATTTTAGTATCATTAAATTTTTAATCTTCTTTGCTGTCGTGTTGTATGTCTTCCCTTAATTGCATTTCCCCATTAAAAGATTCAGGAGCACACTTCTTATGAAATATGTAATCCAATATGTGTTTAATTGCACGTCTTTTTTTTTTTTAATTTTTTAATTTTGAAAACAATTTCAGGTACCGGGATGAATACAGGGATAGGGATTACAGGAGGAGAAGTCGCAGCAGAAGTAGGGATAGATATGACCGTGACCGGCACCGGGGCAGGGAAAGAGGTTATCGTCATCGGAGCAGGAGCTGCAGTGGAAGTCCTGATTATCACAAAGGCCGTGGTAGAGGCAGATATGAGGATGAGAGGCGCAGTCGGAGTCGATCTAATGGAAGGTATTATGTTCTCACTTCTCTCTCTCTCTCTCTCTCTCTCTCTCTCCAGATTGCTCTGTATCCAACTGTGCCTTTGTGATGTCTTAATCTGATGCAAAAAGGGTATTCTGCAGTGCCTCCCCTGTTCGACGTAGCCCCAGTCCTCGAAGGAGCCCTTCTCCACGCAGGACACCACCATCTAGGGGTGCGAGTCCTGATGGGCGCAATCACAAAGAACGCTCACCTACTCCAAAGAGTGTTTCACCACGTGGCAGACCTGCTGATTCTCGAAGCCCATCTCCACGTTCTGATGCTGATGTGAGTAATGAACCTCCTTTCTAAGATTGATTGTGTACTGAAGTTTGTGGCTTAATTGGTTATTGTGATTTTTGTTTGCAGGAATGAGGGAGCAGTATACTTTGGGATGGATCTTTGGCCTGTGTTCTGCTCGTCGTACTGTGTTTAACTGCAACTATTACGAAGAGGACATCTTCAGATTTTCATTATCAATATAATGGATGCTAGAATTGATTGCCTGTGGCACGTTTTTAAGGTTGACTATTTGGTTGTACTTGATGCATCCTTAAGTTTGATTCTAGTGTTGCACTTTGGTTCTTATGGGTGGCTGCATTTAACATTGCTTGCTTCTTCTACCCGGTTTCTAAATCCATTTAATTTTGTTTGCATGTTGGTTAATGTCAATTCAGATAACTGAAATTTTAGTTACCTGTGATGGACCATGTACTGGCCTTCTATATTGTGTCCGGGAAGAGTGAATGTGGCTGACTGGCTGATGATGTAGCAGCTGTTGATGCTGTTTTCACTATGCCGTTGGTATCATTTCTTGCTGGTTGCAAAGTATGGTGTATTTACCGATTTTCTCTGATGGTGTCATCATTGGTAAGGGTTAAAACTTGTATGTTACTAAGTCCCATTGGGATTTGACTTCTGACCTGACCATCCTTCATGTTTGCTGACTTCAAATTTTGGGTCTGGAAAGGAGTCTTAGTAGCTGTGATGACATAAAAGATGGTTGGAGTCTACATGACTTTACATGTAGCTGATGCAGTTAGACTGCTGGACCTGATATACCATAGTGCTGATTCTAATATGAACCTGTTATGCTGTGCTGGACATTGTTAGATGAGGTTGGAGATGGTGACAGACATAGTGGCTTATTTTCCAATGTTTGGTTAGACTCCGCCTTATTAATTCTTTGGCTATTAGCTTGTTACCCTATGCTGTAGCGTGTGTCAATACATTTTGGTACATGCTCTAGTGGATTCGGTTTTAAGCTGATAACAGTTGCATATTGTTACAGCACATGAGATCGTGACTGTAGATGTGAAGTGATAGCTGATATCTTCATAGATAGGTTGTTGCTGCACTTCTTGCTGGTAGCTATTGAATCTGGTGTTACCATTTTTGGTGTTGATGAGTGATGCTTGGTTTGGTAGCTGTGATGCAGCCAGCTTCAGTAGATGTACATCGCGCAAATGCTGAATTATAAGTTTTGGTATCAATACTCCATTGCATTGTTCAGGAAGGTATTTTTTGCGGTCATATCCAATATTTCATCCCACCTGTCAGCAAGTGTTTTGTCTGTTTCTTGCAGATATTGATTATGTCATGTCAATTTATGCTTAAGTTGTGATGTCGGATTTTGATTTCACTTTGTTTTATGGGGATTCTTATTCAGTAAGTTTTGTGGTTCGCTTTTTATAGTCAAGGTTGAAATACTGAAGAGTTTTCTCTGGGTTAAGCCTTTACATCTGCATGCATTGCTTGCCTGGTTGGCTTTCAGGCTAGTTAAGTCTGTGCGCTCCTCTTGTGTTCTCCCTCCATGTGATCACATGAAATGCAGTGTACAGTTATGTGTTATTATTGTTGTTGTTTTCATTTGGGTAGTACTTGTTTCATCGGATATCATTTCTGGCTAGAAAATCACGTAATGATGTTTGTGATGTCGGGAGGAATTGTTATTGAGGGAGGGCAATTTCTGAATTTGGTCGAGAATGAGCTCTCCAAATGTCTGAATTTGCTACACTGTCTCTGTGGACTTCTATCAATCAGCTGCCTTCATTTATCTTTTCATCTTCCAATTCTCCTGTAAGGCAAGATTAACTCGTCACTCGTGTATTTGGTTGAGAATCACCTCTCTGGAACTATTCCTCCTAGGAGTCTTATTTTTATTTTTTTTTGGGTCTCTTGAGGAGCTCGTTTTAACTTAAAATAGAGGTTGGTCAATTCTGGCACCTCTGGGCAGGCTGGAAAACCTTCCTCATGGTCAAGAGTTCATTCAATTGCCTAATTATAAGGCTGGTAGGAACATGTGTAGAGGAAATAGATCTTTGTCAAATCTTGATGATCAGAGAGCCATCTGAGTCTATGATTTCAAAGTTGGAAGAAGCTAATTTTATTATACCTGTTTGAAATCTGGAACCATCCCCTTGAAGGTTGGACTTCTAAGGTCACTCATTGAGCTCCCTTTTTCTTGAGGGTCTAGTCCAGCATCCCTACCTGGTTTGCGGAATCCTATTATTTTCCATGGTCAATGAACAATTCAACTGTTGCATTCCTTGTACGGGTGAACTCCGGTGTTTTTAATGGGTTTCAATACTGATGCTGTTTCTGCAATCATAAGAAACTTTGATATTTGACAATCAAGGAAAGCTTGAGCAGCACCTGTTATAGTGCTTTACTTGGATTTGTCTGCAACTGAGAAATTCAGAGCATGCTTGATGGTGATACTTCAAAATGGATATGCTGTTTTTAGAAACGTCAAATCTTCCCCGTTTAATTAAATGGTAAGTTCGTCAAATCTTGATTTATGTGAGAATGATTTAGAATGAGCTCCTTTGCCTTGGCCATCAATTCGTGAGGTTTTCCAGGAGTTAGCTACATGACCCCGGACTTGGTGAGTGGGCTGCAAGCGCTTCAGTCTTCACTCTTCAGGGTTCTGTCAATGATTTTATAGAAAAAATTTCATCATTTAACAATTTTAATCATATGATTTTATTTTAAAAAAGAACATTTGACAGTTAGAATAAACTATGTTTAAAATATCATATGGAGGAAATTCTCCGGGTTATGCTGAATTTTTTAAAGTAATACATGTGAAATTTCTTAAAGTACCAAAAAATAACTTAGATGAAGTGACACAAAAATGTTCTAAACAATGCTTGAAGAATCATATGGAGAAACTTCTCCGGATCATGCTCTGAATTTTTATTCATGTGTAATTTCATATAATGGTATGTCAAAATTTCTTAAAATAATATAAAAAAAAATAACTCAACTGTACACGATGAGCAAGGTTAGCCCTATTTTAGGACGCCTCATCCCACCTATTATCATGAGGTCATAGGTTTAGCTCAATCATTTCCCTTGGTTTGGTTCATATGCCAAGTTAAACAAAAAATGAAAACAGTGACCCTGCAGTTGATCAAAAGTCTATGTACCTTGTATGTATTTAGCTTGTTTGCTTGAGGAGAGCAGTTTTTAAAATTAATGCTGTCGCAACGGTAGTTTTAAACTTAATTCAATAACCTATAAAAATCACTTTCTATCTTGTGTTTTCGTGTCTATAAAGTGCCCCTTTCTCTGTAAAAAATTACTAAATAGAAAAACGCTATTACTAACAGCACTTTCTCTACACGCTATTAGCAATACCTATTTCCATGAATTACTTAAATTAAGTTTAAAATTAACCTTCTGACAGCAATAACTTTAAAAACCAGCCACCGAAGACTTGGTCAATCAAAACACCGAGCCACGTACAGTAGCACCATCCCAGCGGTATGAGAAATTATTCAGTGGCATGGAAGTGGAGTTCTTCTGTTAGGTGGGGACAAATCCCCTTGCGAGCATGGATGACGGGTGGAATACGGTGGTCTTGTGTGTTGGAAACATCACTGACTTCCACTGACTACAAGACTTCTGAAGCTGTAGACGGGTGGAATACGGTGGCCTTTTATCGTATCAGTAACGCACCACGAAAATGGTCCAGTGACTGATGAAGAAAGCTAGATAGTCATTGACCGCTACCCAAGTCTATACTCTAGAATTCAACATCATTATCATGTAGAAGACGACTACAAAATCAGTCCCGAAAAATAAAAGTAAATCCAATTCAAACACTTCTCTAACAAAATTTCACATTTATCAGGAATACAAATCCGTAAAAAAAGATGAATATATGTTTTTTCATATTCCTTTTGCTTGACGAGTTTGATATTCAAACGTAACATTAACAGATGAAATGACAAATCAGAAGGGTTTAATGTAGGATGTTTCTTCATTCCCAACAACCTATACCGAAGTTTTAATGCCCTGATTCAGTAGAATTTATGTAAGTACATAGCTTCTTTCTAAGCAATTTTCCAGAGAAAGAGACTATTGAAAGGACCAAATTTTCTTAGAAGTAGAGACAGACCTTGACCTCGGCGTGCAGCACACTACTCAAGTCTTTATACTTTTGATCGTCATTTTTACACCAGGTAGTGGCTGTCAGTCGAAAGAAAAGCGACCCCGATGACTTCCGTGCAAGTTCCAAGTCACTTGATGTGTTAGATACAGAATTATGCGGGGACCTGCAGAAAAATTTGTATATAAATAAGAGCTTTGAACGATCATTAATTATACATCAGAGGAAAACCATGGGGCCTTTAGAGAAAATACTCTACCCTGCTTCCTTAGTCCTGTTTGTTGTACTGTTTTCTTCGCCCAATGTTGCTTCTGCTACTGCTGAAGAAGCTAATGCTCTCCTCCAATGGAAAGCCAGCCTTCAAAGCGCAAACAATTCTCTGCTAAGCTCATGGATGCTTCCTCCTCATAATAACTCCACTTCTTCTAGCCAGCCAAAAACAAGTGCCAGCCCATGCACTTGGTTTGGAGTGCTCTGCAATTCTGATGGAAGTGTCAATAGTTTGAATCTCACAAATTCAAGTGTAAAAGGTACACTCTACGGCTTTTCATTCCCGGCATTTCCCAATCTTGCTTATATTGATATCAGCATTAATGAACTCTTTGGTACCATTCCTCCTCAAATTGGTTCCCTCTCCAAACTCATCTATCTTGATTTGTCCACCAATAAGTTTTCAGGAAACATCCCACCAGAAATAGGCCTGCTAACAAATCTTCAAACTCTCCACTTGGTCGAAAATCAGTTGAATGGCTCAATTCCTCAAGAGATAGGCCAGTTAAAGTCTCTTTCTGAGCTTGCTTTGTACAGCAACAATCTTGATGGTCCCATTCCTGCTTCTTTGGGCAGTTTGAGCAATTTGGCTTTTCTGTATCTCTATGAAAATCAACTTTCTGGCTCCATCCCCCCAGAGATGGGAAATCTCTTCAATCTTGTCGAGCTTTACATGGATACTAACAATCTAACTGGTCCCATCCCTTCCACTTTTGGAAACTTTAATAAGCTAAATGTGTTGTACCTCTTCCACAATCACCTTTCGGGTTCCATTCCCCAAGAGGTAGGAAAGTTGAAATCACTACACAGCCTCAGCCTCTACACCAACAATCTTACTGGCTCAATCCCAGCATCGTTGGGTGATCTGAGCTCCTTGACTCTTCTGCAGCTTTACAGCAATCAACTTTCTGGTCCCATTCCTGAAGAGTTAGGAAACTTGAAGTCCCTTAATGATCTAGAATTGAGCGAGAATCACCTCAGTGGCCCCATTCCTGCTTCACTTGGTGATTTGACCAACTTAGAAATTTTGTTCCTTCGTTCCAACCGACTTTCTGATCGCATTCCACATCAATTTAGCAATTTGAAAAACTTGCTCGTTCTGGAAATGGATGAAAATCAGCTTTCTGGCAGTCTCCCAGAGATTTGCCAAGGTGGGAAACTTCAAAACTTCACTGTAGACGGAAATCAGCTTACGGGTCCAATCCCCAAAAGTCTGAGAGACTGCTCAAGTTTATCCAGAGTCCGCCTTGATAGAAACCAACTCACTGGAAGCATATCTGAAGATTTTGGCGTCTATCCAGACCTGCAATTCTTGGATCTAAGCTACAATAAATTCCATGGTGAAATCTCGGGAAACTGGGGAATGTGCCCAAAGCTGCAAACCCTACGGATTGCAGGGAACAGCATCTCAGGTAGCATACCACCAGAGTTGGGAGATTCAACTCAACTACATCGGCTTGATCTTTCTTCAAATCATTTGACTGGGAAGATCCCAAAGGAATTTGGAAAGTTTACTTCTCTGATTGATCTCTTTCTGAATGACAACGAACTTTCTGGTGGCATACCTCCAGAACTTGGATCACTGAGTGATCTGGCTTATCTTGACCTGTCTAAAAACAGATTAAATGGGTCAATAGCAGCTGGAAATCTGGAGAATTGCATGCAGCTGATTTACTTGAACTTGAGCAACAACAATTTCAGCCAAAAAATCCCAGTTCAGCTGAGTAAGTTATCTCACCTGTCTAGTATGGATCTCAGTCATAATTCACTCTCAGGGGAGATACCGTCACAGATCAATGGTTTCCAGAGTTTGGAGTTGTTGAACCTCTCCCACAATAATCTCTGTGGCTTCATTCCAAGAGATTTTGAAGCTATGCCTTGGTTACAGCATGTTGATGTATCCTACAATGAGTTGCAAGGTCCCATTCCCAACACCAAAGCCTTCAGAGATGCTCCCATAGAGGCATTACAAGGTAACATCGGTTTGTGTGGAAATGCAACAGGATTGCATCCTTGCAAAAATGCGGCAGTAAACAGACGCAATCCGCAAAAGGGCCAGACACTAGTTTTTATAATCGTGCTCCCTCTTGGCGGGGCACTTTTGCTTCTAGGTGCATTCATCGGGCTTCTCATCATGTTGGACCGAAGAAAGAGAAAGTCACAACTCGAAGAAGGGGACACCCAGGATGAAGATCTGTTCTCAATATCAATGCTCGATGGAAGACCAATGTATAATGACATTGTAAAAGCTACCAAGGATTTCGATGCCGCATATTGCATTGGAAAGGGAGGATATGGAACCGTCTACAAAGCAAAACTGCCATCAGCCAATATAGTAGCCGTGAAGAAACTTCATCCATCGTCTGATAAGGCAGATCGTAAAGGTTTCTTAAACGAGATAAGGGCATTGACAGAAATCAGGCATCGAAACATAGTGAAGCTTTTTGGGTTCTGTTCACATGCTCGACACTCGTTTTTGGTTTATGAGTACCTCGAAAGGGGTAGCTTGGCTACAATTTTGAGCAGAGATGAAGAAGCTAAAGAATTGGATTGGCCTAAGAGGGTGAATATTATCAAGGGTGTGGCGCATGCTTTGTCTTACATGCACCATGATTGCACACCACCAATTGTTCACCGAGACATTTCAAGCAACAATGTTCTGATCGATGAGGAGTATGAGGCTCGTGTTTCAGACTTCGGCACTGCGAAGCTTCTGAAGCTAGATTCCTCTAATTGGAGTGCACTTGCAGGCACATACGGATACGTTGCACCAGGTAAACTTAGTGTTTTATGATATCCTTAATATCGACAGAGAATTTAAAGCACAAGTACATGATCATACCTCTCTTTCTTTGCAGAGCTTGCTTACACAATGAAGGTGACTGAAAAGTGCGATGTCTATAGCTTTGGAGTGTTAGCACTGGAAGTGATCAAAGGAACGCATCCGGGAGACTTCGTTTCCTCTCTATCAACCCCGGCTGTCGAAAATATACAGCTGAATGACGTACTTGACCAACGCCTTTCACCTCCCTCTCCTGAAGTTGAGGAGGTAGTGATGTGCAGTCTGAAAATGGCGATTGCATGCTTGCATGCCAATCCACAATCTAGGCCAACCATGCATATCGTTGCTCAGATGATATCGACCCGAACAATTCCCTTAGGGCCTCAAAGATTCTTGCAGAGAGAGTGCAAAGCTATTTTATCTAGTAAGGATTTATCAGATATTAAATAAAACCAAATGCTTTAATCAGCATATGGTATTATAACTTTGATTTTTGAATATTTCTTTTCCTTGTTGGCTGTACTTTTAATATTGTGTTGAAAGAGCAATGTTGATAGACTGCTAGTTTCACACACAATTTATGGTTTTTTCCCTTGAATTATAACAAATGGAGTACCAGGATGATTAAATTTCTAATATTGTTATATTAAGAGCACAGGTCACTGCTAATGTTCTGATGATTAGCTAAATTAGCCTGACAGTTCAGATTTGCATGGCCATAAGTAACAATCCATCAACAAGGTTAAAAAAAATGAAAAAGAAGTTACTTGCATAGAGTTAATTTATATTTAAACAACAAAAATCAAGAAAACGTATGAAAGCTGTATGACCATTGGATTTGATCTTAGTCCCAAAATTTATGTTAGCTTAACACAAATTGCAGAACAACTTCGAAATTTTTCATGAACCAACTTTGAACCAAATGATTGAAGTGACAATTGGAGGGACAAAAGTTGATGCATGGATAGCGCGAACTAGTGTAATATTTCCAGAACAAAACACAAGAACACAAAGCGAGAAATAATTATCTTGCACAAACGTTCTATTAATTCATCAAAAGCTCCCTAGGACAAAGCACTTACAAAATATTTATAAAAAAAACAAACCCTAACCTTAATGGAATTTGGAAATAACAGAAATTAAGAATAATACGAAAAATACTAGCAAAATTAAATTAAGCCCAAATTTGACAACTAGACTTCATCCCTTAAAAAAGCTAGACCAAAATGAATTCGGCCAATATATTGAACAATCAAATCTTTTAAAAAATAACAAAATCCCTTATTTGAAGCTCTAAACATGAAATTTGTCAAAATCGACGAGATCGCACTAAGTTATTCGTAGAATCACGTTATCCATCGACTTGCCAAATTTCGCGTGATTCTGAGATATCTCCTTGGATGTCTAATTTGTCCTTAGATAGGTCTAAGTGCTCCATGTAATCCAAGGTTATGCCGTCTACGTCAAAAGTGAACCAAAGGAAAAGAAAATCAAGCCAACCTCATTTGATGAGCTCTCTCCTTCATCTGAATATCCTGTGAATTCTCTGAACCTACTTCATGTGCGACGAAAAGCTTAGGGTTCCTCTGCCGTGCCCTATTCCACCGTCTCACTGCTGATAATATTTTTCTTTAAGAAAATTCCAAAAAGACTACAAAAAGTATTAACCCAACCCTTTATTTTTCATGTGTTGAATTTTAGAGAGAGAGAGAGAGGTGCAGCAAGAAATTGAAGTCCCAGCAAGTTCAATTGCGGTGAGCGAAACGGCCGGCGACGAGATGGACGAAAGATCCGACGATGGGATTGAAACTGGTACCAAATATTTTCTCGAGGGGAGAGGGGGGAGGGGGTGGATTTGTCTTTTACCCCTATATCAGAATTATTAATTTTCTCCTTATATGACAATTTGGTCCTTCTGGCAATAAGACTTTGAAACACATAAAGCCGTTGGAAAAGGTTAGTTAGGCATCGGTTGATCAATGCTATGTCAGTCTTGGCCTACCAATTGTGGTGTCGATTAGGGGGCACTAGACTAACAGTCAGCTTCTGCCCTTAGGACCCTCAAAGCCGTTTGCTAGAGTTTTTTTTTGTAACATCTTTCATTTTATTTTTTTGGTTTATAAATAAAAAAATTAAAAATTTTAATTTTTTTAATTTTTTTATTTTTGTAAGCTAAAGCTAGTAAAAAAGTAAAAAAAAAAAAATTGATTTTTTTACTTATTAGTCAAAAAAATTAAGTCAAAAAAACTTAAAATAAATCTTAACAAACAGACAAAGTAAATTTCTAGGACAGGGCCTTTGCATCCACCCCTAACAAGTAAATTTTCTCGGAGGGTAGTAAATATGCACAATTTACAAATCTCAAGTAGGGCACAAATTGCTAAGGCAAATCACCGCTTTAAATTAATCGACACCAATATAATAATTTCCTTTCAAGAATGCTCACACTATGCAGAAAACTTGAAAGCGGTACACTTCTGCTTCACTTTCCTTCTCAACCGTGCAAATTGAATTAGTTTTTGTTACATACTTGTATAAAACCTATAATCAAACAATTCTTGACAGTGGCAAAAATGAATCCCTCCCCATATTATGAAATATGCCACCTATTCCTTCAGGAAATTTTTTTTCTTTTATAGGCTATATATGTGTATATATACATATATATCGAAGGAAGTTGAAGGAACACAACCCCAATATGTGAACAAACTAGGGATACCAAGTTTTTCTTGTGATTCCAGTTTTTCTACTATAACATATCTCAATTCTAGGCATCTAATTATTTAAACATCCAATCCAATGGTTCTCATGAACAATGTTTCCAAGCGATCAAGCAGTCTCTACATATTAATGTTTTCGTCTAAGATTGGTAATTTTGCGATCTCTGCAAAATCTTTATCTTAGCCATAATTTACTTGTAGGAGAGATACCACCACAGATTGGAAGAATGCTCCCTTTGGGAAGGTTGGATCTCTCCCACAATGCACTCTCTGTTTCTGTCCCAACCACTTCCACCGGACTGTTAGTCTTTTAGGCTTGACAACCTCCGTAGATTTGTCTGACAATTAGTTGGGGGGTCCTATCCACACCACTAGAACTCTTTTGCCAGGCTCCAATGGAAGCATTCAGGGGTGGAATATATACATATATATATATATATATATATATAAACACACACGTATCGTACCTTGAACAATATGTGGAATTCCTCCTATGTTTGGTAGGCGGGAAACAGTGGTGGAATGGAATTGGAAATCTCATTACTATATACTAGATAAGTAGATATTCAGTTTCTTATACTAGGATTTCATTCTTGATCTTCCGTCCATACCGTCCAAACAATAAAGGAATTTCGAAAAGACTGCTATGGTCAACTTGTATTGTGAATCATCTGTTTGTCCATTTAAGCAAAAAAAAAAAAAAAAAATGAATCCACGAGGAACTAAAATAAAATTATGTACAGAGTACTGTAATAATTATATTTTTATTTTAATGGGAAAACGGGAATTAGGTATGGTTATTATATGTATCACCTTGTACTGTATATAAAATTTCACTTCAATCCCTCATTACATTTTCCTTCAACCATACAAATAGTAGTTGACATAAGGTTCACATTATAATTTGATCTTGAGTTTAGAAGGTTAACTGTCACAATGAAAAAATTAGGAACCAAAGTAAGATTGCATGCATGTGAACTATAGTGGTCAAAAGTGTAATTTGCCTTAAAAGTATTAACCAACAGAGCTAACTTTTCCAAAGCTATGATTTTAGATTGGCCTCGGCTCCATCAATCAATGCTTCATGACTCTGTAATTCTTTAGTCTTTTCAACTATAGAGTCAATAAGAAAAGGAAAATGTTATTTATACAGAAATACTCATTAGAATAATGTGGTAGTGACAGTTTTATAATTATAAGTCATTAAGATGACTGTTTTGTTTTGATGCATTGCTGGTGTTTGAGATCAATTCCTAGTGTCCCAGATCTGATGCATTTCTGGCCCCAATGTATACCTATTGTTCTTATCTTGGGCATTCACAAAGTTGATAATTGATATCATAGACTAGCTTTTTCTAGTGAAGACCCGTTATGGTATTAGAGCGGACCCGTATACACGATTCAAGGCACTTGAATACTGCAACGCAGAGTCAATCTATTAAGACAAGGATTAATTGTGGTGTTTGAGCTTCTAACATCGATATGGAATGACTTTAATCTGTGTTGACGTGTATTGAGTTCTATATCAAAACCTTCACGGTAGTTTTTGATTAACCTTTCCGATGGGGACCAAGTAGTTACTTTAACCTTTAAAGCATGTGTTACTGAGAAAAACTAACAGCCTATTTAAAACTTGAGAGAGAAAGGAAAGAGAAAGTAAAAAAAAAGTAATTTTTTCTTCTTTGAAAGAAAAAAGAAAAGAAGTAAGAGAAAATGATTTAAAATTTTCAGTCCTTTTCCGTAGAAAAAAGTGAGAGAAAGACAGAGAGTGATTTAAAATTGTTCTTCTTTTTTTTCTTTCCTCTCTTTTAGATGGAACCAAATAAGAAAGGAAAAAAAATATATATTTAAAAAATTTCACTTCCCTTCTCTCCACTCCCCTCCTCAAGTTCCAAATACATGAATAACTCGTACAAATAACTCGTACAAATAGTCAATACTTGTTCATGCAATTCAATTCTATTTCTTCATTCATTCCTTAAGCATTCCACATGCAATTAAATGTAATTTAATTTAGTTCTCGGCATTTCATACACTCACATCCGCCCATGTTAACTACATGGAATGAAACTGACTTGGTCACATGACCACAAGTCTAGAGAAAGTCTTCAAGCGAGTTATAAAGGAGGAATTCAAGAGGTTAGTCTAGTAGTTAAGACCTGGGTTTGAGAATCTACTCTTTCAAGATTTTAGATTCGAAATTTTTTTAGGTGTTATCAATTTTTAGATTCTGTAATTATTTAATTTGTGTGATATAACAAGACTACAAAAATTTTTAAATTAGTCGTGATGCATGCAAATTATCATAAACACACGACCATAAAAAAATAAAAATTAAATAAAGGAGGACCCCATATGGGTGGAAGTTAATCGCTAACGTCTTGTTGGAGCTTGGCAAATGTTCATCCTGGCTCCTAATTTGTCTAGCAGCTCTAGCTCCTTGGCGCTCGTAGGGCAGGGGGTCTGTTCTTGTCACAGTAGACGTATGTAGTTTTGAAAGTTTGACAGCGAAGCTCAGGTGAAGAAAAAAGTGCAGTTCACTGATGCCGTTATAATACCCCTGATTCATACGACAAAAAAAGTCTAGCAGACTGATGCTTAATTGTCAAAAGATGCTACACACGTCAATTGGAATCTACCAGCTGTTAGGAAGTCACATTTGATGCATCTTGTACTGATGCGTCTACCGCTCAATTGCAATGTTAGACATGCTTTTCATAATACCATAGAAATTATTCTGAGAAAAAGAAAATAATTAAAAGGTAACGTTATGTAAATAGAAAAATTTATATAAAATTTATTACCATAATGATGTGATTGAATAAGAGTCATTCATTTGAAAACAAAACATTCATCATAATAATTTTTAATTATAATAATCTACTATCACATTATTCTGATTGAATTTTTATACAATTTTTTTTTTTAAAAGAATAGCATTTTCCATAGTCAAAGGGTCATGACATGCACCCACCATAATGGAACGTCTGGATTTTTTTATTTTACTTATGCCTATAATTTTTGACATGTTTCTCAACTTGTCCCCTCTAAAAATCTATAAATGCTCCTTTAAACAGTTATTTTGTTCTAAAAAACTATTTTATATAATATATAAGCGTGTATACATTATACATTACAGTCAAGTGCCCTATTTACAATTATAAAAAAAATTTATTAGATTGTGGTAATTTTTGCCCCCTCGAAATGATTTTTTGGGCTCAGCTACTGAATAGTGGTAACATGGTTATACATAATAAAGACAGCTTCACATGGCTTTGAATAAACACTAATTTCGGGCTGAAGAATGACAGAGTGGCTCTGGTTGCTGTTAGGGCGAGATATATAACTCTACAAGCATCAACGAATTATAACAGTTTTAGTTCTCAAGTTCTGCCTCTTCACACTTTTTTTGTGGCCTACAATTATATATGTAATGCATGAAATTTATTTTATTTGTATAAATAGTGGCCTTATATAAGCTCGAAAAAATAAAAAATTAAAAACTTAAATTTCTAATAGTAATAAAAAAAGCAAAAGAAGGACAATACTATACATGTACAGAATTTCTGCATGAAATAATTTGATTAAATGCGAGTTATTTATTTTAAAATAAAATTACATCTTGCCACCGTCATAATATTTTATGTACAAAGTTACTGTAAGTATAACATTTTGAGTAATAGAGTCCCACATTTTCCGTCATTCTAAATGTTAATTATTGATAGTTTTTCTACTTTTTTTTTTTTTCTATATTTTTGGTTATCGTCATCAGAGCAGGCGCCGCAGTGGAAGTCCTGATTATCACAAATGCCGTGGTAGAGGCATATATGAGGATGAGAGGCGCAGTCGGAGTCGATCTAATGGAAGGTATTATGTTCTCTCTCTCTCTCCAGATTGCTCTGTATCCAACTGTGCCTTCGTGATGTCTTAATCTGATGCAAAAAGGGTATTCTGCAGTGCCTCCCCTGTTCGACGTAGCCCCAGTCCTCAAGGAGTCCTTCTCCAGGCAGGACACCACATCTAGGGGTGCAAGTCCTGATGGGCGCAATCACAAAGAACGCTCATCTACTCCAAAGAGCGTTTCACCACGTGGCAGACCTGCTGATTCTCGAAGCCCATCTCCACGTTCTGATGCTGATGTGAGTAATGAACCTCCTTTCTAAGATTGATTGTGTACTGAAGTTTGTGGCTTAATTGGTTATTGTGATTTTTGTTTGCAGGAATGAGGGAGCAGTATACTTTGGGATGGATCTTTGGCCTGTGTTCTGCTCGTCGTACTGTGTTTAACTGCAACTATTATGAAGAGGACATCTTCAGATTTTCATTATCAATATAATGGATGCTAGAATTGATTGCCTGTGGCACGTTTTTAAGGTTGACTATTCGGTTGTACTTGATGCATCCTTAAGTTTGATTCTAGTGTTGCACTTTGGTTATTAATATTGCTTGCTTTTTCTACCCTGTTTCTAAATCCATTTAATTTTGTTTGCATGTTGGTTAATGTCAATTCAGATAACTGAAATTTTAGTTACCTGTGATGGACCATATACTGGCCTTCTATATTGTGTCCGGGAAGAGTGAATGTGGCTGACTGGCTGATGATGTAGCAGCTGTTGATGCTGTTTTCACTATGCCGTTGGTATCATTTCTTGCTGGTTGCAAAGTATGGTGTATTTACCGATTTTCTCTGATGGTGTCATCATTGGTAAGGGTTAAAACTTGGATGTTACTAAGTCCCACTGGGATTTAACTTCTGACCTGACCATTCTTCGTGTTTGCTGACTTCAAATTTTGGGTCTGGAAAGGAGTCTTAGTAGCTGTGATGACATAAAGAATGGTTGGAGTCCACATGCCTTTACATGTAGCTGATGCAGTTAGACTGCTGGACCAGATATACCATAGTGCTGATTCTAATATGAACCTGTTATGCTGTGCTGGACATTTTTAGATGAGGTTGCACATGGTGACAAATATTGTGGCTTATTTTCCAATGTTTGGTTAGACTCCGCCTTATTATTTCTTTGGCTATTAGCTTGTTACCCTATGCTGTAGCATGTGTCAATACATTTTGGTACATGCTCTAGTGGATTCGGTTTTAAGCTGATAACAGTTGCATATTGTTACAGCACATGAGATCGTGACTGTAGATGTGAAGTGATAGCCGATATCTTCATACATAGGTTGTTGCTGCACTTCTTGCTGGTAGCTATTGAATCTGGTGTTGCCATTTTTGGTGTTGATGAGTGATGCTTGGTTTGGTATCTGTGATGCAGCCAGCTTCAGTAGATGTACATCGCGCAAATGCTGAATTATAAGTTTTGGTATCAATACTCCGTTGCATTGTTCAGGAAGGTATTTTTTTGCAGTGATATCCAATATTCCATCCCAGCTGTCGGCAAGTGTTTTGTCTGTTTCTTGCAGATAATGATTATGTCATGTCAATTTATAAGTTCTGCGATGTTGGATTTTGATTTCACTTTGTTTTATGGGTGATGATGCAGTGAATTTATACATCCTTTTCGACCTCTGATGTAAATTATTGGAGTGATGAATCCTTCTGCCTGGAAGAAAGTTTAGGAATCTAGGTCTTGAGACGTAGCCTGAGCTAGTCTGGTCTGTCCACGGGAAGGCAGACCAACTTCACTTGTCGTATTATCAGATGCCCCCAATTCTCTTGGCAGCTCAGGTCAGTCAGTGGGAATTCCAAAGAGCCGCGGGGCGCCGCCCCAGAGGTGCATTTATGATGCCGTAAAACTGTCATGATTACTATACCTGCTGAATCGACGCGACCCTTGGCGTTCATGCCACGTGGCTTCACGGGGTTGGCCCCGTATATCGATTGGACGTTAACAACATCAACCGTTCGATCTGAGAACCCTGGGCAGATCTAGACCGTTGATTTCGAAAAGAAGGGGCCTATAAAACCTTGGCGGTTCACCAAAGGGCCCTCCGTTTTGCATGTCTTTTTTGAGTTATTCGGCTAGTGACTCTTCTCATTTTCTTCCCCTTCCTTCCGCCATTGTTGGTTGTGCGAAGCGAACTTAAACCTTCTTCTCAACCTTTCTGCTCATCAAGGTATTCAAGGCGTGTGGGTATATGTTTTGGCTTCTACAGAAGGTCATCTGGTACTACGAGTGGAGAGTCAGGGCCTCTTTCCCTCTAGGGTTCATAGGCAATCCCTCCTTTGTCGAGTCTGTGTACTGGGGTGTCTTAGAGGCTTCCAGGTCTACTTTCGCAACCCTACGCGAAATAGAAGACCCTAGGTTCATGAACCCCCACCCAATCACCCTATCATCTAGCTCTGAGCGTACTGCTTCGATGGATCTAGATAGGGTTAGGCCAGACGAGGCCTCGAGTAACTCCGCGAACTATTATGGGGCCGATATTGGGGATGTTACCCAAGAGGTGAGGCCAACGAGGGGGAGGAGCCCTGTGGCTATTATGGATGCCTTTGAAAGTGCCCCCGCGATTGTGGCCGAGGTTGGAGCTGGTCGCCCTCTGCCCCAGAATGTAGGTACGAGGTGAGGCACTTTGCCTCTATTCTAGATAGGCCAAAAGTGAAAAAACTCTAGTCAACTTACCAATTCCCGGCCTCCATGAGATATAGAGTGCTTGGGAGCGAGGATAGAGCATGCTTCCATTGCCCTGGTGAGATCGCGGTGTACGAGAGTGCACTGTCCGGGGGGTTGAGGTTTCCCATTGCCCCTCCTATTAGAGGAGTCTTGAGCAGGCCTAGACTAGCTCCTGGGCAGCAAATGCCCAACTCATGGCGCATACTGGTGGGTTGTGCAGCCTTGTGGCAGGCTACCACTAACAAGGAGGAAATTCTGACCCCCGAAGATTTATTTTTCTGCTACAAAATAACCGAGAGCAAGAGCTCGGGCTGGTATTACTTCTCAGCCAGGGACGGTCAGCCAGCTCTGATAACCAATCTCCCAGTCTCCCACAAGCGCTGGAAGGAAAAGTATTTCTTTGTGTATGGTGAGGGTATGGAGATTGTCCACTGGGAGGATGTGACCAACCAGACCCCTCGCATACCTAGACAATGGGGTAGACCAGGTAGGAAGGGTAAGTGCCTTTCGTGCTTTTATGCTTGATCCCTTCTTAGGGTAGTGGTCTGACCATCATCCGTTTTTCTTTTACTTAGCACGCCTTCCTGTATTGGAGGACGAGTCGAGATAAGGCCCCTTAACGAGGGTGAGGGAACACCCAGTCAAGAACTGGGCGCCCCTTGTAGCTGGTGAGAGTTTGGCAACCTACCTCTTAGGTCCAGACCCTTCCATCGAGGTCCTTCGCATTAAGGGGAGTGAGTCTAGTATGTCTGTTGCAGCTGCTTTCTGATGCGAGTGCATTGATTCTTGCTTTGTGTGCTTTGCAGGACAGGAATCGAACATAGGCTTCGACAAGAGGAGCATGGGGTCCTTTGCGAAAAAGAAATTTGAAGAAATGGAGAGGGCAAAGGCCGCTGGGGAGAGACCTAGCAAGCGCCATCAGCCCAGCTTTGGGGGCAGGACCGTCGAGCAATCCCCTGACAAGGGTCCTGCGGTGGTTGGCCCCACCCTGGTAGCTAAGGTTTCATTTGCTGCCAAGGCACCTGGTTAGTCTTCCAGGGCTGGCGCTGGAATGCCTCTGCCTGCTGCAGAAACACCTACAGGCCTTTCACCTCTAATTAAGTAGGGCGAGCCCTTCATTATGGAAGATGTCCACGCTGCTTGGGAGAGTATGGAGGACATAGGCCCCTTTGCCGACTGGAACAACGCCCAACTGACAAGGAGTATGAACCACGATGCTGTCAAGGTGATGATTCTAGTTAACTTTTGTTTTTCATCTGACTGCTCTTGTTTATTGAAACTGACCCTCCCATCCTTTTGCAGTTGCATGTGAAAGCGCTTTGTCTGTCTACCCGCTTGAAGGCGAAGACGACTGAGAGGTCTAAGAAAGGCCAAGTTATTGAGACCTTGACCGAGACTATCAGCAATATGGAGAAGAAGGTCAAGGATGCTGAGGAATCTAAGGCAGTCGCTGAGGCAGAGAAGACTGTCGTGCTGGACGAATCGACTGAGCTCAAGAAAAAGGTGGATACTCTGACTTTTGATGCTCAGGCCTTTAGGGCAGTCAGGGACTCCCTTGCTCTGAGGGTAGCTGAGCTGGAGGGGCAGCTGAAAAATGCTCGTGATGGTGCTGTGAAAGAGTTTAAAGCTGGGGCAGTCTTCCAAGACAAACTCGACGAGGCTTGTATGGAAGGTTTCGTTGATGCTAAGGTTGCAGCAAATAAGCTTTTCCCAGACCTAGACTTCTTTGCCTTGAAGCCATCCGATGACACTAACTCCCATGCGCCTGGTGTAGAAGACCAGACCCCTGCAGTAGAAGAGGGGGATGAAGCCCAATCCTAATCTCATTAAGAGACCCAAAACCCTTGTAGAGATTGTTTTTTTTTTTTGACTGCCTTTGTAACCTCTTTGGATCAATAAAAATTTCTTTCACCAATTTTCTATGTTCTTGTGTCTGAATACTTTGGGATGAGTAGTTTGCATGAATTCTTTCACTAGCCTTAAGGGGCTTCAGTCATTTTGGTCAGCCGAATGATCTGACCATGGTGTTAAGTTGGTTTGAGAACCATAGTCTGGTAAGTTTTGGGGACTGACCAGTTGAACTTGATAGCCATGTGGCCTTTCGGTTGGTTTGGTCAGTCATGGGAACTAACCACTTAGGCTTTATAGCCTTGTGGCCTTTTGGCTTGTTTGGTCAGTCTTAAGGACTAACCAGTTAGGCTTTATCACCTTGTGGCCATTCGGCTGGTCTGGTCAGTCTTGGGGACTGACCAGTTGAGCTTGATAGCCTTGTGGCCTTTTGGCTTGCTTGGTCAGTCTTAGGGATTGACCAGTTGGACTTTATCACCTCGTGGCTTTTCATCTTGTCTGGTCAGTCTTGGGGACTGACCAATTGGGCTTGATAGCCTTGTGGTCTTTCGGCTTGTTTTGTCAGTCTTGGGAATTGACCAGTTGGGCTTTATTGCCTTGTGGCCTTTCGGCTGGTTTGGTCAGTCTTGGGGATTGGCCAGTTGGGCTTGATAGCCTTGTGGCCTTTCAGCTTGCTTGGTCAGTTTTGGGGACTGACCAATTGGGCTTTATCGCCTTGTGGCCTTTCGGCTTGTCTTGCGAGTAGACGATCATTTTGGAGCCTTGAAGTGCAAAGATTTCATTAAAGAATGTTGGTTACATCAAACATAGTACTTTCTCAGGTGCTCAGCATGCCAAGGGTAGGAAGGGTTTTTGCCTTCGACTCCGGTTAGCTAGTAGGTCCCTTTTCTGGAGAACCCCTTAACTGTGTATGGCCCTTTCCAATTCAGCCCGAGTTTGCCATTACTGAACTTCTTGGTAGACTGATTGACTCTCTTGAGAACCAGATCTCCTGCTTTAAACGCCATAGGTTTCACTCTGGCGTCGTGGTACCTACGTATCCTTTGTTAATAGGCAGCTACTTCCATGGTTGCTTGCATCCTTCTCCCTTCAAGTAGGTCTAGGCTCACCTCTAGGGCTTCGTTGTTAGCCTCGGCCTCAAAATGTTCGACCCTGGGGCTGTGTAGACCTATCTCCACCGGGATGACCGCTTCAGACCCAAAAGTTAGGGAGAAAGGGGTGTGCCTTGTTGCGACCCTTTATGTTGTTCGGTAAGCCCACTAGATATTGGGGAGCTCCTCAGCCCATAAGCCCTTCGCCTTCTCCAGCTTTGCCTTGATGCTGTTGAACAGGGTTCGGTTGGTGACTTCGACTTGTCCGTTGGCTTGGGGATGCTCTAGAGAAGAGAAGTGATGGTTGATCTGGAGGTTTGAGCACAACTGATCGAACTGACCGCCCTTGAATTGTTTCCCATTATCTGTGATGATTACTTAGGGTATCCCGAATCTACAGATGATGTTGTTCTATAGGAAACTTTTCATTTTCTGCTCAGTGATGGTGGCAACCGCTTCAGTCTCGACCCATTTGGTGAAGTAGTCTACAGCCATGTCGCGCTCCGGTTTTTGAGTGTCCAATGTCCTTTCGGTTCGGAGACCCTAAAGCATGGAACTCTGTCACTAGAACTCGTCCTCCTAAAAGGACAAATGCGACTAGGTTTGAAAATTGATTTGACTAAGGGTTTTTTAGAAAAATAGGAGTTGGCACCTAACTTGATAAAGGTGAGTTAGGGCACCTAAAACTAAGTGTTAATCCGAAAATTAAACTTAGAGTTTTTGAAAAAGGTTTTTGAAATCTCCCTCAAGAAAGGGTTTTTAGGAAAATAGGTTGTTTGGTAACCTTTTAAAATGTTTAAGCCCTTTTTGAAAATAACTCCATTTTGGTCTTTCGAAAACAGAAATCTAAGGTTCGGGGGTTGGTTACGTGTAGGGAAGATATCCTAAGATCATCACCCTACCTCGCCCTTTCGGTACCTACATGTCTAATCACCCTTAGTTCACTCACTAGAATAACCGATTACCATTGTTCACTTAATATCCACTTTAGAACTTTGAAAAAGGGATTTAGTCATCACTTTTTGGATGAATAATGCATGATGCAAGTTTTGGAAGAAGTTTGAAAATAATGGAGGATTTGAAAGAGTCTGGGATAGAAACTTTGATTTGATTAGAATTTTTGAAAAAGGGATTGGGGTTGAAATAAAAGTTATGACCGCACCATTTCAGGTTGCCTACGTATCTCGTTTGGCAAGAATCAGGTCATTCGTAATTCGGGCAAGAGCCCGATGGAAGATAGGCGCATTAGGGCCTTTGGAAGGTTAGAAGACACTTTGGGTCTTTGAAGGAGTTTAAGACACTTTGAGGTCTTTGGATAAGTTTAAGACACTTTGAGATATTTGGAAAAGTTGAAGACACTTTGTAGTCTCGGAAGAGAGTAAGACACTTTGAGGTCTTGGAAGTTTTGACTTGAAACTGGATGGTGGAGTGTTTTGAAAATGTTTTTGGATCAACTTTAGGGGGAGTTTTGGAAAAATGTTTTAGCATGACTCAAGAGAACTTAAATGTGTTTTTGAAGTCTTGTTTTGAAAACCTTGGAGGCATGACTTTGGAGTGTTTTGATGAATTAGTTTTTTTTTAAAGTGGTTTTTGAAAATGGCTAAGTGTTTGAAATTCTAATATGGAAAACCTTAGAGGTTGATATTGATTTATCACTTGTCCTTGGAATCCCTAACCATGAGAGGGCTAGGAATACCTTAGATTTGTGACCTTTTGAAAGTATTTTTGGAAATGCCTTAAAGATGGAGTGTAGGAAAATAAGAAGAGTGTATGGAGTTGGGTTTTTGAAATCAAGAGAATAAGAGGTTTTGGGAGAATAGGTTAGGAGAATAATTGGAAAGTTTGAATGATCATTTGAAAAAAGGGGTTCAAGAGTTGGATCCTTAAAGTGTATTAACCAAAATAGGGTTGGCCTAGGGTTGGTCAACTAGGGTCAAGTTAACCTAGAGTTAGGTAACTAGGGTCAAGTTATCCTAGGGTTAGGCAACTAGGGTCAAGTTAACCTAGGGTTTGGTAACTAGGGTCAAGTTAACCTAGGGTGTGGTAACTAGGGTCAAATTAACCTAGGGTTAGATTGGAGAATGGTCATGAAAGTTGTTTTGATGCATTCTTGGAAAAAGTTTTGAAAGCAAAATATGATATGCAATGGACTTTGGTTGACAATCTTTATGAAGATCATTTCCATGAAAATTTTGACTCTAGCCAAGAGTATGGTTTATATGGTTGGTGATTGGAGACCATTCCAAGGAAGGTTTCCTTATGACCATTATAACCAATATCTTGACAAGAGTATAAGGGGTCAAAATTCAACATAATGATGGTAATTTTTGGAGAATCATTTTTTATGCAAAGATGGAGAGAATGCATTTTTGAAATCAACTTTGAAGAAGGATTTTGAAAACCATTTTTTAGGGGAACCACTCCATCAAGAGAGGGTTCATATGGCCAACAAAAGGGAGACCACTCAAGAGAGGGTTCCATGGGGCCATTCCAATCACTAAACTTGAGAGAATAGGAACCTTGAAAATTAGAGAGTTTGAAGGCAACTTTTATGCGAGTTAAAATGCAATGATGCAAAAGCATGAATTAGGGAGTTGTGAGGGATTTTCAAAGGCATGACGCCAAAAGTCTTATCCTAAACTTAAAGGGGTCAATTCTTGGAATAATTTTTGAAGGACATGTAGAACTTAAAAATGTCATGAAATTAAAAGCAATGCAAGCATTGTGGGATATGGCAATAAACATAAAATGAAGCCAAGCATACAAGACATGATCAAAATAATACTATGCAAGGGGTCATGATTCACATACAAGGCTTTTAGGCTTCACCACATAAACAAGGGGCTCTTAGGCCATACCATCTTAAAGTAGGCTAGTGAGAGGTCCCCCTACACGGTGGCTCTCACTTGCTTTCCTCTAGGCATGATCTGGGAGCCCTCTTGGCTCAAGCATGCAAGAAAGGGGGGTTGAAGATGGGGAGTAAAATAGAGAATAGCCTAAGTAGGCTAAGAGGGAGAAAAGAAGAGTGGGGGAGAGCATAAATGTAAAAAGGATACCACCTTTTGCCTTCAACACACTTGTAGTCTTCAAGGGATGTCTTGATTGGAGCTTGAGTGACTTCAAGAAGGCTTGAGAGGCTAGAATGGAGTGTATAAGTGTGTATGAGGCCTTGTATATGGAGTGTATAGGCTTAGGAGGGGTAGAATCTAGCCTAAGTGTTGGAGGGGAGGAATATATGTAGAGATTCGAGTTTCTGGAGTGATTTCAGCAGAGTTTCGTATTAATTTCGGACCTAGAATATGCAAAGGGGGAGGCCTCTATTTATAGGCAATTTGCAACAGACCTGGCGCATGTGCTACATACGCATGGCCAAAATTTGGCCGTGCGCATATAGGACATGCGCAGGTACTGTTCCATTGCCAAAATAACACGTGGCACCCTGTGTACTGGTTAAATCTCGACCGTTGATCAAAAGTTGGTCGATCTGATCAAAATTTGAGCGCATGTAGCATACGCTCCATTACCGGGAAGGTTCGTCCAAACTTTGCCTCGATAATTGGGCCAACCGGGAAGGTTCCGGGGGAATCGGTTGCACTCGGGATGTTTTCCTGGTGCATTCGATGAACTTTTATGTTTTCGAAAAGTTTGAATTATGTTTGGAGATAAGTGATATCGTCTCGGGAAGTGTGCCAAAAAGGACACTTTTGCTGAGCGTTTGTGATACGCTTCGTGGGTATTTGAAAGTGGCTGTTTTCATTTCGTGCAATCGAGGCCTTCGAGAAGCGATCTATCCGATCGGACCATACCGATGGAAAGTACTCTTAGAATACTTTCTGGAATTCCCAAATTTACGCATTTCTCAAGTCGTTTGATGGTGCGTTTTGATTAGGAAATCGGAGAAAAAGTCAACCTTGGCGAAGCGTCTGCGAGACGCTCCAGGGGTTGCTGAAAGTTATGATTTTCGCACCGTACGATGGAGGGCTTCGGGAGGTGATTTACTTGATCGAGCCGTATTGATGGAAGGATCTATGGACGAGCTTTTGAGAATTCCCTGATTTACGCGTTTCTCAAATCGGTTGACGGTGCGATATAATCAGGGAATCGGGAGAAAAGATAATTTAAGCGGAGCGTCTGTGAGACACTCCAGGGAACTTTTATCGAGTCATTTGAGCTTAGTGTCGTAGGGTGTTTCTTGGGTTAAACAAAGGCGTGTGGTGAAATCCTTTGCTCGAAACCCCAAGGTCGGTGCTGTTTCGGGGCGTTTTTGGCTCCCAGGGACAAAATGGTCATTTTGACTAGAGTTGGCTGCAAATGGTCAGGAATGGTCTAGTATATTGTGTTAAGCGTGTAGGGCTGTTCAGGGATAGTTTTGAGAGAGTTTGTCGCCGTTCAGCGGGGTTCGTGCCGTGCTGAGTCGTTCAGGGGCAAAATGGTCATTTTGACCAGAGTGAGCCGGATTTGGACCAAATGGTGTGCGGGGGGCGCCTGATGGTTTGAAAACATTGTGGAAGGATGGACTTATCATTTTGAGGGATTTTGAACTTTCCCAAAACGTGCCTGGAGGCCCAAGGGGCAGGTTTGGTCATTTTTCACCGAGTCGGGCTAGCAGGCGCCGGTGTTGACCTAGGTGTTGGTTTCTGAGACCACCCGGTCTTGGAAAACTACCTGTGTGGTGTTGGTTTCCAAGAACGCCCGTTCTTAGAGAGCTACCTGTAGGTGTGGTGTTGGTTCCTGAAAACGCCTAGTCTTAGAAAGCTACCTGAAAGGGTGGTGTTGGTCTCCGAGAACGCTTGGTCCTGGAGAACTACCAAATGATGGACATTCTACATTGGCAGGCTAGCAGGCGCCAGAAGTGAACCGTCTGGAATTTGATGAGGTGTTGGTCCCCGAGATCGCCCGATATCGAGAAGCTATCTGGATGGTGTCGGTTTCCGGGACCGCCCGGTCCGAAAAACTGCCTGGAATAATGGTGCTTAAGGCTCCAGCGGATCTTTGTGGACCCGAGAAGCGACCAGTTGGTTGGATTAGAGATTGAAAGGCTCATATTGAGCTTGCATGTGTTGTGATGTTGGAAATCGAATCCGGTCGGGCCGGAGATTGCCGAACGGGCAAAAATGGGGTGCTTACAAGCCACCACTGCGAACTTGGTTTGGCCTTTTCCCAAAGGCAAAGCCTCCACTATGTCAATTCCCCATTGGGCGAAAGGGTAAGGGCTCTGGATGGGCGTTAGCTCCTGGGGCGATTGCCTTGGGATGTTTGAAAACCTCTGGCACTTATCACACTTTCTCACCAAATTTTGGGCATCCCTTTCCATTGTGGGCCAGTAGTAGGTTGCCCGGAGTATCTTCTTGGTCAAAGCTCTCCTTCATGAGTGATTGCCGCAAACCACTTCGTGCACTTTTCTCATAATGTAATCAGCGTCTGCTTTTCCTACACACCTTAGCCAGGGCAGGGTGTGTCCCTTTTTATATAGAATACCGTTGATGATGGCGTACCTACTTGCTTTGTACTGGATCTTTCTTTCCTCGACTTTGTTCGCTGGTAAAGATTCACGTTCCAAGTAACTTCTAATTGGTGTTGTCCACTCCGCTTCTTGTTCCACCTGGAGTATTTCTGGATTCTGAATGCTTGGCGAATTTAGCACTTTCATGGGGACTCCAGGGTCATCCTCCTGAGACTAGGCTATCCTGGCCAGTCGATCTGTCTCCTCGTTCTGCAGTCTCGATACTCTTTTTAGTAGTACCTTGGGGAATTTTCTGGCCAGGTTTTTGGCCATTTCCCAGTACTCTTGCATCTTTTCTCCCCTGCCTTATATTTGCCTTGGACCTGTTCTACCACAAGTTGAGAGTCGCTGCGCACCAGGATATGCTCTGCCCCCATTCGCCGAGCCATTCGGAGGCCAGCGATCGAGGCTTCATATTCAGCCTCGTTGTTGGAGGCCGGGAATTTAAACTTGACAGCATATTCGAGTTTATGTCCTTCAGGGGTGACAAGGACGACTCCGGCCGCACTTGCTCTTTCAGTGGAGGAGCCGTTAACATTGAGCACCAATTGGGGCTCCAGGGTGTTGTCAGTGGGGTAGGTTACTGGGTGGGTGAATTTAGTGATGAAGTCTGCTATAGCCTGTCCCTTAATCGCCAGTCTTGGTCTGTACTGGATTTTGAATTGGTTAAGTTCTATGGACCATTTGACAAGTCTTCTCGAGGTCTCCGGCTTGTGGAGGATTTTCTTCAATGGTTGGTCTGTCAAGACAACTATGGTGTGGGCCTAGAAGTATGGCCTCAACCTCCGTGCTGAAGTTACGAGAACGAGGGCTAGCAGCTCCATTTTGGGGTATCGCTCCTCGGCTCCCCTCAAGGCCCTACTTGTGTAATAGATAGGCTTTTGGACTCCTTCTTCTTGCCTGAACCGGGCTGAGCTTATTGCTGTGTTTGACACGATGAGGTAAAGATAGAGTTCTTCATCTTCCACGGTTCGGCTCAGCAGTGGTACTAAACCTAGATATCTTTCGAGTTGTTGGAAAGCCTGTTCACATTCGGGGGTCCACTTGAAAGCTTTACGCAGAATTTTAAAGAAAGGAAGACACTTATTTGTTGATCTGGCGATAAATCTGTTCAGCGCTGCTACTCTGCCAGGTCTTTGAACTTCCTTGGTAGACATTGGGGACTGCATGTCTAGTATTGCCCTGAATTTTTTGGGCTTTGCCTCTATCCCCTGGAAGGAAACCATGAACCCTAGGAATTTGCCAGATGCTACTCCGAATACACATTTGGCGGGGTTTAGCTTCATCTTATAGGTTTGCAGGTTCTTGAACGTCTCTTCTAGATCTGTCAGGTGGTTGGTGGCTCACTTGCTTTTTACCAGCATGTCATCTACGTAGACTTCCATGTTTCTCCCAATCTGATTGCTGAACATGCGGTTGATGAGCCTCTGGTAGGTTACTCCGGCATTCTTGAGGCCAAACGGCATCACTTTGTAGCAGTACAGACCTCTATCTATCACAAACGCCATATGCTCTTGGTTATGCTCTGCCATCCTTATCTGGTTGTAACCTGAGAAAGCATCCATGAAGGTTAGCATTTCATATCCAACCGTTGACTCCACCGGCTGATCTATTTGGGTAATGGAAAGCTATCCTTCGGACACGTCCTATTCAGGTCAGTGAAGTCCACGCACATCCTCCATTTTCCGTTCACCTTTTTTACCATCACCACATTGGATAGCCAAGCGGGGTACTGAGCCTCCTTTATGAAGCCAGCTCTGGTTAATTTCTCAACTTCATCAGCTACTGCCTCGTTGCACTATGGGACAAAGGTCCTCTTTTTCTGCCTGATTGGTTCTACAGTTGGGTCTATATTTAGATGATGGGCAATAAACCGGGTATCGATGCCTGGCATATCTACATGAGACCAGACAAAAACATCGGCATTTTGCTTGAGGAAAGACCTCAATCCCTCCTTGAATTCCTGGGGGGCTACCGTTCCGATCTTTACTATCCTGGTCTGGTCTTGCCCTCTAACCACGACCTCCTCGAGTTCTTCTATCGGTTCTCCCCTCCTAATCTCCTCCTCGTCTCGAACTTCCAACTCCTCAATCAGCATGGCTTCCTTGGTCTCTCCTCGGAGGGACGCCATATAACATTCTTTGGCGGTCTGTTGGTCCTCCCTGGCCTCTCCAACCCCTTGGGATGTGGGAATTTGACCTTCAAGTGGTATATGTAGGGTATAGCTTTGAACTCGTTGAGGGCTGTTCTGCCCAAAATGATGTTGTACGCTGAAGGGCAATCCACTACTAAGAATGTCACCATCTTAGTGGCTTGCTAGGGTGCAGTCCCTAGCGTTACTGGTAGGGTTATGGAGCGCAAGGGTGTAACTCTATCGCCAGTGAAGCCGACCAGGGGCGAATTGACTGGTTGTAAATTTTTCCTGCCGACTTTCAACTGCTTGAAGGCCTTTGAGAAAAGAATGTCTGTTGAGCTGCCACTGTCCATAAGGACCCTTCTAAACAAGATGTTGGATCCTACTGCTGATATGACCAAGGGGTGGTCGTGTGATTGACATATAGACTCAACCTCTTCATCAGTGAATGTGATGGGGTCATGCTCTGCTCTAGACTTTTTGGCTGACCGATCTATGGACATGACTTCTCTTTGGCTCTGAGCCTCCCTAGCTTGTCTTTTCCTTGCGGACAAAGACTCTCCTCCACCGGGGAACCCTCCAGAGATGACCCTTATTTCACCCATGGGTTATTGATTCTACCTTTCCCTCTGTGGACTTCTTCGTTCGACTTGCCTTGGGGGCTAGTCTTGCTTCTCGTCGCGTCTGCCCCCCTCTATGTATCTGCCTAATCTCCCTTGCTTGATCAGGTTCTCCACCTGTTGCTTAAGTTCGTAACAATCCTGTGTATCATGTCCATGGTCTTGGTGGAGTCGACACCATTTGTTGGTTAGCCTCTTCTCTGGGGGGGACCTTATCCGTCCTGGCCATCTCAGCACCGTATCCCCCTTGATCTCATAGAGCACTTGATCCAGAAGAGTATTTAAGGGGGTAAAGTACTGGTCGTATCTAGCTGGTTTAGTCCTATCGCTCTCTCCCCGTGGCTTCTGCTCTGCTAGTCTAGGGGCTTTCACTGCCCTGTTGTCTTTCTTCTCTTCAGCCATCCTCTTCTTGTCCAGGTTGGGGTTGGCGCTCTCCATGTCTTCCCCGGCTTTGAGGGTATCTTCTGCGTTCATGTATTTCTGTGCTCGGAGCATTAGCGCAACCATGGTCTTGGGCGCCTCTTTGGCCAAGGAGAACAGGAACTTAGGGGTTCTGTCGCTTGCGATGAAAGCCGCTACTGCCACCTTCTGATCCAGGTCATCCACATAGAGAGTCTCTTGGTTGAAACGGGTGACAAACTCGCGCAGGATCTCCTTCTCACGTTGTTTAGTGTTGAACAAGGAAGTAGAGGGCCTCCTCTGCCTTTGCCCTCTAATGTAATGGATAACGAACAACCTACTCAAATCCACGAATTTGTCGATCGTCCCAGAGGAGAGCCTGTGGAACCAAATCCGGGCTGGGTCCTTGAGGGTGGTAGGAAACACCCTTCACATAATCTCGTTAAGAACCGCCTGGAGGTCCGTCAGGGCCATATAAGTCTCGAGGTGGTCCAGGGGATCCTTTGTGCCATCAAAGGACTCCAACGTGGGCATTTTGAACTTCAAGGGTAAGGGCATTCTCATTACTGCTGGTGTGAAAGGCGTGTCTGTCCTATTTACTAGCTCTTCTACCGTGCTAGGGCCTTTCTCTTTCACCGTCGCAATCACTCCAGCTAGTTTGGCCTGCATTTCCTTCAACTACTCATCCCACATTGGGTGAGTTTCGCCAGTGTGCTTCGGAAGTACCACTGTCACCGCCTTAGACCGGTCGACGTGGCTCTGGGCTTCGTTGGTGTGAATTCCGGCCCCTCTCGGGGGAGGCTTCTCCCTAGGAAATGTTGGGTCCTCTGCTCCTTCGCCGGCGTCGCCTTCTAGGTTCCTTGCCACAGGCAGATTTGCAAGCATTGGTGGGTCCTCTAGCGGGGGAGGGTCCACCATCGCCGGTGCCTCCGGTGGCGGGGGCAATCTCCTCTCCAACTCTTGATTCCGAGACTGGAGCTGGTTCATGGAAGCCATCATTTCGATGATCTGCTACTCCAAGGCAACGATTCTGGTGGTGCTTTGTTCCTCCATTGCTTCGTCTAGCCTAATTGATGCAGCACCGGATCGGGTCAAGACCATGAAACAACTAAAGTGTCATTCCCACAGACGGCGCCAACTAATGATGCAGTGAATTTGTATGTCCTTCCCGACCTCTGATGCAAATTATTGGGGTGATGAATTCTCCTACTTGGGACATCGATGTGGTGCTTGCCAAGGACACTCTGATGCTAAAGTTAGACTAGAGATAAATGGGCAGGGTAACAATGTTTTAGGGTTGATATCTCTCGTCCCTTCTTGGAGATGACGACTGCCCTTTTTATAAGAGTGTTGGCTTGGATCGTGAGCACCTTCATGGGAGAGCCAATCGTGCCCTCAAATTATGCCTTTACCATTGTGGGGATGCAAGGTGCCTTGATATTAGACTCCATGGACCATGCCCCCAGTCGTGGAGGAACCGTCCCGATCATGGGATCGTGGTGGCTGATCATCAAACGAAAATCTCGGGGTACTTTAATGGCGGTGCTTGGTGTGTTGCTGGAGCTTTGCCATTTCAAGTCTGTCTGCAGACCTGGTCTGGAAGAAAGTTCAGGAGTTTGGATCTGAAGACGTAGTCTGAGCTAGTCTGGTTTGTCCACGGGAAGGCAGACCAGCTTCACTTATCGTATTATCAATGGGGATTCTTATTCAGTAAGTTTTGTGGTTTGCTTTTTATAGTCAAGGTTGAAGTACTGAAGAGTTTTCTCTGGGTTAAGCCTTTACATCTGCATGCATTGCCTGCCTGGTTGGCTTGCAGGCTAGTTAAGTCCGTGCGCTCCTCTCGTTTCCTCCCTCCATGTGATCACATGAAATGCAGAGTACAATTATGTGTTATTATTGTTGTTTTTGTCATTTGGGTAATACTTGTTTCATAGGAAATCATTTCTGGCAAGAAAATCACGTAATGATGTTTGTGATGTCGGGAGGAATTGTTATTGAGGGAGGGCAATGTCTGAATTTGGTTGAGAATGAGCTCTCTGAATGTCCTGAATTTGCTACACTGGCTCTGTGGACTTCTATCAATTAGCTGTCTTCATTTATCTTTTCATCTTCCAATTCTCCTGTAAGGCAAGATTAATTCCTCACTCTTGTATTTGGTTGAGAATCACCTCTCTGGAACTATTCCTCCTAGGAGTCTTATTTTTATTTTTTTTGGGTCTCTTGTGGAGCTCGTTTTAACCTAAAATAGAGGGTGGTCAATTCTCGCATCCCTGGGCAGGCTGGAAAACCTTCCTCCTGGTCAAGTGTTCATTCAATTGCCTAATTATAAGGCTGGTAGGAGAGGAAATAGATCTTTGTCAAATCTTGATGATCAGAGAGCCATCTGAGTCTATGATTTCAAAGTTGGAAGAAGCTAATTTTATTGTACCTGTTTGAAATCTGGAACCATCCACTTGAAGGTTGGACTTGTAAGGTCACTCATTGAGCTCCTTTTTTCTTGAGGGTCTAGTCCAGCATCCCTACCTGGTTTGGGGAATCCTATTCTTTTCCGTGGTCAATGAACAATTCAACTGTTGCATTCTTTATATGGGTGAGCTCCGTTT
Source organism: Euryodendron excelsum (assembly GCA_033060915.1). Classification (NCBI taxonomy): domain Eukaryota; kingdom Viridiplantae; phylum Streptophyta; class Magnoliopsida; order Ericales; family Pentaphylacaceae; genus Euryodendron; species Euryodendron excelsum. Next base: position 31,525,270 of record CM065391.1, on the reverse strand, counting down.
TTTTTAATGGGTTTCAATACTAATGCTGTTTCTGCAATCATAAGAAACTTTGATATTTGACAATCAAGGAAAGCTTGAGCAGCACCTGTTTTAGTGCTTTACTTGGATTTGTCTGCAACTGAGAAATTCAGAGCATGCTTGATGGTGAGACTCCAAAATGGATATGCAATTTTTAGAAATGTCAAATCTTGCCCGTTTAATTAAATGGTAAGTTCGTCAAATCTTGATTTATGTGAGAATGATTTAGAAGGAGCTCCTTTGCCTTGGCCATCAATTTGGGAGGTTTTCCAGGAGTTAGCCACTTGACCCCGGACATGGTGAGTGGGCTGCAAGCGCTTCAGTCTTCACTCTTCAGGGTTCTGTCAATGATTTTATAGAAATTTTTTTATCATTTAACAATTTTAATCATATGATTTTATTTTAAAAAAAGACATTTGACAGATAGAATCAACTATGTTTAAAGTATCATATGGAGGAACTTCTCCGGGTTATGCTGAATTTTTTAAAGTAATACATGTGAAATTTCACATAATGATAGGTCTTAATTTCTTAAATTAACAAAAAATAACTTAGATGAAGTTATACAAACATGTTCTAAACAATGCTTGAAGAATCATATGGAGAAACTTCTCCGGATCATGCTCTGAATTTTTATTCATGTGAAATTTCATATAATGGTATGTCATAATTTCTGAAAATAAGTTAATGCTATTATCATGTGGTTACAGGTTAGCTCAATTTTTTCCCTTGGTTTGGTCCGTACGCCAAGTTAAACAAAAGATGAAAACAGTGACTCTACAGTTGATCCAAAGTCTATGTACCTTGTATCTATTCAGCTTGTGTACTTGACAAGAGCAATTTTTAAAGTTAATGCTTTTGCAACGGTAATTTTAAACTTAATTCAGCAAACTATAAAAATATTTTTTTAACTTGTGTTTTTGTGTGTTTAAAAAGTGTCCTTTTTTTTGTAAAAAATTATTAAATAGAAAAACGCTATTGCTAATAGCACTTTCTCCAAAAACACTGTTAGCAATACCTATTTCCATGAGTTACTTAAATTAAGTTTAAAATTAACCTTGTGACGGCAATAACTTTAGGAACTGCCCTGTAAACAACTCCATCTATTCTTTCCACCGAAGACTTGGAAAAATGTGACTTGGTCAATCAAAACACAGAGGCCACGTACAGCCATAGCACCACGCCACGTACAGCCATAGCACTATCTCAGTGGTGTGAGAAATTATTCAGTTAGCACTATCCCAGTGGTATGAGAAATTATTCAGTGGTATGGGAGTCGAGTTTCCTGTTAGGTGGGGACAAATCCCCTTACGAGCATGGATGACGGGTGGAATACGGTGGTCTTGTGTGTTGGAAACATCACCGACTTCCACCAACTACAAGACTTCTGAAGCTTAGACGGGTGAAATCCGGTAGCCTTTTGTCGTATCGTAACGCACCCCGAAAATGGTCCAGTGACTGATGAAGAGAGCCAGATAGTCATTGACCACTACCCAAGTCTATACTCTAGAAGTCAACATATTATCATGTAGGAGACGACTACAATAGCAGTCAAAAAGAAAAAAATCCAATTCAAACACTTCTCTAACAAAATTTCACATTTATCAGGAATACAAATCCGTTAAAAAAGATGGATATATGTTCTTTCATTTTCCTTTTGTTTGACGAGTTTGATATTCAAACGTAACATTAACAGGTGAAATGACAAATCAGAAGGGTTTAATGTAGAATGTTTCTTCATTCCCAACAACCTATACCGAAGTTCTAATGCCGTGATTCAGCAGAATTTATGTAAGTACATAGCTTCTTTCTAAGCAATTTTCCAGAGAAAGAGACGAGGAAAGGACCAAATTTTCTTAGTAATAGAGATAGACCTTGACCTCGGCGTGCAACACACTACTCGAGTCTTTATACTGTTGATCATCATTTTTACACCAGGTAATGGCTGTCAGTCCAAAGAAAAGCGACCCGGAGGACTTCCGTGCAAGTTCCAAGTCACTTGATGTGTTAGATACAGAATTATGCGGGGACCTGCAGAAAAATTTGTATATAAATAAGAGCCTTGAACCATCATTAATTATACATCAGAGGAAAACCATGGGGCCTTCAGAGAAAATACTCTACCCTGCTTCCTTAGTCCTGTTTGTTGTACTGTTTTCATCGCCCAATGTTGCTTCTGCTACTGCTGAAGAAGCTAATGCTCTCCTCCACTGGAAAGCCAGCCTTCAAAGCGCAAACAATTCTCTGCTAACCTCATGGATACTTCCTCCTCATAATGACTCTAGTTCTTCTAGCCAGCCAAAAACAAGTGCCAGCCCATGCACTTGGTTTGGAGTGTTCTGCAATTCCGATGGAAGTGTCAATAGATTGAATCTCACAAATTCAAGTGTAAAAGGTACACTCTACGGCTTTTCATTCTCGGCATTTCCCAATCTTGCTTATATTGATATCAGCATGAATGAACTCTTTGGTACTATTCCTCCTCAAATTGGTTCCCTCTCCAAACTCATCTATCTTGATTTGTCCGTCAATAAGTTTTCGGGAAACATCCCACCAGAAATTGGCCTGCTAACAAATCTTCAAACTCTCCACTTGGTCGAAAATCAGTTGAATGGCTCAATTCCTCGAGAGATAGGCCAGTTAAAGTCTCTTTCTGAGCTTGCTTTGTACAGCAACAATCTTGATGGTCCCATTCCTGCTTCTTTGGGCAGTTTGAGCAATTTGGCTTCTCTGTATCTCTATGAAAATCAACTTTCTGGCTCCATCCCTCCAGAGATGGGAAATCTCTTCAATCTTGTCGAGCTTTACATGGATACTAACAATCTAACTGGTCCCATCCCTTCCACTTTTGGAAACTTTAAAAAGCTAAATGTGTTGTACCTCTTCCACAATCACCTTTCGGGTTCCATTCCCCAAGAGGTAGGAAAGTTGAAATCACTACAGAGCCTCAGCTTCCACACCAACAATCTTACTGGCTCAATCCCAACATCGTTGGGTGATCTGAGCTCCTTGACTCTTCTGCATCTTTACAGCAATCAACTTTCTGGTCCCATTCCTGAAGAGTTAGGAAACTTGAAGTCCCTTAATGATCTAGAATTGAGCGAGAATCACCTCAGTGGCCCCATTCCTGCTTCACTTGGTGATTTGACTAACTTAGAAATTTTGTTCCTTCGTTCCAACCGACTTTCTGATCGCATTCCACATGAATTTAGCAATTTGAAAAACTTGCTCGTTCTGGAAATGGATGAAAATCAGCTTTCTGGCAGTCTCCCAGAGATTTGCCAAGGTGGGAAACTTCAAAACTTCACTGTAGACGGAAATCAGCTTACGGGTCCAATCCCCAAAAGTCTGAGAGACTGCTCAAGTTTAGCCAGAGTCCGCCTTGATAGAAATCAACTCACTGGAAGCATATCTGAAGATTTTGGCGTCTATCCAGACCTGCAATTCTTGGATCTAAGCTACAATAAATTCCATGGTGAAATCTCGGGAAACTGGGGAATGTGCCCAAAACTGCAAACCCTACGGATTGCAGGGAACAGCATCTCGGGTAGCATACCACCAGAGTTGGGAGATTCAACTCAACTACGTCGGCTTGATCTTTCTTCAAATCATTTGACTGGGAAGATCCCAAAGGAATTTGGAAAGTTTACTTCTCTAATTGATCTCTTTCTGAATGACAACGAACTTTCTGGTGGTATACCTCCAGAACTTGGATCACTGAGTGATCTGGCTTATCTTGACCTGTCCAAAAACAGATTAAATGGGTCAATAGCAGCTGGAATTCTGGAGAATTGCATGCAGCTGATTTACTTGAACTTGAGCAACAACAATTTCAGCCAAAAAATCCCAGTACAGCTGAGTAAGTTATCTCACCTGTCTACTATGGATCTCAGTCATAATTCACTCTCAGGGGAGATACCGTCACAAATCAATAGTTTGCAGAGTTTGGAGTTGTTGAACCTCTCCCACAATAATCTCTGTGGCTTCATTCCAAGAGATTTTGAAGCTATGCCTTGGTTACAGCATGTTGATGTATCCTACAATGAGTTGCAAGGTCCCATTCCCAATTCCAAAGCCTTCAGAGATGCTCCCATAGAGGCATTACAAGGGAACATCGATTTGTGTGGAAATGCCACAGGATTGCAGCCTTGCAAAAATGCTGCAGTGAACAGACGCAACCCGCAAAAGGGCCACACACTAGTTTTTATAATCGTGCTCCCTCTTGGCGGAGCACTGTTGCTTCTAGGTGCATTCATTGGGCTTCTCATCATGTTGGATCGAAGAAAGAGAAAGTCACAACTCGAAGAAGGGGACACCCAGGATGAAGATCTGTTCTCAATATCAATGCTCGATGGAATACCAATGTACAATGACATTGTAAAAGCTACCAAGGATTTCGATGCCGCCTATTGCATTGGAAAGGGAGGATATGGAACCGTCTACAAAGCAAAACTGCCATCAGCCAATATAGTTGCTGTGAAGAAACTTCATCCATCATCTGATAAGGCAGATCGTAAAGGTTTCTTAAACGAGATAAGGGCATTGACAGAAATCAGGCATCGAAACATAGTGAAGCTTTTTGGGTTCTGTTCACATGCTCGACACTCGTTTTTGGTTTATGAGTACCTCGAACGGGGTAGCTTGGCTACAATTTTGAGAAGAGATGAAGAAGCTAAAGAATTGGATTGGCCTAAGAGGGTCAATATTATCAAGGGCGTGGCGCATGCTTTGTCATACATGCACCATGATTGCACCCCACCAATTGTTCACCGAGACATTTCAAGCAACAATGTTTTGATCGATGAGGAGTATGAGGCTCGTGTTTCAGACTTCGGCACTGCGAAGCTTCTGAAGCTAGATTCCTCTAATTGGAGTGCACTTGCAGGCACATACGGATACGTTGCACCAGGTAAACATAGTGTTTTATGATATCCTAACTATAGACAGAGAATTTAAAGCACAAGTAAATGATCATACCTCTCTTTCTTTGCAGAGCTTGCTTACACAATGAAGGTGACTGAAAAGTGCGATGTCTATAGCTTTGGAGTGTTAGCACTGGAAGTGATCAAAGGAACGCATCCGGGAGACTTCGTTTCCTCTCTATCAACCCCGGCTGTCGAAAATATACAGCTGAATGATGTACTTGACCAACGCCTTTCACCTCCCTCTCCTGAAGTTAAGGAGGTAGTGATGTGCAGTCTGAAAATGGCGATTGCATGCTTGCATGCCAATCCACAATCTAGGCCAACCATGCATATCGTTGCTCAGATGATATCGACCCGAACAATTCCGTAGGGCCTCAAAGATTCTTGCAGAGAGAGTGCAAAGCTATTTTATCTAGTAAGGATTTATCAGATATTAAATAAAACCAAATGCTTTAATCAGCATATGGTATCTTTTCCTTGTTGGCTGTACTTTTAATATTGTGTTGAAAGAGCAATGTTGATAGACTGCTAGTTTCACACACAATTTATGGTTTTTTCCCTTGAATTATAACAAATGGAGTACCAGGATGATTAAATTTCTAATATTATTATATTAAGAGCACAGGTCGCTGCTAATGTTCTGATGATTAGCTAAATTAGCCTGACAGTTCAGATTTGCATGGCCATAAGTAACAATCCATCAACAAGGTTAAAAAAAATGGAAAAGAAGTTACTTGCATACAGTTAATTTATATTTAAACAACAAAAATCAAGAAAACGTATGAAAGCTGTATGACCATTGGATTTTATCTTAGTCCCAAAATTTATATTAGCTTAACACAAATTGCAGAACAACGTCGAAATTTTCATGAACCAACTTTGAACCAAATGATTGAAGTGACAATTGGAGGGACAAAAGTTGATGTATGGATAGCGCGAACAAGTGTAATATTTCCAGAACAAAACACAAGAACACAAAACGAGAAATAATTATCTTGCACAAACGTTCTATTAATTCATCAAAAGCTCCTTAGGACAAAGCACTTACAAAATATTTATAGAAAAAACAAACCTAACCTTAATGGAATTTGAAAATAACAAAAATTAAGAAAAATATGAAAATTACGGGCAAAATTAAATTAAGCCCAAATTTGACAACTAGACTTCATCTCTTAAAAAAGCTAGACCAAAATGAATTCGGCCAAGATATTGAACAATCAAATCTTTTAAAAAATAACAAAATCCCTTATTTGAAGCTCTAAACATGAAATTTGTCAAAATCGATGAGATCGCACTAAGTTATTCCTAGAATCACGTTATCCATGGACTTGTCAAATTTCGCATGATTCTGAGATATCTCCCTGAATGTCTAATTTGTTCTTAGATAGGTCCAAGTGCTTCACATAATCCAAAGTTATGCCGTCTACATCAAAAGTGAACCAAAGGAAAAGAAAAGCAAACCTACCTCATTTGATGAGCTCTCTCCTTCATCTGAATGTCCTGTGAATTCTCTGAACCTACTTCATGTGCTACGAAAAGCTTAGGGTTCCTCAGCCGTGCCCTATTCCACTGTCTCACTGCTGATAATATTTTTCTTTTAGAAAATTCCAAAAAGACTACAAAAAGTATTAACCCAACCCTTTATTTTTCATGGGTTGAATTTTAGAGAGAGAGAGAGAGAGAGGTGCAGCAAGAAATTGAAGTCCCAGCAAGTTCAATTGCTGTGAGCGAAACGGCCGGCGATGAGATGGACGAAAGATCCGACGATGGAATTGAAACTGGTACCAAATATTTTCTCGAGGGGAGAGAGGGGAGGGGGTGGATTTGTCTTTTACCCCTATATCAGAATTATTAATTTTCTCCTCATATGACAATTTGGTCCTTCTGGCAATAACAGAAAGCCGTTGGAAAAGGCTAAAGAGCAGGCGAGGCTATTAGTTAGGCATCGGTTGATCAATGCTATGTCGGTCTTGGCCTACCAATTGTGGTGTCGAGTAGGCGGCACCGGACTAACAGTCGCTTCTGCCCTTAGGGCCCTCAAAGCTGTTGGGTAGAGTTTTTTTTTTTGTAACATCTTTTATTTTATTTTTTTGGTTTATAAGTAAAAAAATTAAAAATTTTAATTTTTTAATTTTTTTTTTATTTTTGTAAGCCAAGGCTAGTAGAAAAGTAAAAAAAAAAAAAATTGACTTTTTTGCTTATAAATCAAAAAAGTTATGACAAAAAACTTGAAATAAATCTTAACAAACAGACAAAGTAAATTTATAGGACAGGGCCTTTGCATCCACTCCTAATAAGTAAATTTTCTCAAAGGGTAGTAGATATGCACAATTTACAAATCTCAAGTTAGGCACAAATTGCTAAGGCAAATCACCGCCTTAGATTGATCGACACCAATGTAATAATTTCCTTCCAAGAATGCTCATGCCATGCAGAAAACTTGAAAGCGATACACTTTTGCTTCACTTTCCTTCTCAACCGTGCAGATTGAATTAGTTTTTGTTACATACTTGTCTAAAACCTATAATCAAACAATTCTTGACAGTGGCAAAAATGAATCCCTCCCCGTATTATGAAATATGCCACCTATTCCTTCAGGAAATTTTTTTTCTTTTATAGGCTATATATGTGTATATATACATATATATAGAAGGAAGTTGAAGGAACACAACCCCAATATGTGAACAAACTATAAAACCAGGGATACCAAGTTTTTCTTGTGATTCCAGTTTTTCTACTATAACATATCTCAATTCTAGGCATCTAATTATTTAAACATCCAATCCAGTGGTTCTCATGAACAATGTTTCCAAGTGAGCAAGCGGTCTCCACATATTAATGTTTTCGTCTAAGATTGGTAATTTTGCGATCTCTGCAAAATCTTTATCTTAGCCTTAATTTACTTGTAGGAGAGATACCACCACAGATTGGAAGAATGCTCCCTTTGGGAAGGTTGGATCTCTCCCACAATGCACTCTCTGTTTCTGTCCCAACCACTTCCACCGGACTGTTAGTCTTTTAGGCTTGACAACCTCCGTAGATTTGTCTGACAATTAGTTGGGGGGTCCTATCCACACCACTAGAACTCTTTTGCCAGGCTCCAATGGAAGCATTCAGGGGTGGAATATATACATATATATATATATATATATATATAAACACACACGTATCGTACCTTGAACAATATGTGGAATTCCTCCTATGTTTGGTAGGCAGGAAACAGTGGTGGAATGGAATTGGAAATCTCATTACTATATACTAGATAAGTAGATATTCAGTTTCTTATACTAGGATTTCATTCTTGATCTTCCGTCCATACCGTCCAAACAATAAAGGAATTTCGAAAAGACTGCTATGGTCAACTTGTATTGTGAATCATCTGTTTGTCCATTTAACCAAAAAAAAAAATGAGTCCACGAGGAACTAAAATAAAATTATGTACAGAGTACTGTAATAATTATATTTTTATTTTAATGGGAAAACGGGAATTAGGTATGGTTATTACATGTATCACCTTGTACTGTATATAAAATTTCACTTCAATCCCTCATTACATTTTCCTTCAACCATACAAATAGTAGTTGACATAAGGTTCACATTATAATTTGATCTTGAGTTTAGAAGGTTAACTGTCACAATGAAAAAATTAGGAACCAAAGTAAGATTGCATGCATGTGAACTATAGTGGTCAAAAGTGTAATTTGCCTTGAAAGTATTAACCAACAGAGCTAACTTTTCCAAAGCTATGATTTTAGATTGGCCTCGGCTCCATCAATCAATGCTTCACCACTGTGTAATTCTTTAGTCTTTTCAACTATAGAGTCAATAAGAAAAGGAAAACGTTATTTATACAGAAATACTCATTAGAATAATGTAGTAGTGACAGTTTTTTAATTATAAATCATTAAAATAACTGTTTTGTTTTGATGCATTGCTGGTGTTTGAGATCAATTCCTAGTGTCCCAGATCTGATGCATTTCTGGCCCCAATGTATACCTATTGTTCTTATCTTGGGCATTCACAAAGTTGATAATTGATATCATAGACTAGCTTTTTCTAGTGAAGACCCGTTATGGTATTAGAGCGGACCCGTATACACGATTCAAGGCACTTGAACACTGCAAGGCAGAGTCAATCTATTAAGACAATGATTAATTGTGGTGTTTGAGCTTCTAACATCGATATGGAATGACTTTAATCTGTGTTGACGTGTATTGAGTTCTATATCAAAACCTTCACGGTAGTTTTTGATTAACCTTTCGGGTGGGGACCAAGTAGTTACTTTAACCTTTAAAGCATGTGTTACTGAGAAAAACTAACAGCCTATTTAAAACTTGAGAGAGAAAGGAAAGAGAAAGTAAAAAAAAAAGTATTTTTTCTTCTTTGAAAGAAAAAAGAAAAGAAGAGAAAATGATTTAAAATTTTCAGTCCTTTTCCGTAGAAAAAAGTGAGAGAAAGACAGAGAGTGATTTAAAATTATTCTTTTTTTCTTTCTTCTCTTTTAGATAGAATCAAACAAGAAAGGAAAAAAAAAAAAGAAAAAATTTAAAAAATTTCACTTCCCTTCTCTCCACTCCCCTCCTCCAGTTCCAAATACATGAATAACTCGTACAAATAGTCAGTACTTGTTTATGCAATTCAATTCGATTTCTTCATTCATTCCTTAAGCATTCCACATGCAATTAAATGTAATTTAATTTAGTTCTCGGCATTTCATACACTCACATCCGCCCATGTTAACTACATGGAATAAAACTGGCTTGGTCACATGACCACAAGTCTAGAGAAAGTCTTCAAGCAAGTTATAAAGGAGGAATTCAAGAGGTTAGTCTAATAGTTAAGGCCTGGATTTGAGAATCTACTCTTTCAAGATTTTAGATTTTAAAATTTTTTTAGGAGTTATTAACTTTTAGGTTCAGTAATTATTTAATTTGTGTGATATAAGAAGACTATACAAATTTTTAAATTAGTCGTGATGTATACAAATTATCATAAACACGCGATCATAAAAAAATAAAAATTAAATAAAGGAGGACCCCATATGGGTGGAAATTAATCGCTAACGTCTTGTTGGAGCTTGGCAAATGTTCATCCTGGCTCCTAATTTGTCTAGCAGCTCTAGCTCCTTGGCGCTAGTAGGGTAGGGGGTCTGTTCTTGTCACAGTAGACGTATGTAGTTTTGAAAGTTTGACAGCGAAGCTCAGGTGAAGAAAAAAGTGCAGTTCACTGATGCCATTATAATACCCCTGATTCATACCAAAAAAAAAGTCTAGCAGACTGATGCTTAATTGTCAAAAGATGCTAGACAAGTCAACTGGGATCCACTAGGGAGTCTCACTTGATGCATCTAGTACTGATGCGTCTACCGCTCAATTGCAATGCTAGACATGTATTTCATAATATCATAGAAATTATCCTGAGAAAAGAAAATAATTAAAAGGTAACGTTATGTAAATAAAAAAATTTATACAAAATTTATCATCATAATGATGTGATTGAATAAGAATCATTCATTTAAAAACAAAACATTCATCATAATGACTTTTAATTATAATAATCTATTGCCACATCATTCTGATTGGATTTTTATACAATTTTTTTTTTAAAAGAATAGCATTTTTTATTGTCAAAAGGTCATGACATGCCCCCACCATAATGGAACGTCTGGATTTTTTATTTTACTTATGCCTATAATTTTTGATAGGTTTCTCAACTTGTCCCCTCTAAAAATGTATAAATACTTCTTGAAACAGTTATTTTGCTCCAGAAAACTATTTTATATAATATATAAGCGTGTATACATTATACATTATAGTCAAGTGCTCTATTTACAATTATAAAAAAAATTTCTTAGATTGTGGTAATTTTTGCCCCTCTAAATGATTTTTTTGGCTCAACTACTGAATAGTGGTAACATGGTTATACATAATGAAGACAGCTTCACATGGCTTTGAATAAACACTAATTTCGGGCTGAAGAATGACAGAGTGGCTCTGGTTGCTGTTTGGGCGAGATATATAACTCTACAAGCATCAACGAATTATAACAGTTTTAGTTCTCAAGTTCTGCCTCTTGACACTTTTTTTGTGGCCTACAATTATATATGTAATGCATCAAGTTTATTTTATTTGTATAAATAGTGACCTTATACAAGCTCGAAAAAATAATAAATTAAAAACTTAAATTTCTGGTAGTAATAAAAAAAGCAAAAGAAGGACAATACTATACATATACAGAATTTCTGCATGAAATAATTTGATTAAATACGAGTAATTTATTTTAAAATAAAATTATATCTTACTATAACAGTGTCAATGTCATAATATTTTAATAATATTTTATGTACAAAGTTACTGTAAGTATAACATTTCGAGTAATAGAGTCCCACATTTTCCGTCATTCTAAATGTCAATTATTTATAGTTTTTCTACTTTTTTTTTTTTTTTTTTCTATATTTTTGGTTATCGTCATCAGAGCAGGAGCCGCAGTGGAAGTCCTGATTATCACAAAGGCCGTGGTAGAGGCATGTATGAGGATGAGAAGCGCAGTGGGAGTCGATCTAATGGAAGGTATTATGGTCTCTCTCTCTCTCAAGATTGCTCTGAATCCAACTGTGCCTTTGTGATGTCTTAATCTGATGCAAAAAGGGTATTCTGCAGTGCCTCCCCTGTTCGACGTAGCCCCAGTCCTCAAGGAGTCCTTGTCCACGCAGGACACCACCATCTAGGGGTGCAAGTCCTGATGGGCGCAATCACAAAGAACGCTCACCTACTCCAAAAAGCGTTTCACCACGTGGCAGACCTGCTGATTCTCGAAGCCCATCTCCACGTTCTGATGCTGATGTGAGTAATGAACCTCCTTTCTAAGATTGATTGTGTACTGAAGTTTGTGGCTTAATTGGTTATTGTGATTTTTGTTTGCAGGAATGAGGGAGCAGTATACTTTGGGATGGATCTTTGGCCTGTGTTCTGCTCGTCGTACTGTGTTTAACTGCAACTATTACGAAGAGGACATCTTCAGATTTTCATTATCAATATAATGGATGCTAGAATTGATTGCCTGCGGCACGTTTTTAAGGTTGACTATTTGGTTGTACTTGATGCATCCTTAAGTTTGATTCTAGTGTTGCACTTTGGTTCTTATGGGTGGCTGCATTTAATATTGCTTGCTTTTTCTACCCTGTTTCTAAATCCATTTAATTTTGTTTGCATGTTGGTTAATGTCAATTCAGATAACTGAAATTTTAGTTACCTGTGATGGACCATGTACTGGCCTTCTATATTGTGTCCGGGAAGAGTGAATGTGGCTGACTGGCTGATGATGTAGCAGCTGTTGATGCTGTTTTCACTTTGCAGTTGGTTGGTATCATTTCTTGCTGGTTGCAAAGTATGGTGTATTTACCGGTTTTCTCTGATGGTGTCATCATTGGTAAGGGTTAAAACTTGCATGTTACTAAGTCCCACTGGGATTTGACTTCTGACCTGACCATCCTTCGTGTTTGCTGACTTCAAATTTTGGGTCTGGAAAGGAGTCTTAGTAGTAGCTGTGATGACATAAAAGATGGTTGGAGTTCACATGCCTTTACATGTAGCTGATGCAGTTAGACTGCTGGACTAGATATACCATAGTGCTGATTCTAATAATAACGTTTTATGCTGTGCTGGACATTTTTAGATGAGGTTGCACATGGTGACACATATAGTGGCTTATTTTCCAATGTTTGGTTAGACTCCGCCTTATTAATTCTTTGGCTATTAGCTTGTTACCCTATGCTGTAGCGTGTGTCAATACATTTTGGTACATGCTCTAGTGGATTCGGTTTTAAGCTGATAACAGTTGCATATTGTTACAGCACATGAGATCGTGACTGTAGATGTGAAGTGATAGCCGATATCTTCATAGATAGGTTGTTGCTGCACTTCTTGCTGGTAGCTATTGAATCTGGTGTTACCATTTTTGGTGTTGATGAGTGATGCTTGGTTTGGTATCTGTGATGCAGCCAGCTTCAGTAGATGTACATCGCGCAAATGCTGAATTATAAGTTTTGGTATCAATACTCCATTGCATTGTTCAGGAAGGTATTTTTTGCAGTGATATCCAATATTCCATCCCAGCTGTCGGCAAGTGTTTTGTCTGTTTCTTGCAGATAATGATTATGTCATGTCAATTTATAAGTTCTGTGATGTTGGATTTTGATTTCACTTTGTTTTATGCGCGAGGATGCAGTGAATTTGTACGTCCTTCCCGATCTCTGATGCAAACTGTTGGAGTGATGAATCTTCCTGGCTGGGACACCGATGTGGTGTCTGCCAAGGACACTCCGATGCCAAAGTTAGACTAGAGATAAATGGGTAGGATAACAATGTTTTAGGGTTGATGTCTCTCATCCCTTCTTGGAGCTGATGACTGCCCTTTTTATAGGAGTGTTGGCTTGAATTGTGGGTACCTTCATAGGAGAGCCAATCGTGCCCTCAAATTATGTATTTACCATCGTGGGGATGCAAGGTGCCTTGATATTAGACTCCATGGACCATAGCCCCAGTCGTGGGGGAACCGTCCTGGTCATGGGATCATAGTGACTGATCATCAGGCGAGAATCTCGGGGTGCCTTAATGGTGGCGTCTGGTGTATTGCTAGAGCTCTGCCATTTCAGGTCTGTCGGCAGACCTGGTCTGGAAGAAAGTTCAGGAGTCTAGGTCTTGAGACGTAGCCTGACCTAGTTTGGTCTGTCCACTGGAAGGCAGACCAGCTTCACTTGTCGTATTATTAGATGCCCCCAATTCCCTTGGCAGCTCAGGTCAGCTGGTGGGAATTCCAAAGAGCCGGGGGACGCCGCCCCAGAGCTGCATTTATGATGTCGTAAAACCGTCATGATTACTATGCCTGCCGAATCGACGCGACCCTTGGTGTTCATGCCATGTGGCTTCACGGGGTTGGCCCCGTATATCGATTGGACGTTACCAACATCAACCGTTCGATCTGAGAACCCTGGGTAGATCTAGACCGTTGATTTCGAAAAGAAGGGGCCTATAAAACCTTGGCGGTTCACCAAAGGGCCCTCTGTTTTACATGTCTTTTTCGGGTTATTCGGCTAGTGACTCCTCTCATTTTCTTCCCCTTCCTTCCACCATTGTTGGTTGTGCGAAGTGAACTAAAGCCTTCTTCTCAACCTTTCTGCTCATCAAGGTATTCAAGGCGTGTAGGTATATGTTTTGGCTTCTACAGAAGGTCATCTGGTACTACTAGTGGAGAGTCAGGGCCTCTTTCCCTCTAGGGTTCATAGGCAATCCCTCCTTTGTCGAGTCTGTGTACTGGGGTGTCTTAGAGGCTTCCAAGTCTACTTTCGCAACCCTACGCGAAATAGAAGACCCTAGGATCATGAACCCCCACCCAATCACCCTATCATCCGGCTCTGAGTGTACTGTTTCGATGGATCTAGATAGGGTTAGGCTAGACGAGGCTTCGAGTGCCTCTGCGAACTATTATGGGGCTGATATTGGGGATGTTACCCAAGAGGTGAGGCCAACGAGGGTGAAGAGCCCTGTGGCTATTGTGGATGCCTTTGAAAGTGCCCCCGCGACTATGGCCGAGGTTGGAGTTGGGTTGCCCTCTGCCCCAGAATGTAAGTACGAGGTGAGGCACTTTGCCTCTATTCTAGATGGGGCAAAAGTGAAAAAACTCTGGTCAACCTACCAATTCTCGGCCTCCATGAGTTATAGAGTGCCTGGGAGCGAGGACAAAGCGTGTTTCCCTCGCCCTAGTGAGATCGCGGTGTACGAGAGTGCATTGTCCAAGGGGCTGAGGTTTCCCATTGCTCCTTCTATTAGAGGAGTCTTGAGCAGGGTTAGACTAGCTCCTGGGCAGCTAATGCCCAACTCATGGCGCATACTGGTGGGCCGTGCAGCCTTGTGGCAGGCTACCACTAACAAGGAGGAAATCCTGACCCCCGAAAGATTTCTTTTTTTGCTACAAAATAACCGAGAGCAAGAGCTCGGGCTGGTACTACTTCTCAGCCAAGGACGGTCAGCCAGCTTTGATAACCAATCTCCTAGTGTCCCACAAGCGCTGGAAGGAAAAGTATTTCTTTGTGTATGGCGAAGGTATGGAGATTGCCCACTGAGAGGATGTGACCGACCAGACCCCTTGCATACCCAGACAATGGGGTAGACCAGGTAGGAAGGGTAAGCACCTTTCGTGCTTTTATGCCTGATCCCTTCTTAGGGTAGTGGTCTAACCATCATCCGTTTTTCTTTTACTCAGCACGCCTTCCTGTACTGAAGAATGAGTCGAGGGAAGGCCGTTTAACGAGGGTGAGGGAGCACCCAATCAAGAACTGGGTGCCCCTTGTAGCTGGTGAGAGTTTGGCAGCGTACCTCTTAGGTCTAGACCCTTCCATCAAGGCCTTTCGCGCTGAGAGGAGTGAGTTTGGTATGTCTGTTGCAGCTGCTTTCTGATGCGAGTGCATTGATTCTTGTGTGCTTTGCAGGACAGGAATCGAACATGGGCTTCGACAAGAGGAGCATATGGTTCTCTGCGAAAAAGAAATTCGAAGAAATGGAGAGGGCAAAGGCCGCTGGGGAGAGACCTAGCAAGCGATCATCGGCCCAGCTCTGGGGGCAGGACCGTCGAGCAATCCCTTGACAAGGGTCCTGCGTTGGTTGGCCCCACCCTGGTAGCTAAGGTTTCATCTGCTACCAAGGCACCTGGTTAGTCTTCCAGGGCTGGCGCTGGAATGCCTCTGCCTGCTATAGTAACACCTATAGGCCCTTCACCTCTAGCTGAGCAGGGCAAGCCCTTAATTGTGGAAGATGTCCAGGCTGCTTGGGAGAGTATGGAGGACGTAGGCCCCTTTGCTGACTGGAATAATGCCCAACTGACAAGGAATATGAACCACGATGCTGTTAAGGTGATGATTCTAGTTAACTTTTGTTTTTCATCTGACTGTTCTTGTTTATTGAAACTGAGACTCCTATCCTTTTGCAGTTGCATGTGAAAGCGCTGTCTGTCTACTCGCTTGAAGGCGAAGACGACTGAGAGGTCCAAGAAAGGCCAAGTCATTGAGACCTTGACCGAGATTATCAACGGTCTGGAGAAAAAGGTCAAGGATGCTGAGGAATTTAAGGCAGTCGCTGAGGCAGAGAAGACTGTTGTGCTGGATGAATCAGTTGAGCTCAAGAAAAAGGTGGAGACTCTGACTTTTGATGCTTAAGCCTTTGGGGCAATCAGGGACTCCCTTGCTCTGAGGGTAGCTGAGCTGGAGGGGCAGCTAAAAAATGCTCGTAATTGTGCTGTGGAAGAGTTTAAAGCTAGGGCAGCCTTCCAAGACGAACTCGGTGAGGCTTATATGGAAGGTTTCGTTGATGCTAAGGTTGCAGCAAAGAAGTTTTTCCCAGACCTAGACTTCTCTGCCTTGAAGCCATCCGATGACACTAACTCCCATGGGCCTGGTGTAAAAGACTAGACCCCTATAGTAGAAGAGGGGGATGAAGCCCAATCCTAATCTTATTAAGAGACCTAAAACCCTTGTAGAGATTGTTTTTTTTTTTTTTTTTTGACTACATTTGTAATCTCTTGGATCAATAAAAATTTCTTTCACCAATTTTCTGAGTTCTTGTGTCTCAATACTTTGGGATGAGTAGTTTGCATGAATTCTTTGACTAGCTCTAAGGGGCTTCAGTCATTCTGGTCAGCCGAATGATCTGACTATGGTGTTAAGTTGGTTTGAGAACCATAGTCTGGTAAGTTTTGGGAATTGACCAATTGAACTTGATAGCCATGTGGCCTTTCGGTTGGTTTGGTCAGTCTTGGGGACTAACCACTTGGGCTTTGTAGCCTTATGGCCTTTCGGCTTGTTTGGTCAGTCTTGGAGACTAACCAGTTAGGCTTTATCGCCTTGTGGCCTTTCGACTGGTCTGGTCAGTCTTAAGGACTAACCAGTTGGGTTGATAGCCTTGTGGCCTTTTGGCTTGCTTGGTTTGTCTTGGGGACTAACCAATTGGGCTTTATCGTCTCGTGGCTTTTCGGCTTGTTTGGTCAGTCTTGGGGACTGACCAATTGGGCTTAATAGCCTTGTGCCCTTTCAGCTTGTTTGGTCGGTCTTGGGGACTGACCAGTTGGGCTTTATCGCCTCGTGGCCTTTCGGCTGGTTTGGTCAGTATTGGGGACTGACCAGTTGGGCTTGATAGCCTTGCGGCCTTTCAGCTTGCTTGGTCAGTTTTGGGGACTGACTAATTGGGCTTTATCACCTTGTGGCCTTTCGGCTTGTCTTGTGAGTAGACAATCGTTTTGGGGCCTTGAAGTGCAAAGATTTCATTAAAGAATGCTGGTTACATCAAACATAGTACTTTCTCAGGTGCTCAGCATGCCAAGGGTAAGAGGGGTCTTTGTCATCGACTCCGGTTAGTCAGTAGGTCCCTTTTCTAGAGAACCCCTTAACTGTGTATGGCCCTTCCCAATTCGGCCCAAGTTTGTTGTCATTGAGCTTCCTGGTAGACTGATTGACTCTCTTAAGAACCAAATCTCCTGCTTTAAACACCCTAGGTTTCACTCTGGCATTGTGGTACCTACGCATCCTTTGTTAATAGGCAGCTACTTCCATAGCTGCTTGTATCCTTCTCCCTTCAAGTAGGTTTAGGCTCACCTCTAGGGCTTCGTTGTTGGCCTCGGTCTCAAAATGTTCGACCCTGGGGCTGTACAGACCTATACCGTGATGACCACTTCGGACCCGAAAGTTAGGGAGAAAGGGGTGTGCCTTGTTGCGACCCATTTCTATTGTTCAGTAAGCCCACAAGCCATTGGGGAGCTCCTCAGCCCATAAGCTCTTTGCCTTCTCCAGCTTTGCCTTGATGCTGTTGAACAGGGTTCGGTTGTTGACTTCGACCTGGCCGCTGGCTTGGGGATGCTCTGGAGAAGAGAAGTGATGGTTGATCTGGAGGTTTGAACACATCTGATCTAACTGACTGCCCTTGAACTGTTTCCCATTATCTGTGATGATTACCTTGGGTATCCCGAATCTACAAATGATGTTCTTCTATAGAAAACTTTTCATTTTCTGCTTAGTGGTGGTGGCGACGGCTTTAGCCTCGGCCCATTTGGTGAAGCAGTCTACAGCCACCACCGCGAACTTGGTTTGACCTTTTTCCAAAGGCAAAGCCACCACTATGCCAATTCCCCATTGGGCAAAAGGGCAAGGGCTCTGGATGGGCGTCAGCTCCTGGGGCAGTTGCCTTGGGATGTTTGAAAACCTCTGGTACTTATCACACTTCCTCACGAAATCTTGGGCATCCCTTTCCATTGTGGGCCAGTAGTAGGCTGCCCGGAGTATCTTCTTGCTCAGGCCTCTCCCTCCTGAGTGGTTGCTGTAGACCCCTTCGTGCACTTCTCTCATAATGTAATCAGCGTCTGCTTTTCCTATACACCTTAGCCAAGGCAGGGTGTGTCCTTTTTTATACAGAATACCGTTGATGATGGCGTAGCTACTTACTCTGTACTGGATCTTTCTTTCCTTGACTTTGTCTGCTGGTAAGGATCCACGTTCCAAGTAGCTTCTAATTGGTGTTGTCCACTCCGCTTCTTGTTTCACTTGGAGTATTTCTGGATTCTGAATGCTTGGCGAATCTAGCACCTCTATGGAGACTCCAGGGTTATCCTCCTGAGACGAGGCTATCCTGGCCAGTTGATCTGCCTCTTCGTTCTGCAATCTTGGTACTATTTCTAGTAGTACCTTGGGGAATTTTCTGGTCAGGCTTTTGGACATTTCCCAGTACTCTTGCATCTTTTCTCCCTTGGCCTTATATCCGCCTTGGACCTGTTCTACCACAAGTTGAGAGTCGCTGCACACCAAGATATGCTTTGCCCCCATTCGCTAAGCCATTCGGAGGCCAGCGATCAAGGCTTTGTATTCAGCCTCGTTATTGGAGGCGAAAAATTTGAACTTGACAACATATTCGAGTTTATGTCCTTCAGGGGTGACAAGGACGACTCCGGCCCCACTTGCTCTTTCAATGGAAGAGCCGTCAACATTGAGCACCAATTGGGGCTCCAGGGTGTTGTTAGTGGGGTAGGTTGCTGGGTGGGTGAATTCAACGATGAAGTTTGCTATAGCCTGTCCCTTAATTGCCAGTCTTAGTCTGTACTGGATATTGAATTGGTTGAGTTCTATGACCATTTGATAAGTTTTGTGGAGGATCTTCTTCAATGGTTGGTCTGTCAGGACAACTACGGTGTGGGCCTGGAAGTATGACCTCAACCTCTGTGCTGAAGTTACGAGAGCGAGGGCCAGCAGCTCCATTTTGGGGTATCGCTCCTCGGCTCCCTTCAGGGCCCTACTTGTGTAATAGACAGGCTTTTGGACTCCTTCCTCTTGCCTGAACAGGGCTGAGCTTACAGTTGTGTTTGACACGACGAGGTAAAGATAGAGTTCTTCACCTTCCACAGTTCAGCTTAGCAGTGGTACTGAACCCAGATATCTTTTGAGTTGCTGGAAAGCCTGTTCACATTTGGGGGTCCACTTGAAAGCTTTACGCAGAATTTTAAAGAAAAGAAGGCACTTATTTGTTGATCTGGAGATGAATCTGTTCAGCGCTGCTACTCTGCCAGGTCTTTGAACTTCCTTGGTGGACGTTGGGGACTGCATGTCTAGTATTACCCTGATTTTTTTGGGGTTTGCCTCTATCCCCTAGAAGGAAACCATGAACCCCAGGAATTTGCCAGATGCTACTCCGAATGCACATTTGGCAGGGTTTAGCTTCATTTTATAGGTTCGCAGGTTCTTGAACGTTTTTTCCAGATCTGTCAGGTGGTTGATGGCTCGCTTACTTTTTACCAGCATATCATCTACATAGACTTCCATGTTTCTCCCAATCTGATTGCTGAACATACAGTTGACGAGCCTCTGGTAGGTTGCTTCGGCGTTATTGAGGCCGAACGACATCACTTTGTAGCAGTACAGACCTCTGTCTGTCACAAACATCGTATGTTCTTAGTTATGCTCTGCCATCCTTATCTGGTTGTAACCTGAGAAAGCATTCATGAAGGTTAGTATTTCATATCCAGTCGTTGAGTCCACCGGCTGATCTATTATGGGTAATGGGAAGCTATCCTTCGGACACGTCCTATTCAGGTCAGTGAAGTCCACGCACATCCTCCATTTTCCGTTCGCCTTTTTGACCATCACCACATTGGATAGCCAAGCGGGGTATATGGCCTCCTTTATGAAGCTAGCTCTGGTTAATTTCTCGACTTCATCAGCTACTGCCTCGTTGCGCTCTGGGACAAAGGTCCTCCTTTTCTGCCTGACTGATTTTACTGTTGGGTCTATGTTTAAATGATGGGCAATAAACCGGGTATCGATGCCTAACATGTCCACATGAGACCAGGCAAAAATATCGGCGTTTTGCTTGAGGAAATACCTCAATCCCTCCTTGAATTTATCGGGGGCTACTGTTCCGATCTTTACTATCCTAGTCTAGTCTTGCCCTCCAACCACGACCTCCTTTAGTTCTTCAACCGGTTCTCCCCTCCTAATCTCCTCATTGCCTTAAACTTCTAGCTCCTCAATCAGCATGGCCTCCTTGGTCTTTCCTTAGAGGGACGCCATATAACATTCTCTAGCGGTTTGTTGGTCCCCCCTGGCCTTTCCAACCCCTTGGGATGTGGGAACTTGACCTTCAAGTGGTACGTGTAGGGTATAGCTTTGAACTCGTTGAGGGCTATTCTGCCCAAAATGATGTTGTACGCTGAAGGTCAATCCACTACTAAGAATGTCACCATCTTAGTGGCTTGCTGGGGCGCAGTCCCTAGCGTTACTGGTAGGGCTATGGAGCCCAAGGGTGTAACTCTGTCGTCAGTGAAGCCGACCAGGGGAGAATTGACTGGTTATAACTTTTCCCTACCGACTTTCAACTGCTCGAAGGCCTTTAAGAAAAGAATGTCTGCTGAGCTGCCACTGTCTACAAGGACCCTTCTGAACAAAAAGTTAGATACTACTGCTGATATGACCAAGGGGTGGTCATGTGGTTGACATATAGACTCAGCCTCTTCATCAGTGAATGTGATGGGGTCATACTCTGCCCTAGACTTTTTGGCTGACCGATCTATGGACATGACTTCTCTCTGACTCTGAGCCTCCCTAGCGTGCCTTTTCCTTGCGGATGACGACTCTCCTCCATAAGCGAACCCTCCAGAGATGCCCTTATTTCACCCATGGGTTATTGATTCTGCCTTTCCCTCTTTAGACTTCTTCGTTCGGCTTGCCTTACGGGCTAGTCTCACCTCTCGTCGCGTCTGCCCCCCACTATGTATCTGCCTAATATCCTTTGCTTGATCAGGTTCTCCGCCTGTTGCTTAAGGTCATAACAGTCCTCCGTATCGTGTCCATGGTCTTGGTGGAATCGGCACCACTTGTTGGTTGGCCTCTTCTCTGGGGGGACCTCATCCGTCCTGGCCATCTCAATGCCGTATCCCCCTTGATCTCATAGAGCACTTGATCCAGAGGAGTATTTAAGGGGGTAAAATGTTGGTCGTATCTAGCTGGTTTAGTCCTATCGCTCTCTCCCCGTGGCTTCTGCTCTGCCAGTCTAGGGGCTTTCACTGCCCTGCCGTCTTTCTTCTCTTCAGCCATCCTCTTCTTGTCCAGGCTGGGGGTGGCGCTCTCCATGTCTTCCCTGGCTTTGAGTGTATCTTCTGAGTTCATGTATTTCTATGCTCGGAGCATTAGCGCAGCCATGGTCTTGGGCGCTTCTTTGGCCAGGGAGAACAGGAACTTGAGGGTTCTGACGCCTGCGATGAAAGCCACTACTGCCACCTTCTGATCCAGGTCATCCACATAGAGAGTCTCCTGGTTGAAACGGGTGACAAACTCATGCAGGGTCTCCTTCTCGCGTTGTTTAGTGTTGAACAAGGAGGTGGAGGGCCTCCTCTGTCTCTGCCTCTGCCCTCCAATGTAATGGCTAACGAACAACCTACTCAGATTTACGAATTTGTCTATCGTCCTAGGGGAGAGCCTGTGGAACCAAATTTGGGCTGGGCCTTTGAGGGTGGTAGGAAACACCTTGCACATAATCTCGTCAAGAACTGCCTGGAGGTCCGTTAAGGCCTTACACATCTCGAGGTGGTCCAGGGGATCTTTTGTGCCATCAAAGGACTCCAACATGGGCATTTTGAACTTCAGGGGTAAGGGCATCCTCATTACTGCTGGTGTGAAAGACGTGTCTGTCCTGTTTACCAGCTCTTCTACCGTGCTGGGGCCTTTCTCTTTCACCGCCGCAATCACTCCAGCCAGTTTGGCCTGCATTTCCTTCAACTGCTCATCCCACATTGGGTGAGTTTTGCCAGTGTGCTCTAGAAGTACCGCTGTTGCCGCCTTAGACTGGTCGACGTGGCTCTGGGCTTCGTCGGCGTGAATTCCGGCCCCTCCGGGGGAGGCTTCTCCCTAGGAAACGTTGGGGCCTCTGCTCCTTCGTCGGCATCGCCTTCTCGGTTCCTTGCCACAGGAAGATTTGCAGGCATCGGTGGGTCCTCTAGCGGGGGAGGGTCCACCATTGCCAGCGCCTTCAGTGGCGGGGGAAATCTCTTCTCCAACTCTTGATTCTGAGACTGGAACTGGTTCATGGAAGCCATCATTTTGATGATCTGCTACTCCAAGGCAGCGATTCTGGCGGTGCTTTGTTCCTCCATTGCTTTGTTTAGCCTAATTGATGCAGCATCGGATCAGGTCAAGACTATGAAACAACTAAAGTGTCGTTCCCACAGATGGCGCCAACTGATGATGCAGTGAATTTGTACGTCCTTCCCGACCTTTGATGCAAACTGTTGGGGTGATGAATCCTCCTGCCTGGGACACCGGTATGGTGCCTGCCAAGGACACTCTGATGCTAAAGTTAGACTAGAGATAAATGGGCAGGGTAACAATGTTTTAGGGTTGATGTCTCTCGTCCCTTCTTGGAGATGATAATTGCCCTTTTTATAAGAGTGTTGGCTTGGATCGTGGGCACCTTCATGGAAGAGCCAATCGTGCCCTCAAATTATGCCTTTACCATCATGGGGATGCAAGGTGCCTTGATATTAGACTTCATAGACCATGCCCCTAGTCGTGGAGGAACCGTCCCGATCATGGAATCGTGGTGGCTGATTATTAGGCGAGAATCTCGGGGTGCCTTAATGGCGGTGCCTGGTGTGTTGCTGGAGTTCTGCCATTTCAGGTCTGTCGGCAGACCTGGTCTGGAAGAAAGTTCAGGAGTCTAGGTCTCGAGACATAGTCTGAGCAAGTCTGGTCTGTCCACGGGAAGGCAGACCAGCTTCACTTGTCGTATTATCAATGGGGATTCTTATTCAATAAGTTTTGTGGTTTGCTTTTTATAGTCAAGGTTGAAGTACTGAAGAGTTTTCTCTGGGTTAAGCCTTTACATCTGCATGCATTGCCTGCCTGGTTGGCTTGCAGGCTAGTTAAGTCCGTGCGCTCCTCTCGTTTCCTCCCTCCATGTGATCACATGAAATGCAGAGTACAATTATGTGTTATTATTGTTGTTTTTTTCATTTGGGTAATACTTGTTTCATAGGAAGTCATTTCTGGCAAGAAAATCACGTAATGATGTTTGTGATGTCGGGAGGAATTGTTATTGAGGGAGGGCAATGTCTGAATTTGGTTGAGAATGAGCTCTCTGAATGTCCTGAATTTGCTACACTGGCTCTGTGGACTTCTATCAATCAGCAGTCTTCATTTATCTTTTCGTCTTCCAATTCTCCTGTAAGGCAAGATTAATTCCTCACTCTTGTATTTGGTTGAGAATCAACTCTCTGGAACTATTCCTCCTAGGAGTCTTATTTTTATTTTTTTTGGTCTCTTGTGGAGCTCGTTTTAACTTAAAATAGAGGGTGGTCAATTCTCGCATCCCTGGGCAGGCTGGAGAACCTTCCTCATGGTCAAGAGTTCATTCAATTGCCTAATTATAAGGCTGGTAGGAACATGTGTAGAGGAAATAAATCTTTGTCAAATCTTGATGATCAGAGAGCCATCTGAGTCTATGATTTCAAAGTTGGAAGAAGCTAATTTTATTATACCTGTTTGAAATCTGGAACCATCCCCTTGAAGGTTGGACTTCTAAGGTCACTCATTGAGCTCCCTTTTTCTTGAGGGTCTAGTCCAGCATCCCTACCTGGTTTGGGGAATCCTATTCTTTTCCATGGTCAATGAACAATTCAACTGTTGCATTCTTTATATGGGTGAGCTCCGTTTTTTTTAATGGGTTTCAATACTAATGCTGTTTCTGCAATCATAAGAAACTTTGATATTTGACAATCAAGGAAAGCTTGAGCAGCACCTGTTTTAGTGCTTTACTTGGATTTGTCTGCAACTGAGAAATTCAGAGCATGCTTGATGGTGAGACTCCAAAATGGATATGCAATTTTTAGAAATGTCAAATCTTGCCCGTTTAATTAAATGGTAAGTTCGTCAAATCTTGATTTATGTGAGAATGATTTAGAAGGAGCTCCTTTGCCTTGGCCATCAATTTGGGAGGTTTTCCAGGAGTTAGCCACATGACCCCGGACATGGTGAGTGGGCTGCAAGCGCAAGTCTTCACTCTTCAGGGTTCTGTCAATGATTTTATAGAAATTTTTTTATCATTTAACAATTTTAATCATATGATTTTATTTTAAAAAAAGACATTTGACAGATAGAATCAACTATGTTTGAAGTATCATATGGAGGAACTTCTCCGGGTTATGCTGAATTTTTTAAAGTAATACATGTGAAATTTCACATAATGATAGGTCTTAATTTCTTAAATTAACAAAAAATAACTTAGATGAAGTGATACAAACATGTTCTAAACAATGCTTGAAGAATCATATGGAGAAACTTCTCCGGATCATGCTCTGAATTTTTATTCATGTGAAATTTCATATAATGGTATGTCATAATTTCTGAAAATAAGTTAATGCTATTATCATGTGGTTACAGGTTAGCTCAATTTTTTCCCTTGGTTTGGTCCGTACGCCAAGTTAAACAAAAGATGAAAACAGTGACTCTACAGTTGATCCAAAGTCTATGTACCTTGTATCTATTCAGCTTGTGTACTTGACAAGAGCAATTTTTAAAGTTAATGCTTTTGCAACGGTAATTTTAAACTTAATTCAGCAACCTATAAAAATATTTTTTTATCTTGTGTTTTTGTGTGTTTAAAAAGTGTCCTTTTTTTGTAAAAAATTATTAAATAGAAAAACACTATTGCTAATAGCACTTTCTCCAAAAACACTGTTAGCAATACCTATTTCCATGAGTTACTTAAATTAAGTTTAAAATTAACCTTGTGACGGCAATAACTTTAGGAACTGCCCTGTAAACAACTCCATCTATTCTTTCCACCGAAGACTTGGAAAAATGTGACTTGGTCAATCAAAACACAGAGGCCACGTACAGCCATAGCACCACGCCACGTACAGCCATAGCACTATCTCAGTGGAGTGAGAAATTATTCAGTTAGCACTATCC
This sequence comes from Euryodendron excelsum, assembly GCA_033060915.1. Classification (NCBI taxonomy): domain Eukaryota; kingdom Viridiplantae; phylum Streptophyta; class Magnoliopsida; order Ericales; family Pentaphylacaceae; genus Euryodendron; species Euryodendron excelsum. The sequence goes on along the minus strand of CM065391.1, from coordinate 31,499,836 downwards.
CAGTGGTATGAGAAATTATTCAGTGGTATGGGAGTCGAGTTTCCTGTTGGGTGGGGACAAATCCCCTTACGAGCATGGATGACGGGTGGAATACGGTGGTCTTGTGTGTTCGAAACATCACCGACTTCCACCAACTACAAGACTTCTGAAGCTTAGACGGGTGAAATCCGGTAGCCTTTTGTCGTATCGTAACGCACCCCGAAAATGGTCCAGTGACTGATGAAGAGAGCCAGATAGTCATTGACCACTACCCAAGTCTATACTCTAGAAGTCAACATCATTATCATGTAGGAGACGACTACAATAGCAGTCCAAAAGAAAAAAATCCAATTCAAACACTTCTCTAACAAAATTTCACATTTATCAGGAATACAAATCCGTTAAAAAAGATGGATATATGTTCTTTCATTTTCCTTTTGCTTGACGAGTTTGATATTCAAACGTAACATTAACAGATGAAATGACAAATCAGAAGGGTTTAATGTAGAATGTTTCTTCATTCCCAACAACCTATACCGAAGTTCTATTGCCGTGATTCAGTAGAATTTATGTAAGCACATAGCTTCTTTCTAAGCAATTTTCCAGAGAAAGAGACGAGGAAAGGACCAAATTTTCTTAGTAATAGAGATAGACCTTGACCTCGGCGTGCAGCACACTACTCGAGTCTTTATACTGTTGATCATCATTTTTACACCAGGTAGTGGCTGTCAGTCGAAAGAAAAGCGACCCGGAGGACTTCCGTGCAAGTTCCAAGTCACTTGATGTGTTAGATACAGAATTATGCGGGGACCTGCAGAAAAATTTGTATATAAATAAGAGCCTTGAACCATCATTAATTATACATCAGAGGAAAACCATGGGGCCTTCAGAGAAAATACTCTACCCTGCTTCCTTAGTCCTGTTTGTTGTACTGTTTTCATCGCCCAATGTTGCTTCTGCTACTGCTGAAGAAGCTAATGCTCTCCTCCAATGGAAAGCCAGCCTTCAAAGCGCAAACAATTCTCTACTAACCTCATGGATACTTCCTCCTCATAATGACTCTAGTTCTTCTAGCCAGCCAAAAACAAGTGCCAGCCCATGCACTTGGTTTGGAGTGTTCTGCAATTCCGATGGAAGTGTCAATAGATTGAATCTCACAAATTCAAGTGTAAAAGGTACACTCTACGGCTTTTCATTCTCGGCATTTCCCAATCTTGCTTATATTGATATCAGCATGAATGAACTCTTTGGTACCATTCCTCCTCAAATTGGTTCCCTCTCCAAACTCATCTATCTTGATTTGTCCGTCAATAAGTTTTCGGGAAACATCCCACCAGAAATTGGCCTGCTAACAAATCTTCAAACTCTCCACTTGGTCGAAAATCAGTTGAATGGCTCAATTCCTCGAGAGATAGACCAGTTAAAGTCTCTTTCTGAGCTTGCTTTGTACAGCAACAATCTTGATGGTCCCATTCCTGCTTCTTTGGGCAGTTTGAGCAATTTGGCTTCTCTGTATCTCTATGAAAATCAACTTTCTGGCTCCATCCCTCCAGAGATGGGAAATCTCTTCAATCTTGTCGAGCTTTACATGGATACTAACAATCTAACTGGTCCCATCCCTTCCACTTTTGGAAACTTTAAAAAGCTAAATGTGTTGTACCTCTTCCACAATCACCTTTCGGGTTCCATTCCCCAAGAGGTAGGAAAGTTGAAATCACTACAGAGCCTCAGCTTCCACACCAACAATCTTACTGGCTCAATCCCAGCAACGTTGGGTGATCTGAGCTCCTTGACTCTTCTGCATCTTTACAGCAATCAACTTTCTGGTCCCATTCCTGAAGAGTTAGGAAACTTGAAGTCCCTTAATGATCTAGAATTGAGCGAGAATCACCTCAGTGGCCCCATTCCTGCTTCACTTGGTGATTTGACTAACTTAGAAATTTTGTTCCTTCGTTCCAACCGACTTTCTGATCGCATTCCACATGAATTTAGCAATTTGAAAAACTTGCTCGTTCTGGAAATGGATGAAAATCAGCTTTCTGGCAGTCTCCCAGAGATTTGCCAAGGTGGGAAACTTCAAAACTTCACTGTAGACGGAAATCAGCTTACGGGTCCAATCCCCAAAAGTCTGAGAGACTGCTCAAGTTTAGCCAGAGTCCGCCTTGATAGAAATCAACTCACTGGAAGCATATCTGAAGATTTTGGCGTCTATCCAGACCTGCAATTCTTGGATCTAAGCTACAATAAATTCCATGGTGAAATCTCGGGAAACTGGGGAATGTGCCCAAAACTGCAAACCCTACGGATTGCAGGGAACAGCATCTCGGGTAGCATACCACCAGAGTTGGGAGATTCAACTCAACTACGTCGGCTTGATCTTTCTTCAAATCATTTGACTGGGAAGATCCCAAAGGAATTTGGAAAGTTTACTTCTCTAATTGATCTCTTTCTGAATGACAACGAACTTTCTGGTGGTATACCTCCAGAACTTGGATCACTGAGTGATCTGGCTTATCTTGACCTGTCCAAAAACAGATTAAATGGGTCAATAGCAGCTGGAATTCTGGAGAATTGCATGCAGCTGATTTACTTGAACTTGAGCAACAACAATTTCAGCCAAAAAATCCCAGTTCAGCTGAGTAAGTTATCTCACCTGTCTACTATGGATCTCAGTCATAATTCAGTCTCAGGGGAGATACCGTCACAGATCAATAGTTTGCAGAGTTTGGAGTTGTTGAACCTCTCCCACAATAATCTCTGTGGCTTCATTCCAAGAGATTTTGAAGCTATGCCTTGGTTACAGCATGTTGATGTATCCTACAATGAGTTGCAAGGTCCCATTCCCAATTCCAAAGCCTTCAGAGATGCTCCCATAGAGGCATTACAAGGGAACATCGATTTGTGTGGAAATGCCACAGGATTGCAGCCTTGCAAAAATGCTGCAGTGAACAGACGCAACCCGCAAAAGGGCCACACACTAGTTTTTATAATCGTGCTCCCTCTTGGCGGAGCACTGTTGCTTCTAGGTGCATTCATCGGGCTTCTCATCATGTTGGATCGAAGAAAGAGAAAGTCACAACTCGAAGAAGGGGACACCCAGGATGAAGATCTGTTCTCAATATCAATGCTCGATGGAATACCAATGTACAATGACATTGTAAAAGCTACCAAGGATTTCGATGCCGCCTATTGCATTGGAAAGGGAGGATATGGAACCGTCTACAAAGCAAAACTGCCATCAGCCAATATAGTTGCTGTGAAGAAACTTCATCCATCATCTGATAAGGCAGATCGTAAAGGTTTCTTAAACGAGATAAGGGCATTGACAGAAATCAGGCATCGAAACATAGTGAAGCTTTTTGGGTTCTGTTCACATGCTCGACACTCGTTTTTGGTTTATGAGTACCTCGAACGGGGTAGCATGGCTACAATTTTGAGAAGAGATGAAGAAGCTAAAGAATTGGATTGGCCTAAGAGGGTCAATATTATCAAGGGTGTGGCGCATGCTTTGTCATACATGCACCATGATTGCACCCCACCAATTGTTCACCGAGACATTTCAAGCAACAATGTTTTGATCGATGAGGAGTATGAGGCTCGTGTTTCAGACTTCGGCACTGCGAAGCTTCTGAAGCTAGATTCCTCTAATTGGAGTGCACTTGCAGGCACATACGGATACGTTGCACCAGGTAAACTTAGTGTTTTATGATATCCTAACTATAGACAGAATTTAAAGCACAAGTAAATGATCATACCTCTCTTTCTTTGCAGAGCTTGCTTACACAATGAAGGTGACTGAAAAGTGCGATGTCTATAGCTTTGGAGTGTTAGCACTGGAAGTGATCAAAGGAACGCATCCGGGAGACTTCGTTTCCTCTCTATCAACCCCGGCTGTCGAAAATATACAGCTGAACGATGTACTTGACCAACGCCTTTCACCTCCCTCTCCTGAAGTTAAGGAGGTAGTGATGTGCAGTCTGAAAATGGCGATTGCATGCTTGCATGCCAATCCACAATCTAGGCCAACCATGCATATCGTTGCTCAGATGATATCGACCCGAACAATTCCGTAGGGCCTCAAAGATTCTTGCAGAGAGAGTGCAAAGCTATTTTATCTAGTAAGGATTTATCAGATATTAAATAAAACCAAATGCTTTAATCAACATATGGTATTATAACTTTGATTTTTGAGTATTTCTTTTCCTTGTTGGCTGTACTTTTAATATTGTGTTGAAAGAGCAATGTTGATAGACTGCTAGTTTCACACACAATGTATGGTTTTTTCCCTTGAATTATAACAAATGGAGTACCAGAATGATTAAATATTTAATATTATTATATTAAGAGCACAGGTCATCATGGTTGAGTTTTGCTAATGTTATGATGATTAGCTAAAGAGTAATGGTATACAACCAGAATATATAATCAGAAAATATAATCAGAATGATGTGGCTAAGTTGTGGGCCTATCACTTTAAAACAAAGAACCTACTAAAATATATTTTAATTACAACTGCCACTGCCACATTATTCTGGTTCAAAATTCTGGTTATAAATTCTGAAAAAATAACATTTTTCTTAGCTAAATTAGCCTGACAGTTCAGATTTGCATGGCCATAAGTAACAATCCATCAACAAGGTTAAAAAAAATTGAAAAAGAAGTTACTTGCATAGAGTTAATTTATATTTAAACAACAAAAATCAAGAAAACTAATGAAAGCTGTATGACCATTGGATTTGATCTTACTCCCAAAATTTATATTAGCTTAACACATTGCAGAACAACTTCGAAATTTTTCATGAACCAACTTTGAACCAAATGATTGAAGTGACAATTGGAGGGACAAAAGTTGATGCAAGGATAGCATGAACAAGTGTAATATTTTTTAAACAAAGCACAAAACACAAAGCGAGAAATAATTATCTTGCACAAACGTTCAATTAATTCATCAGGATGAAGCACTTACAAAATATTTATAGAAAAAACAAACTCTAACCTTAATAGAATTCAGAAATAACAGAAATTAAGAAAAATACGAAAAATACCTAAAATGATAAAATTGAGTTAAGCCCAAATTTGATAACTAGGCTTCATCCCTTAAAAAAGCTAGACCAAAATGGATTCGGCCAAAATATTCAATGATCAAATCTTTTCAAAAATAGTAAAATTCTTTATTTGAAGCCCAAAATGATGGAATTTGTCAAAATTTTAACGTTCATCCGCGCGATGTGGTTACGCTTAGTTATTCCTAGAATCATATTGTCCATCAACTTACCAAATTTCACATGATTTCGAGATATCTTCGATGCCTAATTTGATCTTAGATAGGTTCAAGTGCTTCATGTTCTCCAAGATTATGCCGTCTACGTCAAAAGTGAACCAAAGGAAAAGAAAAGCAAACCTACCTCATTTGATGAGCTCTCTCCTTCACTTGAAACGTCCTATGAATTCTCTGAACCTGCTTCATGTGCGACGAAAAGCTTAGAGCTCCTCTGACGTGCCCTATTCCACCATCTCACTGCTGATAATATTTTTCTTTTGGAAGATTTCCGAAAAGACTACAAAAAATATTAACCCAACCCTTTATTTTTTATGTGTTGAATTTTAGTGCCTGTTTGGTTATATTTAAAAGTCAAGTTTTTTTTAAGCTTGTTAGTAAAAAAAGTTAATTTTTTTTTATTTTTTTTTTACTTTTCTGCCTTTACTTTAGATAAAAATAAATAAAAAAACAAAAATCAAAAAATAAAAAAATTAAATTTTTTTGACTTTTTCACTTATAAGCTTAGAAAAAATCAGCTGAAAAGTCGAATCCAAACGGAGCGTTAGGGAGAGAGAGAGAGAGGTGCAGCAAGAAATTGAAGTCCCAGCAAGTTCAATTGCGGTGAGCGAAACCGCCGGCGATGAAATGGACGGAAGATCCGACGATGCGATTGAAACTGGTACCAAATTTTTTCTCGAGAGGAGAGGGACGAGGGGGTGGATTTGGCTTTTACCCCTCTATCAGAATTATTAATTTTCTCCTTATATGACAATTTGGTCCTTCTAGCAATAAGACCTCTGAAACACATAAAGCCATTGGTCCTTCTACTACTGGGCGATGAAACTGACAGCCGCTTCTGCCCTTAGTGGCCCTCAAATTCGTTTGGTAGAGATTTTTTTTTTAACTTATTTTATTTTACTTTTTTGATTTATAAGTTAAAAAGTTAAAAATTTTGGTTTTTATTTTTAATTTTTGTAAGCTAAAGCTAGTAGAAAAGAAAAAAAAAAAGAAATTAACTTTTTTATTTATAAGTAAAAAAAGTTAAGCCAAAAAAACTTAAAATAAATCTTACCATACAGACAATGATAAGTAAATTTTTAGGGTAGGGCCTTTGCACCCGCCCCTAATAAGTAAATTTCCTTGGAGGCTAGTAAATATGCACAATCTACAAATCTCAAGTAAGGCACAAATTGCTAAAGCAAATCACTGCCTTAGATTGATCGACACTAGTGTAATCATTTCCTTCCAAAAATGCTCACGCCATGCAGAAAACTTGAAAGTGGTACACTTCTGCTTCACTCTCCTTCTCAATCGTGCAAATTGAATTAGTTTTTTTTTACGTACTTGTCTAAAACCTATAATCAAACAATTCTTGATAGTGGCAAAAATGAATTCCTCCCCCGATTATGAAATATGCCGCCTATTCCTTTAGGAATTTTTTTTCTTTTATAGGCTATATATGTGTATATATATACATATATATAGAAGGAAGTTGAAGGAACACAACCTCAATATGTGAAAAAACTATAAAACCAGGGACACCAAGTTTTTCTTGTGATTCCAGTTTTTCTACTATAAAATATCTCAATTCTGGGCGTCTACTTATTTCAACATCCAATCCAATGGTTCTTATGAACAATGTTTCCAAGCGATCAAGCAGTCTCTACATATTAATGTTTTCGTCTAAGATTGGTAATTTTGCGATCTCTGCAAAATCTTTATCTTAGCCATAATTTACTTGGAGAGATACCACCACAGATTGGAAGAATGCTCCCTTTGGAAGGGTTGGATCTCTCCCACAATGCACTCTCTGTTTCCGTCCCAACCATTTCCAAAGGACTGTTAGTCTGTTAGGCTTGACAACCTCTGTAGATTTATCTGACAATTAGTTGTCGGGTCCTATCCACACCACTAGAACTCTTTTACCAGGCTCCAAAGGAAGCATTCAGGGGTGGAATATATACATATATATATATATATATAAACACACACGTATCGTACGTTGAACAATATGTGAAACTCCTCCTCCTATGTTTGGTAGGCAGGAAACAGTGGTGGAATGGCATTGAAAATCTCATTACTATATACTAGATAAGTAGATATTCAGTTTCTTATACTAGGATTTCATTCTTGATCTTCCATCCATACCGTCCAACCAATAAAGGAATTTCGAAAAGACTGCTATGGTCAAATAATAAAATAAAAAAAATGTCCACGAGGAACTAAAATAAAATTATGTACAAAGTATAGGGTGCTAACTATAATAATAATATTTTTAGTTTAATGGAAAAAAGGTAATTATGTATGGTTATTACAGGTATGACCTTTTACTGTATATAAAATTTCACTTCAGTCTTTTATAATATTTTCCTTCAACTATAGTTGACATAAGGTTCACATTATAATTTGATTTTGAGTTTAGGAGGTTAACTGTCACAATTGAAAAATTAAGAACCAAAGTAAGATTGCATGCATGTGAATTATAGTGGTCAAAAGTGTAATTTGCCTTAAAAGTATTAACCAACAGAGCTAACTTTCCAAAAGATATAATTTTGGATTGGCCTCCACTCCATCAATCAATGCTTCACGACTGTGTAATTCTTTAGTCTTTTCAACTATAGAGTTAATAAGAAAAGGAAAATGTTCTTTATACATAAATACTCATCAGAATAATGTGATAGTGACAATTTTGTAATTATTAGTTATTTAGATGGTTGTTTTGTTTTGATGCATTATGGTGTTTGAGATCAATTTCTAGTGTCCCAGATCTGATGCATTTCCGGCCCCGATGGAAAGCTATTGTTCTTATCTTGGGCGTTCACAAAGTTGATAATTGATATCATAGACTAGCTTTTTTTAGTGAAGACCCGTTATGGTATTAGAGCGGACCTGTATACACGATTCAAGGCACTTGAACACTGCAACGCGGAGTCAATCTATTAAGACAAGGATTAATTGTGCTGTTTGAGCTCCTAACATCGATATGGAATGACTTTAATCTGCGTTGACATGTATTGAGTTCTATATCAAAACCTTCACGGTAGTTTTTGATTAACCTTGCGGGTGGGGACCCAAGTTGTTACTTTAACCTTTAAAGCACGCGTCACTAAGAAAAACTAACAGCCTATTTGAAACTTGGGAGACAAGGGAAAGAGAAAATAAAGCGAAAGTATTTTTTCTTCTCTATTTTGTTTTGTAGAGAAAAAAAAAAGGAAAGTAAAAAAAAGTGAGAGAACGTAATTTAAAATTTTAGCCCTTTTTCCGTAAAAAAAAGTGAAAGAAAGAAAGAGAGTGATTTAAAATTATCTTTGCTTTTTTCTTTCTACTTTCTGAGGTAGAATCAAATAAGAAAAGAGAAAAAGAAAGAAAAAATTTTAAAAATTTCCCTTCCTTTCCTCCACTCCCCTCCGGGCCTCCCCAAGTTCCAAATAAATGAATAACTCGTACAAATAGTCAGTACTTGTTTATGCAATTCAATTCGATTTCTTCATTCGTTCCTTGAGCATTCCACATGCAATTAAATGTAATTTAATTTAGCTCTCGGCATTTCGTACACTCACATCCACCCATGTTAACTACGTGGAATGAAACTGACTTGGGCACATGACCACAAGTCTAGAGAAGGTCTTCAAGCGAGTTATAAAGAAGGAATTCAAGAGTTAGTTTAGTAGTTAAAGACCTGAAGTGAGGTTAGGGTTTGAGAGTCTGCTCTTTCAAAATTTTAGATTTGAAATTTTTTTAAGTGTTATCAACTTCTATGTCTGGTAATTATTCAATTCGTGTGAGATAGGAGAACTATACAAATTTTTAAATTAGTCGTGCTCTACACAAACTGTCATGAACGTGTGATCATAAAAAAATAAAAATCAAACAAAGGAGGACCCATATGGGTGGAAATTAATCGCTAACGTCTTGTTGGAGCTTGGCAAATGTTCATCCCGTGACTCCTAATTTGTCTAGCAGCTCTAGCTCCTTGGCGCTAGTAGGCTAGGGGGTCTGTTCTTGTCACAATGGAGGGATGTAGTTTTGAAAGTTTGACAGCCAAGCTCAGGTGAAGAAAAAAGTGTAGTTCACTGATGCCATTGCAATACGCCTGATTAATACGAGAAAAAAGGTCTAGCAGACTGATGGTTAATCATCAAATGATGCTAGACACATTTATTGAAATTCACCAATTGGTAATGAGTCTCAGTTGATGCGTCTAGTATTGATGCGTCTACCGCTCAATTGCAATGCTAGACATACTTTTCATAATATCATGCAAACTACCCAGAGAAAGTGAGAATAATTAAAAATGTAATGTTATGCAAACAGAAAACTTTATATAGAATTTATCACCAGAATGATGTGATTGAATAAGAGTCATTCATTTGAAAACAAAGCAATTATCATGATATCTTTTAATTATAATAACACTACTGTCACATCAAGTTTTTGTATAATTTTTTTTTAAAAAAATAGCATTTTCCATAATCAAAAGGTCATGACATACACCCACCATAATGGAACGTCTAGATTTTTTATTTTACTTTTGCTTATAATTTTTGATATTTTTCTCAACTTGTTCCCTCTAAAAATTTATAAATGCCTCTTTAGATAGTTATTTTGCTCTAGAAAACCATTTTATATTATATATATAAGTGTGTATACATTATACATTATAGTCGAGTGCCCTATTTACAATTATGAAAAAAATTTCTTAGATTGTGGTAATTTTTGCACCCTCTAAATGATTTTTTTGGCTCCGCTAGTGAATAGTGGTAACATGGATATACATAATGAAGACAGCTTCACACAGCTTTGAATAAGCACTAATTTCGGGCTGAAGAATGACAGAGTGGCTCTGGTTGCTGTTAGGGCGAGATATATAACTCTACAAGCATCAACAAATTATAAAAGTTTTAGTTATCAAGTTCCGCCTCTTCTCACGTGTTTTTGTGGCCTACAATTATTTATGTAAAGCATAAAATTTATTTTATTTGTATAAATAGTGACCTTGTACAAGCTCGAGAAAATAGTAAATTAAAAGCCTGAATTTTCTGTAGTAATAAAAAAAGAAAAACAAGGGTAATACTATACTTGTATAGAATTTCTGCACGAAATAATGTGGTTAAATATGAGTTTTTCACTTTAGAACAAAATCACTATCCTGATGACTCTTATTATAAAAGTGTCACTGTCATATTATTCTAATAATATTTTATGTACAAAGTTTCTAGAAGTATAACATTTTGAGTAATAGAGTCCAACATTTTCTGTCATTCTAAATGTCAATTATTGATAGTTTTTCTATTTTCTATTTTTTTTTCTATATTTTTGTTCCGCGTTTTCCAATTACACTTAATATTCTGTTAACTGTAGATGCTCAACGATTTATACATAAAAGAAAATGTTATAAAACTAAATGAATATAAAGCAAATAAAATAACCAAACACAGTATATAATAAAATTAATTCTTTTGGAACTACCAAATAATAATTAGATAGTTCTTTTAAAATTATAACTATTAGGGATAGATCATTTTTATCACCCAAGAGGGTTAGATCTTCTTGATCGCCCAAGACTATATTTTTATTATAGAATAAACTATAAAAGACAACTTGAACTGAAATATTTTATCAATACTCTTTGCTTTCTTCTCTCTTCTTTATTCTTAGTCCTTTTCTTTCTCTCTCTTTTCTTCTTTTTCTCCTATTCTCTCTCTATTTCTCTGGTTCTATTTATAAACAAAGAAAACGCACAGTAATGGGAGAAAAACATCATTGCTTACATTATAGTTGAAAAAGTTGTCCATAAATAGTGATTTTACTATTTCCATAACATTCTCCCTGGATGACTTTTACAACAGAATATACCTCATTAAAACTTTGTTAGGAAAAATCTAATGGGAAAAAAATCTTAACGAAGGAAAAAGAGTGCAATATTCTTACACAGCATGATAAGATCATATGGGTGCGTTAAAACTACCTCATTAAAATCTTGTCAAGGAAAACTCTGTGGAAAAAACCGTTGGCGAAGGGAAAAAAACATAGTACGTAACTCCCTCTCATTCATACTTCTGGTATGAATTTGATAGTTTCTCAAACTTCGCATTTGGTACTATTGTAGTAAATAAGTCCACCAAATTGTTACTTGAAAATGTCTATTGGATACCGATATTACTGTTCTTCTGGAACTTATGCATATAAAAGAATTTTGACGAAATATGCTTAGTTCCGTTACATTTGATGTAGTCTCCTTTAATCTGTACAATAATTATCTTCATATAATATTGTCGAGTGTCGCGCCCAGATTTTTTGCACTCGAGGAATACTCACCCAAGCGGGAAAAATGCTGTACTCTCTCGTTAGAACTCACCCTCCTAAAAGAATGAGTGCGACTAGGTTTGAATTGAAAAATTGGTTTGAATAAAGGGCTTTTGAAAAAGATTTGGAGTCGCCACCTAACTTGATTAAGGTGAGTTAGGTCACCTAAAAACTAAGAATAATCCGAAGACTACACTTAGGGTTTTTGAAAAAACAATTTTGAAAACATCTCCTCAAGAGAGGATTTTTAAGAAAACAGGTTGTTTGGCAACCTTTGGAAAACATTTAGCCCTTTTTTGAAAAATAACTCCTTTTGGTCTTTGAAAACAGTGATCTAGGTTCGGAGGTTGGTTACGTGTAGGGAAGACACACTAAGCTATCACCCTACCCCGCCCTTTCGGTACTTACATGTCAATCTACCCTAGATTCACCTATGAGAGCCTTTAATTAACTAATGGACAACCCTATCCACTTTGAAAAACAATGTTTGAAAACTATGATGCATGATATGTAAATGCAAGATAAGAGAATGGAAAGATAGATTTGAGAAGAAGTTGGATTTGATTTGAAAGAAATTTGAAGAAATAGAATTGAAATTGAAAAGCTTGAAAACTTGAAAATAGGAATTTGAAAATAGAAATTTTGAAATTGAAATTTGAGATTTGAAGAGATTTTGAAAACCACACCCATGAGGGTGGAATTGAATGTTTGAAAAGTATTGTGACCACACCTATGAAGGTTGCCTACGTATCCCTTTGGGGGAATCAGGTCAGTCGTAGTTCGGACCGGAGTCCGATTGAAAAGGGATTGATTTGAAGAGAGAGATTGGATTGGAAGATTGAGAGATTGAATTGAAAATTGAATTGGATTTGAAATTGGAAGAGGAAATTGAAAATTGAAATTGAGAAGATTGGATTTTGATTTAAAAAGATAGATTTTGGAAAGACTTGGTTTTGGAAAAGAGAAGGTTTAAGAAAACCTAGACTTAGGGAAAGCTTGACTCGACTTGGAAGGTTTAGGAGATTAGGAAAGGTTGGATTTAGGAAATGTTTGAATTAGGAAATGTTCGATTAGGAAAGTTTCGAATTAGAAAAGTTTCATTTTTGAAAAGTTTTGAAATTAGGAAAGTTTTAGGTTTAGGAAAGTTTTCGAAAAAGGAAAGGTTTTCAGATTAGGAAGGTTCCCAAATTAGGAAAGTTTTGAAATAGGGAAGTTTTGAAAGTAGGAAAGTTTCGTTTTAGGAAAGGTTTGAAAAAGGAAAGTTTTCAACTTAGGAAATGTTTGAATTAAGAAAGCTTCATTTTAAGGAAGGTTTTGAAAAAGGAAAGGTTTTGAAAAGAATGAAGTTTTGAAAATAGGAAAGTTTTGGATTTGGAAAGATATTGAAGTTTTGGAAAGATTTAGAATTTAGAAAGTTTGGAAGTTTAGAAATATTTAACTTAAGAAAGTTTGGAATTTAGGAAACTTTGGATTTGAAAAGATTTGAAATTTGGAAAGTTTAGGATTTAGAAAGTTTTAGAGTTTTAGAAAATCTTGAAATTAGGAAAAGCTTGAGTTTAGGAAAGGTTTGAAAACTTAGATTTGAAAAAGACTTTGGAAAAGGGTAGAATTAGGAAAGGGTTGAACTAAGAAAGATTTGAAAGTTGAGTTTTAAAGTTTAGGAAAGATTTATATGTTCAAGTTTTTAGAAACTTAAGGTTTAAGAAAGTGGAAGTTTAGGAAAGATTTGAATTAGGAAAAAGTTGGATTTTGAAACTTAAGGAAAGGTTTAAAGTTTGGGTTTAGGAAACTTATGGTTTAGGAAGGAATTGAATTAAGAAAGGTTTGGGATTAGGAGGGATTGGATTTGGTTTCTAAAAGAGAAAGGTTTGATTTTGTTTCCAAAAACGGAGGATAGGATCTAGTTTCCTAAACGGGGAGATTCGATTTGGTTTCCTAAAGGGAAGATAGGATTTGACAAGGATTTGGAAAGGGGATTCTAGAAACCCTAGGTTTGGAAAATTATAGTTTCGACGTGGAAAATAGGTTTTGAAAACATGTATAGTTTTGATATAGAAAACAAGAGATTTTGGAAACTTAGGTTTGGGGCAAAGTTTGAAAATCATGTTTTTGGAAAGAAAACTAGGGTTTCCTAATTGTGGGTTCTAGGGCTTGACTTGGGCTCTAAGGAAAAAGGATTTTTAGAAAGTGTGTTTTTAGAAACGTAGATTTTCTAGAAGGGAATCCTAGGGAGGAGTTTTTTGGAAAGTGTGTTTTTGGAAACATAGATTTTGGAAGGAAATCCTAGAGAGGAAATTTTTAGAAGGAAGATTTTAGAAACAAGAGATTTTGGAAAGATTTTTAGGAGAGATTTTTGGAAAGAGTTTTTAGGAAGGTGAACCTAGGGAGTGTTTTTAGAAAGAGATTTTAAAGAGAAGGAGTTTTTGGAAAGGAGTTGAAAAAAGGAATTTTGAAAAATGGATTTTGGAAGGGAGTTTTTGAAAACAATTTTGGAGAGAGGAGTTTTAGGAAAGTATGTTGAAAAAGAGATTTTCAGGAAGAGATTTTTGAAGAAAGAGTTTTTAGAATGTGTAAAAACATCTCATTTTCCTAAAGCAATTCTAACCATAAGAAGGCCAGAACCACTTTAAGAAAGCGGTTTTGAAAACAAGGTTTGAAAATATAAACCAAAAGGCCACTTTTAATATAACACTTTCCTAAAGCAACCCTAGCCATGGAAAGGCTAGAATCACCCTATGATTGTGATTTTGAAAACATGTTTTTTTTGAAAAAGAGCTTTTGATGCAATTTTGAAAACAAGTTTGAAAACGATTTTTGAAAACAACTTTTTGAAAACGAATTTGGAAGATGCAAGACTATGATATGCACAATGCAATTTGGGGTCGTGAACATACAAGGTTAAGGCTTCACCACATAATCAAGGGGGCCGGACCCACGTGGTCTTTGGTTAGACTAGAAGAAAGCCCCCGACACGGTGACTCTCCCATAGTCCAATCCTACACATGGACCGGGAATCCCCTTGTTTCAAGCATGCAAAGAAAGGGCGGGAAAGAGATGGGGGATTAAAATAGAGAAAACCCAAGTGGGTTGGAGAGAGAAGAGAGAGGGGGGAAGTGCAAAAAATTAAAGAGAAAGCCTACCTTGTTTCTTGTTTATTTTGCACGTCGTGCAGTCTTCGGTCTTCGGTCTTGAACTTCTTCTTCAACCTTCAAGGATTGTCTTCAAGCTTTAGATGGCAGCTCTTCAAGTCTTCGAAGGATGGTTGAAGGTTAGGGTATGAGTGTATGAGGGAGTGTATGAGTGTATAGGAGGTTAGGGTTTGTGTAAGGTGGCTAGGGTTTAGAAAACCTAGGGAGGCTCGGGTTTTTGAGGTGCTCGAGCTCTGTATATCGAATTGTGTGATTTCTAGGTTAAGTTTGCAGACCCCTTTCACGTTGATCGAGGCTCTGTATTTATAGAAGCTGGACAAGCCTGGCGCCTGTTGCAGTGGCACCAGGGCAAAATTTATACTGGCGCCACTAGGAGTGGCGCCAGGCCATTTTTTGGCTTTGCGCCACTAGCAGTGGCGCCAGCCATTTAGGAAACAATTAAGGTCGGCAAGCAACGTATCTTTGACTAGATTTGGGCGCCTGTACTAGTGACTACCATGTAAATTTTAGCCTGGCTTTACTAGGAGTGACTCCGGAAAGTCCGGGAATGATTTGAAGGAGCCGGGAGTGACCCGGAAAGCCGAAAACGAGCAGGAACACTTAAAATAGTGTCCTGGAGGTATTTGACTTGAAAAGTGAGGATTGGATGTGTCGAAAAGGTTGATCGAGCCTTTAGGGGCAAAACGGTCAATCGGACCGAAAAACTGCCGAGACAGACTCAAACTGTCCCGGAAGAAGACTTAGGGTCTGGAAACATTATTCAGAATGTTCCCAGAGGTTGCCGGTTTGATTCCCAGGGCCAGCGTGGTCAGAAATGGAGACCGGCCCACCAGGGGCAAAATGGTCATTTTGTGCCGGGTTTGCCGGAACTGACTCGGAATGATCCGAAAAGGTAGAGGAAGGTCGAGAACACTATAAAAAGTATTCTCGGGACATTACCGGTTTGATACCCAGAGCCGGTGTGGTCGAAGAAGGAAACCGGCCCTCTTGGGGCAAAACGGTCATTTTGTACCAGGTTGGCCGGAACTAACTCGGGATGGTCCGGAAAGGTAACGGAAGGTCGAGAACACTATAAAAAGTATTCTCGGGACATTACCCGTTTGTTACCCAGAGCCGGTGTGGTCGAAGAAGGAGACCGGCCCGCTAGGGGCAAAACGGTCATTTTGTACCGGGTTGGCCGGAACTGGCTCGAAATGATCTGGAAAGAGAAGGGAAGGTTGAGAATACTATAAAAAGTATTCTCAGAAGGTTACCGGTTTGATACCCAGAGCCGGTGTGGTTCTCGGGGCGTTCGAATGCCTAGGGGCAAAATGGTCATCTTGACCGGAAAAGGTCTAAAGGGTAATTTGGTCATTTTTCACCGAAGTGAACTAACAGACATGGGTATTGACCTAGGTTTTGAGTGTTTCCGCCACTCGGACGAGGTTGAGTATTTCCGCTACTCGGATGGGGTTGACGATTTGAGAGTACTTCCGCTACTCTAACGGTTCTGTGAGTATTTCCGCTACTCGGACGGCTCCGTGAGTACTTCCGCTACTCTAACGGTTGAGTATTTCCGCTACTCTAACGGTTCTGTGAGTATTTCTGCTACTCTAACGGTTGAGTATTTCCGCTACTCGGACGGCTCTGTGAGTATTTTGGCTACTCTAACGGTTCTGTGAGTATTTTCGCTACTCGGACGGCTCCGTGAGTACTTCCGCTACTCTAACGGTTGAGTATTTCCGCTACTCAGACGGCTCTGTGAGTATTTCCGCTACTCTAACGGGTCTATGAGTATTTCCGCTACTCTAACGGTGCTGTGAGTATTTCCGCTACTCGGACGGCTCCGTGAGTACTTCCGCTACTCTAACGGTTGAGTATTTCCGCTACTCGGACGGCTCTGTGAGTATTTCCGCTACTCTAACGGGTCTATGAGTATTTCCGCTACTCTAACGGTGGAGTATTTCCGCTACTCTAACGGTTGTGTGAGTAGTTTTGCTACTCGGACCGTCTCGAGGAATAAACTGTCTCGAGAGAGGGATTGGAAAGGGGTCTTATCATCTCCGAAGAGACGTGCCTGGATTGGAACCGTCTCGAGGAATAAACTGTCGAGAGAGAGGGATTGGAAAGGGGTCTTACCGACTCCGAAGAGACGTGCCTGGGTTTTGAGTGTTTCCGCCACTCTGACGGTTTTGTGAGTGTTTCCGCCATTCTGACGGTTTAGTGAGTGTTTCCGCCACTCTGACGGTTTGGTGAGTGTTTTTGCCACTCTGACGGTTTGGTGAGTGTTTTACTACTCGGACCGTCTCGAGGAATAAACTGTCTCGAGAGAGGGATCGGAATTGGAATAAGAAAGGACAATGTCCCTAAGGGCATTTTAGTTAATTTGCCTCTATTTGGGCCTGACAGGCCCGCGAAGCGATGGAAAGACGGAATTTGGACTAGAGGATTGGATTCGATTGGAATATGTCCATAATGACTTGAAAACAAGTCTGGACGGAGTGTAGACTGCCGAGCGATAAAAAATGGGGTGCTTACATCGAGGTATCTTTGATTAAAGATAGTCAGCAACTTTCTTGAATATGTTAGATCATAGAACTCATGCAAAAGCACCCTCGACTTACTTCATAAGTATTTCAAAGAAATGATTTGAAGAAGTTGTTATTAATATTTGCTTCACAGATCGTCAAAATATAGCAGTCTTGTCATCAGCAAACAAATACACTGTGTGACAGAGTTTTATGTAGATAAGAAAGATAGCCAACATCTGAATAGTCAACTAACTTTGGTAGTGACTTCTCTGCATAGAATAAACTCATGTTTGTTGTTTTTAGAAGATAACACAGTGTGTGCTTTACTCCATTCCAATATCTGGGAGTTGGTGCAGAACTAGATGTTGCCCATAGGTTGACGAAAAATGTAATATTAGGTCTTCTGTATTTTGCAAGATACATAAGAGGACCTAATTGCACTTAAGATACGATACTCAGGACTAAGAAGTTCTTCACCATCTTCTCGAGGACGGAAAAGACCTTTCTGTATTTCAAATGATCAGACAATCATTGAAAAATTTCATTGATGAGCTTTATCAATATAACATTTTTTTTGTATATGTCAACTGATGAATAAAAATGCTCAATCTACAAGACAAGACAAGACAATAATTTATTCTCCCAAAGTATTTAGCTTTTGTAATCTCTTCAAGAGTATCAATAATATCCAAAAGTATCAACATATATTGCAATAATAATATAAATCTAGATTCTAATAAAAATGCATGGACAATTATACTATTCGAATATCTTTTTGTACTATCTGAGTCCAGATTGGTTTAACACATACAAATATCTTTGAACATTGACAGAATATAACCTTAGAGGTATTTGATTCAATCATTTTTAAATTCTTCAAGAATTTTCATATGTATATCATTACCTAATTCACCATATGAATAGACTATTATATATTCATTAGATACATAACTAGTCCTTTTGAGGTTGACAAACTAATCAATAATATGAATGTAATTGCATCCTTATAGGATAGAATTTCTCATTATAGTCCATATCAAGTATCTGCGAGAAACCTTTTGGTACGAGTCGTGCTTTATATCGCATTATTCCATTTTCTCATTGCACAAATACTCATTTGTATCAAACCGGTTTTAAATCTTCAAGTGGGTGGACTATTGGCCTAAATGCTTTACAGCTTCTGGTATTTAGACTACAGGTCCGACATCTGCTAGTGTTTGGAGTATAGGTCCGATATTTTCACCTTCTGGTATTTGAACTATAAGTTCGAATACTTTACATCATGCTAATGAATTTAATTCTCACTTAGTAATTTCTTTTCATTTTGATCGATTACATCATCGACATTTGTCGACTGTCTGTAGTTCAGTCTCTTCATTACTTCTGGTAATTACAAGAGCCACTTTAAATAAAAATATGTTGGCTACAACAATATCATTTCTATTACATTGTTCTCGTGTATTCTCATTATTATTCATTGAGATCTCATTATTTTTAGGTATCATTTTCTCTACAACGAATATCTCTTCAAGAGATTCCTCTTTTAGAGGTTCATTTTCTTCTTCAGGAATTATAAAAATAATTTTCTATCTTTTTGAAAAATTGCTCTTCAAAAAATTTATTTTTCAGGAAGTTTAGAAATTATGGTTTCTTCAAGAACACCAATTTACTTATTTTGTTGTACTTTTATCTTTCTGAGAGTTTAACTTTTGCACCGACAGGCCTATCACGCTTCAAACGCTTTGAAATAATGTGTTATTATATTAACAGATGATCCTATAGGGACATCAACATATTATCCTACAGGAACATTAATATGTGCTAAAGTATTAGTAGCTGGTATCGATATGATTTGATTATCTTACTTATTTTGGTGAATGCTTCAGGCAATTGATTTGCAATCATATATAAGTAAATAATTCCTTTGTGAACTTCAGATTTACATCGACTTGTCCGAGAATCAAGATGAGGCAGTTTCACAGTATTCCAATTGATCTCTTGTTACGTCTTATCTCGCCCTAATGGTGAGAAAACTAACTTAACATAAGGATTATCCGCAAAATATGAGAGTTAACAGTAAATAAAGATGTAACCATTGTATATATATATATGCATAAATGAGATGTATATTAGTCTCATAGGGTAAACAAATAATTGTTCGATAAAAAGAATCTTCTAGTTCTTTAGCAAATATCTATAAAAATGGTCAATGATTGGATGTATCTTTGTTGATCTCAGATGACCAAGACGATCATGCCAAAATATAAAATTCTTTTCGGGTCAAATTAGGTGCATTACTTTAGAAGCTTTTACTGTAGGTAATCCGTAAATGCTTCTGTTGTATCACTTCAGATGATTTCACAATACAAAAATATTTTAGATCCAAAAACTTCTGGTTTATCACTGTAGGTGATTCTAATATAATATTACCCAGAAGAAAAGTAGCAAGTTTCTTTATTGTATGCTTCTAGCATGAAAAGAGAAGTGTAAAAAAAGATATTTTTCATTACCTTAATTGCTATATTCTTTTTCATCATATGCTCATGATATAAAGATAATAAAAATAAAGTAAAAGTATCTGTAATATTTGAGTAAATTTTTTATACTTCTAGTAGAATATAATGCATCATCATTATAGAGTTTTGTTCCTCTTGATTACATTATGTTAGCTCTTTTAGAGCTTAACACATTTAGAGCATTTAATCAATTTTGTAATACCTGATATTATTTTAACATTAATTTTTGCTAATATTAAGTTTACAACATATCAAAAAATTGTGTGAGTTCCAGCAATGTCTGCTAGATATATATTTTTCCTATTCATATTTATAATAATTGAAGCATTGATATGATTCATGTGTAAGCACCCTATTTTTGCCCGCTCGGCAATTTTCGGCCCGACCGAGCTTTGTTTCAAGTATCTCAACACATGCAGGCTCAAGATGAGCCTTTTAATCTCCAATCCAACCAATTGGTCGCTTCTCGAGCCCACAAGGACTCATTGGAGCCATAAGCACCATCATTCCAGACAGTTTTCCAGACCGGGCGGTCTCAGAAACCAACGCCATCCAGGTAGCTTCCCAAGATCGGGCGATCTCGGAAACCAACACCTTGTCAAATTTCAGACGGTTCACTTTTGGTGCCTGCTAGCCCGCCAATGTAGAATGTTTGTCATTTGGTAGTTCTCTGAGACCGGGCATTCTCAGAGACCAACACCACCCTTCCAAGTAGTTTTTTAGGACCAGGCGTTCTTAGGAACCAACATCACCCCTACAAGTAGCTCTCTAAGACCGGGCGTTCTTAGAGACCAACACCGCACAGGTAGTTTCCTAAGACCGGGCGGTCTCAAAAACCAACACCTAGGTCAACATCAGCGCCTGCTAGCCCGACTCGGTGAAAAATGACCAAACCTGCCCCTGGGGCCTCCAGGCATGTTTTGAGAAAGTTCAAAAATCCCTCAAAATGGTAAATCCGTTCTTCCAAAGTGTTACTAAATTGTTAGGCGTACTCCACACGCCATCCGGTCCGATTTCGGTCTTATTCCGCTCAACTCCGATCAAAATGACTGTTTTGCCCCTGAACATCCCAACACTGCACAAACCCCACCGAACGGTGAAAAACTCTCCCAAAACCATCCCTGAACAACCCTACACACTTAATATAACACACCAAACCATTCCTAACCATTTCCAGCCAATCCTGGCCAAAATAACCATTTTGCCCCTAGTAATCCAAACATGCCCCGAAACAGTACCGGTCTTGGGATTTTGAGCAAAGGGTTTCACCATACACCCTTGTTTAACCAGAGGAGGATCCTACGACACTAAACTCACACGACTCGATAAAAGTTCCCTGGAGCGTTTCGCAAACACTCCACCTAAATTATCTTTTCTCCTAATTCCCTGGTTATAACGCACCGTCAACTGACTTGAGAAATGCGTAAATTAGGAAATTCTTGAAAGCTCGTTCATAGATCTTTCCATCGATGCGGCTCGATCGGATAGATCGCTTCCTAAAGCCCTCCATCGTACGGTGTAAAAATTATAACTTTCAACAACCCATGGAGCGTCTCGCAGAGGCTCTGCTAAGGTTGACTTTTTCTCCAATTCCCTGAGTAAAACGCACCGTTAAATGACTTGAGAAATGCATAAATCTGGGAATTCCCGAAAGTATTTCCAGAGTACTTTCCATCGGTATGGTCCGTTCGAAAAGATCGCTTCCCAAAGGCCTCGATCACACTACACGAAACAGCCACTTTCGAACACCCTCGGAGCGTATCACAGACGCTTTGCAAAAGTGTCCTTTTATGCACGCTTCCCAAGATGATATCGCATGCTTCTAAACACAATTTAAACTTTCCAAAAACATGAAAGTTCACGAGAAACCCTAAGAGAGCACCGTGGGTGCAACCAATTCCCCCGAAACCTTCCCAGTTGGCTCAATTATCGAGATAAAGTTTGGACGAAACTTCCCGGTGATGGAGCATATGCTACATGCGCTCAAATTTTGATCAGATCGACCAAATTTTGATCAACAGTCGAGATTGAGTCAGCACAATAGGTGCCACGTGGTGTTCTGCCAGTGGAATAGTACTCGCGCAAGTAGCACATGCGCCTGTGTAAATTTTACACAGGCGCATGTCCTACATACGCCAGTGTCCGAAAGTTTTGCTTATAAATAGAGGCCTCCCCCTTTGAATGTTTCAGGTCCGAAATTGATGTGAAGCCCTACTGAAACTGCTCCAGAATCTCGAATCCTTGCATATATTCCAACCCTCCAACACTTAGGCTAGATTCTACCCCCCTCAAGCCTATACACTTCACCTATAAGGCCTTATACACCATTACACACTCCATTCCAGCCCCTCAAGCCCTTTTGAAGTCATTCAAGCTCCAATCAAGACATCCATTGAAGACTACAAGTGTGTTGAAGACAAAAGGTGGTATCTCTTTTACATTTGTGTCTTCCCCCACTCTTCTCTTCTCCTTCCTAGCCTACTTAAACTATTCTCTATTTTAATCCCCATCACAACCCCCCCCCCCCCCCCCAATTCTTGCATGCTTGAGCCAAGAGGGCTTTTAGATCATGCCTAGAGGAAAGCAAGTGAGAGCCACCGTGTAAGGGGACCTCTCACTAGCCTACTTTGAGATGGTATGACCTAGGAGCCCCTTGTTTATGTGGTGTAACCTAAAAGCCTTGTATGTGATCATGACCTCTTACATATTACTATTTTGATCATGTCTTGTGTGCTTGGCTTCATTTTTATGCTTATTGTCATGTTCTATAATGCTTATATTACTCTTAAACTCCATGTCATTTCCAAGCTCTATATTTCTTTCAAAAATTGTTCCAAGAGTTGGCTCATTGAAGCTTAGGATGAGACCTTAGAAATTATGCCTTAGAAAATCCCCTTCTAACCCCTTAACTCCCACCTTAGCATTATGACATTTTAACTTGCATAAGGGTTGCTTTCCAATTCTCTAATTTCCAAGATTTTCATTCTTTTAAGTGTAGTGGTTGGAATGACTCTATGGAACCCTCTCTTGAGTGGTTTTCCTTTTATTTGGCCATATGGACCCTCTCTTGACGGAATGTTTCCCTTGAAAAATGGTTTTCAAAATCCTTTCCAAAAGATGATTTTAAAAAATGCATTCTATCCATCTTTGCATTAAAAATGGTGCCTTAAAAAGTTGTCATCACCATGTTGATTTTTAAACCCCTTACACTCTTGTCAAGATTGTGATTATAATGGTCATGAGGAAACTTTCCTTGGAATGGTCTCCAAACACTATCCATATAAACCATACTCTTGGCTAGAGTCAAAATTTTCATGAAAATGATCTTTAAAAGGGTTGTCTACCAAAGTTCATTGCATAACATGCTTTGTTTTTCAAAGCTCTTTGCATTAAACCAACTTTCAAAACCATTTTCTAATCCAACCCTAGGCTAACTTGACCTTAGTGACCAACCCTAGGCTAACTTGACCTTAGTGACCAACCCTAGGTTAACTTGACCCTAGTTGTCTAATCCTAGGTTAACTTGATCCTAGTTGCCTAACCCTAGGTTAACTTGACCCTAGTTCATTCACCTTAAGTTAACTCTACCCTAGTTAGCTAACCCTAGGTCACCTTAACCTTAGGTTAACCTAACATTAGTTAGCTAACCATAGGTCATCTTAACCCTAGGTTAAACCAACCCAAGTTAGTTAATCTTAGGTCACCCCTAACCCTAGGTTAACCCAACCTAAATTAGTACACTTCAAGGTTCTAACTCTTGAACCCTTTTCTAAATAATCACTCAATCTTAAACTATTCTCATAACTCATTTTTTTCAAAATCTCTTACTCTCTTAATTTCAAAAAACCAACTCCATAAACTCTTCTAATGCTCTTACACTCCATCTTCAAGGCATTTTCAAAAATATTTTCAAAAGATCACAAACCTAAGGTGTCCCTAACCGCCTTATGGTTAGGGATTCCAAGGAAAAGCGATAAGTCAAGAACAACCCCTAAAGTTGTCTATGTTAGGATTTCAAACCCTTAGCCATTTCCAAAAACCACTTTCAAAAACTAATTCATCAAAACATTCCTCCAAGATTTTCAAAACAAGACTTCAAAAATACTTTCAAGTTCTTTTGAATCATGCTAAAACATTTTTTTCCAAAACTCCTTTAAGTTAATCCAAAAATATTTTCAAAATACTCTACCATCCAATTTCAAGTCAAAACCTCCAAGACCACAAAGAGTCTTCAACTTCCAAAGATCTCAAAGTGTTTTAAACATTTCCAAAGACCTCAAAGTGTGTTAAACTTTTCTAAAGATCCCAAAGTGTCTTCAAACCTTCCAAAGGCCCTAATGCGCCTATTTTTCATCGGGTTTGAGCCTGAACTACGAATTACCTTATTCTCGCCAAATGAGATATGTAGGCAACCTAAAATGGTGCGGTCATAACTTTTATTTCAACTCCAATCTCTTTTTCAAAAATTCCAATTAATTCAAAATTCTCATTTCAAACTCTTTCAAAGCCCTCATATTTTCAAACTTTTTCTAAAAACTTGCATCATGTATCATCCATCTGAAAAGTGATAACTAAACCCCGTTTTTAAAATTCTAAAGTGTATATTAAGTGGACAATGGTAATCGGTTATTCTAGTGAGTGAATAAAGGGTGATTAGACATGTAGGTACCAAAAGGGCGAGGTAGAGTGATGATCTTAAAATATCTTCCCTACACGTAACCAACCCCCGAACCATAGATTTCTGTTTTCAAACGACCAAAATGGAGTTATTTTCCAAAATAGCTTAAATCTTCCCAAAGGTTGCCAAAAAACCTATTTTTTTTTAAAATCCTCTCTTGAGGGAGTTTTCAAAACCTTTTCCAAAAAATCTTAAGTTTAATATTCGGATTAACACTTAGTTTTAGGTACCCTAACTCACCGTAATCGAGTTAGGTGGCAACTCCTATTTTTTTAAAAAGCCCTTAGTCAAACCAATTTTCAAACCTAGTCGCACTTGTCCTTCTAGGAGGATGAGTTCTAGTGACAGAGTTCCGTGCTTTTTGTTTTCAAGCCGAAAGGACCTTGGACACCTAAAAATTGGAGTGTGACACCATGCCTTCATATGCAAAATATATATAATGTTCCATTGTCAAATATTTCTAACATAAAAATCTATTGAATATTTAATCATCATACTACAAGTACGTGACCAATGAAACATCTTTATAACTTTTAGGAGGTTTATTCAGCAAATTTTTTATTTTATTTTATTTAGCTCACATTATTTCACTTTTGGTGACATTTACAACCTTCAGGGTATCTCCATAATTTTAGAAATTATTACATTACAATCACATCTATAACAATGTCTATGACCATTAAATAAAATTACATTCACTTCAGGAAATGATATAAAATTGGTCAAATATATTAGCTAATTATTGCACTTGAGTTAGTAAGTTGCACCAAATTGGATCTATACTATTTACTCATCACTTCAAGGATTGATACATATTATACATTTATATTCTTTTTAGAGAGATAATGTAACACTAATAAAAACATAAGAAGAAAATGGGGGACAAAATCAAAATAGTGTGGAACTCATAAATAGTACCGTAAATAGTAATGTAATTAGTACATATGAATAGTAACTAATTTATTTAACTATCTACCCTGATTTTTTTATTATCTTTACACGATGTACCATTGGAATACAATACATTATTTCAGAATATTTTTCTGAATTAACACTATTGATATTACTACTGTTGAAGCATGTTCGAGGCTATAAATATATTTTTCTATCATATCTTCATTAAGAAGATTTCTTCCAGATCATTTTCATTGTGAGCTTATTTGAATAATAAAAATTGTGCATCATCAACACTTGTAAATTATTGTAGTTCTAGGTGCACTCAATTATAGCCTTGCAACTTGAGATGCATTAAACCATAATCTTACAATGCCAAACACATTTACTAATAATCTTGCAACTTCAGGTGCATTTAATTATAGTGAGCGTTTCGAAAGATTACGGTCTTATGGCACTCGTATTTTTTTTTTTTACAAAAATTTAATGATGACATAATGGTAAACCAAAATAGACAGTGACTCATAATAAGCATAGTTAAATAATAGCAGCAACATAAATTAAAATAGTAGTAGGTGACAAGCAGATCTTATACAGTAACAATAATTAAATAAATGGTATACAGGTCTTAATAAGCATTCTATAGAAATGCTTAATTTCTTCTATTTAATTATATTTCTAAAGTAATACATATAATAAATCTGACAATCAGCAACTAATGATAATGTAAAACCTCTACTGAACATATTAATGTTAGGTAAGTCTTATGATAAAAGACAACCGACAGAACAAAGTATTACGCAACATACTTTTATTAAATATTATTTATTCTATAATTATTATGCAATCACTATTCCTTAATTGTAAAATTACTATTCATGAATAGTAATATACATAGTATTCAATTCATTCGATATATATATATAATATTACTTTTTTTATCTGTATTATAACTTTCAATCCAGACATCAAAATATAGTCAAGTCACATGTTTATAAAAAGCTATTGAAATAAAAATTTCAAATCTATAAATATCATAGGTTAAAAGTTCAAAATATGAGAGAAATAAAGTAACAAAGTTTCAAAATAAATATTATTCATCTCAATAGTTTAACTACTATTCATACTATTTATGCGAATTGAGTGAACAGTAAAAAATCCAAAACAAAGATAATTACACATAAAATGAACTATCTTCCTGATGTAAAGAAGAATACAGTTATATTTTTCACAAGCACTTAAAGTTTCGTATTGATAACGTATTATAAAAATAAGTAAATATAAAGCAAGCAAAATAACCAAACATGGTATATAATAAAATTAGTTTTTTGAAACTACCAAATAATAGTTAGATAATTTTTCTAGAACTATTAGGGATAGATCTTCTTGATTATCTAATAAAATTAGATTTTCTTGATCGCCTAAGGTTTTATTTTTATTATAGAACAAAATATAAAATATTTTACCTATACTCTTTGTTTTTTTTTTCTCTATTCTCTCTCTTTTCTTCTTTCTCTCATATTCTCTCTCTCCTTCTCTCCTATTTCTCTGGCTTTCAAAAAATGCACAATAATAAAATAAAAATGTTATTACTTATGTTATAGTCAAAAAAGTCGTTCATAAATAGTGATTTTACAGTTTTTATAACAAAAAATAAATTGATTTGACATCACCAATTTAAAGAGTATAACCTGTCATTTAATATAATATTTTTTAAGGAGCATGACCTTTCATTTAATATAATATTTTTAGATTTAAACTTGGAGAATGAATTTGAGAGCTTTATATTAATGTTAATGAATTTGAAAAGAGAAGATGCTAAAATCATCAAATGATACTGATTTTTGGCTGCAACAAAGTCCTTTCACAAGATAAGAAACCTTGGTCCAGCCAAGACTTTTTGGTTGGCTTGTAAACAGAGGTGGCAATATATATATAAGTATTTGAGTTTATTAACACCGTCAACAAACACACTAAAAGAAAACCACCAAAGTTACGAGGCAATGGTGTTCAGAAAACCACTCATCATTCTACATGTCCTCTTCCTTATTTTCTTCATTGCCTTCTCTGCATTGAACGGCACTGAAAAGGACCATAAAGCTGCGGCACTTCTCAACTGGAAAGCCAGCGTTCATAGCACTACTCAAACCCTTTCACCTCTTCTTTTTTGGAGACTTCCACTTTCCAATGTTGCCGATTCCAATTCTTCTTCTTCTTTTTTTTATATAATAAAGTAGTGCTGTAAAGAAGTTCTCCTCTTGGTAAACACGTATCAAAATAAATGATATGCAGGCCTTAATAAGTATTCTACAAGAATGTTTGATTTCTTCTATTTAATTGTATTTTTAAAATAATATATATAAAAAATTTGACAATCATCAGTTAATAATTATATAAAATCTCTACCGAACATATTAATGTTAAGTGAATATTATGATAAAAGACAACTGACAAAATAAAATATTGCGCAATATAACTTTATTAAATATTATTTATTATGTAATTACTATGCAATCACTATTTTTTAATAGTAAAATTACTTTTCATAAATAGTAGTATGCATAGTATTTAATTCATATTTGAAACATATATATATATATATATATATATATATGATATTACTGTTTTTGTCTGTATTATAGTTTTTAATCTACACATCAAAATATAGTCAAGTCACATGTTTATAAAAAACTATTGAAATAAAAATTTCAAATCTATAAATATTATAGGCAAAAAATTTAAGATATAGTAGAAAAAAATAACAAAATTTCGAAATAAATATTATTCATTTCAATAGTATAACTACTATTCATACTATTCCTGCGAATTGAATAAACAATAAAGAATCCAAAATAAAGATAAATTACACATAAAATTAAGTATTTTCCTGATATAAGTAAGAACACAGTTATATTTTTCACAAGCACTTAGAGCTTCATGCTGATAATGTGTTATAAAATGAAATGAATGTAAAGTAAGCAAAATAACCAAACACAGTATATAATAAAATTAGCTCTTTTGGAATTGCTAAATAATAATTAGATAGTTCTTCTAGAACTATTAGGGATAGATCTTCTTGATCACCCAAAAGGATTAGATCTTTTTAATCGCCCAAAATTGTATTTCTATTATAAAACAAAATATAAAATATAACTTGAATTGAAATATTTTACTTACACTCTTTGTTTTCTTCTCTCTTCTCTATTCTCTCTCTTTTTCTTTTTCTCTCTTTCCTATTCTCTTTCTCCTATTCTCTCTCCTTCTCTTTTATTTCTCCAGCTCTATTCATAGACGAAGAAAATACATAGTAATAAAAGAAAAAAGTCATTGCTTATGTTATAGTTGAAAAAGTAGTACATAAACAGTGATTTCACAGCTTCTATTACAAAAAATAAATTGATTTGGCATCACCGGTTTAAGGAATATAACCTTTCATTTAATATAATATTTTTAGATTTAAACTTCGAGAATGAATTTGAGGGCTTAATATTAATACTAATGAATTTGAAATAAGAAGATGCTAAAATCATCAAATGATACTGATTTTTGGCTGCAACAAAGTCCTTTCACAAAATAAGAAACCTTGGTGTAGCCAAGACGTTTTGGTTGACTTGTGAACAGACCTCACCATAAGTACCCCAGTTTACTAACACCATTAACAAACACACTAAAAAAAAAAACCAAAGTTACGAGGCGATGGTGTGTTGAGTTAAAGCAAATAGAGTTAAGTTTGATAGGTTGAATTTTTTACACCACCAAATCGTAACACGTGGATATGTTTTTCTTTTTTTATGCTACACTTTAACTCTAAAAGACGTATGCTATATTTTGGTGTTCTATTTATGTAAAAAAAAATTTTACATGATTAATACATCAAAATTAAATTCATTTTAAATCAAATAAATTATTAAAAATATTTAAATCTTTTTAACTTTTTATGGATCAATTTCTTAAAAAAAATTAAAATTATTGTATTTAAAATAAATAGATAAAAAAAACACAAATAATCCTAATAGTCATTTCTTTATTTAAAAATCTCTATAAAAGATTTTATTATGTTGTATTCTAATACCATAATAATATATGTGACAACCAATTACAACTATATAAAAACTAGATTTTGAGGATATCTATACTATTATAAAACAAACTTTTTTGGTAAAACTTTCACTTTGGTGAAGCCTCTACTTTGATGATTTTTTTTTGTTTCAAACAAAAATGACTCATAATAGGAAATTTGTCCAATTTATACTCAACATATAAAAGAGTAATTATGAAAAACACATAATGCATTTCATTCTTCTAGTAGGAGGGATTTGCTCTCAATTTGCTAATTCGAGGCTTGAACACGATACATGAATGAAAGTAAAAGACAAAGGAACATAGCCAAACTACACCCTCTCCAATCAATGTTTGGATAAAACTTCTGTGAAGTTTTATTCGAAAAATAGAAGGAAAATTCTCATGTCACAAGCACAGTACATTTTTAAAGGGCAAAAATTTAAAATTCAAGTTTCTCCCATCCAAAGCTTCATGCGTCTTGCGCGTAAGTTGAATTGAAATTTTTTTATATGAAATCTAATTATGTTATATACAATATAGAGTTAATCATTCGAATGATTTTATAGTGATTTTGAAGGGATTTGTGGTAAATTATTAGGGCAATGAGTTAGATTTTATATCTTTGTCCTTGATTTTGGGCATGTGCTTGTTACATGCGAATTTTTTAGTCATTACTCAAATCGAAATTAATAAAAGGTTGACATTGTAACAAATTAGAAGTGTAAAGCTTAATTGTTACAATTAAAAATAAAAACCTTAAAGTGAGATTTGGTGTAAAGTGTATGAGTGCAAAGTGTAATTAACCCTAAAAATTATAAGGCAATATTTTGTTGTTATATCTTAGTTAAGACTGAAGTGATTTTATTTTTTTATTTTTTATGTTAAATCTAGCTTATATTATTAGTTGTAATTTTTTAATAGTCATGCTCTTGCACTTCCCCCTTGAAGATGATATCCTAGCTTCATCCCTAAGTATAATAAATACTTAGGCATGTTTGGTACAATTTTTTTTTAAGTTTTTGTGGTCTGGCTTTCTTGGCTTATAAGTAAAAAAGTTGAATTTTTTCAACTTTTTTGTTTTTTCCCTTATATTAGCTTATAAAAGCAAAAGAGTTAAAAAAAAAATTCAGCTTTTTGACTTACAAGCAAACAAATAAAAAATAAAAAACCTAAATTTAAACTCTATCAAACAGAGCCTTTGTAGAAATGTTAGGTAAAATAATATTCAAGAATGAATAGTTTAGTTTCCATATAATTCTCAAAGAGATTTCCCTTGGTTTCTTTGGAGTTTTCCTTTTGTCTAAAAAGTATCTAAAATATTTTCCAGCAGTATAGGAAATAATTTCAAAAGTTTCTAAAAGAATTTAAAAAATGCACATCTAGAAAAATATATTTTCTACTCCAATTTCAACCAAGTTTCCTGATAACTATAGTGTACATGTGAACGCCTTTTTCAAAACCGGTAAAGAAGTTCCCCTCTCGGTAAACATGTCTCATTACAATATTCAAAATTAAGAGCTACTCATTCAACTGCATCTTGAATTTGTGGTAGACATGTAACACATGGGAGGATGCTTTGAGATTAAATATGAATACAAAAAGACCCACTGTCTTACAATATAATTATAGGGTATTTATATTTTACGTGAAAATCACATCACTCCCTATAATTTAAAAGTGATCACATAATTTTTTATAATGTGAATTTAATGATAAAATGGATGAAAACCATTATAATTAATAACCATTTTTTAATAGAAACATTTTCATCATTTCGTTTTTTCAATATAGATAATGAAAAAGATGACTTTTCGAGCAGCATGGTTAGTCCAATGATAGTGGTGCCTCTACCTAGGCCATAGAGTCATGTGTTCGACTTATTCTACCCCTCCCCCAAGGCATTAGCCCTCCTATTTACCAAAAAAATGAAGATAATTTTTTTCTTTTTATGTCAAAATAAAGGGGTGACCTTCTTAGGAACATTTTGTCAATTCACCTAATATGTCACAATACTGTCCTTTTATAGATAAGTAAAAAACGCAATGAATTATGTATTTATTTTTGAACAATAAGGGGTCAAGTAATTTTAGCTTAGAAGGTAAAGTGTAATTACACTGACAGAAATTTCATGTGCAACACATGTATGCATTTGTAAACCTAATTAACCTAATCTATTTATTTAGGTGGATGAACTTTGCCCCAATTTCCGACCTAGCGAATTGAAAGCAAATTTTGTCAAATCTCAAACTTCAAGGGTCAAATCCTCAATTTTGAACCAACATTTAGTTTTCATATGTATTGTTATGATATTAGTAGATCTTACATAATTTTTTCAATTAAATAAAAAAAACTACTGTTATTATTATGTCTTTTTATATATTTTTTATATTACTATTAATTTAGATTTTTTTTTTGAAGAAATTGAAATATAGAAAAACTAAAAAATATTTGTATAGATATCTATATTTATATATTTACATTTAAATATATTAATGGATATATATATCTATGAACTCTACAGACACTACTACTCAAAATATTTATATAAATCACGCTCTCCCGCTTAGCCTATCCGTTACTTAAATCTTAAGAGCATAAGGTCCGCAATATAATGGTGAATTATGACATGACCCCACAAGGTGCTTTCTTTTGCATATTCAATGAAAGCAAGACTTGCTTTCATGGTCCTTCAACAAATTAATTCTTAAAATCCCACCGTACGATAAGAACCAACTGAATTCAATGAAGTGCTTGACTTACATGTAAGATATATACTAGAAAATGACTATGTGACAGTAGACTAAGGTTCGAAGAATTTGAAGAATAAGAAAACGCAAATCTACGAAACGCGTTTCTTACTCCAACTCCAACAGAATTTTTTGGTAACTATTGTGTGAACTCTGTTTTCTGTTGTTAATAAAGTTGCGCTGTAAAGAAGTTCCCCTATTGGTAAACACATCTCAAAATAAATGACATACATGCTTTAATAAGTATTTTATAAGAATGTCTAATTTTTTCTATCTAATTGTATTTTTAAAGCAATACATATAAGAAATCTGACAATGATTAGTTAATAACTATGTAAAATCTCTACCAAACATACTAATGTTAAGTGAGTATTATGATAAAAGACAACTGACAGAACAAAATATTGTGCAACATAATTTTATTAAATATTATTTATTATCTAATTACTATACAATCACGATTTCTCAATAGTAAAATTACTGTTCATGAATACTAGTATGCATAGTGTTCAATTCATTCGATATATATACATATGATATTATTGTTTTTGTCGGTATGATAGTTTTCAATTCAAACATCAAAATATAGTTAAGTTATACATCTATGGAAAACTATTGAAATAAAAATTTCAGATCTATAAATATTATAGGCAAAAAATTCAAGATATGGTACAAATAAAGTTACAAAGTTTCAAAATAAATACTATTTATCTCAATAGTTTAACTACTGTTCATACTATTCCTGTGAATTGAGGAAATAATAAAAAATCCAAAACAAAGATAAATTACACATAAAATTAAGTATCTTCTTGATGTAAGGAACAACACAGTAATATTTTTCACAAGTACTTAGAGTTTTGTGCTGATAACGTATTATAAAACTAAATGAATATAAAGCAAGCAAAATAACCAAACACAGTATATAATAAAATTAGTTCCTGTGGAACTGTCAAATAATAGTTAGATAGTTCTTTTATAACTATTAGGCATAAATCTTCATGATCACCGAAGAGGGTTAGATTTTCTTAATCGCCCAAAACTTGATTTCTATCATAAAATAAAATATAAAATACAACTTGAACTAAAATATTTTACTTACATTATTTTCTTTTTTCTCTCTTTTCTATTCTCTCTCCTTTTCTTTCTCTCCTATTCTCTCTCCTTCTCTTCTGTTTCTCCGGCTCTATTCATAGACGAAGAAAATGCCTAATAATAAGAGAAAAATGTCATTACTTACGTTATATTTGAAAAAGTAGTACATAAACAATGATTTCGCTGTTTTCATTACAGAAAATAAATTGATTTGGTATAACCTTTCATTTAAAATAATATTTTTATATTTAAACTTTGAGAATGAATTTGAGAGCTTAATATTAATATTAATGAATTTGAAATAAGAAGATGCTAAAATCATCAAATGATACTGATTTTCGGCTGCGACAAAGTCCTTTACAAGATGAGAAACCTTGGTGCAGCAAAGACTTCTTGGTTGACTTGTGAACAGACGTCGCTATAAGTACCCAAGTTTACTAGCACCATTAACAAGCACACTAGAAAAAACAACCAAAGTTACGAGGCGATGGTGTCCAGAAAACCACTCATCATTCTACATGTCCTCTTCCTTATTTTCTTCATTGCTTTCTCTGCATTGAACGGTACTGAAAAGGACCATGAAGCTGCGGCACTTCTCAACTGGAAAGCCAGCCTTCATAGCACTACTCAAACCCTTTCACCTCTCCTTTCCTGGAGACTTCCACTTTCCAATGCTGCCAATTCCAATTCTTCTTCTTCTTCTTCGCCATGTGAATGGGATGGAATTACCTGCAACGAGCATGGAAGGGTCACTGACTTAAACCTTACTAGTGTTGGCCTAACAGGTAACCTTCAGAGTCTTGACTTCTCATCATTTCCACACCTTCTTACTCTTGATCTGCAAAACAACTCACTCTATGGAACAATACCCTCATCCATTAGCAACCTTTCCAAGCTCACTTACCTTGCTTTGTCTCGCAATCATTTCCATGGACCAGTCCCTGATTCCATCGGATATCTCGGCAACTTAAGCAATTTACGCCTCTTTGGCAACAATCTTTCGGGTACCATCCCTCCCTCCTTAGGGAACTTGACAAGGCTCACCTACTTGAGGTTGCACTATAATGAATTATCTGGTTCCATCCCTTCGGAAATAGGAAAGCTGGGTTCCCTTTTTCTTCTAACCTTATTTGAAAACAAGCTCAGTGGCCCTCTTCCTCTATCAATGAATAATCTTACCCAGTTGAAGTCGCTCTATATGGGTGAAAACAGTTTCAGTGGCCATTTACCCCAACAAATATGCCTAGGTGGATCACTTGAAAGGTTTACTGCACCCAGCAACCGATTTGTCGGTCCAATCCCAAAAACCTTCAAAAACTGCACCAAATTGATTAGAGTTAGGCTTGAAAAGAACCAACTAACGGGCAACATAACAGAAGATTTTGGCATATATCCCAACTTGGAATACATTGATTTGAGTTACAATAAGTTTTATGGAGAACTTTCTTGGAAGTGGGGGCAGTTTCGAAGCTTGATGAAACTAAGCATCTCCAACACTCAAGTATCGGGCAGGATACCAGCTGAGCTTGCAGAAGCACATCAACTAGAAGAACTTGACCTCTCCACAAATCATCTAGTTGGGGATATTCCAAAGGAATTCGGAAATTTGGCTTCATTGCGCATCCTTGTCTTCGATAATAACAAACTTTCTGGCAACATTCCTGTGGAAACTGGGTTGCTATTCAACCTTGAAAAGATTGGGCTCGCTGCAACCAATTTGAGTGGCTTAATTCCACCACAACTGGGGAATTGCTTGAAACTCTGGGACTTGAATGCGAGCAACAACAGGTTTAGGGGAAGTCTTCCCTCTGAGATTGGCAATTTGCATTCTCTTCAAAGTCTTGATCTCAGCCATAACTTACTTGTGGGAGAGATACCACCACAGATTGGAGAGATGCTACGCTTGGAAAAGTTGGATCTCTCCCACAATGAGCTCTCCGGTTCCGTCCCATCCACTTTCGATGGATTGTTAAGCTTGACATCCGTAGATTTGTCCTACAATCAGTTGGAGGGTCCTATTCCTAACACTAGAGCCTTTCAGGAGGCTCCGGTGGAGGCATTCAGGAACAACAAAAACTTGTGTGGAAATGCTAGTGGTTTGAGGAGCTGCCCTTCTAAGATAAGGAACAAATCCAACAGGAAGAAGCAGGGCATAGTGCTGATTTTAGCCATAATAACTCCTCTTTTGGGCGCTCTTTGCCTTATAATTGTCATTGCCATAGCTTTCTCTGTTCGTCGTGGCAGATTGCGGTACATAGAAAACAAGAGGAACACGGAGAAAAAATCAGGCGAAGAGCAAGACGAGAATTTGTTTGCTATATGGAGCTACGATGGTAAATTGGTGTATAGAAACATAATTGAGGCGACGGAAGGATTTGACTCCAAATACTGCATTGGAGAGGGAGCAACCGCACGTGTTTATAAAACCGAGCTAACAAGTGGTCAGGTTGTTGCTGTGAAGAAACTTCACTCATTGCAAGACAGTGAGGCACCCAACTTGAGATCTTTCGAGGCAGAGATTCGAGCATTAGCAGAAATAAAACATCGAAACATTGTGAAGCTCTATGGTTATTGTCTGCACACGAGACACTCATTTTTGATTTATGAGTACTTTCAGCGGGGAAGCTTGGGAGCATTACTCAGCAATGACGAAGAAGCTGCCCGGTTTGAGTGGATTAACAGGGTAAATGTTATTAAAGGAGTTGCTAAAGCTTTGTTCTACATGCACTATGATTGCTCACCTCCGTTAATTCACCGAGACATATCAAGCAAAAACATTTTGTTGGATCTAGATTATGAGGCTCACATCTCGGACTTTGGCACAGCTAGGCTGCTGAAGCCGGACTCCTCTAATTGGACCTCATTCGCAGGGACATTTGGATATACTGCTCCAGGTAACCTTGTATTAGTATGTTTAACTCGATCCAAATAAATTTTCTTTTATGTAGTTTGCGTTAGTTGTCTGCGTAATTTGTTTTTTTAAGTTTGTTGTTCGTATACATTTTTTTGCAGAGCTTGTTAGCAAGAGAGTCAACACATGACTCTCTCTAGAAGGATCTCTATATCTCTTCCTCTCTCTAGAATACTCGTAGGGCCTGTTTGGTAGGGCTTAAAAGCTAAGCTTATTTTAAGCTTGCTACTAAAAAAACTAAGTTTTTCTAGTTTTTTTGCTTTTTTGATATTAGTTTAGATAAAAATAAATAAAAAAACAAAAAAAAAAAAAGCAAAAAAACTAACTTTTGCTAGCTTTTTTGCTTATAAGCTTATCAAAAAGCAAACTCATAAGCTGTATCAAATAGGCCCTTATTACTTGCAATGAAACGAGCACTAACGTAGTACATTGTATTGTTACATTAATATTGTTATGTTATTTGTATTAATTTGAAATGTTGTTTTAAGCTTCCGTTGTGTACTATATAGAGCTTGCTTACACGATGGAAGTGAACGAGAAATGTGATGTTTATAGCTTTGGGGTGGTAACATTGGAAGTGATCTTGGGAAGCCATCCAGGTGTTTTCATCTCATTTCTATCGGCACCGTCGTCGTCATCTGCCGATCACATATTGTTGAAGGATGTAGTGGACCAACGCCTCTTGCCTCCCATGGATCAAGATGCGCGTGAAGTGGTCTCTGTAATGAAGCTTGCATTTGAATGCTTGAGATCGAGTCCCCAATCTCGGCCAACCATGCAACAAGTTTCCAAGGGGCTATCGACTCTAAAGCCACCTCTGTCCAAGCCGTACCTCTCAGTAACTTTAGGGCAACTGTTCAATCTGGAATGCTAAAGTTTCTGCACAGCCTGAATTGCAGTAAGAGCTATACTCTTATATCCCATTGCTGGTCATTCTGTTCTTGCATCACTTGTATTTTCTTATGAATTTGAAATCTATTTTTACTTGGACTACATTTGAAAATATCGGAGATGATTGCATTATAATTAACAAATTTTGTTCCATCTACTCTAATTAAGTTTTCTCATAAGACCAATCAATATTCCAACAACTAGAAAGCTCCTAAACTAATAACCCCCTTGACTGTTTTGATTTGAATGAATACTTCCATTAGCCTTCATGAAATTTTGGGCAACAAACAGCTGAACCAACAGGTTTCTCACTAACAAGAGTAGATAAAATAACAGTGAACCAACAGGTTTCAACAACAAACCGCTGAACCAATAGGTTTCTCCAAATTTTGCCCAAGTCCTTCTGTAAACAATGCAATTGTCCTATTCAACGGATTCATTGAAATTTCACAGCAAAACTTGCCTAAGTCCTTCCTGTGAAGTTGTCAACCGAATCTTTATCAAACAAAGTTTGGGTATACGACCTGTAACTCTACATGATTTATTTTATTTTATTTTTTTGATTGGGGGAGGGAAGGGGTGATAGCAAGTCAGGATGTTCTCGACATTGCATAATACTAGACTTTCGCATGCTGTGTTCTATGCGTTGTCTCCTCAGTAATGCTGTACATAATCCATTTTTCTCACAGTATAACTCATATAAACAAATGCCCGTGTAGCATTTTTCCTCTCTTTAGTGCTAAAAAAATCAGTATATGAAGAAAATTTTATTCTTATTGTATTTTTTAATAAAAAAATTCATTAAAATGACATGACAATAGGATTTTCGAAATTATGAACAAAAAATAGAGGACGTTTTGATTAGAAATATAACAAAAAAAACCGCATATAGTCCTGGTATTTTGTATATAAATTGTGGTAACTACACTCATACTCTTGTAGTTTGAGCAAAAATACATAACTCCTATCTGGTCTAAAAGTGAACACACCCTTATGATTTAGATTTAATCATAAAATGAATGGAAATCATTAATTCGATCGTAGGAGTGTTTTTGTCATTTTATCCCTTCTAAATGGAATATCAAAAAGTTCATTTAATCCTTAAATGCTAAAATAAAGGGTAGTTTTTTACAAATATATTTTTATTATTTCACCATATTTGTCACAATTCTAAATATTTTGTAAATAAGTCCAAATCATAAAAATGTATTTACTTTAAAACTATACGAGGGTTTTATGATTTTCGGTCAAATGGAATACAATGTAATTACCCCATAAAAATTTCATACGAAATTCTGTTTTGGCAAGCGTTACCCGTATATCAAAGCTAGAACACTGTGCTTGATTTCAAAACCCATATTTCCTTTCAGGCGCTCCAATTGCCGTGGCTTTTCCCGCTTGTTTAACCCTTTTTTTTTGTTTTGGAGATTTTATTTTTTTAATTTTTTTCTGGGGCCTTTTCTAACTTTCTTCAACCGGAAGAAACATCATGTCTTCCAGAGTTCCATATAGCACCATCCCAGTAGTTTCTCTGATAAGGTACATCACCGACTTCCACTAACTACAAGAAATTCCAATCAAAACAAAAGAAAATGCTTACTCTTCCTCTCACAATGCATATAGATCCCTTATTAGGTAGAATATTTTGAGCCCATGTAGCATAAAGGACCAATATGCATTGTGAGAGGCATGGACGGATTCAGAATTTTTATTCAGTGGAGATAAAATTAACTAGAATCATACATAGAATTTTTGTTCAATGGGATGAAACTTAGAATTGTGTACGATGCTGTTTTCAAATTGACAATATTTTTAAAAGATGGCAAAAAGGTGGGCATTGCCTGTATAAAGGTTGTGTATAAAAAAATAAAATTAGACTCAGCATCAAAATTAATATAACTTATAAAGTCAAAAGGCAGCTCTATAGTTATCACATGACCTCATAATTTTAATATTAGAATAGAATATCGAAACATTGCCATTTAATTATTTGATCACATAATAAAGTATTGGTGAAATTCAATTGGAACAAATGTTAGTGTCAGTGGAGACAAATGTAAGTGTTGAAAGTTCCCTGGGAATGGTACACGACATTTACAACCTAGAATTAAATATATAGAAACAAGTAAATTTGAAAAATTGTGGAAGTTAGCAAGCTCAGTGGGCGGCCCTTGATAGATCCGCCCATTCGGTGAGCTATACTAACCCTTGGCATGGTTAAAACTTGAAAAAGGGGTGCTTTCATTCCCACAGCACCAGAATCATTTCCGCAGTTTAAGCAACAAGTTGAATGTAAGTAACAGATGAAAAATGGCAGACCGAAAGAGTTTTATAGATTGTTTCTTCATATGTACGAGTCATTTGTTTCAACATTATTCCTGCAGCTAGCTTCTTTCTAGGCACTTTACCAAAGCAAGACATAAAAGATAGGGACCGCATTTGCTTCCAGTACTTAAAGAGGGGCCTAGCCGCGTAAGACGACTTCCAAGTCTTCATCTTACGAGTAAAATAAGAGATACCGAATAGTATGGGACCTGTAGAATAATTGGCATATAAATTAGAGCCTTGAACCATCAACTATCACATATGAAAGGAAAACCATGGGATTTCTGGAAAAACTACTCTGCCCTGTTTCCGTAGTCCTGTTTATTGTACTGTTTTCTTCACCCATTGTTGCTTCTGCTTCTGCTTCGGCTGAAGAAGCTAACGCTCTTATCAGATGGAAAGCCAGCATTCAGAGCGCTAATGGTTCTTTGCTATCTTCATGGATACTTCCTCCTCAGAATGGCTCCAGTTCTTCTAGCCATCCAGAAACAAGTCCCAACCCATTCAATTGGTTCGGAGTTTCTTGCAGTGCCGAAGGAAGCGTCGTTAGATTGAACCTCACAAATTCAAGCATTAATGGTACGCTCTACAGCTTTTCATTCTCGCCATTCACTAATTTGGCATACATTGATCTGAGCATGAATCAACTCTTTGGTATCATCCCACCTCTGATTAGTTCCCTCTCCAACCTCAGCTATCTTGATTTGTCTGGCAATCAGTTCTCGGGAAACATCCCACCAGAAATTGGCCTGCTAACAAATCTTCAAACTCTCCGCCTGGTCCAAAATAATTTAAATGGCTCAATTCCTCAAGAGATAGGCCAACTAAGGTCTCTTTCTGAGCTTGCTTTGAGCACCAACAATCTTGATGGTCCCATTCCTGCCTCTTTGGGCAATTTGAGCAACTTGACTTCTCTATTTCTCTATGGAAATCAACTTTCTGGCTCCATCCCTCCAGAAATGGGAAATCTCTCCAATCTTGCCGAGCTTTACATGTATAATAACAATCTCACAGGTCCCATCCCTTACACTTTTGGAAACTTGGACAAGCTAACTGTGTTGCACCTGTTCAACAATCACCTTTCTGGTTCCATTCCCCAAGAGATCGGAAAGTTGAAATCACTATGTAGCCTAAACCTCTGCGCCAACAATCTTACTGGCACAATCCCAGCATCATTGGGTGATATGGTCTCTCTGACTCTTCTGCATCTGTACAGGAATCAACTTTCTGGTTCCATTCCCAAAGAACTAGGAAATTTGAAGTCCCTCATCACTCTAGCATTGAGTGAGAATCAACTCAACGGTTCCATTCCTGCTTCATTTGGTAACTTGACCAACTTACAAATTTTATTCCTGCATTCTAACCTACTTTCTAGTCCCATTCCTCAAGAAATTGGCAATTTGAAAAATTTGGCAGCACTACAACTTGATGAAAATCAGTTTTCTGGCTATCTCCCGGAGATTTGCCAAGGTGGGAAACTTCAAAACTTCAGTGTAAGTATAAATCAGCTCACGGGTCCAATCCCCAAAAGTTTGAGAGACTGCTCAAGCTTAGTCAGAGTCGGCCTTGATAGAAACCAACTCACCGGAAGCATATCTGAAGATTTTGGTGTCTATCCAGACATGCAGTTCTTAGACCTAAGCTACAATAAGTTAAATGGTGAAATTTCTCAAAACTGGGGAAGGTGCCCACAATTGCAAACCCTACGTATTGCAGGGAACAATATCACAGGTGGCATACCACCAGAACTTGGAGATTCAACTCAACTACATCGGCTTGATCTTTCTTCAAATCATTTAACTGGCGAGATCCCGAAGGAATTTGGAAAGTTGACTTCTCTACTGGAACTCTTTCTGAATGACAACCAACTTTCTGGTGGTATACCACAGGAATTTGGAACACTGACTGATCTGGAGCATCTTGACCTGTCCAAAAATAGATTAGGTGGGTCAATCGCAGCTGGAAATCTGGAGAATTTTGTGCAACTTAATTACTTGAATTTGAGCAACAACAATTTTAGCCAAAAAATCCCAGTTCAGCTGAGTAACTTATCTCACCTGTCTAATATGGATCTCAGTCATAATTCACTCTCAGGGGTGATACCGTCTCAGATCAAAAGTTTCTCGAGTTTGGAGTTGTTGGACCTCTCACACAATAATCTCTCTGGCTTCATTCCAAGAGATTTTGAAGATATGCATTGGTTACGTCATGTTAATGTATCCTACAATCAGTTGCAGGGTCCCATTCCCATCAGCAAAGCCTTTATGGATGCTCCCATAGAGGCACTGCAAGGAAACAACGGTTTGTGTGGAAATGTCACAGGATTGCGGCCTTGCAAAAACTCTTCTGCAGGGAACAGACACATTCCACAAAAGAGCCAGACCCTTTTTCTTATAATCGTGCTCCCTCTTGTTGGAGGACTTTTACTTCTAGGTGCAGTTATTGGACTTCTCATCATGTTCGATCAAAGAAAGAGAAAGTCACAAGTAGAAAAGTTCTCAACATCAATACTTGAAGGAAGAGAAATGTACAATGACATCATAAAAGCTACCAACAATTTCGATGCCACATATTGCATTGGAAAGGGAGGATATGGAACTGTCTACAAAGCACAACTGTCACCAAGTTTTATTGTAGCAGTGAAGAAACTTCATCCCTCATCCGAGACAGCAGATTCTAAAATATTGTTAAATGAGGTAAGGGCAATGACAGAGACTAGGCATCGAAATATAGTGAGGCTTTATGGGTTCTGTTCACATGCTCGACACAATTTTTTGGTTTATGAGTACCTCGAAAGGGGTAGCTTGGCTACAATTTTGGGCAGAGATGAAGCTGCTATACAATTGGATTGGCCTAAGAGACTGAATATTCTCAAGGGTGTGGCACATGCTTTGTCTTACTTGCACCATGATTGCACACCGCCAGTCGTTCACCGAGACCTATCAAGCAACAATGTTTTGATTGATGACAAGTATGAGGCGCGTGTTTCAGACTTTGGCACTGCTAAGCTTCTGAAGATAGATTGCTCTAATTGGAGCACACTTGCAGGCACATGTGGATATATTGCACCAGGTAAATGTAGTTTTATGTTCTCCTAAGTTGACATAGAATCTAAAAGCCAAGTAAATGATCATATCTCTCTTTCTTTGTAGAGCTTGCTTATACAATGAAGGTAACTGAAAAGTGTGATGTGTATAGCTTTGGAGTATTAACACTGGAAGTGATCAAGGGAAAGCATCCGGGAGACTTGGTTTCCACTCTTTCAACCCCAGCTGCCAAAAATATACAGCTGAAAGATGTCTTGGACCAACGCCTTTCACCTCCCTCTCTTCAAGTTGAGAAGGGAATGATGCGGCTTATGAAATTGGTAATTGCATGCTTGCATGCCAATCCACAATCTAGGCCGACCATGCACACCATTTCTCAACAGTTAACAATTTATACAGATCCTGAAGCTATGTTTGGTAGGTAGGAATGGAATAGAACGGAGTGGGAGTGGGAATGGAATGCCAATGGGAATGGAATGGCCATTTCATTTGATTGATTGGTTGATAGTATAGAATGGAATGATCATTCCTAATTCCATGTTTGGTTACACTTGTTAAGCTATTCAAATTGAATGAACATTTTAGAAGGAATTAGGTAACGCTGTCGTTTTTCAGTTTTTATTTTTTATCTTCTTGTTAGTTTTTTTGTAGGTGGAGGTAGTGTCAGTGGGTAGTAGAAGTAGTGGCTGCAGTTGTGGTTTGTGGTGGCAGTGGCAGTGGCGGTGGCGGGGGCTGGCGGTGGGCAGCGGCAATAGTCGTAGGCAGTGGCGTTCTATGTCTCATTCCACAAGGAAATGGAATGGTCATTCTCAATCTTGAAAGAGGAATTGATCATTCTAACAAAATATAAAAATGGTCATTCCAACTTTAACTGATGATACTAAATAAGGGACTGGGAGTGGAAGTGGGAATGGTCATCCATTCCATTGTACTAAACATGGCCTTAGAGCTTCAAAGATTGTTGCACATAGCATAAACCTATTTTGTCCGGTAAAGATATTAGATAAAACCAAATGCTTTACTCAGCATATTTGATTATAACATAGATCTTTCAGTATCTCATTTTTTCTTTTTGAGATTTCATGTGTGGTTGTGAATTACGAGACAAGATTGTTGGCCTAGGCCTGTACTTATAATATTGCCTTGAAAGAGCAATATTGTTCAAGGACTGAGTTTAACACAATTTATGATTTTTCTTAATGTTTTTCCTTGAATTATAACAAATGAAGTATCAGGATGGTTAAATTTCTAATACCATCAGATTCAGAGCACGCGTTATCATGGATGAGCTCTGTTTATGTTCTAATGATTAGCTAAATTAGACTGACAGTTCAAATCTACACGGTCTAAGTTACAACAAATCAACTGAGTAAATTAAAAAAAGAGGGAAAAGGAATTAAGTTACTTTTATAGAGCTAAATTATA
This sequence comes from Euryodendron excelsum, assembly GCA_033060915.1. Taxonomy (NCBI): domain Eukaryota; kingdom Viridiplantae; phylum Streptophyta; class Magnoliopsida; order Ericales; family Pentaphylacaceae; genus Euryodendron; species Euryodendron excelsum. The sequence continues at coordinate 31,456,044 of CM065391.1, read as the reverse complement.
TTTAAACTGTAAAGATCCTGAAAGGATATAAAGCTATATGACCAGTAGGGTTGATCTTATCCTCAAGATTTATATCAGCTTAACACGAGTCGCAGAAAAAAAAATTCATGGACCAACCTTGGAGTAAAGTGACAATTGGAGGAACAAAAGACAACCAAAAGGAAAAAAGAAAAGCGAACCCACCTCATATCTGTTAGCTCTTCTTCATCTGAAACGTCCTCTGAATTTCTCGGATGCTGCTTCGTGAGCCACGAAAAGCAGGTTCGTGTGCCTTCCTCAGTTGGACCTTCCTCCCTATTCTACCATTTTACTGCTGATTATTTTATTCTCTCTCGAAGAATTCCAAAAATACCACAAAAAGTATTAATCCTATAATTTATTTTTCTCATTTCTGTAGAATTTGAGAGAGAGAGAGAGAGAGAGAGAGAGAGAGAGAGAGAGAGAGAGAGAGAGATTGGGAGGAAAAAATTGGAAGTTCCAGTAATTCAACCCCGGTGACTGAAAGGCAATTTCTGGTGCTGTCATTAAAACTGGTGAGAGAGAGAGAGAGAGAGAGAGAGAGAGAGAAGAGGGTGGGTTATCCAAATCAAAGCATGCCTCCGGGATGACTCTGTTTCAAGAATCGAGGAAATAGTTGCTGCCCATGGAATAAATTAGGACTCTCAGTACCATACATTACCTCTTGAGTACCGATCAACATTTTCTATTTAAAAATTTTCATATAATTTTCTTAAAAATATAATTTTACCGATATTTTTTTATTATAATAATTAAAATGTCCTTTTCAATAACATGTCAATATAAAAGTAATTTTGGAGTGATTTCAGTTATTAAATAATTTTCATAAAAATAAAATATCTATTTAATTATAACATTATATTTTTGTGAAGATATTTTAATCACATGATAATTTTTATTATGGATTGTTAATAAAATATGTTAATTAATACAAGTAGAACTCGTTTTACTTTTTGTTTTTTTCCCTAGTGCGAAAATGTGAGGAGAATATAAATTAGGACTTTTTGTAACTTGTAGAAGGGAAAAGGAAAAAGAAATAATAATAAAAATTATTAGTTTTCTCTTATTTAGTATTGAAAGTAAGATATGTGAAAGAAAAATAATTTTTTTTATTTGAAATTCAAGGAAAATTGAAAAGAAAACAATAGAGTAAATCTATATTATTATAAAATAAAAAAAAGCCAACACTGGAGTTTTGTTCAGGATCTGTCACACTATTTTACATTTCTAAATTGTCCTAAAATATTTTCAATGCTACTATATAACTCACATTCCTACTTTTTATAGAGTTAACAATCAGATAATTCAGAAAAATAATTTGATGTATTACGTTCTCTCTTTTATACTGTTATACAACTAGATAATTATTAACAAGTAGAAAAATAATTAGATATGGTGTAGCACATACATATAGTATGTGTCATCCTTCTAATTTTTAAAAAGTAAAATAATATAAAATAAAATAAAAGAGAATATATCGTTTTTATTTTAAAGAGTTAATTACAAATACATATCTTGAACAATAACTTAATATCACTATACCCCTTAAACTCTAAAACATAACAAGTTGACCCCTTGAACTATTAATTTGTATCAATCAACCCCTGTTGTTAGTAAACTGTTAGGAAAATTGATAAAAAAAAATTGTTATTTAACTTGTACATGTTCACAAAAGTATAGTTTATACCTAAATTTATCTTTTCTTGTTATAATAATTGTTTAATGATTGAAATGTCCCTTCAAATAACCTGACAATATAAAGGGTATTTCAGTTATTAGATAATTATTACAAACATATATTGTAATTTAGATATAAAATTAACTTTTGTGAACATGTACAAGTTACATGATAATTTTTCATCAATTTTTCTAACTAATTGCTAATATAATATAAATAGATTTGGTTGATTGATACAAATTGGTAATTCAGTAAGTCAACTTGTTATGTTTTGTAGTTTAAAAGGTCATAGTAATACTAAGTTATAGTTCAAAAAGTGTGTTTTTAATTAATTCTATTTTAAATTTAAGGAAATGTGACCATTGAAAATATAAATATTTTTATGTCCTTTTCACTTTTCTATGAAGCAGATTTTGAAAACTTAAAAAATAAATTTTTCCCATAAAGCTAAGCTATTTTTTTAAAAGAATTTCAAAAATAAGTTATTTATCAAATGCAATTTAGGTGAAAATAATTTTCCAAATCAATTTATCAAATACAATTTTAATGAATTTAAAAAAAAACGAAAACATAAAAACAGTAACCGAAACTTTAAACCAAACCAGATTCCCTCGTTTACCTTCTTTCTTTTCCCACATTCCAAATAAGTTGTTAATTTATTATTTTGACTGCTTAGGAAAAGGTGAACGACGGGCCAGGGTGAGAAAATACAACAAATACGAGAGAGAGAGAGAGAGAGAGAGAGAGAGAGAGCAAAAACAGATAGCTGGTGAAGTGTTACAGGGCCGGCTAAGGGTAAACCCAACCAGCCCTTGCACTTGAGCAACTCTCGGCCAAGCAACTCCTTAGGTTTAAAAAAATAAAAAAAATTATTTGATCTTATTAAATTTTTTTAATTCTTTGTATAAAATTTTTTTTTAACTTGTATAATTTTTCCTATAATAAATTAATAACAAAAGTACAACAGATTTGAGTTTAAGCTTGAGCAACCCAATTGACAGGCCGGCCACGATGTTACAAACCCATTTTGTAACGTAGCCTTATGAGAGAGAAGCATTTCTCTCTCTCTCCCCGTCCGTTTGGTATTTGTTCGCCGTCTGTCAACTGGTTCTCACCCTCCTTTTTTACTTTTCTGGCGGTCAAGTCCCAAACGATGGTGCATGATCAGAAAATAGAATGCAGGTCAGTGCACTGTCGGAATAATTTCCATTTGGTTGCTGACAAAATGCCGATTTCCCAGTGGGAAAGGGATTGGGAAATCTGATTTGGGTCTTTGCGTTATTCTGAACCTAGTAACGAAACGTACAAGATGTTCTTACGGCTTTTGGTTATTCATGCATTTTTCTCAGTAACCAAGAGAGCATTAGTTTGATTAGCTATAATTCTGTTGGCTTTCAGGTGTTTGTTCCTCAGCATCCGCTAATCAAGCACTGGGTTTCAGTTCTTAGAAATGAGCCAGACTCCTTGCCCCATCTTTGGTGAGTTGACAGTTCAAAGTTACTGCGTGGTTTTGTCTTTAATAGACAGTTCGGAATTGTTTAAAATTTTCTTCCCTGCTGCTAATTTCGTTACTTTTTTTGTGTGGATTATATAAAATGAGCTACGAATTTTAGTGTTTGCCCTTCTGACATTTTGCTAGTCTTGATCTGGCTGCAAATTTATGTCCTTGTTTTGCGCACTGTTAAGGAAGAACAGGCTTGGACTTTTATTATTTTTTTAGGTCCATGACAGGCGGGGCTTGGGCCACTATTCAGTGATTATTAGGTGCAGGTCTAGCCCGGCCCAGCCCAATGTTCTCCTCCCCTAGGCTAACATCTAGACTACTTTTTTGTAGGCATATGACATGTGGGGTTCGGGCCACTAAACAGGGCCTTAGGGTTCATTGTTTTTCATTTGGTTTTCCCCACAAATATAGTGTATCCAGTATAAGAATGGCAACGACAACAGAATAGGTTCGGTACAGGTTAACTTTTCCCCAACCCTGTCTCATCTCCGAATCTAAATGGGTGGAGTATCAAAATTTTTTTTATAATTGAGCGGGTTCCCCATTAGGTTCCCATTTAGCCAAAATAATTTTTTTTTTTTCAAAACTTTAAAGAATGCCACACGGCAAGTTTGAAGCATGCAAGTGTGCCCTCCAATGGAAGCTGGCTGGAGGTCTTGGATGGCATGAGACATGCTTTTAAACAAAGTGGGAAGCTTCTTCTTTGTCCCACATCGGTCTTGCAAAGAAATTGTAAACACCATATATAACATATGGCCAGCTCTTTTATATAAAGTTGTTGTTGGCCAAAATACCAGTGACTTAATATCGGGGCGGGTTCGGGATGGGGGGAGTAAACCCCGTCCCTGTCCCAAACTCGATACGGATTAGCCCCTGTAATCCCATTCCCACCTGTACCCCGTTTAGATGCATCCCAACTCCATCCCATTAGGAGCGGGGTGGGGGCCCCAAAAATTTGGGTAAATTGCCATCCCTGATCTAGTATATTATTGATCGCTTCTAGAAAGTGCGATATGATCCGCAATTGCCTGCTATGTAGTAATACTCGGAGGAGTCCGAAGTCGATCCATAGGGAATACGGTTGGTGTCCAAAGGAAACTCTCTTTAAACAAACAAAAACTCAAAGAATAACCTCAAAAATAAGAAATAAGAATGATTTGATTTGAAGAGATTGTTTATCTAATGATTAAATAAAAATAAAAGTTTTACTAAGTAGAAAAAGATCTTAGCTAAGAACGTTTCAATTGTTCGGTAGAATGATAATTTCTCAAGGTATTTGTTTGTAACTCAATTCAAAAACAACAATTTATGTCATTGAATCGGAAGATTTCACTGTTAAAACCAATTTAGAATCTATCTCAACTTTATTCAGTATTTTTAGAAAATAGATTCGAAGCGTCCATATCAGGTATCTAAGCAACACCCATACGAGATCAACGTCACGCATGAACACTTAAAGATATGATCACAAACCCTTGATTTCGAAAGAAAAAGAATGAAGAAAAGAAAGATTCATTATTTAAAAGATGAAATGAGAAAACCCAATTGAATACCTTGTCAAATCATCAATCCCTGGACAATCTTCACGTTCTTTGTCAAGAAAGATGATTAGCTACTCATGAACATAATGAAATCTAAAATTTGTATTGAAAGCAATGGAATCAAAGACAAGAATAGTATTAATCTAATGAAAGAAGACAATATGAAAGCTCTCTAATACTATCTCTAAGTCTAAAGAAAACGTCTAAAACTCAGCACCCTGAATTAGGGTTTACAAGGAAGTATCTATAGGTTTAAAATTACACAAAAAATTGAATCTCCATAGGGTGTTCGGACAAGTGTCCAGACACTATATCAATTCCCAAGGGTGTCCGGACACGCGTCCGGACTCTCTACTCAAGGTTCGGAGTAAGGTTGCAGAAGTTGTCCAGGGTGTCCGGACATTGTCACATTCCCAAAAGTGTCCGGACACGTGTCTGAACTTCCTGATTTTATTCTTGATTTGAGCCTCTGAAGTTTCTCAGGGTGTCCGGACATGTTTCTGGACAAGCTTGCATCACTCTAGGGTGTCCAAACATGTGTTCGGACATCCTTGTCAAGTTTGGCCAATTTTGCTTCTATGTCCCGGTTTCTCTTCCGAATACTTCCAAACACTCCCGGATGCTCCAATTCACTCCAAAACCTTACAAAACATCCAAATAAACTTTATTAGACTAAAAACATAAATATAACGTTATTCTAAGGCTAACAAAGTACAAATCGAAGCGAATGAATTACACTTTAATAGTGTAATCACACCCCCCCAACTTAACTTTTGCTAGATCCTAGCAAAACTTCTAAACTCTAGATGAAATAAAACTCCACTTTCGTAGGGATCACAGATGCATTTAGCTTATGTATCAAGCTTTTGAACCCCTAGGTTACTCTAGTGGACGAGTATAGTCTTGTGAGGGTTTTCAGTGATGGTACTCACAAACATCTCAACCGTCCTGCACTTAAAAGCAGTTAGAACAGTTAATACCATGTAGGAGTCAAAATGAATCACTAAATCCCAACTCATCTTAAACTCTAACATAAACGTTAGAACAAATCTCAAATAGCATAGAAGGGATTCAATACAAGTGTATAATCATCAAAACACCATAGATTAACAAAAGAAATCAAGCAATTTGAACCTTAAAGTTTTGATTCAAAACCTCACCAGGCATACACTAACAAATAATAGAAACTCAGGGTACTCACAATGGAAAGCTCATCCTTAACAGGAAATGCATAGGGAAACGAGAGAGCTATCCGATTACAAGAACCAATAAAATGAAACTGTATCCGACTTAGCATAGCTTCATGAAGAATTATTCAATGTAAAAACCGATCGAGCATTCAAAAGTATATGAACTGAACTCAATAACTCAATAACACCCGTTATGCACACTTTGAATCAATAAGGACTTTCGAGATTAAAACATGGCGAAGAGGTATAGGATAGAAAAGGAAAGGATAATTGGCTCAAAACATGCGTAATCAAGACATGCAATGGAAAATCAGTACACATGTCCAATTTCCCAATTTCATTTAATATTTTGTTCTCTTTTTTTTTCTTTTTTCTTTTTTCTGTTCAAACATCCAACCTCTTTATTTTTTTTCTTGTACTTCCCTTCTTTTGCTTTCTTTACTAACTTCTCTTTTTCACAATCTCATCACAAACATATCACCCTTCTTTATTTTCAACTCAACTTCTGTCAAATGAAGATACTTGTATTCTTATATGGGGAAATACTTTGGTGTTGGTGTAATCAAGTAGAGATTAATCAAGTATAGGCTCAAGAAGGTTTCAAGGGAATGATTTCAACAAGAAAATATGTGGCTCAAAATAAGAAAAATGGTCTAGTTTCATCTCCAAAAATGTACACACTCAATCACATTGAGTTCGTAACTTTCAAATACTTAAAACAGTTTAACATATGAATCAAACCAAAAGTAATGAAGCTATTAAATGAAAGAGATATGAAAGAATTTATTCAGAGTAAATGTAGACACTAAGAAAAATGTTATGGCTTTAAAACTCACAAGGTAAAAATCTCCACTTATTCACGGATCCGAATTACTCAACAACTAAGGTTGAAATCTAATGTAATGATGATACAAACAAATGTCATTCTCGTAAGCCATGTATCTCAGATAAACTCTAACAGTTATGTTAAGGTTAAAAGAACAACTTGAAAAGTAATAATACATTCATCACCCTGCATTAGCATTAAATATTTCAACCCTCAAGATTACATTCAAATTGATCTATAGGCATTCATACACTAAACATCATAGACATGATCGCTTAAAATGATATGATAAACTGCACAATAATTAAGCTCTAATAGGAAAAATATGGTAGATGAGATTAAACCTACAATCATGATTCTTAGTGTAAATTAAGAAGAATATATCAATAAAACCTGCATGTTTAGTCACTTAGGCAAGCATCGGAGCACAATACTCCTAATCATCCACTCAACCTATGAATACGCATCTAATACATCATAGCTGATCAGAATATCAATATGTAATGATCAAGTCTATAGACTATCCAAAGAAATAAATATCCAAGATAAAGGGTCATAACATAATAATACAGGACACATCAGTCAACAATGAATGAAATGAGCTTTAGATATAATATAAACATGATACAATGAAATGGCTAAATCTACTCTCAACCGGTGACCATCAGTCAATCGTTGTCCATGTCATCATCATCCTCGTCATCATCTCGCTACTGTCTCAACGCAGACATATGCTCAATAATGTCATGTAACATGGTAGTCTGCTGCTGCTGTCCATCCTCTAGTTGTTGTAAACTCTCAGCAGTCGCTTCTGAAATGCCACGAAAGCTGCTACATGCGCATTCCATGCCTCCTGTGAAGGACCAGCTCCTACCCCAGGTCTCTGTCTCTTATATTGGCTCAAAGACTTGTTAATAGTACCCTCATTGGTTGGGCCCTTGGACTTTTCCTTAATGAAGTCACCAGGGAGGTCTACTTCCGACTCCTCAAAAAGTTGGGTAAGGAGACAACTGTGGGGGATACTCCCTGTGGGTGTCTCAGAAGTGTGAAGACTATAGAAGTGCATGAACATATAGTGTGGAAGGTCAATGGAATGCCTAGTACCGATAGCCCACATCAATTGAGCTCTCATCAGTGAGATATCTAATAATCGGGTGATAGGGTAAATACTAAAGCAAGTCTAAAGAAAAATAGGTAGATAACGGTCTTTCATTCTTTTCTTTGGTAATAGACCCTCACCATGCCAAACTACCCCCGGTTTCATTACTTCTGCTAACACAACCTCTAACGTCGGGGCTCCCTCAGATGGGTATCTAAATTGCGGGTTAGGCTCTCTAGCAAGTTGGTAAAAATGGACAAAAGTTTCTGGAGTAAGGATGACTTGATGGCCCCTCACCCAGCTCTCTATGACCTCTTGGTTCAGCTCAGGACTAGCCTTAACAATATTAGCCATGAACTCACGGCTTAATGCATTGATGGATACCCCACGATATTTGGCAAACTTTTGCCAACCTCTACGTTCTATTTCCTCAGCCCACAACCACAGCTCACCCCTGAAATGATTAATCTTAAAAGTCCTCTCAACCACTACCCCTTTCTTTTGATAGGATAAATTATATCCTGTGCATGGGCAATATGAAAATGAGGACGGTCGAAATTTTCTTCCCTCTGTATAGAAGCCTGGTGAACAACAGCCTCAATGACCTCCTCGGCCCGCTGTGGTTGTGCTTGCGGAACGTTAATCACAGATTTACCCACTCTATTTTTTGATTACATATTAAATCTCACCTCTTTTTTTTTTTTTTTCCAAAGGCCTGAGGAATGGTAATAAGCACAGATGAAAACAAACCCGACACTCCTCAAACAACTCCGTAAATACCCCGGCAAGCTGGCAATCCCAATCTCCAGTTTAAATCAAACATGCATCAACCTTAAATCACACCACAACCGAAAACAAAGTATATGCAACAATAAGAATTTCAAGTATAGGGTAAAAGTGATGAAAATAACAAGGGATGGATAACTACCTAAGACCACCCTTTCTCTCTCTAGAAGTTGAGAGCTTCTCTCTCTAAAAACTAAGGAAATGAAATCTGCTCTAAAAAAATTCTGTGATCTGAAGAGTTTAAAACCCCAATGTTGTCTGGACATGCATCCTGACATGGGGCGCGTTATTTCCCCTTTTTTTCCTGTTGAGTGCTGCATTGAAATACAGGGTTGTCCAGACACAAGTGCCCGACAGCAAAGTTGTCCGAACATGTGTCTGGACAGCTACAGAATTTTTTTTTTCTTTTTTTAAATCAAAGACATTAACATTGCAGCTGTCTGAACACTAGTCTTGACAGCAAAGCTGTTCGATCTGCTGTTGGGACAGCTGCAACATTTCATCAAAATTTTTTTTCCCAAAAACCTTACCTATAAAATTAAAACTAACAAACAAAAAAAATTAACTAAAACTAGACTACGAAATTAAGCACAATAAAAAATAAAAACTAGACTCCTTAAAAATATATATATATATATATAAAATAAATAAATAAATAAATAAGTGAAAAAAAACTTGAACCCTGCACGAGGCACACACACCCCCCAACTTGTAACGGGCATTGTCCTCAATGCAAGAAATAAAGCTCGAGACAGGGTTTTGTCCCTCCGACTGGAGAGTAAGAACAACGACACAACCTAATAGTCCTAAATGAGCACAACTACCTAATTTACAAATACTCAAAAGGCGAGAAACTAGTCAAGCGGTGGAGGATCCTAGAGGTCTAGGCTTTCCACATCGGGCACCGAATATTCCAAATACGATTTAAGCCAATGACCGCTAACTTTGAATTCGGTACAAGTAGCAAGCATGACCACAGTGATGGCCCCATGGGGAGAAATGTCCCGCACGATAAGAGGACCGGTCCACTTGCTGCAGAGTTTACTCGGGAAAAGATGCAACCGAGAATTATACAACAAAACCTTTTGACCGACATGAAAAGTTTTTTGATTAATGTGTCAGTCATGTAAAATTTTCATCTCAGCTTTGGCGATACGTGCATTCTCAAATGCATCATTCCGCAATTCTTCCAACTCTGACAATTGGAGTTTCCTAAGCGTTCCGGTATTATCAATGTTTGCGTTGAATTGTCTAATGGCCCTGTATGCCTTGTGTTCGACCTCAATAGGGAGATGACAAGGTTTTCTATAGACAAGCCGATAAGGAGACATCCCTAATTGTGTCTTGTATGTGGTTCTATACACCCAAAGCGTGTCAACCAATCTTAAAGACCAGTCCTTACACGCGGGATTCACAGTCTTTTCTAGAATTTGTTTGATCTCCCTATTGGCTAATTCAACCTGACCACTGGTTTGCGGATGATACGGAGTACCAACTTTGTGTAAAACCCCATATTTATGCATCAAAATCCCAACGGTTTTGTTGCAAAAGTGTTTTCCACCATCACTAATGACAGCGCGGGGCATACCAAACCGAGAGAATATATTCTCTTTGAGAAGTTTGAGCACAACTGGGTGGTCGTTGGTACGGGAGGAAACAGCCTCGACCCATTTGGAAACATAATCGATTCCCTTAAGGATATATAAGTTGCCAAAAGGACTTGGGAATGGACCCATGAAGTCAATGCCCCAACAGTCGAAGATTTCTAACACAATGATAGGGGTTAAAGGCATCATGTTTCTCCTAGTTAAGCTCCCTAGGCGCTGACATCAATCGCACGAAGTGCAAAACAGATGGACATCCCAGAACATAGTTGGCCAATAGAAGCCGCATTGTAAGATTTTCTCGGCGGCCTTTTTAGCAGAGAAATGGCCCCCACAAGCCTCAGAGTGGCAGAATGCCATGATAGATTGGAATTCATCATCAGGAACACATCGATGGATAACTTGATCAGGACAGTATTTAAACACGTATGGCTCATCCCAAAAGAAAACTCTGACATTCCTCAAGAATTTCTGCCTATCAAGGCGAGACCAATGGGGATGAATCTTACCAGTAGCCAAGTAGTTGGCTATGTCGGCATACCATGGTGTGATGGGGGTAGAGGTGATAGCATTCACCTGGAAAAGCTGCTCATCAGGAAAAGTTTCATTAATGGGAGTGGGATCAGTGAGGTGATGCTCAACAGGAATCCTAGACAAGTGATCAGCTACCACGTTTTGTACTCATTTCTAATCGCGTATTTCTATGTTAAACTCTTGGAGTAGAAGGATTCATCGGATCAAACGAGGTTTGGCATCTTGCTTAGTGAGCAGGTACTTTAGCGTGGCATGATCTGTATAGACAATCACTAGCGAGCCGATTAAGTAGAATCGGAACTTATCAAGGGCAAACACGATAGCTAGCAACTCTTTCTGAGTAGTCGTGTTGTTAACCTGAGCCTCGTTCAAGGTTTCACTAGCATAGTAAATCACACGAGGCTTTTTATTTACTCGTTGCCCCAAAATAGCCCCTATAGCAAAATCACTCGAGTCACACATTAACTCGAAAGGCAATGACCAATCCGGGGACTGCAAGATAAGGGCTGTTATCAATAGCCTCTTAAGCTTTTCGAAAGCTACTTGGTAAGCAGATGTCCATTTAAATGGAACATCATTAGATAGTAATTGACACATGGGACGAGAGATATCACTATAACCTTGAATAAATCGCCGGTAGAAACTAGCATGTCTAAGAAAAGAACTGATGTCCTTAACAGTGCAACGAGATGGAAGTTTTTGAATGAGTTCAGTTTTTGCTCTATCAACTTCAATCCCCTTACTTGACACAATGTGACCCAGGACAATTTTTTGTGTCACCATGAAGTGACACTTTTCCCAGTTAAGAACCAGATAGCTCTCAATACACCTCTCCAAAACTTTTTTCAGATTATCTAGACACTCGTGGTAGGTATCCCCATAAACAGAGAAGTCATCCATAAAGACCTCAACGATATGCTCAACCATATCACTGAATATGATCATCATGCACCGTTGAAAAGTTGCCAGTGCATTGCACAAACCAAAGTGTCCCAAAGGGACATGTGAAAGTGGTCTTGTCCTAGTCCTCTAATGCAATTTCAATATAATTGTACCCAGAATACCCATCAAGAAAGCAATAAAAAGCCCTACCCGCGACTCTCTCAAGAACTTGATCAAGAAAGGGGAGAGAGAAGTGGTCTTTGCTAGTGACAACATTCAACCGTAGAGAGTCAATGCACATTTGCCAACCAGTTTGGACTCTGGTAGGCATTAACTCTTTCTTTTCATTCTGAACTATCGTGATTCTAGATTTTTTGGGAACCACTTGTGTTGGACTCACCCACCTAGAATCGGCGATAGGGTAAATGATACCCGTATCGAGAAGTTTTAAGACCTCTTCTCGCACAACATCTTTCATAACAGGGTTTAACCGTTATTGCATCTGTCTCACAGGTTTAGCCTCCGCCTCTAGATAAATTCTATGCGTGCAGACAATAGGACTAATACCATGCAAATCAGCGATGGTCCAACTTATTGCTTTTTTGTGTCTTTTTAACACCACTATCAAACTCTCCTCTTGGCCTACAGTAAGGCTAGATGATATTACCATCGAATATGACTCTCCCTCTCCTAAGAATATGTACTTTAAAGAGGAAGGGAGAGGTTTTCTCGCAGGAATTGGTGCCTTGAGCTCTGAAGGTTTAGGCTTGGTAAGGCTCAGTGATAAAGGCTTAAAAGTTGGGGTCCACTGACCCATGGACATGACTGGCATAAGCTCAAGACTCACCGTGTCCTCAATCAATGACATCTCTCCAGTTTCTATTTTATCTAAGCTCTCACTTAAAACTAGAGCACGCTCTAATGGGTCAGTGATAAATTCCCTCTTAACATACTCTTACACAAGAGTGTCAATAAAACTAACTTCTCGGATATTCTTGCACTCATTCGGTTGTTTACCCACATTAAAAATAATCCTATCCACAGTCATATTTTCAAAGGATAATTTCATGGCCCTGTTCCTACAGTTAATAACAGCATTAGATGTAGCAAGGAAGGGCCGCCCAAAGATGACTGGAATTTGAGCTTGAGTGTTGGAGCTCACAACTAGGTGTGTGTCGAGGACTATAAAGTTCACAGGAAAGTAGAATTTATTAATTTGGATTAACACATCCTCCACCATACCTCTAAGGACCTTAACTAACCTATCAGTTAATTGGAGAGTAACCCGAGTGGGGCGTAACTCTCCTAACCCTAATCGCTGATAAACAGAATAGAGGAGTAAGTTCACGCTAGCTCCCAAGTCAAACAGTACTTGGTTTATCTTATGATTCCTTATAATGCAAGAAATTGTAGGACAGCCAGGGTCCTTATATTTTGGTGCAGTCTTAAATTGCAAGAGAGCACTTGCCTGTAGGGCCATAAAGACATTTTCTTTAACATTCAATCTCCCCTTGACAGTACACAAGTCCTTTAAAAACTTAGCATATAAGGGAATTTTTTTGATTGCATCAAGAAGAGGAATGTTTATCTTGACCTGCTTAAACATCTCATAAATTTCAAAGTTGAGAAGTTCATGCTTAGGCTTGGTCAAACGATGAGGGAATGGTGCATGCCCTAAAAATTCTGATTCACTCACTTTAGGTGCCTCTACCTTATCACTTTTCTCTTTCTTGCCCGTCCCCGCTCTCGGTTGTTCTACTTCATCCTCCATAGTTGGTTCAGGCCCTTTAGAAGATATGACCTTAGACCTAAGGGTTGTAGGTTCTACAAGGTACTCTAAAACTCTCCCACTCCTAAGAGTGGTGACGGCCTGAACTTGCTCATGGGATGAGGTAGGATCAGTAACTCCCTCACTCATGTGTGCCTGCCGAATAGGGTTAGGCTGGGGTTAAGCCGGGAAACGTCCCTTTTCTAAAACAATCAAAGTCTGAGTTAATAGAGTCAACTGGCTCTTTGTGTCATCTAGAGTACGACTTTGTCGCTCCAAAGTCTTGTCAACCCTCACGTTCACCCCTCCTTGTGTTTGCATAAACTGCTGCCATGTGTCATCCATAAACCTTTTATGAGGCACTTGATATGATGTGGAGGCTTGCGTGTGTGTTGTATAAGTTATAGAAGGCCCTTGGTATGGTGCAGATGACGCTTGATATGGTTGTGGGGCGGTGTTGCCACTGCCCCCCCAACTGAGGTTTGGGTGATTGCACCACCCAGGGTTATATGTTCTAGAGTAAGGGTTCCCTTGTCCCCCTTGACTCGGGTATGGCTTCTTGTATTGGTCAATTGCATTAGCTTGACCGTGCAAAATGTCCTGAAAAGCAGGGATCATGGGGCATTCACTGGTCATATGGGAAGTATTATCACACACACTACAGGGCTGTGACGCAGGTGGATCAACAGAGATGCTTTGCACTTGCTTGATTGTCAATGCCTCTATTTGCTTGGTTAGAGTGTTAGCAAAGGCACTGAGCTTGGCATTAACATCATCCACCAGACTCAAAGTAAACTTCCCACTAACTCTTTCAGTAGGTTGGAACTCGATGTTTCTAGTCCCTGTAGTGACCCAATCCCTAGTAGTATCAACTAAATAATCAAAATACCCACAAGCTTCGTCGCGAGATTTGTCATAAAAATCTCCAGCACACATAGTCTCTACCAACCGCTTAAGTTGCGGCGTCAAAGATGAATAGAAAGTATTAATGACTCGGTAAGACTCAAAACTATGGTGGGGGCAAGAATTCAACAATATCTTATAACGCTCCCAACAGTGAAAGAAAGTCTCCCCCTCGTGAGGGGCAAACTGAGAGATGTTACAGCGAATCGCTTCAGTATGGTGCTCAGGAAAGAATTTACGTAAGAACTCAGCTTGAAGCTAGTTCCAAGTAGTGATAGACAGAGGCCTTAAGAAGTTTAGCCATATCTTGGCATTATCCTTTAGAGAAAATGGGAAAAGCTTGAGGCAGAACACCGAGGCAGGACAACTTTTATCATGGTATATGAGGCAGACTTCCTCGAAGTCCTGGATATGGCGGTATGGATTCTCAGACTCTAACCCATGAAAATGCTGTAAGAGTTGGAACATACCCGGTTTAAAGTTCATGGTTTGTTGGTGAGCTTGTAAGACAATACATGAGGGTAGACTCTGTCTGACAAGGTTCATGTAATCTCGGAGAGTCCGAGCAGGAGGTGCCGGGGCAGCTTCGACAATCTGAGCGTTAACATTCCCATTGCCATCATTACCAATTGCGACAATTGGTGGGTCAGCCATGGTATCTACTAGGTTAGGGTCTATAGAAGCGAGTCTACTTGTTGTATCCCGGACCCAACCAAGCATGCAATGAACAAATAAGATAGGCAATTTGCGCATCAACAGACAAATCACAATCCTCAATCACTGATTTCCAACTTACCTCCAATCTTCACAGAAATATGCCACCAATTTAAACTCAGTGTTCAACCAACCTCAAATCTCCACAGGATATTTACCACCAATTTGCAATTAGCACCAATCCCATATCTCCACTAAACACCTACCCACTCTAAATAAATCAAAGAAATAAAAACCTAGAAAACTAAAAACAATCAATCCTAGCAAAAAGACTTAATATGCTTGCACATAAAAGGGATGGAACGAAGTTACCACATGAAGCGTGAGATCCCTTCGTTGTTGTAGAGGAATAGTGAAGCTATTTCCTTCTGTTTTTGCTTTTGCAATTTGCTATTGCGTTTATTTTTATCTCTTTTTCTTTTGCAAATTAGCGCGCCCAAAGTTCACTTCCTGTACGCCAAAGTTGCGCCTTTCCTGGCAATGGCACCAAAAATTGATCGCTTTCAGAAAGTGCGATATGATCCACAATTGCACGGCCGCGATGTAGTAATACTCTAAGGAGTCCGAGGTTGATCCATAGGAAAGACGGTTGGTGTCCAAAGGAAACTCTCTTTAAACGAACAAAAACTCAAAGAATAACCTAAAAAATAAGAAATAAGAATGATTTGGTTTGAAGAGATTGTTTATCTAATGATTAAATAAAAATAAGGGTTTTACTAAGTAAAAGAAAATCTTGGCTAAGAACGATTCAATTGCCCGGTAGAATGATAATTTCCCAAGGTATTTGTTTGTAACTTAATTCAACAACAACTTATGTCATTGAATCGGAAGATTTCGCAGTTAAAACCAATTTAGAATCTATCTCAACTTTATTCAGTATTTTTAGAAAATAGGTTCGAAGTGTTCATATCAGGGATCTAAGCAACACCTATACGAGATCAACGTCGCGCATGAACACTCAAAAATATGATCACAAACCCTGGATTTTGAAAGAAAAAAAATGAAGAAAAGAAATATTCATTATTTAAAAGATGAAATGAGAAAACCTAATTGAATACCTTGTCAAATCATCAATTTTCGGACAATCTTCACGTTCCTTGCCAAGAAAGTTGATTTGCTACTCATGAACATAATGAAATCTAAAATTTGTATTGAAAGCAATGGAATCAAAGACAAGAATATTATTAATCTAATGAAAGAAGATAATATGAAAACTCTCTAATACTATCTCTAAGTCTAAAGATAACATCTAAAACTCAGCACCT
Organism: Euryodendron excelsum; assembly: GCA_033060915.1. Classification (NCBI taxonomy): domain Eukaryota; kingdom Viridiplantae; phylum Streptophyta; class Magnoliopsida; order Ericales; family Pentaphylacaceae; genus Euryodendron; species Euryodendron excelsum. The sequence goes on along the minus strand of CM065391.1, from coordinate 31,439,732 downwards.
CGAATTAGGGTTTACAAGGGAAGTATTTATAGGTTTAAAATTACACAAAAAATTGGATCTCCATAGGGTGTCTGGACAGATGTTCAGACACTGTATCAATTCCCAGGGGTGTTCAGACACTGTATTAATATTTTTTTTTGTAGTTAAGAGTTATATGATGTGAGTGTTATTTTAAAGGGAATGACTCTCATTCAATCACATCATTGATAAATTTTTTATAGTATTACACTTTCATAAATAAGAGCCATCAAGTTTTTTGGTTTTAAAGTGAAATAATTTTATTTAAACATATTATTTTGTCCAAAAATTATGTATAATTTTTTTGATTACCGACTTATATAACTTTCATATGCAACACATTTTTTTGAATCTTAACTAGCGACCAACCAATATAGTTCCATTTTGAGGATAAGGTCTGCAACGAAAAGTTGAATCCTGATGACTCCACAAGAAAGACTACCTCATGACTTCCTTTTCTGGTCGTTCAACGGTGTAATTATTAAAGGGGTAATTACAATAACACTCTTAAATTACGATTCAATTTCATCAAAGTTTTTTAAATTTTAAAACATAATACATTGATTCATAAACTATTAATTATATTAATCAACACCTTTTAATAGTAATCTGTTAAGTAAGTAGATCGAAAATTATTATGTGACTTGCAAATGTTCATAAAAGTATGATTTTATACTTAAATTGACATTCTCTTATTACAATAATTGTTTAATAACAATGAGCATTTTAGGTATGAGACTAACTCTCCAAACAAATTGCTAATATATTGCTAATAAAAAGTGTTGATTGGTTCAAACTGATACTAATATATTGCTAACAAAAAGTGTTTAGTGGTTCAAATTGATAGTTCAGGGATCAATGTGTTATATGTTAGAGTTTAGGGAGATCTAGTTATACTAAGTCATAATTTAAAAAAGTTGTAGTAATTCTCCATTATTAAAAGAGTAATGTTATACGCACAGAATCTTTATACAGTTTATGGTCCTTTCATTTTATTATGTATGGATAGACTTTTCCTTATTTAAAATCATATAATAAATTGCTTCACTTGCACGTAGAATGCTGGAACAGAATTAGGTTACAGTTACTCTTCATAAACAGTTGATGGGATGCTTCCTGATGTATGAACTACCAGATCTCTAAGTATCCTCCATGCAGTTAAGCTTTTTGCTCATCCTTCGTCCACTTCTTGAAACCAAACCCATCTCACTACCAAATCCATATATGGCATCTTTGTTGAAGAAAACATCCTCCAATCAGCTTTCCTCATTTCCACCTCAGTTCATCTTCGTCATCTTTCTTCTGTTGACAACCTTTTCCAACCTTGCTCAATCTGCTAGAGAAGAAAGCCAAGAAGCAGAGGCGCTTCTGAAATGGAAAGCTAGCCTTCAAGATCCAAATCATTTTCTCCTCCATTCTTGGAAACTCCTTCCTCCTCTCGATTCCACTTCCTCTTCTTACAGCCTCGATAGAAGCAGCCCATGCAATTGGGTTGGAATTGCTTGCGACAAATCTGAAAGCCTCGCCCATATAAACCTTACAAGTTATGGTTTAATAGGCACTCTCCACAATCTAAGCTTGTCTTCCTTTCCCAACCTACTCAGCCTTGTCCTCTGAACAACTCACTCTACCACATCAGTAATCTTTCCAAACTCACCTACCTTGACTTGTCTGACAATCATCTCTCTGGAACTATTACACCTGAAGTAGGCTTGTTGACAAGTCTACGCAAATTGTTCCTGTTTGTTAATGAACTGAGAGGTTCAATCCCTGCTTTTATAGAAAACTTGGGCAACTTAACAGGACTTAACCTTTCTTTCAATAAACTTTCTGGATCCATCCCTCAAGAAATAGGAATGTTGAAACTCCTTAGAGGAATTGATTTGTCTGCAAATTATCTTGATGGTACCCTCCCTGCTTCTCTTCGAAACTTGGGCAACTTAATCATCCTGTATGTTTGGGACAACAAAATCTCTGGCTCCATCCCTAGAGAAATAGGAATGTTAAAATCTCTTAGAAAGCTTGGTTTGTATAAGAATGAACTCACAGGTCCAATCCCTACTTCAATAGGAAATTTGAGCAACTTAATTGCTCTATTGTTCTATGAGAACAAACTCTATGGTCCCAAGCCTCAGGAAATAGGAATGTTGAGAAATCTTGGAGATGTTGACTTGTCAAAGAATGATCTCTCTGGTTCAATACCTACCTCTATTGGACATTTGGGCAACTTAACTATCCTATACCTTTATACTAACGATCTTTCTGGACCCATCCCTCCCACCATCAGAAACTTGACCAAGCTAAGAGGGTTACACCTTTCAGATAATCAATTATATGGTCACATCCCTCAAGAGGTAGGAAAGCTCAAACGTCTTACTGAACTTGTACTATTCATGAACAAGCTCACTGGCTCCATTCCTTTAGAAATGAATAATCTTACAAATTGGAAGAAGTTGTTTTTAGGTACCAACATGTTGTCTGGTCATCTACCGCAACATATTTGCAATGGTGGGGCACTTGAAAAGTTTTTTGCAAATGAGAATAAATTCACAGGTCCCCTTCCAGAAAGCTTGAGAAATTGCACTAGCTTAATCAGAGTTAGGCTAGAAAAGAATCAACTTTCTGGAAACATATCAAATGATTTTGGAATATACCCACATTTGGATTATATAGATCTGAGTTCCAATAAGTTGTATGGTGAGATATCTAGAAACTGGGGGTAGTGTCATAATTTGACAAGCCTAAAAGTCTCCAACAATAGAATTTTTGGTAAGCTACCAATTGAGCTTGGTCAACTGACTCAATTGCGCGTACCTGACCTCTCCTCGAATTATCTTGTGGGACAGATTCCAAAGGAACTAGGGAGGTTGACATCACTAATCACTCTTGACCTGAATGGTAATAAACTTTCAAATGAGGTTCCTCTGGGAATCGGATTGCTCTCTAATCTTGAACATCTCAACTTAGGAGCAAACAACCTAAGTGGATCAATTCCAAAACAATTAGAAGGGTGCATGAAACTATTGTACTTGAATTTGAGTGGAAACAGATTTATCTCAAGTCTTCCCTCTCAGATCGGCAATTTGGGGTTTCTTGAAAATCTTGACTTCTTTCATAATTTTCTTTCAGGACCTGTACCGCGGGATTTTGGAAAATTACGTATCCTAGAAACATTGAATCTCTCGCATAATCAGCTCTGTGGTTCCATACCATCCGCTTTCGATGGGATGTTAAGCTTGACATCTGTTGATGTAGCATACAATCAATTGGAGGGTCCTCTTCCCAACAATAAGGCCTTTCACAAAGCTCCAGTTGAAGCATTTAGAAATAATAAAGGCTTGTGCAGGAGTAGCAATGCCACAGCTTTGAAGACTTGCCCCCTCTGTGGTTAGCAACAAACCTAATGGGTACAAAGGCAAGAAAATTGTGATAACAATTGTAATACCTCTGGTGGGTGCTTTATTTCTTCTATTCATTACAGTTGGAATGTTTACTATTTGCCCAAGAGTGAGGAATATGAAAGACAATCCTAGAGATGAACAAAAAGAAAGTTTTTTTGTGGTATGGAGCCATGACGGGAAAATGATGCATGAAAACATTATTGAAGCAACTAAAGTGTTCGATTCCAAACACTGTATTGGAAGAGGAGGATCTGGAAGTGTCTACAAAGCTGTGTTGCCCACAAATCAAGTCCTTGCTGTGAAAAAGCTTCACCCATTAGAAGATGGCGGCTTGGCCAATCTAAAGACTTTTGAAAGTGAGATTCACGCATTAACAAAAGTTCACCATCGGAACATTGTGAAGCTCTATGGTTTTTGTTCACATCCACGACACTCGTATTTGATATACGAGTTCTTGGAAGGGGGTAGCTTGAGATCACTACTGAGCTGTGAAGAGAAAGCAACGAAGTTGGAATGGACTGCAAGAGTGAAGATTGTTAAAGGCACGGCCAATGCCTTGTCCTATATGCACCACGACTGTTCACCTCTAATAGTCCATCGAGACATATCGAGCAGCAATGTTCTATTAGATTTAGAATATGAGGCTACATCTCCGACTTCGGCATAGCCAGGCTATTAGGGGCAGATTCTTCGTTGTGGACTTCATTTGCAGGCACCTATGGTTACACGGCTCCAGGTATTCTCTCCTTATTTCTTTAGCTTATTATTTGGCTTACCCTCCAACTAGGATCATCACAGATTGTTTTAAGGCCTAAGAGTTAACAGGGCAGGCAAAGCCAAATTTATGCTAACACTAAAACTAAACTAAAATGCCTTTAACATGATATCTGGATTGTATATGTAAGGTGAGTTTGCTATGACTAGATGTGTTTCTTCTAAGCAGAGCTGGCATACACTATGAATGTGAACGAGAAGTGTGATGTCTATAGCTTTGGTGTGCTTACATTGGAAGTGATTCTGGGAAAGCATCCAAGTGATCTCCTTTCAATTCTATCATCATCTTCATTAACACCAGCATCACAATCGTTACCGATTGCCCATCAAATTTCGTTCAAGCATGTGTTGGATAAGCGCCTCCCACCTCCCAAGGGTCAAGTTGCGGAGGAAGTGGTCTCTGTTGCAAGGCTAGCATTCGCATGCTTGCACACCAATCCACAATCTCGGCCAACCATGAGACAAGTTTCACAGGAACTATCGACTAAAAGGCGGCCTTTGTTGGAGTCTACCACACGATAACATTGGGACAAATCTCTGATCTTTGATGCTCAATCCCCCCAGCATTTGTATCTGTTTAATTTTATGTTGTGTTTGTTCAACTCTTTTCTGTACCGTCTGTATGAATTTCCCATTATTCAACTTCTTCCACTGTCGTCTACAATTAAGTTTATGGATAGGCTTAATAGGTCTAGCCATAGTTTGAGAATTCCAAATATGATAAGAGAGTTGCAGACCATGAACGTGTACAGTCATGGACTTAAAGTATCTCACACTTTTAAGAACTTTAGATCTAGAAAATGGCATACTTTTTTTTCTCTTTTGGGGTCATCCAAAACAACAAACAAGACGTAAGCAAATAGAGTTAAGTTTGATATGTTGAATTTTTTACACCACCAAATTGTAACACCTGGATATGTTTTACTTTTTTTATGCTACACTTCAACTCCAAAAGACGTATGCTATATTTTGGTGTTCTGTTTCTGTAAAAAAAATTTTTTACATGATTAATGCATCAAAATTAAATTCATTTTAAATTAAATAAATTATTAAAAATATTTAAATCTTTTTAATTTTTTATGGATCAATTTCTTAAAAAAAATTAAAATTATTGTATTTAAAATTAAATAGATAAAAAACACAATAATCCTAATAGTCATTTCTTTATTTAAAAATCTCTATAAAAGATTTTATTATGTTGTATTCTAATACCATAATAATATGTGGCAAAAAATTACTACTGAATAAAAACTAGATTTTGAGGATGTCTATACTATTATAAAGTAAACTTTTTTGATAAAACTTTCACTTTGGTGAAGCCTCTACTTTGATGATTTTTTTTTTTGTTTCAAACAAAAATGACCTATAATAGGAAATTTGTCCAATTTATACTCAACATATAAAAAAGTAATTATGAAAAACACATAATGCATGTCATTCTTCTAGTAGGAGGGATTTGCTCTCAATTTGCTAATTCAAGGCTTGAACACGTTACAGGAATGAAAGTAAAAGACAAAGGAACATAGCCAAACTACACCCTCTCCAATCAATGTTTGGATAAAACTTCTGCGAAGTTTTATTCAAAAAATAGAAGGAAAATTCTCATGTCACAAGCACAATACATTTTTAAAGGGCAAAAATTTAAAATTCAAGTTTCTCCCATCCGAAGCTTCATGCGTCTTGCGCATAAATTGAATTGAGATTTTTTATATGAAATCTAATTATATTATATACATTATAGAGTTTATCATTCGAATGATTTTATAGTGATTTTGAAGAGATTTGTGGTAGATTATTAGGGGAAGGAGTTAGATTTTATATCTTTGTCCTTGATTTTGGGCATGTGCTTATCACATGCAAATTTTTTAGTCATTACTCAAATCGAAATTAGTAGAAGGTTGACATTATAACAAATTAGAAGTGTAAAACTTAATTGTCACAATTAAAAATAAAAATCTTGAAGTGAGATTTGGTGTAAAGTGTATGAGTACAAAGTATAATTAACCTTAAAAAGTATAAGGCAATATTTTGTTGTTATATCTTAGTTAAGACTGAAGTGATTTTATTTTTTTATTTTTTATATTAAATCTAGCTTATATTATTAGTTGTAATTTTTTAATAGTCATGTTCTTGCCCCTCCACCTTGAAGATGTTATCCTAACTTCATCCGTAAGTATAATAAATACTTAGGCATATTTGGTACAATTTTTTTTTTAAGTTTTTGTGGTTTGGCTTTCTTGGCTTATAAGTAAAAAAATTAAAATTTTTTAACTTTTTTTTTTTTCCCCTTATATCAGCTTATAAAAGCAAAAGAGTTAAAAAAAAATTCAATTTTTTTACTTACAAGCAAAAAAATATAAAATAAAAAACTTAAATTTAAACTCTATCAAACAGAGCCTTAGTAGGAATGTTAGGTAAAATAATATTCAAGAATGAATAGTTTAGTTTCCATATAATTCTCATAGAGATTTCCCTTGGTTTCTTTAGAGTTTTCTTTTTTGTCTAAAAAGAATCTGAAATATTTTCCAGCAGTATAGGAAAGAATTTCAAAAGTTTCTAAAAGAATTTCAAAAATGCACATCTAAAAAAATATATTTTCTGCTCCAATTTCAACCAAGCTTCCTGATAACTATAGTGCGAACGCCTTTTAAAAAGCCGGTAAAGAAGTTCCCTCCTGGTAAACATGTCTCATTACAATATTTAAAATAAACGCCTTTTTCAAAACCAGTAAAGATGTTCCCCTCTTGGTAAACATGTCTCATTACAATATTCAAAATTAAGAGCTACTCATTCAACTGCATCTTGAATTTGTGGTAGACATGTAACACACGGGAGGATGCTTTAAGATTAAATATGAACACAAAAAGATCCAATGTCTTACAATATAATTATAGTGTATTTATATTTTATGCAAAAATCGCATCACTCCCTATAATTTAAAAGTGATCATATAATTTTTTATAATGTGAATTTAATGATAAAATGAATAAAAATCGTTATAATTAATAACCATTTTTTTAATAAAAACATTTTTATCATTTTGTTTCTTCAATATAGATTATCAAAAAGATGACTTTTTGAGCAGTATGGTTAATCTAATGATAGTGGCGCCTCTACTTAGGCCATGGGGTCATGTGTTCGACTTACTCTACTCTTCCCCCAGGGCATTAGCCCTCCTATTTACCATAAAAATGAAGATAATTTTTTTCTTTTTATGTCAAAATAAAGGGGTGAGCTTCATAGGAACATTTTGTCAATTCACCTAATATGTCACAATACTATCGTTTTATAGATAAGTCAAAAACACAGTGAGTTACATATTTGCTTTTGAACCATAAGGGGACAAGTAATTTTAGCTTAGAAGGTAAAATGTAATTACACTTATAGAAATTTCATGTGCAACACATGTATGTATATGTAAACCTAATTAACCTAATCTATCTATTTAGGTGGACGAACTTTGCCCCAATTTCCGAACTAGCGAATTGAAAACAAATTTTGTCAAATCTCAAACTTATCAAATCCTCAAATTCTATTTTAAACCAACATTTAGTTTTCATATGTATTGTTTTGATATTAGTAGATCTTACATAAATTTTTTTAATTAAATAAAAAAACTACTGTTATTATTATGTCTTTTTATATATATTTTTTATATTACTATAAATTTAGATTATTTTTTTAAAGAAGTTGAAGTATAGAAAAACTAAAAAGTATTTATATAGATATCTACATTTATATATTTACATTTAAATATATTAATGAATATGTATATAAACTCTACAGACACTACTACTCAAAATATTTATATAAATCACGCTCTCCCGCTTAGCCTATCCGTTACTTAAATCTTAAGAGCATAAGGTCCGCAATAAAGTGGTGAATTATGACATGACCCCACAAGGTGCTTTCTTTTGCATATTCAATAAAAGAAAGACTTTATTCCGATGTACCCAAAAAAAAAAAATAAATAAAGGAAAGACTTCCTTTCATGGTCCTTCAACGAATTAATTCTTAAAATCCCGTGTATACGATAAGAATCAACTGAATTCAATAAAGTGCTTGACTAACATGTAAAATATATACTAGAACATGACCATGTGACAGTAGACTAAGGTTCGAAGAATTTCTAGTCTAAGAAAACGCACATCTACGAAACGCGTTTCTTACTCCAGATCCAACAGAATTTTTTGATAATTATTGTCTGAACTCTGTTTTCTGTTGTTAATAAAGTTGCGCTGTAAAGAAGTTCCCTCTTGGTAAACACATCTCAAAATAAACGACATACAGGTCTCAATAAGTATTTTACAAAAATGTTTAATTTTTTCTATTTAATTGTATTTTTAAAGTAATATCTATAAGAAATTTGACAATCATCAGTTAATAACTATGTAAAGTCTCTACCAAACATATTAATGTTAAGTGGGTATTATGATAAAAGACAACTGACAAAACAAAATATTGTCCAACATAACTTTATTAAATATTGTTTATTATATAATTACTATACACACAATCATTATTCTTTAATAGTAAAATTAATGTTCATGAATAGTAGTATGCGTAGTATTCAATTCATTTGAAATATATATATACACATATGATATTAATGTTTTTTTCTGTATTATAATTTTTAATCCAGACATTAAAATATAGTCAAGTCACATATCTATGGAAAGTTATTAAAATAAGGATTTTAAATCTATAAATATCATAAGCAAAAAATTCAAGATATAGTATAAATAAAGTTACAAAGTTTCAAAATAAATATTATTCATCTCAATAGTTTAACTACTGTTCATATTATTCTTGCAAATTGAGTAAACAATAAAGAATCCAAAACAAAGATAAATTACACATAAAATTAAGTATCTTCCTGATGTAAAGAAAAACACAGTTATATTTTTCACAAGCATTTAGAATTTTGTGCTGATAATGTGTTATAAAACTAAATGAATATAAAGTAAGCAAAATAACCAAACACAGTATATAATAAAATTAGTTCTTCTGAAACTGCCAAATAATAGTTAGATAGTTCTTTTATAACTATTAGGAATAGATTTTCTTAATCACCAAAGAGGATTAGATATTCTTAATCGTCCAAAACTTGATTTTTATCATAAAACAAAATATAAAATACAATTTGAACTGAAATATTTTACCTACATTATTTGCTTTTTTCTCCCATCTCTATTCTATTTCTTTTTCTTTCTCTCTTTCTTCTTCATTCTCCTATTCTCTCTCCTTCTTTTTATTTCTCCGGCTCTATTCATAGATGAAGAAAATGTACAGTAATAAAAGAAAAATGTTGTTACTTACATTATAGTTGAAAAAGTTGTACATAAACAATGATTTCATTGTTTTCATTACAGAAAATAAATTGATTTGGCATCACCAATTTCCATTGCAGAAAATAAATTGATTTGGTATAACCTTTCATTTAATATAATATTTTTAGATTTAAACTTCGAGAATGAATTTGAGAGCTTAATATTAATATTAATGAATTTGAAACAAGAAGATGCTAAAATCATCAAATGAAACTGATTTTTGGCTGCAACAAAGTCCTTTCACAAGATGAGAAACCTTGGTGCAGCCAAGACTTTTTGGTTGACTTGTGGACATACATCGCTATAATTACCCGAGTTTGCTAACACCATTAACAAACACACTGAAAAAAACAACCAAAGTTACGAGGCGATGGTGTTCAGAAAACCACTCATCATTCTACATGTCCTCTTCCTTATTTTCTTCATTGCCTTCTCTGCATTGAACGGTACTGAAAAGGACCATGAAGCTGCGGCACTTCTCAACTGGAAAGCCAGCCTTCATAGCACTACTCAAAACCTTTCACCTCTCCTTTCCTGGAGACTTCCACTTTCCAATGCTGCCAATTCCAATTCTTCTTCTTCTTCTTCGCCATGTGAATGGGATGGAATTACCTGCAACGAGCATGGAAGGGTCACTGACTTAAACCTTACCAGTTGTGGCCTAACAGGTAACCTTCAAAGTCTTGACTTCTCATCATTTCCACACCTTCTTACTCTTGATCTGCAAAACAACTCACTCTATGGAACAATACCCTCATCCATTAGCAACCTTTCCAAGCTCACTTACCTTGCTTTGTCTCGCAATCATTTCCATGGACCAATCCCTGATTCCATCGGATATCTCGGCAACTTAAGCAATTTACGCCTCTTTGGCAACAATCTTTCTGGTACCATCCCTCCCTCCTTAGGGAACTTGACAAGGCTCACCTACTTGAGGTTGCACTATAATGAATTATCTGGCTCCATCCCTTCGGAAATAGGAAAGCTGGGTTCCCTTTTTCTTCTAACCTTATTTGAAAACAAGCTCAGTGGCCCTCTTCCTCTGTCAATGAATAATCTTACCCAGTTGAAGTCGCTCTATATGGGTGAAAACAGTTTCAGTGGCCATTTACCCCTACAAATATGCCTTGGTGGATCACTTGAAAGGTTTACTGCACCCAGCAACCGATTTGTCGGTCCAATCCCAAAAACCTTCAAAAACTGCACCAAATTGATTAGAGTTAGGCTTGAAAAGAACCAACTAACAGGCAACATAACAGAAGATTTTGGCATATATCCCAACTTGGAATACATTGATTTGAGTTACAATAAGTTTTATGGAGAACTTTCTTGGAAGTGGGGGCAGTTTCGAAGCTTGATGAAACTAAGCATCTCCAACACTCAAGTATCGGGCAGGATACCAGCTGAGCTTGCAGAAGCACATCAACTAGAAGAACTTGACCTCTCCACAAATCATCTAGTTGGGGATATTCCAAAGGAATTCGGAAATTTGGCTTCATTGCGCATCCTTGTCTTCGATAATAACAAACTTTCTGGCAACATTCCTGTGGAAACTGGGTTGCTATTCAACCTTGAAAAGATTGGGCTCGCTGCAACCAATTTGAGTGGCTTAATTCCACCACAACTGGGGAATTGCTTGAAACTATGGGACTTGAATGCGAGCAACAACAGGTTTAGGGGAAGTCTTCCCTCTGAGATTGGCAATTTGCATTCTCTTCAAAGTCTTGATCTCAGCCATAACTTACTTGTGGGAGAGATACCACCACAGATTGGAAAGATGCTACGCTTGGAAAAGTTGGATCTCTCCCACAATGAGCTCTCCGGTTCCGTCCCATCCACTTTCGATGGATTGTTAAGCTTGACATCCGTAGATTTGTCGTACAATCAGTTGGAGGGTCCTATTCCTAACACTAGAGCCTTTCAGGAGGCTCCAGTGGAGGCATTCAGGAACAACAAAAACTTGTGTGGAAATGCTAGTGGTTTGAGGAGCTGCCCTTCTAAGATAAGGAACAAATCCAACAGGAAGAAGCAGGGCATAGTGCTGATTTTAGCCATAATAACTCCTCTTTTGGGCGCTCTTTGCCTTATAATTGTCATTGCTATAGCTTTCTCTGTTCGTCGTGGCAGATTGCAGTACATAGAAAACAAGAGGAACACGGAGAAAAAATCAGACGAAGAACAAGAGGAGAATTTGTTTGCTATATGGAGCTACGATGGTAAATTGGTGCATAGAAACATAATTGAGGCGACAGAAGGATTTGACTCCAAATACTGCATTGGAGAGGGAGCAACCGCACGTGTTTATAAAACCGAGCTAACAAGTGGTCAGGTTGTTGCTGTGAAGAAACTTCACTCATTGCAAGACAGTGAGGCACCCAACTTGAGATCTTTCGAGGCAGAGATTCGAGCATTAGCAGAAATAAAACATCGAAACATTGTGAAGCTCTATGGTTATTGTCTGCACACGAGACACTCATTTTTGGTTTATGAGTATTTTCAGCGGGGAAGCTTGGGAGCATTACTTAGCAATGACGAAGAAGCTGCCCGGTTTGAGTGGATTAACAGGGTAAATGTTATTAAAGGAGTGGCTAAAGCTTTGTTCTACATGCACTATGATTGCTCACCTCCGTTAATTCACCGAGACATATCAAGCAAAAACATTTTGTTGGATCTAGAATATGAGGCTCACATCTCGGACTTTGGCACAGCTAGGCTGCTGAAGCCGGACTCCTCTAATTGGACCTCATTCGCAGGGACATTTGGATATACTGCTCCAGGTAACCTTGTATTAGTATGTTTAACTCGATCCAAATAAATTTTCTTTTATGTAGTTTGCATTAGTTGTCTGTGTGATTTGTTTTTTTTTTTAGTTTGTTGTTCATTTACATTTTTGGCAGAGCTTGTTAGAGAGAGAGTCAACACATGACTCTCTCTAGAACAATCTCTATATCTCTTCCTCTCTCTAGAATACTCTTATTACTTGTAATGAAATGAGCACTAACGTAGTACATTGTATTGTTACATTAATATTGTTATGTTATTTGCATAAATTTAAGATGTTATTTAAGCTTCCGCTGTGTACTATATAGAGCTTGCTTACACGATGGAAGTGAACGAGAAATGTGATGTTTATAGCTTTGGAGTGGTAACATTGGAAGTGATCTTGGGAAGCCATCCCGGTGTTTTCATCTCATTTCTATCGGCACCACCGTCGTCATCTGCCGATCGCATATTGTTGAAGGATGTAGTGGACCAACGCCTCTTGCCTCCCATGGATCAAGATGCGCGAGAAGTGGTCTCTGTAATGAAGCTTGCATTTGAATGCTTGAGATCGAGTCCCCAATCTCGGCCAACCATGCAACAAGTTTCGAAGGGGCTATCAACTCAAAAGCCACCTCTGTCCAAGCCGTTCCTCTCAGTAACATTAGGGCAACTGTTCAATCAGGAATGCTAAACTTCCTGCACAACCTAAATTGCAGTAAGAGCCATACTCTTATATCCCATTGCTGCTCATTCTGTTCTTACATCACTTGTATTTTCTTATGAATTCGAAATCTTTTTTAACTTTGGACTACATTTGAAAACATCGGAGATGATTGAATTATGATTAACAAATTTTGTTCCATCTACTCTGATTAAGTTTTCTCATAAGACCAACCAACCCAACAACTAGAAAGCTCCTAAACTAATAAACCTCTTGACTGTTTTGATTTGAATGAATACTTGGAATAGGTTTATCACTAATAGGTTTATCACAGCTGCACCAATAGGTTTATCACTAACAAGAGCAGATAAAATAACAGTGGCATAAAATTTAAAAATGTGGCGATTAACCTTACAATTATTTAAAACCGTAACTTGCATAACATCATGTTTAGCTTAATTGCATATATTATTGAGCATGTCTACACTAATTGAGGAGCTTGATTAGCATGTTTTAATGAGAACATGCCAAGGGAGAATTATCATATTTTTTGAGCATGATTAATGGGTTTAATCCTTGATTAATTAGCTTAATTAATCTCCATGCTTAGCTTAAGGCTAATGATGATTAATTACCCTAAACATGTTTAATTACGTTAATCATGTAGATTAGTAAAGCAAGAAGGGGCTAGGAGGTGCCACCTAGGTGTGTGCTTCACTTAAGTGAGATGTTTGTATAGCGTGTGCTTGTTGCTAGCAAGAATGTGTGTGTGACATGTGGTGCATTAAATACAAGTTATATCTATCATGACTTTCAAGTCAAGGGGGGGAGAGAGAAGAGAGGAGCTTGTGCAGAGAAATTGTGTTTGGTAAGAAAAAAAGTGAGAGAAAAGAGAAGAGAAAGAAAGAGAGGAAGAAAAGAAAGAATTAAGAGTAAGGGAAAGCTTGTGTGATCATTTCTTGAGGTGGGAATCTCATGTTGATGCTTGTTTCTTTATCTATATGTTGATTCTTGCACGTTTATATGTCATTCATGTCATGGTGATGGATTGAAGGTGGGGTGTGGAGAAATATTTAGGGTTTTCAAGAGAAAACCTTAATTCTTGCATATTTTACATGTATTGTGTGTTATTGTTAGTGGCCTTAGAAGACTTAGAAATTGAGTTGGGGTTGTAAAGGAGACTTAAAACCATGTTTGAAACTTTATTTTCGGACCTAGGAGGGAGAGGGGAGCACTAGCGCGCCTAGCGGCACAGTGGTCTGCCAATAGGGCGTCATGGCACGCCAAAAAGTGTTTATGCGGTGGGCTGCCAAAAGGGCACCATGGCGTATCAGGGGGTGCCTAGTGGTGTGCTTCTCGGCCATAACTTTGGCGCACTTTGGTAAAATGGTCATATCTCACTCTAAAAAACTCAAAATGACGCACCGTTTGAAGCGTTGAAAAGTAAAATCATAGATTTTTCTATTGATATAAAGTTTGCACTCTAACTCCTTGTAAATTGAGAGATATTATAATTTAAAATTGACCATGTATTACATTGGGGAAGGGTTTAACATCCCATTGAGTTCTAATGCATTATTGATGTTCTAAATTACATATTTAAGGAGTATAAGCTATAATCATACATTAATTATGAATTATAACATTTATTTCATAAAATTTGATACAGTAGTGTTTGATAGGGTCAGGAGCGGAGCAAAGCACTTTAGTTCAATCGAAGGAATGACTCAACTTTGTTATTAGTGATATAAAGTGGAGATTTAAGATAATCTTATTCATATTGAATTAAATGTCTTATTATCTATGTTGGCATTGATTGTAGTGTTGTCGTTAATGTTAATGTTGGTGTTGATTGTGGGGATTTAAGATAATCTTATTCATATTAAATTAGATGCCTTATTATCTATGTTGGTATTGATTGTAGTGTTGTTATTAATGTTAATATTAGTATTGATTGTGGGGATATAAGATAGTCTTATTCGTATTGAATTAGATATATTGTTGTCTTTGTAGATGATGGTGGTTTATGTGGTGGCATTGTATGGCTTATCTAAATTGAAATTGTTGTCTATAAGTTATATTGATATTGGTAATTGGTTTATGAGTTGACATTGCATACATCATACGTGGTGTACATAACTTGCATTGTGTCATGATTTGCTTCTTCGCGCTCCATGACAGTTCAAACTTGTGCCAAACTTGTGCCCAAGGGTTACCTAAACTTTGTCCAAACCAAGCCCAAGACAACTCCTTTGGTGCGTCAAGGATGGCCCAAAAATGCAGCCAGGTGGGGAGTCGATTAACCTCACTTTGGCCTATGTCAATGGCATGGGTGAGGGGCGAGATAACCTCACCAGCATTCAGCCATGTCACAAGGTGGACTTCAAGGCAGGGCCCATGCCCTCATTTTCTAGACTCGTGCCAACCCAAACTCATTTGTACATATTGTATAGAGTTTAAGAATGTAAGTTTTGTGTCGGATGCACGCGTAGATTTTCCCTTGTCAAGGAGTGCGGCATCCAAGGTAGTAGTGTCCTAGCCCTATTAAGGAGACGTGTTGTAATTTTTCCGAAGGGCTAGAAAATTAGTTTGAGGTCATATATAAATGTATGTGAAAGGGTTTTGCCAAATTCCTTGTAGATATTTTTGTAGACCCATTATGACTCCTCGTGGGGGTGTTATGTTTTGTGGTATCAGTTTTGAAATGGCTTAAAATGCTATATTAAAGAGGGGGTATGCTCCTACCACCCTCCACCCCACAACTTCTTAGATGGCATGAGGTATGTCTTGTACATATGTGAGCTATGTAATAATGCTTTTATCAATGAAATATGTTTATTACTTCCACCCATTCTCTAAAGGAGGTTGCTTGACGGTTGGTCATTAATGCTCAATTCTAGCTTCCAAACAAGATGATCCGGGTTTGGCTGGCTTGTCAGACGGACTTGGTAAGTGCCGCACGAGTCACATTTGTAACTGCCAAGCTCATAAAATGTCGGACCATGACAATTGGTATCAGAGCAATGGTTGGTGAGAAAGCTACAATGAGATAGTGGTTGACCCTATGCCCACAATGGACCGTGGGAATGTAGTTGGTGCCGTCCAGCTACAAAAATGAAAGGAAGCAATGAAAGAGCAAGGGATGGTGACTCAGGCACGGAGACTACTTGCCGGTGGGCTCGGTGGGTGGAATGCCGCAGTGGCTAAATGACAAGACGGTGCCCATCAAGAAGTGTGGTGGACAAGCCTAAGAGGATGGGTAAGACTCAGGGGGCTCCAACGGTTGTGTCATCATGTTGACACACTCCTATATAGCAAGTGGCAAAGGGGGCAATGGAGCAACGGTGGGCCACGCACAAGTTGAAGAAGTGCAAGGGCCAAACTTACATGTGCTAAAGAAGTGAAGCGAGACCAAAGCATCGGTGGGAGACACGCTACATGCAAGTGCCAAGTTCTTGTGCCAACGTGTTGACGATGGTACAAGAGATGTCAAAGAGAATGAGAAGCATCTGAAACTACTACGTGCATGTCCAAGAGAGCCACAGAGGTAGAGGACGATGCACATGGAGCAATGATTGGGCCTATGCAGCAATGCCAAGATGGAAGGAGTTCAAGTGGAACTCAAGTGGCAGTCCTTTCCCGGAACAACAAGTAAAGGGGTCAGCGGGCCAAATGAAGCTTAATGCATATCGGTGCTAATCGGGTGATAATGTCAAGCAAGTTTTCTGCTCAATGCTTGACACATGAGACATATCTATAAGGAACTAGTTGTTCTACTTCCTAGAAGAGCCTGCAACTAGGGCGTGGGTGCCCAAAGATGTAATGGAATGCTTTGAAGGCTATGTTTTTGAGCCATAACAGTCTGGGAAGTGAAAACCAGCAAGGGTGTGGGAAATGGCAAGTCTCAAGTCTACGGCAAACCCAAGAGTGAGGGAGCCACATCTAGAATCATCCCAAGTGCACGGTAAACCCAAGAGTGGGAGAGCCACAAGTGCCGGCAAGCCCAAGAGTGGGAGAGCCACAAGTGCCGGCAAGCCCAAGAGTGGGAGAGCCAATGTCGGGTTATTTTTCAAGGAAGACGGATGAAACAACAACATCTTCAAGGGCACGGGAAGGACTTCCATCAAGAGAGGGCAAGCATAGAGGTCCTAATTCTTGTCACCCATGCAACGGACAGCGTGGTGTGCAAATGTTAAAGATTCAAAGCGGAGTCAGGAGCCATAAAGAGTAACGGTTGGCTGGTGAGCCACACCTAGTGGGGTGTTTCTTTACTCCAACTAAGGCAAGAGTGCCAATGAAGGGATTTGACTTCAAAGCTACTGAAGGACCGTGCAAAGCTCATGTGAACTTAATGTTTCACCTCGGTTGAGTTCGGGGTGCATTGTTATTGGTGGAGTATCTTAAAGCAATCGGAGTATGGTGAAGGAGTGAAGGGCCGTCAAGGGGACGGTTGGCTTGCGAGCCACATCTTATGAGATGTCACTTTGCTACCATTAGGGCGGTGGTGCCTAAAATAGCTTTGAGATCTCCTGATACATATTTTCTTGCTGTTGATGGGTTGGATTCATCAAACTCACAAAGCCAAGAGTGGTAAGAAGGGAGATGTTCTAGCCCAAACACAGGGAAGCGGTGTTGAACTCTAAGTCTAGAGTGACAAAGGCGTTAACACCAAATCAAGGCCGAATCAACGGGACCGAAAAGCCTTGGAAGAGATTGCTTTAGCCAGTTCAACGTGGGGATATTGGTGGCATGTTCAAGTCAATCCCAGTATCAAAGATTGCTCACAAGGGAGCATGCTTGGTGGTGCCCATGGACTAGTTGCAGTTATCCTTGGGTTGGACTTCAAGAGGAAGGCCATAACTGATTTGGATTGGTGATTGCCATGTTGCCATTCCATTTCTTGTGCGACGAACTGCACAAGTTACACATTGTTCGCGTCATGTCCACCAACAAGGTTGGAAGCTTGTTCTTAACCACGAGATAATTCGAGGCCAAGTGTGAAGAGCCTACGGAACGATGGTCGGGACAATGAATTCTCAAGGTGCCTATTAACAACTCTCACCTAGGAGGGTTGGAGATTTCAAGCAAGTAATGAAATGCTTCAAAGAAGGGAGCGGTTCCCAAATCTATCAAAGGATCTTGAAGACGGACTTTCAAGGCCAAGCCGAGATGACAACGGAGAATTAGCCCATGAAGGGGCACGGAGGAGACAGCGGTTCCAACTCCATACAAGAGTCTTGAAGACGGACTTTCAAGACTAAGTCAAGAGGGCAAGCAATGCCCACGAGGGGCATGAAGTTCAAGAGCAGGGATGCATTCGAGGAGGCAACTTAGAGACGAGACTTCTAAGCTGCTCGACCAAAAGTGTGGGTAAATTGACCCAGTATTCAAGGAGGCGACTTGGAGACGGACTTCCATGACGCCCAGCCAAGGTGGGCCAAATCAATTTAGCATTCAAGTGGCGACCTAGAGACGGACTTTTATGGCGCCTGACCAAGGTGACCAATTCAATTCAAAAATTCAAGGTGGCAACTTGGAGACGGACTTCCATGGTACCCGGCCAATGAGGCCAAATCAAGCCAAAGTTCGAGGTGGTGGCCTAGAGACGAACTTCTAAGGCACCTGGCCAAGGTGGCCAAATCCATTCAAAGTTTGAGGAAGCGACTTGGAAATGGACTTCTGAGGCGCCCGGCCAAGGAGGCCATATCAACCACTTCATCAAAAGGTGTGGATCTTATGCATCAGCTTGTGCCTGGTGGGGTGGTCAAGCCGTGTGCCCCACTTTAGTCGGATATCTTCGAGAGGCAAGAGCCAGAGAAGCTGTTCATCGAGTGCCGAGATAGTCCGAGGGGCGACACAACTTCAACTTCAAATTCAACAAATCAAATCTTTGTCACCGAGGATGGTGATAGTTCGAGTGGGGGAGAGTGTCATGGTCCGCTTCTTCGCGCTCCATGACAACTCAAACTTGTGCCCAAGGGTTGCCTAAACTTTGTCCAAACTAAGCCCAAGCCAACTCCTTTGGTGCGTCAAGGATGGCCCAAAAATACAGCCAGGTGGGGAGCCGATTAACCTCACTTTGGCCTATGTCAATGGCATGGGAGAGAGGCGAGATAACCTCACCAGCATTCAGCCATGTCACAAGGTGGACTTCAAGGACCTTGTGACTTCAAGGCAAGGCCCATGCCCTCATTTTCTAGACTCGTGCCAACCCAAACTCATTTGTACATATTGTATAGAGTTTAAGAGTGTAAGTTTTGTGTCGGATGCACGCGTAGATTTTCCCTTGTCAAGGAGTACGACATCCAAGGTAGTAGTGTCCTAGCCCTATCGAGGAGACGTGTTGTAATTTTTCCGAAGGGCTAGAAAATTAGTTTAAGGTCATATATAAATGTATGTGAAAGGGTTTTGCCAAATTCCTTGTAGATATTTTTGTAGACCCATTATGACTCATCGTGGGGGTGTCATGTTTTGTGGTATTAGTTTTGAAATGACTTAAAATGCTATATTAAGGAGGGGGTATACTCCTACCACCATCCACCCCATAACTTCTTAGATGGCATAAGGCATGTCTTGTACATATGTGGGCTATGTAATAATGCTTTTATCAATGAAATATGTTTATTACTTCCACCCATTTTCTAAAGGAAGTTGCTTGACAGTTGGCCATTAATGCTCAATTCTAGCTTCCAAATGAGATGATCCGGGTTTGGCTGGCTTGTCAGACGGACTTGGCAAGTGTCGCACGGGCCACATTTGTGACTATCAAGCTCACAAAATGTCGGACCGTGACACATTGCACGGTGGATGTTAGGTCATGGTGGTCATTCTTGATAACTTGCTTATCAATCTTGACAAGATTGTTAACAAGTAAACTTAACTAGTGAGCCTACGTGGTGAAGTGCCTTTGTGGTGTTAAGCCTATAGAGTGACATTCAAAATTACATTAGAGCAGGCATTGCATTTCATGAGGCATTCCTCATTGGTGTTGGTAGCAAATGTGTGATTATGTCATTGTGAAGTAAATTGTCAATTGTTGATTGATTCGGTGTTTGTTTAGATGATGGTGGATTATCTATTGGTGGTTGATTCAGTATTTGTTTATCATTATTTCTTTATGAGCTTGATTATCTTTGTAAGTACATTGATATATAGTTCACACTCACATAGATTGTCTTGCAGGTGAGATGAAGAGGAAGATTTAGTCTACTTCTGTCACTATCATTGTTGATATCGAGTTGGAGAGCTTCGAGAAGTTTCATTTCTTGAGTCATAATCTTTGTATATGTTGTGTATTGGGTGAGAGTTTGTAGAGTTTATTTTACATTTGGTCTTGTAATTATTGTGGATTTAATTTAGTGGCCTTGTTGTGATGTATGGTCGATTATGAGATGAGTTCATATATATGATAATGTTATTTATTCCTATAAGATTTTTATTTTTAGGACTATGTTTAGGTTTCGCTTACAGGTTGACAACTTATGCGATCACGTTTGTCCTAAAACAGTATTAATGACGCTTGATTAGGAGCGGGTGTGACAAATTAAGTGTCATCCAATTCATTTTCAGGGCAATTAACAATGACGGGGATCCAAATTCATACTTGTCTTCCATTTAGCACTCTCACAAAAAATGGCCGTAAAAGTTGACAAACTGCTATTATCATTTCATCACTGGGGGATCATGACCAAGTAAAAAACATCATTAAAATATGAAGGCTACGAGTTTAATGATAGTTTCCCCAAAAGAAAAAAAAAAAAAAACAAAGCATCCAAGTCAAAGCCCTAAAAAATAATAGAAAACCCAAAACCATTTCTTTTGCATAAAATTCGGAAAACCGGTAATGGATATTGTTGAGACTAAACTGAAAAATACTAACGCATTATGTTTTTGAAGTGCAAATATTTTTCCATCCTTTCTGCTTGCTTTTGTGGAATTCTGTTTTAGAGAGACATCGTGCTTATTATCGCTTTGTTGGCTTTTTGGCTATGCGAATCAGATAAAGTAATTGGCGTGATCTACAATTGTTTCATGTAATTAACCTCATACTGTGTTTTTCTCTTTACTGTATTTCGAAAAGATACATCTATAGTACTGCACATGGATCCATGTACCTACAACCTCTAGTCTATTTTAAGAGCATGCAATAGTTTAAATGAAACTCCAAAATTTGCCCAAGTCCTTCCTGTAAACAATGCAATTGTCCTATTCAACGGATTCATTGAAATTTCACAGCAAACCTACCCTAAATCCGTCCTTAGTTTTTTTTCTTGTACATCGAAATGTAAAAAGCAAGACAAAAATAACGAAACAAGGAGCTAATTTCTTTGATAGATAATACCAACCATATCTCTGACCAAAAGCCTACCCAGCACATCCTTAAGGATCCTTAAGGATCACAAGTCTTTCACTCTTATCGGTTTCCATATTAGTTGTCAACCGAATCTGTATGACACAAGTTTTGGGTATACGACCTGTAACTCTACATGATTTATTTTATTTTATTTTTGATGAGGGAGGGAAGGGGTGATAGCAAGTCAGGATGTTGTCGACATTACATAATAGATAATACTAAACTTTCGCATGCTCAGTTCTTCGCGTTCTCTCCTCCCTACAGTATAACTCGTATTAACAAATGCCCGTGTAGCATTTTTCCTCTCCTTAGTGCTAAAAAAATCAGTATATGAAGAAAATTTTATTCTTACTGTATTTTTTTAATAAAAAAATTTATTAAAATAATGTCACAATAGGAATTTTGAAATTATCAGCCAAAAAAATAGAGGATGTCTTGATTAGAAATATAACCAAAAAAAGAAACCCACAAACAGTCATGGTATTATGTATAAAAATTGTGGTAATTATACTTTCGCCTCTTGTGATTTGAGCAAAAATTACATAATTCTTATGTGATCTAAAAGTGAATACACCCTTATAGTTTAAACTTAACCGTAAAATAAATAAAAATTATTAAAATTAACAACAATTCGATTATAGGAGTATTTTTGTCATTTTATCTTTCATAAATTAAACATCAAAAAGTCAATTTAGTCCTTTTATGTCAAAATAAAGAGTTGTTTTTTTATTTATTTTGTAAATAAGTCTAAATCATTAGAGTGTTTACTTTAAAACCATATGAGAATCATTTAATTTTTGTTCAAATGGGATACAATGTAATTACCCCATAAAAATTTCCTACGAAATTCTTTTTGGCAAGCGTTACCCGTATATTAAAGCTAGAACACTGTGCTTGACTTCAAAACCCATATTTCTTTCTAGGGGCTCCAATTGGGGTGGCTTTTCTGGTTTGTTTAACTTTTTTTTTTTTTTTTTCCAAAGAGATTTTATTTTTTTATTTTTTTGGAGGCCTTCTCTAACTTTCTTCAACCGGAAGAAACATCATTATCTTCCAGAGTTTCATATAGCAGCATCCCAGTGGTTTCTCTGATGAAGTACATCACCGGCTTCCACTAACTACAAGAAATCCCAATCAAAACAAAAGAAATTACTCTACTCCTCATCTCACAACTCATATAGAGTCCCTTATTAGGTGGGGTATTTCAAACCCACATAGCAGAAAGGGCCAATATGCATTGTGAGAGACAGGACAGATCCAGAATTTTTCCTCAGTGAAGATAAAATTAAATCATACATATGATTTTTGTTCAGTGGGATGAAACTTAGAATTGTACACAATGTTATTTCCTAATTGACAATATTTTCCAAAGATGGCAAAAAGGTGGGCATCGCCGGTATAATGGTTGTGTATGAAAAAATAAAATTAGACTAAGCACGAAAATTAAGATAACTTATAAAATCAAATGCCAGCTCTATATTTGTCACATGACCTCACAATTTTAATATTAGAATAGAATATCGGAATAGTGTCATTTAATTATTGGGTCAAATAATAAAGAGTTAGTGAAATTCAATTGGAACAAATGTTAAGTGTCAGCAGCAAATTTAAGTGTTAGAAGTTTAGTGGGAGCGATACACGACACTTACAACCTAAAATCAAATAAATGCAAACAAATAAATTTAAAAAATTGTGAAAGTTGACAAGCTCAGTGGGCGGCCCTCGATAGATCCGCCCATTGGGTGCTTTCATTCCCACAGCATCAGAATCATTGAGCCTCATTCCGCAGTTAAGCAACAAGTTGAATGTAAATAACAGATGAAAAATGGCAGACCCAAAGAGTTTTATAGATTGTTTCTTCATATGTGCGACTCATTTGTTGCCACATTATTCCAGTAGCTAGCTTCTTTGTCGGCACTTTACCAAAGCAAGACATAAAATATAGGGACCGCGTATGCTTCCAGTACTTAAGAGGGGCCTAGCCGCGTAAGACGACTTCCAAGTCTTCATTTTACGAGTAAAATAATAGATTCAGAATAATATGGGACCTGGTAGGATAATAGGCAAATAAATTAGAGCCTTGAACCATCAACTATCACACATCGAAGGAAAACCATGGGACTTGCAGAAAAACTACTCTGCCCTGTTTCCTTAGTCCTATTTGTTGTACTGTTTTCTTCACCCATTGTTGCTTCTGCTTCTGCTTCTGCTTCGGCTGAAGAAGCTAACGCTCTCATCAAATGGAAAGCCAGCCTTCAGAGTGCTAATGGTTCTTTGCTATCTTCATGGATACTTCGTCCTCAGAATGGCTCCAGTTCTTCTAGCCATCCAGAAACAAGTGCCAACCCATTCAATTGGATTGGAGTTTCTTGCAGTGCCGAAGGAAGCGTCATTAGATTGAACCTCACAAATTCAAGCATAAATGGTACGCTCTACAGCTTTTCATTCTTGTCATTCCCTAATTTGGCATATATTGATCTGAGTATGAATCAACTCTTTGGTATCATCCCACCTCTGGTTAGTTCCCTCTCCAAACTCAGCTATCTTGATTTATCCGGCAATCAGTTTTCGGGAAGTATCCCACCAGAA
The DNA here is from genome assembly GCA_033060915.1 of Euryodendron excelsum. Classification (NCBI taxonomy): domain Eukaryota; kingdom Viridiplantae; phylum Streptophyta; class Magnoliopsida; order Ericales; family Pentaphylacaceae; genus Euryodendron; species Euryodendron excelsum. The sequence continues at coordinate 31,415,843 of CM065391.1, read as the reverse complement.
ATTGGCCTGCTAACAAATCTTCAAACTCTCTGCCTGGTCCAAAATCATTTGAATGGCTCAATTCCTCGAGAGATAGGCCAACTAAGGTCTCTTTCTGAGCTTGATTTGAGCACCAACAATCTTGACGGTCCCATTCCTGCCTCTTTGGGCAATTTGAGTAACTTGACTTCTCTATTTCTCTATGAAAATCAACTTTCTGGCTCCATCCCTCCAGAAATGGGAAATCTCTCCAATCTTGCCGAGCTTTACATATATAATAACAGTCTCACAGGTCCCATCCCTTACACTTTTGGAAACTTGAACAAGCTAACTGTGTTGCACCTGTTCAATAATCACCTTTCTGGTTCCATTCCCCAAGAGATCGGAAAGTTGAAATCACTATGTAGCCTAAACCTCTGCGCCAACAGACTCACTGGCTCAATCCCAGCATCGTTGGGTGATATGGTCTCTCTGACTCTTCTGCATCTGTACAGGAATCAACTTTCTGGTTCCATTCCCAAAGAATTAGGAAATTTGAAGTCCCTCATCAATCTAGCATTGAGTGAGAATCAACTCAACGGTTCCATCCCTGCCTCATTTGGTAACTTGACCAACTTACAAATTTTATTCCTGCGTTCTAACCTCCTTTCTAGTCCCATTCCTCAAGAAATTGGCAATTTGAAAAACTTGGCAGCACTACAACTTGATGAAAATCAGTTTTCTGGCTATCTCCCGGAGATTTGCCAAGGTGGGAAACTTCAAAACTTCAGTGTAAGTATAAATCAGCTCACGGGTCCAATCCCCAAAAGTCTGAGAGACTGCTCAAGCTTAGTCAGAGTCGGCCTTGATAGAAACCAACTCACCGGAAGCATCTCTGAAGATTTTGGTGTCTATCCAGACATGCGGTTCTTAGACCTAAGTTACAATAAATTATATGGTGAAATTTCTCAAAACTGGGGAAGGTGCCCACAATTGCAAACCCTACGTATTGCAGGGAACAATATCACAGGTGTCATACCACCAGAACTTGGAGATTCAACTCAACTACATCGGCTTGATCTTTCTTCAAATCATTTAACTGGGGAGATCCCGAAGGAATTTGGAAAGTTGACTTCTCTACTGGAACTCTTTCTGAATGACAACCAACTTTCTGGTGGTATACCACAAGAACTTGGAACCCTGACTGATCTGGAGCATCTTGACCTGTCCAAAAATAGATTAAGTGGGTCGATAGCAGCTGGAAATCTGGAGAATTTTATGCAACTTAATTACTTGAACTTGAGCAACAACAATTTTAGCCAAAAAATCCCAGTTCAGCTGAGTAACTTATCTCACTTGTCTAAAATGGATCTCAGTCATAATTCGCTCTCAGGGGTGATACCGTCTCAGATCAAAAGTTTCTTGAGTTTGGAGTTGTTGGACCTCTCACACAATAATCTCTCTGGCTTCATTCCAAGAGATTTTGAAGATATGCGTTGGTTACGTCATGTTAATGTATCCTACAATCAGTTGCAGGGTCCCATTCCCATCAGCAAAGCCTTTATGGATGCTCCCATAGAGGCACTGCAAGGAAACAACGGTTTGTGTGGAAATGTCACAGGATTGCGGCCTTGCAAAAACTCTTCTGCAGGGAACAGACACATTCCACAAAAGAGCCAGACCCTTTTTCTTATAATCGTGCTCCCTCTTGTCGGAGCACTTTTACTTCTAGGTGCATTCGTTGGACTTCTCATCATGTTCGATCGAAGAAAGAGAAAGTCACAAGTAGAAGAGTTCTCAACATCAATACTTGAAGGAAGAGAAATAAAGTACAATGACATCATAAACGCTACCCACAATTTCGATGCCGCATATTGCATTGGAAAGGGAGGATATGGAACTGTCTACAGAGCACGACTGTCGCCAAGTTTTGTAGTAGCAGTGAAGAAACTTCATCCCTCATCCGAGACAGCAGATTCTAAAATATTGTTAAACGAGGTAAGGGCAATGACAGAGACTAGGCATCGAAACATAGCGAGGCTTTATGGGTTCTGTTCACATGCTCGACACACTTTTTTGGTTTATGAGTACCTTGAAAGGGGTAGCTTGGCTACAATTTTGGGCAGAGATGAAGCTGCTATACAATTGGATTGGCCTAAGAGACTGAATATTCTCAGGGGTGTGGCACATGCTTTGTCTTACTTGCACCATGATTGCACACCGCCAGTTGTTCATCGAGACCTATCAAGCAACAATGTTTTGATTGATGACGAGTATGAGGCACGTGTTTCAGACTTTGGCACTGCTAAGCTCCTGAAGATAGATTGCTCTAATTGGAGCACACTTGCAGGCACATATGGATATATTGCACCAGGTAAATGTAGTTTTATGTTCTCCTAAGTTGACATAGAATATAAAACCAATTAAATGATCATATCTCTCTTAATTTCTTTGTAGAGCTTGCTTATACAATGAAGGTAACTGAAAAGTGTGATGTGTATAGCTTTGGAGTGTTAACACTGGAAGTGATCAAGGGAAAGCATCCGGGAGACTTGGTTTACACTCTTTCAACCCCAGCTGCCAACAATATACAGCTGAAAGATGTCCTGGACCAACGCCTTTCACCTCCCTCTCCTCAAGTTGAGAAGGGAATGATGCAGCTTATGAAATTGGTAATTGCATGCTTGCATGTCAATCCACAATCTAGGCCGACCATGAACATCGTTTCTCAGCAGTTATCAATTTATTGGAACAATTCCTGAAGTTTTTTTTGGTATGTAGGAATGGAATAGAATGGAGCAAGAATGGAATGGCCATTTCATTTCATTGTTTGGTTGACAGTATAAAATAGAATGATCACTCATATTCCCATGTTTGGTTATACTTGTTGAGCTATTCAAATTGAATGAACATTTTAGAAGGAATTTAGTAATGTTGTCATTTTCAAGTTTTATTTTTTATTTTGCTGTATGTTTTTCGGTAGGTGGAAGTAGTGTCAGTGGGTGGTTGTAGTGGCAGTGGCAGTGGCTGCAGTTGTGGTTTGTGGTGATAGTGGCGGTGGTGGTGGTGGGCGGCGGCGACAATGGTAGATAGTGGCATTCTTTGTCTCATTCCATGAGGAAATGGAATGGTCATTCCCAATCTTGAAAGAGGAATTGATCCTTCTAACAAAATATGAAAATTGATCATTTTACGTGTGGTTGTGAATTATGAGACAAGATTGTTGGCCTAGGCCCGGACTTATAATATTGCCTTGAAAGAGCAATATTGTTCAAGGACTGTGAGTTTAGCACAATTTATGGTTTTTTTTTTTATAATTTTTTCCTTGAATTATAACAAATGAAGAATCAGAACGGTTAAATTTCTAATATTATCAGATTTAAAGCACGCGTTATCATGGTTGAGCTCTGTTTATGTTCTAATGATTAGCTAAATTAGACTGACGGTTCAGAGCTACATGGTCTAAGTTACAACAAATCAACTGCGTAAAACAAAAGTGAAAAGAAATTAAGTTACTTTTATAGAGTTAAATTCCACTTAACTTATAAAAATCTTGAAAGCATAAAAAGCTATAGGAGTCAAGATTTATATTAGCTTAATCAATTTGCAGAACAACTTCAAAAAAATTTCATGAACCAACTTCAAATAAAACAACCAAAGGAAAAAGAAAAGCGAACCTACCTCATATCTGTGAGCTCTTCTTCATCCGAAACGTCCTCTGAATTCTCAGATGCTGCTTCATGAGCCACGAAAAGCAGGTTCGTGTGCCTTGCCCAGTTTGACCCTCCTCCCTATTCCACCATTTACTGCTGATTATTTTCTTCTTTCTAGAATTCCACAAAGACCACAAAAAGTGTTAACCCAACTATTTATTTTACTCATTTGTGTTGAATTAGAGAGAGAGAGAGAGAGAGAGAGAGAGGGCTGGGGTTAGGGGCAGAGAGAGAGAGAGAGAGAAATTGGAAGTCCCAGTAAGTTCAACCCCGGCGACTGAAATGCTATGAGTTGGACGGAGGTTCTGATGATGTGATTAAAACTGGTAGGGGAGAGAGACAGAGACAGAAAAGAGGGTGGGTTTGGCTATTAGCCATATCACAAGAAGATATATATATATATATATATATATTTTTTTTTACTTTAACCAATCACTTAATAATCCGCTAAAACAAGAAGTTAGGTGTAGGTATACATGCACAGTCGTCACACACACCCAACGATTATTTAGTCTTGCAGAATCTCCGGTAGTTGGGCTTGGAAGCACCACCCTTGGGGGGACAGTGTTGCAAGAGTATCAAATAATTATGGAATATAGTTTGTAATTTTGTTAGGGGTAATAAATTATGACTTGGTGTCACTAAATTTTAATAAATTTAAAAATGTGACACATTAATTATTAAATTATCAATTTGTATCGGACATGTTATATTAGGAAAATTAATGGAAAATTACTATGTAACTTACAAATATTTATAAAAATATAATTTTATGTAAATTGACTTTTTATTTTAATAATTGTCTAATGACTAAAATACTTCTTGAATTAGCTTTATGTTTACATGCAATTCAAAATGACATTTCAATCATTTAAAAATTTATTATAATAATAAAATGTCTATTTAGATATCATGTTATACTTTTGTAGTGCAAAAAACGTGGCAATTTTTCATGCACTTCTCTAAAATTACTAATAGAAAGTGTGGAGGTGATTTTTTGCAAGTCTGGATTCGCTCCGCGAACTACTAAAATGAACACCAGAGAGCCTACAAGAACAGAAGACCGTGAGAATGCAATGACCCTCTTTGGACCAATAGCACTCTGAAGATTAAGTTAGACAAATTAACCTTAATGAATTGAAAGAAATAAATATATTTTAGTTCTCACTTGTGTGTAACTTGCTTCTTAGTGCCATGGTGTATTTATAGGTTTCGGAGACTCCACTCCTTCTAGGAGTAGACCTTTCTTAGGTCGGTGTAAAAGTAGATTGTACTTATTTTTAAGAGTCCTTTCTTCTATCAAATTGGAGTTCTTTATCCACTGGGCTTACTTTCATACAGGTCGGTTGTACATTAGTAGATGTTGGGCTTTTGCCAACCTTAGGTCGGCACCACCATTCTTATTGGACTTTATTTTAAGCCTCTTCTTTGGGAGGTTGGCACTACCACTCTTGGTGGGCCGACCCTGATCTGGAGAATGCGGATTATTTATCCCACAATTGCCCCCCAACCATTGCAACCTATTTGGCCAAGCTTGGGCTGTAAGGGTTGTACTGTGTTGATAATGACAATCTTTTAACTTTGGCCTTCTTTGGCTGGCCTACCAAACTTAGGTAGGACTAAGTTTAACACTTAGTTTTTATCTGGACTCGCTTCAAGCCAACCTATTATATGTAGGTAGGACCAAGCTTTCCGCTTGGTTTTTCTTGACTCTTTTCGAGCCAACCTACCAAACTTAGGTAGGAGCAAGTTTCAAACACTTGGCTTTTCTTGCTCTAGCTTTCATTGGTTGACCTGCCAAACTTAGGCAAAACTAAGTTCAACACTTAGTTTTTATCTTTGACCTTCATTGGCCGACTTGTCCGACTTGGGTAGAACCAAGATTGACACTTGATTTTGCTTTGACCTTTACTGGTCGACCTGCCTGACTTGGGCAGGACCAAGGTTTGACACTTAAATTTGCTTTTGACCTTCATTGGTTGACCTGCCCATGGCGCAGGACCAAGGCTCGACACTTAGGTTTTCTTTTGACCTTCATCGGCCAACCTGTCCTGTTTGGACAGGACCAATGTTTGACACTTGGCTTTTGAAAGTTGGTCATTCTTAGGCCGACCTGCCCTACTTAAACAGGACCAAGCAGTGAACACTTCGGTTTTTCTTTGCTTCCTTTCCTCTCCAACAGTTTGTCATCCTTAATTAATTTTGAGCTTTATTGAAAAGACTTGACTGAAGAAAAGCGTAGCTTCTTTGCTGGTGAGTTACAAATCGTTTAATGGAGACATATAAAGAAAGGTTTGGCCTTTTACCCAGCTCTTTACTGGTAAAAATTCTTTAAGTTGTGAGCATTATAAAGTCAGGACAACTGGCACCCTTCTTCTATAGCTTCTAACCGATATGCCCCCATGTCGACTTGGAATGTAGCTTTGTAGGGGTCTTGCCAGCTAGTCAGTACAGCACTGCTATCACACGTGGTTGTTCTACCAGTGCTTCTCCTTAGGGGATTTCATCCGTCTTTGCATGGTCAATGTATTGGTCGAGGTGCCCTGCCTTTACCAGGTCCTTCAGGTGATGTTTGACGTGCCTGTAACTTTCTGTCATGTGGCCCCTCTCTTTATGGTAGAAGCAAAATTTCTTCTGATCCCGCATGTTCGGATCCCCTCCCATCTTTGGTGACCACTTGAAGTAGAGCTTATCATTTATATGGGGCAGAATCTTATAGATTGACTCTTTAAATACTATGTTCATGCCCTCAAGGGCCTTCTTGCCCCCACCATTAACCTCTTCTCGTCGAGCTTCTTGACCTCCCTTGGTTCCTTCAATGCCGTTGTTTCACCGTTGGTGTTCCTCTGGTCAAGCAACAACAAATCGTCCTCCACCCGGGAGTATTGCTCATTCTCTCCATGAGCTCGGGCATGCCGAGCACTAATCGCTTTGTATGGGTTGTCTCAGGCAGTGCTCCTTGGGCAGGTCAATCTTAAACTATGCAACCACGAGTTGCTCGCTGCACCCTTCAATCTCATTGTACGCCTCCCAATAACGCTTCGCATGCTACCTCAATCCTTCATCTTCTTTCTTTTGCATTATCAACAGGTAGTCTACTTCCTTTGGCTGCTTGTTGTTGGCTATGAATCTTGTAATGAAGAGCTCGACCAACTGTTTCCAGCTACCAACCGTCCTCGATGGCAGCTTGTTAAACCAACAAAAGGGTCGATTCCCCTATGCTGGATGTGAAAACTTGGCACATCAGGGACTCGTCCCTGCTGTCGAGCCCCGATTTTTGGGTGTCCAAAGTCCTTTCGGCTCGGAGACCCTAAAGCACGGAACTCTGTCACTAGAACTCATCCTCTTAGAAGGACAAGTGCGACTAGGTTTAAAAATTGGTTTGACTAAGGGCTTTTTTGAACAATAGGAGTCGCCACCTAACTTGATTAAGGTGAGTTAGAGCACCTAAAACTAAGTGTTAATCCAAAGATTAAACTTATGGTTTTTGGAAAAGGTTTTGAAGACTCCCTCAAGAGAGGGTTTTTAAGAAAATAGGTTGTTTGGCAACCTTTGGAAAGATTTAAGCCCTTTTAGAAAATAACTTCATTTTGGTCATTTGAAAACAGAAATTTATAATTCGGGGATTGGTTACGTGTAGGAAACATATCCTAAGATCATCACCTTACCCTACCCTTTCGATACCTACACGTCTAATCACCCTTTGTTCACTCACTAGAATAACCAGTTACCAATGTCCACTTAATATCCACTTTAGAATTTTGAAAACAAGGTTTAGTCATCACTTTTTAGATGGATAATGCATGATATGAATTTTTGGAAGAAGTTTGAAAGTAATGGGGGTTTTGAAAGAGTTTGGAATAAAAACTTTGAATTGATTGAAATTTTTTAAAAAGGGATTGAGGTTGAAATAAGAGTTATGACCGTATCATTTTAGGTTACCTACGTATCTCATTTGGCGAGAATCAGGTCATTTGTAGTTTAGGCAAGAGCCCGATGGAAAATAGGTGCATTGGGACCTTTGGAAGGTTTGAAGACATTTTGAGGTCTTTGGAAAAGCTTAAGACACTTTGAGATCTTTGAGAAAGTTTAAGACACTTTGAGGTCTTTGGAAGTCAAAGACTCTTTATGGTTTTGGAAGTTTTGACTTGAAATTGAATGGTTGAGTGTTTTGAAAATGTTTTTTGGATCAACTTAAGGGAGTTTTGGAAAAATGCTTTGGCATGACTCAAGAGATCTTGAAAATGTTTTTGAAATCTTGTTTTGAAAATCTCGGAGGCATAATTTTAGAAATATTTCGATGAATTAATTTTTGAAAGCGGTTTTTGGAAATAGCTAAGGGTTTGGAATCCTAATATGGACAACCTTAGAGGTTGTTCTTGATTTATCACTTGTCCTTGGACTCCCTAACCATGAGGGGGCTCAAGACACTTTAGGTTTGTGACTTTTTGAAAATATTTTTAGAAACGCCTTAAAAGTAGAGTGTAAGAACATTTGAAGGGTTTATGGAGTTGGTTTTTTGAAATCAAGAGTAGTAGGAGGTTTTAGAAAAATAGGTTATGAGAATAGTTTGAAATTGAGTGATCATTTAGAAAAGGTTCAAGAGTTGGAACCTTAAAGTATACTAACCTAGGTTGGGTTGGCCCAGGGTTAGAGGTGACCTAAGGTTAACTAACTTGGCTTAGGTTAACCTAGGGTTAAAATGACCCATGGTTAACTAACTAAGGTTGGGTTAACCTAAGGTTAAGGTAACCTAGGGTTAACTAATAACCTAAGGTTAGGATGGTTTAGGGTTAGGTTAACCTAAGATGAGTGAACTAGGGTCAAGTTAACCTAGGGTTGGTTAACTAGGGTCAAGTAAACCTAGAGTTGGATAACTAGGGTCAAGTTAACTTAGGGTTGAATAACTAAGGTCAAGTTAACCTAGGGTTGGATAACTAGAGTCAAATTAACCTAGGGTTGGATTGGAAAATGGTTTTGGAAGTTAGTTTAATGCACTTTTGGAAAGAGTTTTGAAAAACAAAACGTATTACGCAATGAACTTTGGTTGGCAATCTTTTTGAAGATCATTTCCATGAAAATTTTGACTCTAGCCAAGAATATGATTTATATGGTTGGTAATTGGAGACTATTCCAAGGAAGGTTTCCTCATGGCTATTATAACCTTTATCTTAACAAGAGTGGGAGTTTCAAAAATCAACATAATGATGACAATTTTTTAGAGATCATTTTTTATGCAAAGATGGAGAGAATGCATTTTTGAATGTCATCTTTTGAGAAGGACTTTGAAGACCATTTTTTAAAGGAAACATTCCATCAAGAGAGGGTTTATATGGCCAACAAAAGGGAGACCACTCAAGAGAGGGTTTCATGGGGTCATTTCAACCACTATACTTGAAAAAATGGAAATCTTGAAAATTAAAGAAGTGGAAAGCAACCTTTATGCAAGTTAAAATGCAATGATGCCAAAATGAGAGTTAGGGAGGGGGGGTAGTAAGGGTTTTTCTAAGGCATAATTTATAAAGTCCCATCCTAAGCTTCAAGGAGCCAACTCTTGGGATAATTTTTTAAAGAAATATAGAGTTTGGAAATGGCATTAAAATAAGAGTAATGTAGGCATTGTAGAACATGACAATAAGTATAAAATGAAGCCAAGCATACAAAACATGATTAAAGTAGTAATATGCAAGGGGTCATGACCACATACAAAGCTTTTAGGCTACACCACATAAACAAGGGGCTCCTAGGCCATACCATCTTAAAGTAAGCTAATGAGAGGTTCCCCTACACAGTGGCTCTCACTTGGTTTCCTCTAGGCATGATCTAGGAGCCCTATTAGCTCAAGCATGCAAGAATGAGGGGTTGGAGATGGAGATTAAAATAGAGAATAGCCTAAGTAGGCTAGGAGGGAGAAGAGAAGAGTGGGGGAAGACACAAATGTAAAAGAGATACCACCTTTTGCCTTCAACATACTTGTAGTCTTCAATGGATGTCTTGATTAGAGCTTGAGTGACTTCAAGAGGGCTTGAGGGGCTGGAGTGGAGTGTGTAAGTGTGTATGAGGCCTTGTATGCGGAATGTACTGGCTTGAGAGAGGTAGGATCTAGCCTAAGTGTTGGAGGGGTGGAATATATGTAAAGATTCGAGATTCTGGAGCAATTTCAGTAGAGCTTTGCATCAATTTCGAATCTGGAATATACAAAGGGAGAGGCCTCTATTTATAGGCAATTTGGAACAGGCCTGGCGCTTGTGCTGCATGCGCCTGGCCAAAATTTGGCCTTGTGCATGTAGGACATGTGCAGGTACTGTTCCATTGCTAGAATGACATGTGGCACCCTATGTACTGGTTAAATCTCGACTGTTGATCGAAAGTTGGTCGATATGATCAAAATTTGAGCGCATGTGGCATACGCTCCATCACCGAGAAGGTTCGTCCAAACATTGCCTCGATAATTGAGTCAATCGGGATAGTTTCGGGGGAATCGGTCGCACTCGGGATGTTTTCCTAAGGCTTCCAATGAATTTTCATGTTTTTGAAAAGTTCGAATGGTGTTCGAAAGTGTGAGATATCGTATCGGGAAATGTGAGTAAAAGGACACTTTTGTGGAGCGTCTGTGATACGCTCCGAGGGTGTTTGAAAGTGGTTGTTTTCGCGCCTTGTGATCGCGGCCTTCGGGAAGCGATCTCATCGATCGGACCATACTGATGAAGAGTACTCTGGAAATACTTTTGGAAATTTTCAGATTTTTGCATTTCTCAAGTAGTTTGACGGTGTGTTTTGATCAGGGAATTGGGTAAAAAGTTAACCTTGGTTGAGTGTCTACGAGACGCTCCAAGGGTTATCAAAAGTAGCAGTGTTTGAGTCATACGATGAAAGGCTTCAGGAGGCGATCTATCCTATCAAGCCGTATCGATGGAAAGATCTATGAATGAGCTTTCGAGAATTCCCTGATTTACGCATTTGTCAAGTCAATTGACGGTGCATTATAACCAGGGAATCGGGAGAAAAGACAATTTAGGCGGAGCGTCTGCGAGACGCTCCAGGGAACTTTTATCGAGTTGTGAGTGCTTAATGTCATAGGGTCCTCCTCGGGTTAAACAAGGGTGTATGGTGAAACTCTTTCCTCGAAATCCCAGGACTGATGCTGTTTCGGGGCATGTTTGGATTGCTAGGGGCAAAATGGTCATTTTGGCCAGGATTGGCTGGAAATGGTTAGGAATGGTTTGATGTGTCGTGTTAAGCATGTAGGGTTTTTCAGGGATAGTTTTGGGAGAGCCTTTTACCGTTCGGCAGGGTTTGCGCTGTGCTGAGGTGTTCAGGGGTAAAACGGTCATTTTGGCCGCAGTGAGCCGGAATAGAATCGGATTTGGACCAAATGGCGTTTGGGGGATGCCTAATGGTTTAACAACATTTTGGAAGGATGGACTTATCGTTTTGAGGGATTTTGACCTTTCCCAAAACATGCTTAGAGGCCCAAGGGGCAGGTTTGGTCATTTTTCACTGAGTTGGGCTAGCAAGCGCCGGTGTTGACCTAGGTGTTGGTTTTCGAGACCGCTCGGTCTCGGAAAACTACATGTGCAGTGTTGGTCTCTAAGAACGCCTTGTCTTAGAGAGCTACTTGTAGGGGTGGTGTTGGTTCCTGAGAGCGCCTAGTCCTAGAAAGCTACCTGGAAGGGTGGTGTTGGTCTCTGAGAACGCTTGGTCTCGGAGAACTACCAAATGACGAAAATTCTACGTTGGTGGGCTAGCAGGTGCCAGAAGTGAATCGTCTGAAATTTGATGAGGTGTTGGTCCCCGAGATCACCTGATCCCGAGAAGCTCCCTAGATGGCATTGGTTTCCATGACCGTCAGGTCTGGAAAGCTGCTTGGACTAATGATGCTTAGGGCTCCAGTGGGTCCTTGTGGACCTGAGAAGTGACCAGCTGGTTGGATTGGAGATTGTAAGGTTCATCTTAAACCTGATTGTGTTGTGATGTTGGAAACCAAACCCGGTTGGGCTGGAGATTGCCGAGAGGGCAAAAATGGGGTGCTTACACTCGCTCCACAAGGCCATCATCTGCTTATAGTGCCTGATGTGATCTGACTTCCCATCATAGGGAGTGAACTTTGGTGGCATAAATTTTTGGGGAGGTTGGAGCCTGTCTATTTCCTCTATGAACAGGGAAGATGTTATTTGCTTTAGAGTTTTTTGCCTCAAATCTTGGGCCATTCTCCCCTTGGGATCCACGATCTTTTGTTCCAACTAGTTATTCAGCCATCTCGTAAGGTCTTCCCGATCTCGTCGGTGATGCGACCAACCTCACTGCTAATGTTAGCCAGTGTTAGAGGTGTGACTTTTAAGACACTCGGCAGAAGGGATGCTTGGGCTTCTAGAATCCATCTTCCTCCTCTTGTGACTTGAGCGGTGCCTGTGCCGATCTGCGTTTCTGCGTTGATGCTGGCTCCGCCCTTCTCTTCAATTTCCTTGACTGGTAACCTTATCTCTGATTGTCCTGATCTCTATTCTTGAGTTATAGATCTCTTGGTCGTGTCTTCTAAGTTTGCTCTTAGAAACTCTGGGATTCTAGTTCCCGCGAGGGTGATTATATGGTTATAAAGGGTTCCCTATTGTACAATATCTCCTTCAGTTTTCTTCATCTAACTGGTTAGCTACCATAAGCCGTACTTCAAAACAGAGTTGACGGTTTCCCCAGGTTCAACACTAAGCCAGGTCTTGTGGGAATTTCTAGGGTAACCCATGATCTGAAGCACCAGGGCTCTACGAGTGCAAAGCTTTTGGAACTGCTCCTGAGTCCTCGATATCCATCTTTCTTCAAGGCTTCCCACAGACGGTGCCAATTGTGGAAGAGATTTTTTAAAAGCTTTAATCTGCTCTGGAACCACCAAGATGAACACCGGAGAGCCTACACGAGCAGAAGATAGTGAGAATGCGTCAACCCTCTTTAGGTCGATGGCACTTAGATTAAGTTAGACAAGTTTAAACTTAATGAATTGAAAGCAATAAATCTATTCTAACTCTCAGTTATATGTATCTTATTCTTAGTGGCATGGTGTATTTATAGGCTTTGGAGGCCCCAATCATTCTAGGAATGATATTCTATCTCCTTCTAGGAGTAGACCTCTTTTGGGTCGATCTTTAAAAGTCATTTCCTCTATCAAATTAGAATTCTTTATCCACTAGGCTTACTTTTATGTAAGTCGGCTGTACTTTAACAAATGCTGGGCTTTTGCCGACCTTAGGTTGGCACCACCATTCTTAATGAGCTTTATTTTGAGCCTTTTCTTTAGAAGGTCAACACTACCACTCTTGGTGGGCTGGCCCTGATCTGGAGAACGTAGACTCTTTATCCTGCAAAAAGTGTTAATTGATACAAATTGATAGTTTAAGAGAGTAATTTGCAACGTTTAGAGATTAAAAGGGTTTGGTGGTACTAAGTCATAAACGTTTTTGTAATTACCCCCTTTGGTATGAGTGGATGTATACTTTTTATTTTTTTCGATTGGGAAAATGTGATGAGATTATAAACATGATCCTATTTTTAGGGCTTTTTGTAGCTTGCAGAAAGAAAAAGGAAAAAAAAATAATACTAAAACTAAGAAATGTGAAAGAACAATAATTTTTTATTTGAGATTTTAAGAAATGTGATCATTGAAAACGTCAACATTTTTATATTTTTTTTATTTTTGGATGAAAATAATTTTGAAAACTTAAAGACATTTTCCCCTTAAAATTAAGTTTTTTTTTTTTTTTGGTAGAAAGAATTCTAAAACAAGTTCTGTAATTGATTTATCAAATGCGATGTTGACAAAAAGAATTTTTTAAATCAATTATCAATACAACTTTAATGAATATTAAAAAATGAAAACACAAAAACACTTATTACCAAAACTTTAAACCAAACCGAATTTCCTCTTTTGCCCTCTTTCTTTTTCCAAATTCTAAACTGGGTGTTAATTTATTTTAGGTTAATTACATTTTTCACCCTTTTAGTTTATGTCTTGTGTCACTTTGGCCCATGTACTTCTTATTGTGGCAATCAACCCCTCAGACTTATGGTCAAGTTGCAGTGTCCTTTTTTAGTGGATGCCATCTAAATTATGAACGAAATAAAATCACGTGATCCTCACGTGCTGCGACCCAATGGGCATTAAAGGAATTTCATCCCATTCCAGCCCAAAAGCTTGCCCCCTCACATGTGATGCACGTGCAAACCCTCCTCTTCTTCCTCCAAACCCTCTTTCTCTCCTCCTCACCACTTCACCCTAGTGACTACAACAATCTATATGTACATATATGTTTGCGTATGTACATATGTCCATATTGATCAAATTTTTACTTGGTCGCAGATGCAAGGCGAAACAAAAGAAAATAAAGAAGTTAACAATGGAATCGAAGCACCACCCAATGCCAGTCCATCAACTGGACAACCTAGGCAAAGAGTGCGCCAGCAAGAACCTGATGGCCGCGCCGGAGACGACCGCGAGTCTCCTGCAATAAGATTTCTCAAATGGGTGTCAAAGTCTACGATTGAATCTCATTGTTTTGCCAACTTTTTGATGTCAAGATTTCTTTCTCCAAAAAACCAAGGGCTTCGAAGACGACCGTGGGGTCTCCTGCAACAATTACAAGCCCCAACAGCATATTCAAATTCGTTCTCTCTTCTCTGATGAAGAAGTGCCCGAGAATGTTGTTGGCTCCAAGAGAAAGTGATGAAAATTGTCATGATTTGTTTCAATTTCTTAGGTTTTCGACGTTTGTGTTTTAGGGGTTATGGGGTGCGGTTATGATTGCAATTGATTGAAGCCTTGTGGTTGTGATGGATGGCGTCAAAGAGGAATTGCAGAGAGGGGTGGGTTTCTTTTGCGTAGAGGGGTTGGTTTCTATGGTTGGGGGTTTTGGCGATGTATAAGGGACTATTGAGGGTTGGGGGATGGAGGAAGAAAGTTGCTGGAGGTGATGAGTTTGGAGGTTACAAGGAGGGATAAGGTTAGGATGGAGGTTTTGGCGAGGCTACTAGTATCGATGAGTGAGTAGTGGATTTTGGTGGTTGGGTTTTGACTAAGTGAGGTGAGGGAAGGTGTTGCGCAAAGAGAGAGAGAGAAAGAGAGAAAGGTTGAGGAGGGGAGTTGGTGGTCCATGGCAATAGGTTAGAGAGAGAGAGAGAGAGAGAGAGAGAGAGAGAGAGAGAGAGAGAGAGAAATCAATTAGGGGAGAATAATAATTGTTATTAATGTTACAATTACTATTATCAATATTTATTAATTAAATTAACTTGGATAATTATTGTTGGGTTAATTACATGGAAAGTGAAATTCCTCTAATGCCCAATGAGTCACAGCTCGTGAGCATCATTTGATCTTTTGTCGTCAATAATTTAGACGACATCCAATAGAATGGGAACACTGTAACTTGACCACAAGTCTAAGATGTTGACGACTACTATTGAAAGTACAGGGGACAAAGTGACACAAGGCGTAAACTGAAAAGGTAAAAAAATATAATTAACCCATTTATTTTTGACCTCTTGTGAAAAGGTGAACGTCAAAAAAGGAGTGAGAAAATACAACAAATATGAGAGAGAGACACGTGAGGAGTAGAGAGAGAAAATAGCAAAATTAGAGAGCTGGTGATGTGTTACAAATAGGGGTGAATATTGGGTGAGTCAGGCTTATACTAAAAATAAATTTTATCGTGTCTAAAATTAAATTTTAAGCCCGTCAAATTAAAAAATTATAGTTTCAAACCCATTCAAGCCGTCCCATTTAACCTAAAATTTGTATAATAAATAATTTTCTTCTCTAAAAATAATATTAAATAACATAAAGTTCAATTACATATATATAATATTAAATAAAAATATATTATTTTATATACATGTATGTATATATATATTTCTGATTGAGCCAGGTTGGACCAGGCTTCAAAAATAATTACCAAGCTCGTTCATTAAACTAATCGGCCTTAAAAAAATTTCTAAGCCCTATAATTTATAGACGAGCTTAGGTGAGTCTATCGGGCTTTTGGGACTATGGCCACCCCTATTAATAGACCCATTTTGTATAGGATTAATTTCTCCTAGACCCCTTTAGGTTTTAAATATCAACACCTAGACCCATTATCTTTTAAAATAAGCACTTACATCCCTTGCCATCATTTTATGTCCATTGTTGTTACATTAAGGGGTATTTTTGACTTTCTGCTTGCTATATTGCTATATTGCTATATATACAAAGGTATATATATAGCCTTAAAAAACAAAAAAGAAACACCGAAAAGGATAATGAAGCTACTCTTGGCTTAGAGACTTCCAATAACCCATACGACGTCTCTCTCTCTCTCTTCCTCACCCTTCTTCATCCTTCCTAGCCTTTCCTTTCTCCATGCATCGCCACTCCCACGCCATTATCGAACCACCACCTTCATCCCCAACATCCTCACCGACCCAACACCTCGTTGCCGCCTCTAACTAATCGTCATTGTCACCACCCCCACCACACACACAGAGTCATCATAAAGCAACCTCAACCCATAATTAACAATTTATGTCTATGATCGATGCCGAATTTGGGTCGACGTCAGATTTGGATTTGAATCAATTGTATACCAGTAATATTTATGTGGCTAGCATATGGTTGGCATATGCAACAGATTTGGGGTCAAAATTTTGGGTATTGCTCTACGGTTTGACAAAATTTGGGTGAAGGCTTTGATTTGGGGGCAAAAACTTGGGTTTTGCTCTATGGTTTGACAAAATTTGAGTTTTGACAAATTTGAGTGAAAACAGTGATTTGGGGGGCAAAAACTTCGGTTTCAACATAGTGGGTAGGTGGTATATGATTGGAATTACATGTCAAGACTAATTCCGACAAATTTAGGGGAATCCAAAATTTTTCAAGAAAATCTCAAGGTTCCAATCAAATCCCAATTGGAATTTCTCAATGTAATTGTGATGACCTGGTCAACTTGGTGAAAGGGGGGCTTGGGTTGCTTTTGGAATTTTACACAACTTCGGGGGAGATTTTCACCAATTAACCCACAATCAATTTAAAACAAAAGATGAAACTCTTCTCTCTCTCTCTCTCTCTCTCTCTCTCTCTCGTTCTCTTATTGCGCAATAGCAACCAAAGAGCTACTCTCTCGCGGTTCTCCTTCCATTTTTCTCCCCTTCTTCATTTGTTTTGTGCATTTTACTCCCCATTAGAGCTAGATTTTTATACCACAACTTAGAGTTTGTATTATTCTTTTCAAGGGCTTGGTGGTGGAAGATTCAAAGGGGCTCTCACTACATTGGATTCACTAGTAAGTTATGATCTACATCGAGGTAGGGGGTTTACACATGAGTTTTGCTATAAGGTTAATAATTTTGAGTTATATATGTCAGTTGGGTAGAAATCATGACTATAGAAATTTTAATTTGAGTTCTAGGTTTTTATTTGAACTCGAAAGTGAATTGCAATTTAGTTTCTTGATTCTCTTAATTGATTTTTGTTATATTTATCATAATGAGTCAGTATTAATGCCTTATGTATTTATTGAATCATTTAAATAAAAATCTAGGAATTTATCATGTGTCATGTTTAATAAAATTAAGAATTTTTACCATAAATAATTGATTGATAAAATTGGCTTGATATTTATGTGATTGATGTGTATGCAAGTTATACTCGAGGTGTTGGTTAATTTAAAGAAAATAATTTGGGTATTTTGCTTGCTTGACATAGTGTGATGTAGGCATAAAAATGAATAAAATTGATGCTTGGATGTCTTAAATAATAATTGGAAATTATGTCATGAATTTGGTAATTTGGGTAAATTTGGCTTACTTAACATAGTGTGAAGTAAGCATAAAAATAAATAAAAATGATGCTTAGATGTTTTGAATAATAATTAGATATTATGTTATGAATTTGATAATTTGGGTATTATTGATCTTATTTTTTTTATTTGTTTATTTTCGGTTGTGTGACGTTAATGTTATTTTAGACTTGGGTTTAGTCTATCGATACTTGGGCATTGTTGGGCATGGGCTTGAAGCCCTGAGCTCTAGGAGTTTGCATTAGAATAAAGGTCTGGTGTCTCATTTAACGGGATACGCGCGTCTTTTGGGTGCAGCCCATAAAGAGTGAAATTACTTGAAAACACGCGTCATTTGAATGATATCCCATAAAGAGCGAAAGAGGTTATAGGTGGAACTGTGTCCCCTCTTCAATACGGCCGGTTGCATCATACATTTGCATTGGGTTGGACTTGGATAAGTCCTGGTATCTTATTTTATTTTATTTATTTATGCATTTTATCATTTCAGTTTTAGTTTTATAGAGTTAACTTAATTTCTATTATTGTTGGTGACTGAATAGTTTGTGGTTTGATGTTATATGTATTTGATTTTTTTATTTAGTTAATTCATGTGTGTGCTTGTATTATACCATTGGGCATTGGGTTAGGAGTAAGAATTAAGAAATTGTATGTATTTATTTTCATATATCTTTACCTGTACACTTGCACATATTACCTTATTTTTATTAGCTCGATAGCATAACCTCTTACTTGAGCCATGAAAATGCTTACCCTACAACAGTTGCAGGTGAACCCTCAAATTAGCAGACTTGAGGAGTGAGATTAGGACACCAGATGACTATTATGTATTTTGAACGTATATTGTGTTATCTTTGGGTTTTAGTTTATTTCTTTTAGTAATGTTCTGTATCTCTAAACTTTCATTCTTTTTATTTTGGATGACTATATTATTATTACTATTATTATTATTATTATTATTATTATTATTATTTTGATAAATTTAGAGATTTATTTTATGTTGGTAGAATCTTATGGTTTTATTACTTATTGTGATTTAGTTTGGAGGATGAGTTTATTGATATTGGAGTACTGAACTGAAGATTGGGATGTGTTATTTGAGTTTGGAGATTTGAGGTTCAAACTTTTTCTTTAAAACATATTTTTAAATAGGTTTTATTAAAATGGAATTGTCCAAAATACGAATGGACCCACATAATTTCGTTTCATAAATTTTTAAAATAAAAACTATCTTTAAAATGAATTTTGAAATCTATTTTGAACTAAATCTGACGTGGATCCTAATTTTGACTTGGACTTTTCAACATTTGAATCTTTATTCTTTAAAACTCGGCTTTCAAAAAATTAGGGCGTGACAACTTGGCATCAGAGCACTGGGTTCGAATACCCATGACTGTGGGGCGAGGCTTTGCCTTGGATTTGGGTTGCATTCGTTTGTTACTTGCATAACAAATATAGTTCGTTGAATTTGTGGTAATATTTGATTTGTTACGTTAATTGTGAGCATGAGTTATGTGATGATATATGTTTATGACATGCTTAGAAAATTCATACCTAGTTGGTTTTGATACATGTGATCTGTATATACTATGCTTAGTACTTGTTTGAATTTATGGATGCTTAAGGGGTATACCGAGATTGTCTGCTACTGAGTGTTTGTTTTATGTGACTTATAAGGAATTATGCCTTCGAGGGGATGAGGCCGAGGGAGCGCTAGTAATCGTGGTGGAGGTGATGTTTCACCAACGCCATTTGATGGTGTTGAATTCATGAGGCAGGCTACTACCATGACTCAGATAGCTAAAAATGTTCAATAAGAAGTATTACCGTCGCAGCAAGAACCCAGAATGAGGGCAGCAATTAGGGGTTACAACAGGTTCTCGCCACCACAGTTTGATGGCGGGACAGGGGCAGTGGCTGCGAAGAATTGGTTAGAGGAGACAACTAGATTACTGGAGGTGCTAGATATCAGGGATGATGTGTTAGGGTCCGGATAGCTTCGTTGAAGTTGGTTGGTGATGCAGGTGTTTGGTGGGCAGGTATCAGGGAGACACATGATATAGAGTAGATGCAGTGGGAGCAGTTTCAGATATTATTCTTGACTCATTTTTTTCCTGAGGCTACGAGGGATGCACTAAGGGAAGAGTTTATATGTTTGACTCAGAGGGAGATGAGTGTTGTTGATTACCAGGTTAGGTTTACCTTTTTGGCTAGGTTTACACCAGAGATGGTTTCTATTGGGCCTTTGAAGGCTAAGAGATTTATTTGGGGGTTAAACCCCTCCATTCGATTAGGACTTACTCTATTTCAGTTGAAGACTTATGAGCAAGCTTTTGAGAAGGCCTTATTGGTAAAGGAGGAAATATAGGACTTTAAGAGGATTTTTAAGGCTAGGTCCCAGTCCAAGAGTACTAGTTTAGACAGTTATGAGTGGAAGAGGTCAATGGAAAGTACTAGTTGCTATAAGGGGTAGCAGGCCCAGAGGTTTGTTTCTTCTTCTGGAGGTTCTTTTAGAACTCTGTCACTTTGTCATCAGTGTGGTCAAGTAGGTCACCGTAGGGTACGGTGTCCTCAACAAAGTTTAGCACTACTAGTGGCACCCTCTAGTGGAGATCAGAGGGGTTGTTACAGTTGCGGGCAGCCAGGCCACATTCGTAAGGATTGTGCTCATAGGAGGAGGGCATTGGGTGGCGAGTCTACTTCAAGGCAGCCACAGCAGCAACGTTAGCAGTACCCTCAGCAATTTTAGTTGCCACACTCTTAACAGTAGCCTGGGCAGCAATATCAGTACCCTTAGCAGTAGCTATATCAGCAGTATCCTAGCTTGATATTAGCAGCACCCATGCAAACTTACCGAGCTCCATTACCTTTACCTTCGATGTCATTTCAGGGTTTAAAGTCATCCTCTTCGAGCCAACAGTATGGACACCACGAGAAAGGTCAAGCAGTATAGCATCCGCAGGGTCACATATTTATGGCTACTACATCAGAGACACCAAGGGGTTCCTCAGTGGTCTGAGGTATATCGCACCCCGATTTTTAAATGTCCAAGGTCCTTTCAGCTTGGAGACCAAAAGAACAGAACTCTGTCACTAGAACTCGTCCTCCTAGAAGGACAAGTGCGACTAGGTTTAAAAATTTGTTTGACTAAGGGCTTTTCAAAAAAATTGGAGTCGCCTCCTAACTTGATTAAGGTGAGTTGGGGCACCTAAAACTAAGTGTTAATCCAAATATTAAACTTAGGGTTTTTGGAATAGGTTTTGAAAACTCCCTCAAGAGAAGGTTTTTAAGAAAATAGGTTGTTTGGCAACATTTAGAAAGATTTAAGCCCTTTTGAAAAATAACTCCATTTTGGTCACTTGAAAATAGAAATTTATGGTTCGGGGGTTGGCTACGTGTAGGGAAGATATCCTAAGATCATCACCCTACCCCGGCCTTTTAGTACCTATATGTCTAATCACCCTTTTGTTCACTCACTAGAATAACCGGTTACCATTGTCCACTTAATATCCACTTTAGAACTTTGAAAACGGGGTTTAGTTATCACTTTTTGAATGGTTGATGCATGATGCAAGTTTTTGGAAGAAGTTTAAAAATAATGGGAGTTTTGAAAGAGTTTAAAATATAAACTTTGAATTGATTGAAATTTTTGAAAAAGGGATTGGAGTTGAAATAAAAGTTATGACTGCACCATTTTAGATTGCCTACGTATCTCATTTGGCGAGAATCAGGTCATTCGTAGTTCGGGCAAGAGCCAGATGGAAAATAGGCGCATTAGGGCCTTTGGAAGGTTTAAAGACACTTTGGGGTCTTTGGAAAAGTTTAAGATATTGTGAGGTCTTTGGAAAGGTTTAACACACTTTGAGGTGTTTGGAAAGGTTTAAGACACTTTGAGGTCTTGGAAGTTTTGACTTGAAATTGGATGGTGGAGTGTTTTGAAAATGTTTTTGGATCAACTTAAGGGAGTTTTGGAAAAATGCTTTGGCATGACTTAAAAGAACTTGAAAGTGTTTTTGAAGTCTTATTTTGAAAACCTTGGAGGCATGACTGTAGAATGTTTTGATGAATTAGTTTTTGAAAATGGCTAAAAGTTTGGAATCCTAATATGGATAACCTTGGAGGTTATCCTTGATATATCACTTTTCCTTGGAATCCCTAACCATGAGAGGGCTAGGGACACCTTAGGTTTAAGACCTTTTGAGAATATTTTTGGAAATGCCTTGAAGGTGGAGTGTAAGAACATTTGATGAGTTTATGGAGTTGGTTTTTTGAAATCAAGAGAGTAGGAGGTTTTGAAAAAATGGGTTATGAGAATAGTTTAAAATTGAGTGATCATTTAAAAAAAGGTTCAAGAGTTGGAACCTTGAAGTATACTAACCTAGGTTGGGTTGGCCTAGGGCTAGGGGTGACCTAAGGTTAATTAACTTGGGTTAGGTTAACCTAGGGTTAAGATGACCTATGGTTAACTAACTAAGGTTAGGTTAACCTAAGGTTAAGATGACCTAGGATTAACTAACTAGGGTAGGGTTAACCTAAGGTTAGGATGACTTAGGGTTAGGTTAACCTAAGGTGAGTGAACTAGGGTCAAGTTAACCTAGGGTTGAATTGAAAGATGATTTTTGAAAGGTTGTTTGATGCACTTTTGGAAAAACAACACATGCCATACAACGGACTTGGGTTGACAATCTTTTTGAAGATCATTTCTATGAAAATTTTGACTCTAGCCAAGAACATGGTTTACATGGTTGATGTTTGAAAACCATTTCAAGGAAGGTTTTCTTGGGGCCATTATAACCTTTACCTTGATAAGAGTGGGGATTTCGAAAATCAATATAATGATGACAACTTTTGAAAAATCATTTTTGATGCAAAGATGGAGAGAATGAATTTTTGCAAATCATCTTTGGAATGGGATTTTGAAAACCATTTTCCAAGGGAACCATTCCATCAAGAGAGGGTTCCTATGGCCAAACAAAAGGGAGACCACTCAAAAGAGAGTTCCATGAGACTATTCCAACCACTACACTTAAAAGAATGGAAACCTTGGGAATTAGAGAATTAGAAAGCAATCCTTACGCAAGTTAAAATGCCATGATGCCAAAGTGAGAGTTAGGGGGTTAGTAGGGGATCTTCTAAGGTATGGTTTCTAAGGTCCCATCCTAAGCTTCAAGGAACCAACTCTTGAAATAATTTTTGAAAGAAATATAGAGCTTGGAAATGACATAAAGCTAAGAGTAATGTAAGCATTGTAGAACATGGCAATAAGTATAAAAATGAAGCCAAGCACATAAGACATGATCAAAATAGTAATATGCAATGGTTCATGATCACATATAAGGCTTTTAGGCTACGCCACATAAACAAGGGACTCCTAGGCCATACCATCTTAAAGTAGGCTAGTGAGAGTTCCCCCCACACGGTGACTCTCACTTGTTTTCCTCTAGGCATAATCTAAGAGCCCTCTTGACTCAAGCATGCAAGAATGGGGGTTGTAGATAGGGATTAAAATGAAGAATAGCCTAAGTAGGCTAGGAGGGAGAAGAGAAGAGTGGGGGAAGACACAAATGTAAAAGGGATACCACATTTTGCCTTCAACACACTTGTAATCTTCAAAGGATGCCTTGATTAGAGCTTAAATGACTTCAAGAAGGCTTAGAGGGCTTGTAGGGAGTGTTTAGTGGTGTATAAGGCTAAGTAAGTGAAGTGTATGGCCTTTAGGGTGGTGGAATCTAGCCAAAGTGTTGGAGGAGGAGAATATGTATGGAGATTCGAGGTTCTAGAGTGATTTCAGCAGGGCTTCACATCAATTTTGGACCTGGAATATGCAAAGGGGCGGTCTGATATTTATAAGCAATCTGGAACAGACCTAGCGCATATGCTACATGCGTTGACCAAAATTTGCCTTAGCGCATGTGGTACATGCGCAAGTATTGTTCCATTGTCAGAATGACACGTGGCACCCTGTGTACTGGTTAATTCTCGACCGTTGATCGAAATTTGGTGATCAAATCAAAATTTGAGCGCATGTAGCATATGCTCCACCACTGGGAAGATTCGTCCAAACTTTGTTTCGATAATTGAGCCAACCGAAAAGGTTTCAGGGGAATCGGTTGCACCCTCGGTGTTCTCTTAGGGTTTCTCATGAACTTTCATATTTTTGAAAAGTTTGAATTATGTTTGAAAATGTGGGATATCATCTTGGGAAGTGTGCATAAAAGGATATTTTGGCGGAGCGTCTGTGATACGTTTCGAGGGTGTTTGAAAGTGGCTGTTTTCGTGTCGTATGATCAAGGCCTTTGGGAAGCAATTTTTTTATCAGACCGTACCGATGGAAAGTATTCTAGAAATACTTTTAGGAGTTCCCAGATTTACGCAATTCTCAAGTCGTTTGACGGTGTGTTTTAATTAGGGAATTGGAGAGAAAGTCAACATTAGCCTAGGGGTTGCTGAAAGTTGTAGTTTTTGCGTCGTACGATGGAGGGCTTCAGGAAGTGATCCATCCAATCGAACCGTATTGATGAAAATATCTGTGGATGAACTTTCGAGAATTCCCTGATTTACGTATTTCTCAAGTCAATTGACAGTGCGTTATAACCAAGGAATTGGGAGAAAAGACAATTTAGGCGGAGCGTCTGCGAGACGCTCCAGGGAACTTTTATCGAATCGTGAGTGTTTAATGTCGTAGGGCCCTCCTCGGGTTAAACAAGGGTGCATGGTGAAATCTTTTGCTTGAAATCCCAGGACCGGTGCTGTTTCGGGGCATGTTTGGATTACCAGGGGCAAAATGGTCATTTTGGCCAAGATTGGTTGGAAATGGTTTGGAATGGTTTGATGTGTTATGTTAAACGTGTAAGGTTGTTCAGGGATAGTTTTGGGAGAGTCTTTTACTGTTTAGTGGGGTTTGTGCAATGTTGGGACGTTCAGGGGCAAAATGGTCATTTTGACCAGAGTCAACCGAAATGGGACCGGAATTGGTTCAAATGGCGTGCGGAGTACGCCTATCCGTTTAGTAACATTTTGGCAGGGTGGACTTACCGTTTTGAGGGATTTTGAAAATTTTCAAAACGTGCCTAAAGGCCCAAGGGGCAAGTTTGGTTATTAGGCCTCTATTGGGCCCAGCGGGCCCGATAAGCGGTTAACTAATTGGATAGGGGTTTGAAAGTTGATTTGGGCTTGAATGTGCTTACGGAGTTTTGAAAGGGAGTTCCGTCAAGCTAGAGACTGCTAAGCGGGCAAAAATGAGGTGCTTATAAGGTACATTTTTTATGTTTGGGTATTTAGCTCGAGTGTTGTTAGATTCAGGGATATCGCATTCATTCATTGCCACGTCGTTCATACATGCATTGGCGTTAGAGGTGGATCAATTAGAGTCAGTCTTGTGGGTAGAAACCCCGATTGGGGGCGGAGTATATTTGGACCATGTTTGCTGGGACTGTGTTTTGAGGATTGATGATCGCCAATTTATTCACGACTTCATCTTGTTAGACATATCGAGTTTTTACGTGATTTTGGGGATAGATTGTTGTCTATGTTCAGGGCCGTTATAGATTGTTTCAGTTATAGAGTATCGATCTGTACGCTTGAGGGAGATTATTTTTGGTTTGTGGGGGAGCATAGTGATCCCTTAGTGGCTTCCTTGTGTAGCTTGTTTGCCAAGAATAGCTCTAGTCTTTTCTTGGCTAGTTTGTTAGCTGAGGAAGAGGTTACAATTCATAATGAATTTCCTTCAGTTGTTTGTGAGTATCTGGATGTTTTACCGGATGATTTGTACGGTTTGCCACCCATTTGGGAGGTAGAGTTTACGTTGGATCTTGTGCCTGGAGCGACGCCTATTTCGATGGCACCATATCGCTTTGCACCTGTAGAGCTGCAAGAATTGAAGGTTCAGTTGTAGGAGTTACTGAACAAAGGTTTTATTCCACCTAGCATGTCGCCTTGGGGAGCACCGGCATTGTTTGCCCAGAAGAAGGACGGTTCCTTACGGTTGTGTATCGATTACAGGAAGCTAAATTGGATCACGATAAAGAATAAGTATCCTACGTTCAGAATCGATGACTTATTCGACCAGTTGAAAGGTTCGACTTGTTTCTCAAAAATCAATTTGAGGTTGGGTTACTACCAGTTGTGGGTTAGGGAAGAGGACATCTCCAAGATGGCTTTTCGCACACGTTACGAGCATTATAAGTTTGTAGTGATTCCATTCGGGCTGATGAACGCACTAGCAACATTCATGTCTTTGATAACCCAAATCTTTCGAGAGTACTTAGATCGGTTCGTGGTGGTGTTTGTGGATGACATTTTGATATATTCACCTTCATTAGAGAAGTAAGAGGGGCACTTGCGTATGGTTTTGCAGATGCTACAAGAACACAAGTTGTTTTCTAAATTTGATAAATATAAGTTTTGGCTAGAAGAGGTAAAATTCCTCAGCCACGTCGTATCAGGTGTGGGAGTATCAGTTGATCCTTCTAAGATTGACTCAATTACCAAGTAGGAGAGACCATGGAATGTGTTCGAAATTTGGAGCTTTTTAGGCTTGGCAGGTTATTATCGACGCTTCGTGCCAGACTTTTCGCAATTGGCGGCACCGATGACGAGATTGACTCGAAAGGGAGTTGGATTCATTTGGGATGACGCATGTGAGCAAGCATTTCAGGAGCTAAAGCGGAGGTTGACTACAGCACCAGTGTTAGCGATTCCCGAGAGAGGGATTGGCTATAGAGTTTATTGTGATGCATTGCGTGAGGGCTTTGGTTGCGTGTTGATGTAGTTTGGTTCAGTAGTGGCATATGGCTCACAACAGTTGAAGACACACGAAAAGAATTACCCTACCCATGACTTGGAGCTTGCGGCAGTTATCTTTGCCTTGAAGAATTGGCGGCATTATCTCTACAGTGAGAAGTTTGAAGTGTTTTATGATCATAAGAGTTTGAAGTACATCTTCACATAGAAAGACCTGAATCTCCATCAGAGGCGATGGATGGAATATATGGAGGACTACGACTTCGAGTTGCATTATCATCTCGGGAAGGCGAATGTTATAGTAGAGGCTTTGAATAGGAAGAGTCAGAGCATTTTGGCCAATTTAGTAGTTCAAGAATGGAAAATGATGGATGAGATTAGTGAGTACGACCTTCGCCTTTCTAATAAGACAGTACCGACTACAATGTTCACGATGGTGACACAGCCAGCACTTATCAATGGAGTTATTGAGGCTCAGTATTCAGATAAGGAGGCAGATTTTATTTAAGCTTGTGTTTTTGGTGACGATAGACTCGAGAATTGGGCGGTAGGTGCGGACTATGGCTTTTGATTTCAGGGGAGATTATACGTACCGATAACTTGCCAAGATGAGATTCTTTAGGAGTTTCATCATTCACAACTTGTAGTTCACCCAGGAGGCACTAATATGTATCACGATTTACAACGTCAGTTCTGGTGAAGGGGCATGAAAGGAGATGTAGCACAGTTTGTATTGCGATGTTTAATTTGTCAGTAAGTTAAGGCCGAACACTAGAGGCCAACAGGGCAGTTGCAGCTTTTACCAGTAGCACAGTGGAAGTGGAATCATGTCACGATGGACTTTGTTACGGGGCTTCCTAGATCACTGCAAAGGCACAATGCTATTTGGGTTGTAGTTGACCGATTGACGAAATCGACACACTTTTTGGGAATACGAACGATTGTTTCTGTGACCAAACTTAGCAGGTTGTATATTCAGGAGATTATGAGACTTCATGGTGTTTCAGTCTCTTTTGAATCGGGATCCAACGTTTACTTCACAATTTTGGTGAAGCGTTTAAGAAAACTTGGGAACTCAGTTGAATTTCAGCACGACGTTCCACCCTCAGACAGATGGGCAGTTGGAGCGAACGATTCAAATCTTGGAGGACATGCTACGAGCATGTGTACTTGACTTTCGGGGTAGCTGGGATGATTACTTACCTTTGGCAGAGTTTGCTTACAACAATAACTATCAGTCAAGCATTGAGATAGCACCTTTTGAGGCTTTGTATGGCCAACCATGTAGGTCACCGGTTTGTTGGACTGAGTCAAGTGATGTAGTTGGCATGGGGCCAGATCTGATTCAGGAGACGATAAAAAAGATCAAAGTGATTCGATAGTGACTGCTCACAACTTAAAGTCATCAGAAGAATTACGTGGACCAACGGAGACGGCCTTTAGAGTTCAAGGTGGGTGATAATATGTTTCTGAAGGTATCTTCCCAGAAAGTTTTAAGGAGATTTGGTTAGAATGGGAAGTTATCGTCGTGTTATATTGGATCTTTTCAGATTCTTGAAAGGATCGGGGTTGTTGCATATAGGTTGGCATTACCACCATAATTTTCGAGAGTGCATAATATTTTTCACTTCTCGATGTTGAGGAAATACGAGCCGGGTTCTTCACACGTGTTAGATTGGACAAACTTGGAGCTAGAGGAGGACGTATCATTTGAGGAACATTCGATACAAATTGTTGACTTTAACGAGTAAGTTCTTCAGGGTAAGACTATCTAATGGGTGAAGGTGATGTGGCGACATCATGAGCCTGAAGAGGTTATGTGGGAACAAACTTCTGAGTTATTCGCCAAATACCCTGGGTTGTTTGCCAGCTAGGTATGTTTTCAGTTTCGAGGACGAAACTATTTTCTTCATTGGGGAGGATGTGATGACCCAATCAACTTGGTTAAAAGGGCCCCTAGGTTGCTTTTAGAATTTTACACAACTTTAGGGGGGGGGGGTGTTTATAACTAACCCAAAATCAGTTTAAAATAAAAGATGAAACTCTTCTCTCTCTCTCTCTCTCTCTCTCTCTCTCTCTCTCACTCACCACGCAATGGCAACCAGAGAGCTACTCTCACGCGGTTCTCCTCCCATTTTTTCTCCTTTCTTCATTTGTTTTGTGCATTTTACTCTCCATTTGAGTTAGATTTTTATACCACAACTTAGGATTTGTCTTATTCTTTTCAAGGGCTTAGTGGTAAAGGATTCAAATGGGGCTCTCATTACATTGGATTTACTCGTGGGTGATGATCTACACCGAAGTAGGGGGTCTAGACATGAATATTACTATCAGGTTAATAATTTTAAGTTACATATATGCGTTGGGTAGAAATCATGGCTATAGAAATTTTAATTTGGGTTCGAAGTTTTTATTTGAACTTAAAAGTCAATTGTAATTTAGTTTCTTGATTCGCTTAATTGATTTTTGTTATATTTATCATAATAAGTCAGTATTAATGCCTTGTGTATTTATTGAATGGTTTAAATAAAAATCTAGGAATTTATCATGTTTACATGTTTAATAAAATTAGGATTTTTACCATAAATAATTGATTAATAAAATTGACTTGATATTTATGTAATTGATGTGTATGCAAGTTATACTTCAGGTGTTGGTTAATTTAAATAAAATAATTTTGGTATTTTGCTTACTAGATATAGTGTGAAGTAGGCATAAACATGAATAAAAATGATGCTTGGATGTCTTAAATAATAATTGAAGATTATGTCATGAATTTGGTAATTTGGGTATTTTTGGCTTGCTTGACATAGCGTGAAATAGGTATAAAAATAAATAAAAATGATGCTTGGATGTCTTGAATAATAATTAGAGATTATATTATAAATTTGATAATTTGAGTATTATTGATCTTATTTTTTTATTTGTTTATTTTTGGTTGTGAGACGTTAATGTTATTTTAGACTTGGGTTAAGTTTATCGATACTTGGGTATGGTCGGATATGGGCTTGAAGCCCTAGGCCTAGAAGTTTGCATTAGAATAAAGGCCTAGTGCCTTATTTAATGAGAAACACGTGTCCTTTGGGTGCGGTGCATAAAGAGTGGAATTACTTGGAAACACGCGTCCTTTGGATGATATTTCATAAAAAGCGAAAGAGGTTATAGGTAAAATTGTATCCCCTCCTCAGTACGGCCAGTTGCATCATGCATTTGCATTGGGTTGGACTCGGGTGAGTCCTGGTATTTTATTTTATTTTATTTATTTATGCATTTTATCATTTCAGTTTTAATTTTATAGAGTCAACTTAATTTATGTTATTGTTGGTGACTGAATAGTTTGCAGTTTGATGTTATAGGTGTTTGATTTTTTTTATTTAGTTAATTCATGTATGTGTTTGTATTATACCGTTGGGCGTTCGGTTAGGAATGAGGATTAAGAAGTTGTATTTATTTATTTTCATATATCTTTACCTGTGCACTTGCATATATCACCTTATTTTTATTAGCTTGGTAGCATAACCTCCTACTTGAGTCGTGAAAATGCTCACCCTACAACAGTTGCAGGTGGGCCCTCGAGCTAGCAGACTTGAGGAATGAGATTAGAACACCGGACGTCTACTAAGTATTTTGAACCCACATTGTGTTATCTTTGGGTTTTAGTTTATTTTTTTAGTAATGTATTGTACCTTTAAATTTTCACTCCTTTTATTTTGGACGACTGTATTATTATTATTATTATTATTATTTTGATACATTTAGAGATTTATTTTATGTTAGTAAAATCCTATGATTTATTACTTATTGTGATTTAGTTTGGAGAATGAGTTTATTGATATTAGAGTATTGAATTGGAGATTGTGATGTGTTATTGGAGTTTGGAGATTTGAGGTTGAAATGTTTTCTTTGAAATATGTTTTATTAAAATGGAATTATCCAAACATAAAATGGGCCCACGCAATTTCGTTCCTTAAATTTTTAAAATAAATTTCAAAATCTCTTTTGACCTAAATTTAATGTGGATCCTAATGAATTGGGGCGCGACAGTAATCTTGCAAGGTTCAAGTTCGTCGAAACCAAGTCAGAGAATTTGAAGATTACTAGAACTTCACTCAAAACAAAAATAACGAAATGAATATCTTCGAGTCAATTCCGTGATAAGTTGGAGTTGGTTTTGCTTTTGTGTGTAGAGAAAATGGGTTTGAATCTGTTTGGGTTTTGGGTACAAATATCCATAGCACGCTGATATGTTAAAGCTATCATAATTATTTGCATTTCTTAATGCACCCATCATCTGGATGATTAACTTTTTTTTCCCTTAATTATTATGCAGAGAATCAACAAATAAAAGGGGGCCTGGGAGGTTGAGGGATTTGGGGTCATCTTTTTATGGAGCATACTTGGTCAAATCTGGTAGTGAGATGATGTTTTATTTACCCGAAAAAAAGGCTAAGAGGAAGAAGATGTTGTGTAGTATAGATTCTGGCTTTTGTTCGGTGAAATTAAATGTTACACAACATTTTTCTTCAATCCAACCACAACTATCATTTGAGAGCTTCCCCAAGATTTCAAGTTACTTTTTGTTTTTGGTTGGTTTGAGTTTTAACTGGGGTGAGGTAGACCGGAGATGGATGCAGTGAGGCAGACTGCGAGCTGGGTATGGTGGTGGGTGTTGTGAGGATGATGGTGGAGTGGTCTTTTAGAAAGAAAAAAGAGTGAAGCAGTGCGGTGCTGTTGATCAAGTCTTAAAAACAAGGGACACGTGTCACCTTTATAATAACAAGCATGAGCAATTGTAATTTTTTTTATTGTAAAAGAGAGTAGTTTTGTCAATTTATATGATCAAATTGGTCAACAAATGGAATTAAGCTGACGGAATTGACGGCACGGGTCTTGCTGCTCATACACAGAACCTCCAGGGGTGTAAGGGTCTATTTTTTAAAATGAGTGGGTCTTACTGTTGATACCTCAAACTTGAGGGAGTCTAGGTGAAATTCACCCTTTTGTATATTAGCCTTCTGAGAGAGAAGCATCTCTCTCTCTCTCCGTCCCGTTTGGTATTTATTCGCCGTCTGTCAACTGCTCCTCGCCGTCTTTTTGTACTTCTCTGGTGGTCAAGTCCCGAACGATGGTGCATGAGAAAATCGATCTCAGAAAATAGAATGCAGGTCAGCGCAGTCAGAATAATTTCCTTTTGGTTGCTGAAGACATGCCGGAAAAGTACAGGGAACGAGAGAAAATGCCGATTTCCGAGTGGGAAAGGGATTGGGAAATCTGATTTCGGCCTTTGCGTTATTCTGAACCCAGTAACGAAAAGTATGAGATGTTTTTACGGCTTTTAGTTAATCATGCATTTTCTCAGTAATCAAGAGAGCATTAGTTTGATCGGCTACTGATATAATTGTGCTGGTTTTCAGGTGTTTGTTCCTCCGCATCCGCTAATCAAGCACTGGGTTTCAGTTCTTAGAAATGAGCCAGACTCCTTGGCCCATCTTTGGTGAGTTGACAGTTCAAAGTTACTGTATGGTTTTGTCTTTAATAGACAGTTCGGAATTGTTTAAATTTTTTTTCCCTGCTGCTAATTTTGTTACTTTTTTTGTGTGGATTATATGAATTGAGCTACGAATTTTAGTGTTTGCCCTTTTGACATTTTGCAAGTTTTGATCTGGCTGCAAATTTATGTCCTTGTTTTGCTCACTGTCAAGGAAGAACAAGCTTGGACTTTTATTTTTTTTAGGCCCATGACAGGCGGGGCTGGGGCCACTATTCAGTGATTATTAGGTGCAGGCCCGGTCCGGCCTGGCTCAGCCCAATGTTCTCCTCTCCTAGGCTAACAACCAGACTACTTTTTTTTAGGTTCAATGTTTTTCATTTGGTTTTCCCCACAAAAATAGTGTATCCAGTATATTATGTTATTACTTCCACATGTTATCCGATAGGGTATTCGTAGATCTACGTCCCAATGAATCGCTTTTTTCATGACAAAAATATTCAAAATATATTTCCAAAAGTATCTCAAATATTTCAAAAAAAATTTCATATTGATGTAAAAAAACATCCATCTACAAAAACGTGTTTCCCATTCTAACAAAGTTTTATGATAACTAATCAGAACTTTCATGTATCTCTTTAACACTTTAATATGAAGTTTTTTTTTTCTCTTTCAAAAAAAAAAAAAAAAAAAGGTTTCGTGATAACTATTGTGTGAACTCCTTTTTCTCAAAGATGTTTCCCTTTTGGTAACCACTACCCATTATAAGATTCAAAACTAAAACCCACTCATTGCAAGATCCAAAACTTCTCTATTATGAATTGGTGACGCCGGTGTAAAACACCTTAGGGGATGCTTTAGGATTAAATACGAGTAAGAATAGGGAAAATGTTTCTTTTCAAAAAAATATGTACAGAAAATAGATGTGTGCATTATTTTAAAGAGAATGACTCTCATTCAATCATATCATTCCATTGATAAATTTTTTATGGCATTATGTTTTATAAATAAGAGCCATCATTCATGGGTTTTTTTAGTTTTAAAGTAAAATACTTTTATTTAAACATATTATTTTGTCTAAAAATTATGTATAATTTTTTTGGTTACCTACCACTACCGACTTATATAACTTTCATATGCAACACATTTTTTTGAATCTTGACTAGCGACCGACCAATATAGTTCCATTTTGAGGATAAGGTCTGCAACGAAAAGTTGAATCCTGATGACTCCACAAGAAAGAATACCTCATGACTTCCTTTTCTAGTCGTTCAATGGTGTAATTCTTAAAGGGGTAATTACAATAACACTCTTAAATTACGACTCAGTTTTAGTAAGTGTTTTTAAATTTTAAAACGTAATAAATTGATTTCTAAATTATTAATTATATCGATCAATACCTTCTAATAATAATCTGTTAAGAAAGTGGATCGAAAATTATTGTGTGACTAGCAAATGTTCATAAAAGTATGATTTTATACTTAAATTGACAATTCTCTTATTACAATAATTGTTTAATAACAATGGGCATTTTAGGTATTAGACTAACCCTCCAAACAGATTGCTAATATATTATTAACAAAAAGTATTGATTAGTACAAATTGATAGTTCAGGATCAATGTGTTATATTTTAGAGTTTAGAGATATTTAGTTATACTAAGTCATAATTTAGAAGAGTTTTAGTAATTCTCCATTATTAAAAGAGTAATGCTATACACAGAATTTTTATACAGTTTATCATCCTTTCATTTCATTATGTATGGATAAACTTTTCCTTATTTAAAATCATTCAATAAAGTGCTTGCCTTGCATGTAGAATGCTGGAACAGAATAAGGTTACAGTTACTCTCCATAAACAGTGGATGGGATCCTTCCTGATGTGTGAACTACCAGATCTATAAGTATCCTTCATGCAGTTAAGCCTTTTGCTCATCCTTCGTCCACTTCTTGAAACCAAACCCATCTCACTACCAAATCCATATATGGCATCTTTGTTGAAGAAAACATCCTCTAATCAGCTTTCCTCATTTCCACCTCAGTTCATCTTCGTCATCTTTCTTCTGTTGACAACCTTTTCCAACCTTGCTCAATCTGCTAGAGAAGAAAGCCAAGAAGCAGAGGCGCTTCTGAAATGGAAAGCTAGCCTTCAAGCTCCAAACCATTTTCTCCTCCATTCTTGGAGACTTCTTCCTCCTCTCGATTCCACTTCCTCTTCTTACAGCCTCGATAGAAGCAGCCCATGCAATTGGGTTGGAATTGCTTGCGACCAATCTGGAAGCATCGCCCATATAAACATTACAAGTTATGGTTTAATAGGCACTCTCCACAATCTAAGCTTCTCTTCCTTTCCCAACCTACTCAGCCTTGTCCTCCTGAACAACTCACTCTATGGTACCATTCCCTCCCACATCAGTAATCTTTCCAAACTCACCTACCTTGA
Source organism: Euryodendron excelsum (assembly GCA_033060915.1). Classification (NCBI taxonomy): domain Eukaryota; kingdom Viridiplantae; phylum Streptophyta; class Magnoliopsida; order Ericales; family Pentaphylacaceae; genus Euryodendron; species Euryodendron excelsum. Next base: position 31,381,684 of record CM065391.1, on the reverse strand, counting down.
CTTGTCTGACAATCATCTCTCTGGAACTATTCCACCTGAAGTAGGCTTGTTGATGAGTCTACGCAAATTGTTCCTGTTTGTTAATGAACTGAGAGGTTCAATCCCAGCTTTTATAGGAAACTTGGGCAACATAACAGGACTTGACCTTTCTTTCAATAAACTTTCTGGATCCATCCCTCAAGAAATAGGAATGTTGAAACTCCTTAGAGGAATTGATTTGTCTGCAAATTATCTTGATGGTACCCTCCCTGCTTCTCTTCAAAACTTGGGCGACTTAATCATCCTGTATGTTTGGAACAACAAAATCTCTGGCTCCATCCCTAGAGAAATAGGAATGTTAAAATCTCTTAGAAAGCTTGGTTTGTATAAGAATGAACTCACAGGTCCAATCCCTACTTCAATAGGAAATTTGAGCAACTTAATTGCTCTATGGCTCTATGAGAACAAACTCTATGGTCCCATTCATCGAGAAATAGGAATGTTGAGAAATCTTGGAGGGTTACACCTTTCAGATAATCAATTATCAGGTCACATCCCTGAAGAGGTAGGAAAGCTCAAACGCCTTATTGAACTTGTACTATTCATGAACAAGCTCACTGGCTCCATTCCTTTAGAAATGAATAATCTTACAAATTGGAAGAAGTTGTTTTTAGGTACCAACATGTTGTCTGGTCATCTTCCGCAACATATTTGCCATGGTGGGGCACTTGAAAAGTTTTCTACAAATGAGAATAAGTTCATACCCCTTCCAGAAAGCTTGAGAAATTGCACTGGCTTAATCAGAGTTAGGCTAGAAAATAATCAACTTTCTGGAAACATATCAAAAGATTTTAGAATATACCCGCATTTGGATTATATAGATCTGAGTTCCAATAAGTTGTATGGTGAGATATCTAGAAACTGGGGGTAGTGTCATAATTTGACAAGCCTAAGTCTCCAACAATAGAATTTCTGGTAAGCTACCAATTGAGCTTGGTCAACTGACTCAATTGCACGTACTTGACCTCTCCTCGAATCATCTTGTGGGACAGATTCCAAAGGAACTAGGGAGGTTGACATCACTAATCACTCTTGACCTAAATGGTAATAAACTTTCAAATGAGGTTCCTTTGGGAATCGGAATGCTCTCTAATCTTGAACATCTCAACTTAGGAGCAAACAATCTAAGTGGATCAATTCCAAAACAATTAGAAGGGTGCATGAAACTATTGTACTTGAATTTGAGTGGAAACAGATTTATCTCAAGTCTTCCCTCTCAGATCGGCAGTTTGGGGTTTCTTGAAAATCTTGACTTCAGTCATAATTTTCTTTCAGGACCAGTACCGTGGGATTTTGGAAAATTACATATCCTAGAAACATTGAATCTCTCGCATAATCAGCTCTCTGGTTCCATACCATCCGCTTTCAATGGGATGTTAAGCTTGACATCTGTTGATGTAGCATACAATCAATTGGAGGGTCCTCTTCCCAACAATAAAGCCTTTCACAAAGCTCCAGTTGAAGCATTTAGAAATAATAAAGGCTTGTACAGGAGTAGCACTGCCACAGCTTTGAAGACTTGCCCCTCTGTGGTTAGCAACAAACCTAATGGGTACAAACGCAAGAAAATTGTGATAACAATTGTAATACCTCTGGTGGGTGCTTTATTTCTTTTATTCATTATAGTTGGAATGTTTACTATTTGCCCAGGAGTGAGGAATATGAAAGACAATCCTAGAGATGAACAAAAAGAAAGTTTTTTTGTGGTATGGAGCCATGACGGGAAAATGATGCATGAAAACATTGTTGAAGCAACTAAAGTGTTCGATTCCAAACACTGTATTGGAAGAGGAGGATCTGGAAGTGTCTACAAAGCTGTGCTGCCCACAAATCAAGTCATCGCTGTGAAAAAGCTTCACCCATTAGAGGATGGCGGCTTGGCCAATCTAACTTTTTAAAGTGAGATTCATGCATTAACAAAAGTTCGCCATCGGAACATTGTGAAGCTCTATGGTTTTTGTTCACATCCACGACACTCGTATTTGATATACGAGTTCTTGGAAGGGGGTAGCTTGAGATCACTACTGAGCTGTGAGGAGAATGCAACGAAGTTGGAATGGACTGCAAGAGTGAAGATTGTTATAGGCATGGCCAATGCCTTGTCCTATATGCACCACGAATATGAGGCTCACATCTCCGACTTCGACATAGCCAGGCTATTAGGGGCAGATTCTTCGTTGTAGACTTCATTTGCAGGCACCTATGGTTACACGGCTCCAGGTATTCTCTCCTTATTTCTTCAGCTTATTATTTGGCTTTCCCTCCAACTAGGATCATCACAGATTGTTTCAAGGCCTAAGAGTTAACAGGGCAGGCAAAGCCAAATTTATGCTAACACTAAAACTAAAATGCCTTTAACATGATATCTGGATGGTATATACAAGGTGAGTTTGCTATGACTAGATGTGTTTCTTCTAAGCAGAGCTGGCATACACTATGAATGTGAACGAGAAGTGTGATGTCTATAGCTTTGGAGTGCTTACATTGGAAGTGATTCTGGGAAAGCATCCAAGTGATCTCCTTTCAATTCTATCATCATCTTCATTAACACCAGCATCACAATCGTTACCGATTGCCCATCAAATTTCGTTGAAGCATGTGTTGGATAAGCGCCTCCCACCTTCCAAGGGTCTAGTTGCGGAGGAAGTGGTTTCTGTTGCAAGGCTAGCAATCGCATGCTTGCACACCAATCCACAATCTCGGCCAACCATGAGACAAGCTTCACAGGAGCTATCGACTAAAAGGCGGCCTTTGTTGGAGTCCTTCCACACAATAACATTGGGACAACTCTCTGATCTTTGATGCTCAATCCCCCCAGCATTTGTATCTGTTTAATTTTATGTTGTGTTTGTTCAACTCTTTTCTGTACCGTCTGTATGAATTTCCCATTATTCAACTTCTTCTGTTTAATTTTATGTTGTGTTTGTTCAACTCTTTTCTGTACCGTCTGTATGAATTTCCCATTATTCAACTTCTTCCACTGTCGTCGACAATTAAGTTTATGGATAGGCTTAGTAGGTCTAGCCATAGTTAGAGAATTCCAAATATGATAGAGACTTGCAGACCATGAACATATATAGTCATGGACTTAAAGTATCTCACACTTTTAAGAACTTTAGATCTTATAAAAAATATCTCGTAATTGAGGTGATTCGCACCAAACATGATTACTCAAGTGGTATATAGAAAATGGCATACTTTTTTTCTCTTTTGGGGTCATCCAAAACAACAAATAAGACCTAAGCAAAAAGAGTTAAGTTTGATATGTTGAATTTTTAACACCACCAAATTTTAACACGTGCATATGTTTTTCTTTTTTTCTGCTACACTTCAACTCTAAAAGACGTATGCTATATTTTGGCGTTCTATTTGTGTAAAAAAAAAAAATTTAACATGGTTAATGTATCAAAATTAAATTTATTTTAAATTAAATAAATCATTAAAAATATTTATATCTTTTTAATTTTTTATGGATCAATTTCTTAAAAAAAATTAAAATTATTGTATTTAAAATAAATAGATTAAAAAACACAATAATCCTAATAATCATTTCTTTATTTAAAAATCTCTATAAATGATTTTATTATGTTGTATTCTAATACCGTAATAATATATGTGACAACCAATTACTACTGAATAAAAAGTAGATTTTGAGAATATTTATACTATTATAAAACAAACTTTTTGAGTAAAACTTTCACTTTGGTGAACCTTCCACTTTGGTGAATCTTTTTTTTTTTTTTTCCAACAAAAATAACTCATAGTAGGAAATTTGCCAGTTTATATTCAACACACACTACAAGAAAAGAGGGCATTTGCGACGGAATATTTGCGACGGCAGCCTTTGCCGTCGCAAAAGCTCTGTTATTTGTGACGGCAATGTCACCGACGCAAAAAATACTATTTACGACAGTACTATTTGCGACGGCAAAATTGCTGTCGAAAAAAAAGTATAAAATGACGTCGTTTGATCTAATTAAATCCGACACCTTTTATGCAACGATGTATTTGCGACGGGTGGTGCCGTCGCAAATAATATTTAATGAAACGACGTAGTTTGATTTCCAAAATGATTTTCCCCCCTTTTTTTTCTTCTCTTTCCGTTTGTTTTTTTTCTCTTTCCCTCTACCAAGGCCTAAAATCAACTTAGCAAAAAAAAAAAAAGCCCTAGAGTCGATGATTCCCCCTTCTTCCCTCTTCCCTCTGTAAAATCACCAACGTCCGCAAAAGCTCTGCTCCGTCGCTCCATCGCGCTACTCCGGCCAGCTACTGCCGCTGAATCTTTGGGTTTCGATCGATCAGCCATTGCCGCTGAATCGATCTCTGCTCCTCTGCTGCTCTGGTAAGCTGCTTGCTCTCTCTCTCTCTCGCTAAATTTTTGGGTTTGGATCGATTAGCCATTGCCATCTTCCACCGCCTCAACGCTGACGTTGCCAAGCTATTTGCGGCACCCATCACTTGCTGGTTGTTGCCTCACACATCCACCGCCTCACGCTTCCACCGCTGCAATCAGTGTATATAAATGGGCATATGCGAACATTGCGATTCGTCCGGATCGGAAGAAGTGGACGAGCAGCCTTCAAAGGTATTCTGATTGCTTTTCGTTAATATGATGTTTTAATGTTGCTACAAGCTTCTTATTATTAATTGTGTCTGATTAATCAAGCATCTTGGCCCTAGCAGTACTTCCAATTCTTGCAATTTAAAACATCACTGCCTTTCTTTTAAGTCATCAACATTTTAGCATAAGACATCTCTAACTCAAGAAGCATTCGTGCATCGTCTCCTTGTATCTTATTTTATTTAATTACCCCTCACATGATTAAAGAAATAGAGGATGATATATTTTATAAATTCTTGTGTATCCATTCAGCTTAACTTGCTTGTTATTATTTGACACCAGAACTACTGCTCTGTGTTTCTATACCAATTAGCAGTTTGAATCACCGCTATTCAACACTTTTTAAGTATTGGGATAGGATTACTAAGCCTTGTCCCAACTAATTATTGTTGATTGCTTAAATTATTCAGCCGCCCCTCCCCTTGCATTTGGCTCTATCTAATGTCACATAATTCACATATTTCTACCTTTGTTTCAGGGGAGTACCTGATAGCTGCATTTTCTCAATTGATGTTTGATGTTGAATAATTGCTTGCACCATTTTTTTTAAAGATGTGTTTAATCATGAGAATCGATCAAATTGCTTGTTGTTTGATATAGAAGGAATGGATATAAAGCTTCATATTTTGATTACTTTAGAGGAGATACATAGAAGAATTATGATGTGTGTGACTATGATGATGGTGCTGTCAGCAAAAATTATATACTGATTTTATACACCTGGGACATAAGGGAAAAGGGTGAAGTCTTGATGAATTATCTCTCCTTAAATTAAGTTGGTTATGTTGTAGTAGCTTTGGGTATCAGTAGGTGAAGTGACATCAAGTTTTTTAAGTCATTGAAGGCTGAAACTAATAATTTCGTAATTGGATTCTTTCAGTTTCAGGAACAAAAGCAATATAACTTGCAATCTGCATGATTGGTAATTAATTTTCATTGAGAAAACATTTTCACATTCTTTGGTGAGCATATCTTTATCCAGAGTTATTTGCAACATGTCATTTATGTGGTAGTGCATAGTTTCTCAGTAATGAAGAATCATGTAGCTTTCATATGGCATTAGTTTCTGTGTTTTAACTGGCCCAATCCTAGAAAAACTTTGGCTGAATTTGATAGTTTGAATCCAACTGTTAGTTTTATTTTGTTTATGTTCTAAAAACAAATAATGGAATTTAGTTGGCATGATAAGGAAGACATGGCTTGTGATGAATTTGAGCTTGGATGAGACAAGTTTGCTGATAGATGCAGAGGAAAATTAAATTATCATTACAGTTGGATATTATTCAGTATATAGAGGAATTTAGTTGAAAATGGATAATTAGAACTTCCAGGTTGAATTATTTTCCAGCATTCATAGAACTCTGTAAATTAATCTTGCCTCACTTCTTGGCTTTGATTTGAATTTTTGTCTTCTGGGAAAATGTTTTTTCTCTTTTGTTTACATCAGTGGTTCTTTCAAGAAATTTGAACTTAGGTTTCTTGTATCTATACTAAAAATTCTATTGAGTTCCTAAATTAGCAATCATTTTCAAGTACAACTAATTGCTGAGCAATTCACTAATTTCTTGAATTACAAGGTGTATTAATGGACTCATAAAAAAAAAAAGAAGAAGAATATTCAGCATGCCATAAGCTATATGCCCTGCCAAATGCAATGGGTAAATTTTATGGTATGCAATTTAGATTCCATTAAATGTAGTTCTTCAAGATGTTTTGAGTTTTTCTGGTTTGTTTTAGATGCTTAGAATTGTGCATAATGACCTTAATGGGTATGCTCTGTCTAATATTTAGATAGGATATGACTGTTCATGATATTTTAGATAGCATTTGATGACACTAATGGGTATGCTCTGAGAATTTGACTGTTCATGCTTAGAATTGTGTATAATGACCCTAATGGGTATGCTCTGAGAATGGTAGAATTTGGATCATCAGCTAGTATACTAGTTATTGATATCTTCAGACTCTAAACCATTGATTTTTGCTTATGAACTTTGTTAGGGAAAATTGAATCTAAAGCAAAGCTAGCTGCAAGTAAGGGTCAAGCTGTTAAAACTGAATCTTCTGACAAGGCAAAGGTGACTGTTGTGGAGCCAAAAAAAAGATGATAGAGTCCGATGAAGATGAGGATGAATCAGATGAAGATGAGGTAACTTAGACATGCTTTGATTTAATGCTTATTTCTGTGATTCTCACATAACTAGCACAAATTATGCGATCATTATTTACAAAATGACAATTTAATTGCTTTTAATGAACTTTTTTCCACCTTAATGAATTTTTTTTCCGTCAAATTTGACACGTAGTAAGATTTAGGCACGAGTATAGTCGCTGGAGTCCCGGTTTGAGAGATGTAACACTTTTTTTTTTTATTTTTTCCTTGACTTTTTTTATAATAACGTGTTTTTCGAGCCGTGTGGGTACTAAAACCCCTAAACGAGCTCGGAACTCCGTCAAACTTGACACGTAGTAAGATTTAGGCACGAGTGACTTGTGGGAATGAACGGTACGGTCGCTGGAATTCCGGTTTGAGAGATGTAACACTTTTTTCTTCTTTTTTTCTTAGCTTTTTTAAAAATATTGAATTTTTCAAGCTGTTTGGGTACGAAAACCCCCAAATCAGCTTGGAATTCCGTCAAACTCGACACGTAGTAAGATTTAGGCACAAGTGACGTGTGGGAACTAACGGTATGGTCGCTGGAGTCCCGGTTTGAGAGATGTAACACTTTTTTTCTATTTTTTCCTTAGCTTTTTTTAGAATAACGTGTTTTTCGAGCCATTTAGGTATTAAAACCTCCAACCCAGCTCGGGATTCGATCGAACTTCACACTTGGGAAGGTTTAGGCACGAGTGACGTGTGGGAACAAATGGCACGGTTGTCGGAGTCCCGGTTTGTGAGATGTAACACTTTTTTTTCTCTCTTTTCCTTAGTTTTTTTTAGAATAATTGTTTTGCGTAATTGTATTAATTATGTATAAGTTTTTTGAATTTCTGATTTAAAAATATTGTATTTATTATTGTAGGATGGAGTAAAGGTTTATTTACTTTATTTTGGTCTTCCGAAACTCGAATTAGCGGAAGGAGTTCTTATTAGCACAAATCCATTGATAGAAATTGATGGAGAACCATTGGGTCCAAATTACTACAAAGTTTTTATTCAAAATGCTCGAAAATCTAAGGCTTTATTAGAACGACCTCGCAAAGACATTACAACTATTGGAGAATTTGTCGGCCGACATGTAGCTTGGCTTTCTCGTGATGTAAATTACATTTTTATTTCAATAAGCCCATATATTACATGCATATTTATTAATTTTATTTATTGTGTCATTATCATATATCTAATATTTTTTTGTTTTCTTCTTTTCAGGTTATTCATAAAGAATAGGTGGATGGTCTTTTTGTATTGGCTTATGTTGTAATAGACTAAAAACTCTCTTTTGTTGTATGAATTTTTCATTTAGGTCGTTCTTTTTGTGAGAGATTATGTATGTACTTTGGTTTTGTTTTGGATTTTAGTGGAAGACAATATTGTTTGTTGTTTGGATATGTATATTAAAATGAAATATTAATTTTGTTAAGTATTTATTTAAGCATTTTGGTTTTAGTGAATGTTTGAATTTGGTAGGTTTGATCATATTAAATGTTCATTTTATTAGGGTTAATTACAAATTACAGAAATCATTCCTAATATGGAGCAATTTTTTTTTTTTTTTAAAAAAGTATTTGTGACGAAAGGAGACCATCGCAAATACTTCAGCAATAATATTTGCGACGGCAAGAACCGTCGCAAATACTTGATACGATTTAAATAAAAAAAATTTTAATTACTATTTGCGACGGCAGGAACCGTCGCAAAAAGGGGGTCGGTTTTATTACATTAGCGACGACAATATATCCGTCGCAAAAAATCATATTTGCGACGGCAATTTAAACCGTCGCAAATAAAATTGTTCCGTCGTACACTTTTTTACTACGGGTAACATGCCGTCGCAAATAGTCACCATGCCGTCGCAGAGCCGTCGCAAAAAGTATTTGCGACCCCACCATTTGTGTCGCCTCAAATGCCGTCGCTCAACTGCGACGGCATTTTGAGTATTTGCGACGGCAATGAGCCGTCACAAATAGTGCCTTTTCTTGTAGTGACATAAAAGAGTAATTATGAAAAACACATAATGCGTGTCATTCTTCTAATAGGAGATATTTGCTCTCAATTTGCTAATTCGAGGCTTGAACACGATACAGGAATGAAAGTAAAAAACAAAGGAAAAAAATAGAAGGAAAATTCTCATGTCACAAGCACAATATATTTTTAAAGGGCAAAAATTTTAAATTCAGGTTTCTCCCATCCAAAGCTTCATGCGTCTTGCGCGTAAGTTGAATTAAAATTTTTTTATATGAAATTTAATTATATTATATACATTACAGAGTTGATCATTCGAATGATTTTATATTGATTTTGAAGGGATTTGTGGTAGATTATTAGGGGCAAAGTTAGATTTTATATCTTTGCCCTTGATTTTGGGCATGTGCTTGCCACATGCGAATTTTTTAGTCATTACTCAAATCAAAATTAGTAGAAGGTTGACATTGTAACAAATTAGAAGTGTAAACCTTAATTTTCATAATTAAAAATAAAAATCTCGAAGTGAGATTTTGTGTAAAATGTGCGAGTGCAAAGTGTAATTAACCCTAAAACGTATAAGGCAATATTTTGTTGTTATATCTTAGTTAAGACTGAAGTGATTTTATTTTTTTATTTTTTATATTAAATCTAGATTATATTATTAGTTGTAATTTTTTAATAGTCATGTTCTTGCCCCTCCCCCTTGAAGATGATATCCTAGCTTCATCCCTGAGTATAATAAATACTTAGGCCTATTTGGTATAATTTTTTTAAAGTTTTTGTGATCTGGCTTTCTTGGCTTATAAGCAAAAAAGTTAAATTTTTTCAACTTTTTTTATTTTTTCCCTTATATTAGCTTATAAAAGCAAAAGAGTTAAAAAAAATTTAGTTTTTTTTCCTTACAAGGAAAAAAATAAAAAATAAAAAACTTAAATTTAAACTCTATCAAACGGAGCCTTAGTAGAAACGTGAGGTAAAATAATATTCAAGAATGAATAGTTTAGTTTCCATATAATTCTCATAGAGAATTTCCTTGGTTTCTTTGGAGTTTTCCTTTTTGTCTAAAAAGTATCTGAAATATTTTCCAGCAGTATAGGAAATAATTTCAAAAGTTTCTAAAAGAATTTCAAAAATGCACATCTAGAAAAATATATTTTCTACTCCAATTTCAACCAATTTTCCTGATAACTATAGTGAAACATGTCTCATTACACTATTCAAAATTAAGAGCTACCCATTCAACTGCATCTTGAATTTGTGGTAGACATGTAACACATGGGAGGATGCTTTAAGATTAAATATGAATACAAAAAGATCCACCGTCTTACAATATAATTATAGGGTATTTATATTTTATGCAAAAGTCACATCACTCTCAATAATTGAAAAGTAATCACATAATTTCTTATGATGTGTAAGCCGTTATAATTAATAACCATTTTTTAATAGAAACATTTTCATCATTTCATTTCTTTAATATAGATCATCAAAAATATGACTTTTCGAGCAGCATGGTTAGTCCAATGATAGTGGTGCCTCTACTTAGGCCATGGGGTCATATGTTCGACTTACTCTACCCCTCCCTCAGGGCATTAGCCCTCCTATTTACCAAAAAAATGAAGATAATTTTTTTTCTTTTATATTAAAATAAAGGGGTGACCTTCGTAGAAACATTTTGTCAATTCACCTAATATGTCACAATATCTTTTATAGATAAGTCAAAAACGCAATGAGTTACATATCTGCTATTGAACCATAAGGGGTCAAGTGTAAGTAATTACACTTACAGAAATTTCATGTGCAACACATGTATGTATATGTAAACCTAATTAACCTAATCTATCTATTTAGGTGGACGAACTTTGTCCCACTTTCCGAACTAGTGAATTAAAAGCAAATTTTGTCAAATCTCAAACTTGAAGGGTCAAATCCTCAAATTCTATTTTGAACCAACAGTTAGCTTCCATATATATTGTTATGATATTAGTAGATCTTATGTAAATTTTTTTAATTAAATAAAAAAAACTGCTGTTATTATTATGTCTTTTTATATATTTTTTATATTACTATAAATTTAGATTTTTTTTTGAAGAAATTGAAGTATAGAAAAACTAAAAAATATTTATATAGATATCTATATTTATATATTTACATTTAAATATATTAATGGATATATATATGAACTCTACAGACACTACTACTCAAAATATTTATATAAATCACGCTCTCCTGCTTAGCGTATCCGTACTTAAATCTTAAGAGCATAAGGTCCGCAATAAAATGATGAATTCTGACATGACGCCACAAGGTGCTTTCTTTTGCGTATTCAATAAAAGAAAGACTTCCTTTCATGGTCCTTCAACAAATTAATTCTTAAAATCCCACCGTATACGATAAGAACCAACTGAATTCAATAAAGTGCTTGACGTACATGTAAAATATATACTAGAAAATGACTATGTGACAGTAGACTAAGGTTCGAAGAATTTCAAGTCTAAGAAAACGCACATCTACGAAACGCGTTTCTTACTCCAACTCCAACAGAATTTTTTGGTAACTATTGTGTGAACTCTGTTTTTTGTTGTTAATAAAGTTGCGCTGTAAAGAAGTGCCCTCTTAAACGATATGCAAGTCTTAATAAGTATTTTATAAAAATGTTTAATTTTTTTTATTTAATTGTATTTCTAAAGCAATCCATGTAAGAAATTTGACAATCATTAGCTAATAATTATGTAAAATCTCTACCAAACATATTAATGTTAAGTGAGTATTATGGTAAAAGACAACTAACAGAACAAAATATTGTGCAATATAATTTTATTAAATATTATTTATTATATAATTACTATACAATCACGATTCCTCAATAGTAAAATTACTGTTTATGAATACTAATATGCATAGTATTCAATTCATTCGATATATATACATATGATATTACTGTTTTTGTCTGTATTATAGTTTTTAATCCAGACATCAAAATATAGCCAAATCACATATCTATGAAAAACTATTGAAATAAAGATTTCAGATATATAAATATCATAGACAAAAAATTCAAGATATGGTATAAATAAAGTTACAAAATAAATACTATTCATCTCAATAGTTTAACTACTGTTCATACTATTCCTGTGAATTGAGTAAATAATAAAGAATCCAAAACAAAGATAAATTACACATAAAATTAAGTATCTTCTTGATGTAAGGAAGAACACAGTTATATTTTTCACAAGCACTTAGAGCTTTGTGTTGATAATGTATTATAAAACTAAATGAATATAAAACAAGCAAAATAACCAAACACAGTATATAATAAAATTAGTTTTTCTGAAACTGCTAAATAATAGTTAGATAGTTCTTCTATAACTATTAGGTATAGATCTTCTTAATCACCCAAGAGGATTAGATTTTCTTAATTGCCCAAAACTTAATTTCTATCATAAAACAAAATATAAAATACAACTTCAACTGAAATATTTTATCTACATTATTTTTTTTTTCTCTTTTCTCTATTCTCTCTCCTTTTCTTTCTCTCTCTTTTCTTCTTTCTCTCCTATTCTCTCTCCTTCTCTTCTGTTTCTCCAGCTCTATTCATAGACGAAAAAAATGCCCAATAATAAGAGAAAAATGTCATTACTTATGTTATATTTGAAAAAGTAGTACATAAACAATGATTTCATTGTTTTCATTACAGAAAATAAATTGATTAGGCATCACCAATTTCCATTACAGAAAATAAATTGATTTGGTATAACCTTTCATTTAAAATAATATTTTTATATTTAAACTTCGAGAATGAATTTGAGAGCTTAATATTAATATTAATGAATTTGAAATAAGAAGATGCTAAAATCATCAAATGATACTGATTTTGGGCTGCAACAAAGTCCTTTCAAAAGATGAGAAACCTTGGTGCGGCCAAGACTTTTTGGTTGACTTGTGAACAGACATCGCTATAATAACCCGAGTTTGCTAACACCATTAACAAACACACTGAAAAAAACAACCAAAGTTACGAGGCGATGGTGTTCAGAAAACCACTCATCATTCTACATGTCCTCTTCCTTATTTTCTCCATTGTCTTCTCTGCATTGAACGGTACTGAAAAGGACCATGAAGCTGCGGCACTTCTCAACTGGAAAGCCAGCCTTCATAGCACTACTCAAACCCTTTCACCTCTCCTTTCCTGGAGACTTCCACTTTCCAATGCTGCCAATTCCAATTCTTCTTCTTCTTCTTCTTCTTCTTCTCCTTCTTCTTCTTCGCCATGTGAATGGGATGGAATTAGCTGCAACGAGAATGGAAGGGTCACTGACTTAAACCTAGTTGTGGCCTAACAGGTAACCTTCAGAGTCTTGACTTCTCATCATTTCCATACCTTCTTACTCTTGATCTGCAAAACAACTCACTCTATGGAACAATACCCTCATCCATAAGCAACCTTTCCAAGCTCACTTACCTTGCTTTGTCTCGCAATCATTTCCACGGACCAGTCCCTGATTCCATCGGATATCTCGGCAACTTAAGCAATTTACGCCTCTTTGGCAACAATCTTTCTGGTACCATCCCTCCCTCCTTAGGGAACTTGACAAGGCTCACCTACTTGAGGTTGCACTATAATGAATTATCTGGCTCCATCCCTTCGGAAATAGGAAAGCTGGGTTCCCTTTTTCTTCTAACCTTATTTGAAAACAAGCTCAGTGGCCCTCTTCCTCTATCAATGAATAATCTTACCCAGTTGAAGTCGCTCTATATGGGTGAAAACAGTTTCAGTGGCCATTTACCCCAACAAATATGCCTTGGTGGATCACTTGAAAGGTTTACTGCACCCAGCAACCGATTTGTCGGTCCAATCCCAAAAACCTTCAAAAACTGCACCAAATTGATTAGAGTTAGGCTTGAAAAGAACCAACTAACAGGCAACATAACAGAAGATTTTGGCATATATCCCAACTTGGAATACATTGATTTGAGTTACAATAAGTTTTATGGAGAACTTTCTTGGAATTGGGGGCAGTTTCGAAGCTTGATGAAACTAAGCATCTCCAACACTCAAGTATCGGGCAGGATACCAGCTGAGCTGGCAGAAGCACATCAACTAGAAGAACTTGACCTCTCCACAAATCATCTAGTTGGGGATATTCCAAAGGAATTCGGAAATTTGGCTTCATTGCGCATCCTTGTCTTCGATAATAACAAACTTTCTGGCAACATTCCTGTGGAAACTGGGTTGCTATTCAACCTTGAAAAGATTGGGCTCGCTGCAACCAATTTGAGTGGCTTAATTCCACCACAACTGGGGAATTGCTTGAAACTATGGGACTTGAATGAGAGCAACAACAGGTTTAGGGGAAGTCTTCCCTCTGAGATTGGCAATTTGCATTCTCTTCAAAGTCTTGATCTCAGCCATAACTTACTTGTGGGAGAGATACCACCACAGATTGGAAAGATGCTACGCTTGGAAAATTTGGATCTCTCCCACAATGAGCTCTCCGGTTCCGTCCCATCCACTTTCGATGGATTGTTAAGCTTGACATCCGTAGATTTGTCCTACAATCAGTTGGAGGGTCCTATTCCTAACACTAGAGCCTTTCAGGAGGCTCCGGTAGAGGCATTCAGGAACAACAAAAACTTGTGTGGAAATGCTAGTGGTTTGAGGAGCTGCCCTTCTAAGATAAGGAACAAATCCAACGGGAAGAAGCAGGGCATAGTGCTGATTTTAACCATAATAACTCCTCTTTTGGGCGCTCTTTGCCTTATAATTGTCATTGCTATAGCTTTCTCTGTTCGTCGTGGCAGATTGCGGTACATAGAAAACAAGAGGAACGCGGAGAAAAAATCAGGCGAAGAACAAGAGGAGAATAATTTGTTTGCTATATGGAGCTACGATGGTAAATTGGTGTATAGAAACATAATTGAGGCGACAGAAGGATTTGACTCCAAATACTGCATTGGAGAGGGAGCAACCGCACGTGTTTATAAAGCCGAGTTAACAAGTGGTCAGGTTGTTGCTGTGAAGAAACTTCACTCATTGCAATACAGTGAGGCACCCAACTTGAGATCTTTCAAGGCAGAGATTCGCGCATTAGCAGAAATAAAACATCGAAACATTGTGAAGCTCTATGGTTATTGTCTGCACACGAGACACTCATTTTTGGTTTATGAGTATTTTCAGCGGGGAAGCTTGGGAGCATTACTTAGCAATGACGAAGAAGCTGCCCGGTTTGAGTGGATTAACAGGGTAAATGTTATTAAAGGAGTGGCTAAAGCTTTGTTCTACATGCACTATGATTGCTCACCTCCGTTAATTCACCGAGACATATCAAGCAAAAACATTTTGTTGGATCTAGAATATGAGGCTCACATCTCGGACTTTGGCACAGCTAGGCTGCTGAAGCCGGACTCCTCTAATTGGACCTCATTCGCAGGGACATTTGGATATACTGCTCCAGGTAACCTTGTATTAGTATGTTTAACTCGATCCAAATAAATTTTCTTTTATGTACTTTGCCTTAGTTGTCTGTGTAATTTGTTTTTTTTAGTTTGTTGTTCGTTTACCTTTTTTTGCAGAGCTTGTTGGCTAGAGAGTCAACACATGACTCTCTCTAGAACGATCTCTATATCTCTTCCTCTCTCTAGAATACTCTTATTACTTGGAATGAAATGAGCACTAATGTAGTACATTGCATTGTTACATTAATATTGTTATGTTATTTGTATAAATTTGAAATGTTATTTAAGCTTGCGTTGTGTACTCTATAGAGCTTGCTTACACGATGGAAGTGAACGAGAAATGTGATGTTTATAGCTTTGGGGTGGTAACATTGGAAGTGACCTTGGGAAGCCATGCAGGTGTTTTCATCTCATTTCTGTCGGCACCGTCATCGTCATCTGCCGATCACATATTGTTGAAGGATGTAGTGGACCAACGCCTCCTGCCTCCCATGGATCAAGATGCGCGAGAAGTGGTCTCTGTAATGAAGCTTGCATTTGAATGCTTGAGATCGAGTCCCCTATCTCGGCCAACCATGCAACAAGTTTCGAAGGGGCTATCAACTCAAAAGCCACCTCTGTCCAAGCCGTTCCTCTCAGTAACTTTAGGGCAACTGTTCAATCTGGAATGCTAAACTTTCTGCACAGCCTGAATTGCAGTAGGAGCTATACTCTTATATCCCATTGCTAATCATTCTGTTCTTACATCACTTGTATTTTCTTATGAATTCGAAATCTATTTTCACTTTGGACTACATTTGAAAACATCGGAGATGGTTGCATTATGATTAACAAATTTTGTTCCATCTACTCTGTTTAAGTTTTCTGATAAGACCAACCAATCCAACAACTAGAAAGCTCCTAAACTAATAACCCCCTTGACTGTTTTGATTTGAATGAATACTTCCATTAGCCTTCATGAAATTTTGGGCATGGAATCCAAAATTTCAACAACAAACAGCTGAACCAACAGGTTTCTCACTAACAAGAGTAGATAAAATAACAGTGAACCAACAGGTTTCAACAACAAACCGCTGAACCAATAGGTATCTCCAAAATTTGCCCACGTCCTTCTGTAAACAATGCAATTGCCCTATTCAACGGATTCATTGAAATTTCACAGCAAAACTTGCCCAAGTCCTTCCTGTGAAGTTGTCAACCGAATCTTTATTAAACAAAGTTTGGGTATACGATCTGTAACTCTACATGATTTATTTTATTTAATTTTTTTGATTGGGGGAGGGAAGGGGCCGGTGATAGCAAGTCAGGATGTTGTCGACATTACATAATACTGGACTTTCGCATGCTCTGTTCTATGCGTTGTCTCCTCAGTAATGCTGTACATAATCCATTTTTCTTACAGTATAACTCATATTAACAAATGCCCGTGTAGCATTTTTCCTCCCTTTAGTGCTAAAAAAATCAGAATATGAAGAAAAATTTATTCTTATTGTATTTTTTAATAAAAAATTCATTAAAATGACGTGACCATAGGATTTTTGAAATTATCAACAAAAATTAGAGGATGTTTTGATTAGAAATATAACAAAAAAACATTGCATATAGTCCTGGTATTATGTATAAATATTGTGGTAACTACATTTTCACTCGTGGTTTGAGCAAAAATACAACTCCTATGTGGTCTAAAAGTGAACACACCCTTATGGTTTAGTCTTTACTGTAAAATGAATGCAAATCATTAGAATTAATGACAATTTGATTGTAGGAGTATTTTTGTCATTTTATCTCTCCAAAATGGAACATCAAAAAATTTATTTAGCTTTTTTATGTCCAAATAAAGGGTTGTTTCTTACAAAAACATTTTTATCATTTCATCATATCTGTCACAGTCTATTTATTTTGTAAATAAGTCCAAATCATAAAAGGGTGCTCACTTTAACATTATGTGAGGATTATTTGATTTTTGGTCAAATGGGATACACTGTAATTACCCCATAAAAATTTCATACGAAATTCTGTTTTGGCAAGCATTACCCGTATATTAAAGCTAGAACACTGTGCTTGATTTCAAAACCCATATTTCTTTTCAGGGCCTCCAATTGCGGTGGCTTTTCCCGTTTGCTTAACGTCTTTTTTTTTTTTTTTTCCCCAAAGAGATTTTATTTTTTTATTTTTTTGGGGGCCTTTTCTAACTTTCTTCAACCGGAAGAAACATCATTGTCTTCCAGAGTTCCATATAGCACCATCCCAGTAGTTTCTCTGATAAAGTACATAACCGACTTCCACTAACTACAAGAAATTCCAATCAAAACAAAAGAAAATGCTCACTCTTCGTCTCACAATCCATATAGAACCCTTATCAGATGGGGTATTTCGAGCCCATGTAGCAGAAAGGGCCAATATGCGTTGTGAGATTCATGGACGAATTCAGAATTTTTCTCTAGTGAAGATAAAATTAACTAGAATCATACATAGGATTTTTGTTCAGTGGGATGAAACTTAGAATTTCAGTCTGATACACAATGTTGTTTCATAATTGACAGTATTTTCAAAAGATTGCAAAAAGGTGGGCATCGCCTGTATAAAGGTTGTGTACGAAAAAATAAATTAGACTCAGAACCAAAATTAAGATAACTTCCAAAGTAAAAAGCTAGCTCTATAATTGTCGCATGACCTCACAATTTTAATATTAGAATAGAATATCGGAATATTGCTATTTAATTATTGGGTCAAATAATAAAGGGTTAGTGAAATTTAATTGGGACAGATGTTAGTGTCAGCTGATTTAGTGAAGGCAAATGTAAATGTTACAAGTTGAGTGGGAAGGATACATGACATTTGCAACCTTGAATTAAATATATACAAACAAATAAATTTAAAAAATTGTGGAAGTTGGCAAGTTCAGTGGACGGCCTTGATAGATCCGCCCATTCGGTGAGAGCTACCCTAACCCTTGGCATGGTTAAAACTTGAAAAAGGGGTGATTTCATTCCCACAGCATCAGGATCATCGAGCCTCATTCTGAAGTTAAGCAACAAGTTGAATGTAAGTAACAGATGAAAAATGGCAGACCGAAAGAGTTTTATAGATTGTTTCTTCATATGTACGAGTCATTTGTTTCAACATTATTCCTGCAGCTAGCTTCTTTCTAGGCACTTTACCAAAGCAAGACATAAAAGATAGGGACCGCATTTGCTTCCAGTACTTAAAGAGGGCCTAGCCGCGTAAGACGACTTCCAAGTCTTCATCTTACGAGTAAAATAAGAGATACCGAATAGTATGGGACCTGTAGAATAATTGGCATATAAATTAGAGCCTTGAACCATCAACTATCACATATGAAAGGAAAACCATGGGATTTCTGGAAAAACTACTCTGCCCTGTTTCCGTAGTCCTGTTTATTGTACTGTTTTCTTCACCCATTGTTGCTTCTGCTTCTGCTTCTGCTTCGGCTGAAGAAGCTGAAGCTCTTATCAGATGGAAAGCCAGCATTCAGAGCGCTAATGGTTCGTTGCTATCTTCATGGATACTTCCTCCTCAGAATGGCTCCAGTTCTTCTAGCCATCCAGAAACAAGTCCCAACCCATTCAATTGGTTCGGAGTTTCTTGCAGTGCCGAAGGAAGCGTCATTAGATTGAACCTCACAAATTCAAGCATTAATGGTACGCTCTACAGCTTTTTATTCTCGTCTTTCCCTAATCTGGCATATATTGATCTGAGCATGAATCAACTCTTTGGTATCATCCCACGTCTGATTAGTTCCCTCTCCAACCTCCGTTATCTTGATTTGTCCGGCAATCAGTTTTCGGGAAACATCCCACCAGAAATTGGCCTGCTAACAAATCTTCAAACTCTCCGCCTGGTCCAAAATCATTTGAATGGCTCAATTCCTCGAGAGATAGGCCAACTAAGGTCTCTTTCTGAGCTTGCTTTGACCACCAACAATCTTGATGGTCCCATTCCTGCTTCTTTGGGCAATTTGAGTAACTTGACTTCTCTATTTCTCTATGAAAATCAACTTTCTGGTTCCATCCCTCCAGAAATGGGAAATCTCTCCAATCTTGCCGAGCTTTACATGTATAATAACAGTCTCACAGGTCCCATCCCTTACACTTTTGGAAACTTGAACAAGCTAACTGTGTTGCACCTGTTCAACAATCACCTTTCTGGTTCCATTCCCCAAGAGATTGGAAAGTTGAAATCGCTATGTAGCCTAAAACTCTGCGCCAACAATCTTACTGGCTCAATCCCAGCATCGTTGGGTGATATGGTCTCTCTGACTCTTCTGCATCTGTACAGGAATCAACTTTCTGGCTCCATTCCCAAAGAATTAGGAAATTTGAAGTCCCTCATCAATCTAGCATTGAGTGAGAATCAATTCAACGGTTCCATTCCTGCTTCATTTGGTAACTTGACCAACTTACAAATTTTATTCCTGCGTTCCAACCTACTTTCTAGTCCCATTCCTCAAGAAATTGGCAATTTGAAAAACTTGGCTGCACTACAAGTTCATGAAAATCAGTTTTCTGGCTATCTCCCGGAGATTTGCCAAGGTGGGAAACTTCAAAACTTCAGTGTAAGTATAAACTAGCTCACGGGTCCAATCCCCAAAAGTTTGAGAGACTGCTCAAGCTTAGTCAGAGTCGGCCTTGATAGAAACCAACTCACCGGAAGCATATCTGAAGATTTTAGTGTCTATCCAGACATGCGGTTCTTAGACCTACGTTACAATAAATTATATGGTGAAAATTTTCAAAACTGGGGAACGTGCCCACAATTGCAAACCCTACGTATTGCAGGGAACAATATCACAGGTGGCATACCACCAGAACTTGGAGATTCAACTCAACTACATCGGCTTGATCTTTCCTCAAATCATTTAACTGGGGAGATCCCGAAGGAATTTGGAAAGTTGACTTCTCTACTAAAACTCTTCCTGAATGAAAACCAACTTTCTGGTGGTATACCACAAGAACTTGGAACACTGACTGATCTGGAGAATCTTGACCTGTCCAAAAATAGATTAAGTGGGTCAATAGCAGCTGGAAATCTGGAGAATTTCGTGCAACTTAATTACTTGAATTTGAGCAACAACAATTTTAGCCAAAAAATCCCAGTTCAGCTGAGTAACTTATCTCACCTGTCTAATATGGATCTCAGTCATAATTCACTCTCGAGTTTGGAGTTGTTGGACCTCTCACACAATAATCTCTCTGGCTTCATTCCACGAGATTTTGAAGATATTCATTGGTTACATCATGTTAATGTATCCTACAATCAGCTGCAGGGTCCCATTCCCATCAGCAAAGCCTTTATGGATCCTCTCATAGAGACACTGCAAGGAAACAACGGTTTTTGGGGAGATGTCACAGGATTGCAGCCTTGCAAAAACTCTTCTGGAGGGAACAGACACATTCCACAAAAGAGCCAGACCCTTTTTCTTATAATCGTGCTCCCTCTTGTTGGAGCACTTTTACTTCTAGGTGCATTCGTTGGACTTCTCATCATGTTTAATCGAAGAAAGAGAAAGTCACAAGTAGAACAGTTCTCAACATCAATACTTGAAGGAAGAGAAATGTACAATAACATCATAAAAGCTACCAACAATTTCGATGCCACATATTGCATTGGAAAGGGAGGATATGGAACTGTCTACAAAGCACAACTGTCACCAAGTTTTATAGTAGCAGTGAAGAAACTTCATCCTTCATCCGAGACGGCAGATTCTAAAATATTGTTAAACGAGGTAAGGGCAATGACAGAGACTAGGCATCGAAACATGGCGAGGCTTTATGGGTTCTGTTCACATGCTCGACACACTTTTTTGGTTTATGAGTACCTCAAAAGGGGTAGCTTGGCTACAATTTTGGGTAGAGATGAAGCTGCTAAACAATTGGATTGGCCTATGAGACTGAATATTCTCAGGGGTGTGGCACATGCTTTGTCTTACTTGCACCATGATTGCACACCGCCAGTTGTTCACTGAGACCTATCAAGCAACAATGTTTTGATTGATGACAAGTAGGAAGCGCGTGTTTCAGACTTTGGCACTGCTAAGCTTCTGGAGATAGAATGCTCTAATTGGAGCACACTTGCAGGCACATGTGGATATATTGCACCAGGTAAATGTAGTTTTATGTTCTCCTAAGTTGACATAGAATCTAAAAGCCAAGTAAATGATCATATCTCTCTTTCTTTGTAGAGCTTGCTTATACAATGAAGGTAACTGAAAAGTGTGATGTGTATAGCTTTGGAGTGTTAACACTGGAAGTGATCAAGGGAAAGCATCCGAGAGACTTGGTTTCCACTCTTTCAACCGCAGCTGCCAAAAATATACAGCTGAAAGATGTCTTGGACCAACGCCTTTCACCTCCTTCTCTTCAAATTGAGAAGGGAATGATGTGGCTTACGAAATTGGTAATTGCATGCTTGCATGCCAATCCACAATCTAGGCCGACCATGCACACCGTTTCTCAGCAGTTAACAATTTATTGGAACAAATCCTGAAGCTATTTTTGGTACGTAGGAATGGAATAGAACGGAGTGGGAGTGGGAGTGGGAGTGGGAATGGAATGCTAGTGTGAATGGAATGGCCATTTCATTTGATTGTTTGGTTGACAGTATAGAATAGAATGAACCTTCCTAATTCCATGTTTGGTTACACTTGTTAAGCTATTCAAATTGAATGAACATTTTAGAAGGAATTTGATAACGCTGTCGTTTTTCAGTTTTTATTTTTTATCTTCTTGTTAGTTTTTTTTGTAGGTGGAGGTAGTGTCAGTGGGTGGTGGAGGGTGGTAGTGGTAGTGGCTGCAGTTGTGGTGTGTGGTGGCGGTGGTGGTGGCGGGGGCTGGCAGAGGGCAGCAGCAGTAGTCATAGGTAGTGGTGTTCTATGTCTCATTCTACGAGAAAATGGAATGGTCATTCTCAATCTTGAAAGAGGAATTGATCATTCTAACAAAATATGAAATGGTCATTCCAACTTCAACTGATGATACTAAATAAGGGAATGGGAGTGGAAGTGGGAATGGTCATCCATTCCATTGTACCAAACATGGCCTTAGAGCTTCAAAGATTGTTGCACATAGCATAAGCCTATTTTGTCCAGTAAAGATATTAGATAAAACCAAGTGCTTTGCTCAGCATATTTGATTATAACATAGATCTTTCAGTATCTCATTTCCTCTTTTTGAGATTTTATGTGTGGTTGTGAATTACGAGACAAGATTGTTGGCCTAGGCCTGTACTTATAATATTGCCTTGAAAGAGCAATATTGTTTAAGGACTGAGTTTAACACAATTTATGATTTTTCTTAATGTTTTTCCTTGAATCATAACAAATGAAGTATCAGGATGGTTAAATTTTTAATACTATCAGATTCAGAGCACGCGTTATCATGGCTGAGCTCTGTTTATGTTCTAATGATTAGCTAAATTAGACTGACAGTTCAAATCTACATGGTCTAAGTTGCAACAAATCAACAAAGTAAATTAAAAGAAGAGGGAAAAGGAATTAAGTTACTTTTATAGAGCTAAATTATATTTAGACTGTAAAGATCCTGAAAGGATGTAAAGCTATATGACCAGTCGGGTTGATCTTATCCTCAAGATTTATATCAGCTTAACACGAGTTGCAGAAAAAAATTTCATGGACCAACTTTGGAGTAAAGTGACAATTGGAGGAACAAAAGACAACCAAAAGGAAAAAGAAAAGCGAACCCACCTCATATCTGTGAGCGCTTCTTCATCTGAAACGTCCTCTGAATTTCTCGGATGCTCCTTCGTGAGCCACAAAAAGCAGGTTCGTGTGCCTTCCCCAGTTGGACCCTCCCCCCTATTCTACCATTTTACTGCTGATTGTTTTCTTCTCTCTCGAAGAATTCCAAAAATACCACAAAAAGTATTAACCCTATAATTTATTTTTTCTCATTTCTGTAGAATTTGAGAGAGAGAGAGATTGGGGAGGAAAAAAATGTAAGTTCCAGTAATTCAACCCCGGTGACTGAAATGCGATTTCTGATGATGCGATTAAAACTGAGTAGAGAGAAGAGAGAAGAGAAGAGGGTGGGTTATCCAAATCAAAGCATGCCCCGTGTCACGGATTGCCACCTGTGGTACGTCTGGGGCCGCGAGGGACCTTGACGTAGGGCATATCTGAGCATAGTTGACCGGTGGCATGGTAATCTCGTAATTATATTTTTCATATTTATTGGATATATAGATTATGACTTCTCGAGAGGGTGGGATGTTTCTTCCTATCAGTTTGGAAATGACTCAGAATGTTATTATAAGGAGGGGTCCTGGTGTTAACTCTACCACCCCCTGGTGCTACCAAAAGGGACAGCATTCAAGTGAGTCTCCCAAGGGAGTGGGCGAGACTTGGAGGTTGGCTGTGGCACGTGGCTGCAGTCTTTATGCTAGTCAAGGGGCTACATGTGCAGCATTGTATTCGGTGGGGCAGATGTTGGGCATTGGCGTCGAGGATGGGGTTGTGGTATTCGCATTCACTATGCCGCATTATATCGTGGTGGGGCTTATGCTCATGACGGATTGGACTTCGGTGTGCACACTTGCATACCGTGTGTCTCGGGTGCACTTGCGCATTGGGTTCACGCTTGTGCACACGGTCGCTTAATTTGGCTAGCATTGGTGTCGTGGGGCACAATGTTGTGGGCTTAACAGTTGCTATTCGGTGGTGCCTATCCTTGCGAGCAACAACCTTAACACGGGGTGCTAAAAGCTTCATGGATGGAGGCGTCGTGTCTAACGGGTGATGCTTGGCTGACGCGCATGTCTAGTTGCACATTGCTATCTTGCTTGTGTTTTGAGAGAGACTAGCGCTAAGCACATTGCTTGTCATGTGCGCACGTATTTGAGAATGGCGTTACTATCGCCTATAGCTTGGGTTAGCCTTATGGCTTGAGCATCGGAGGACGAAGCTTAAATGATGTGCGGGATATTACGGATGAATCTTGGGCGAGCGCATATTCTTATGCCTCGGTGTTTAAGTTTGGCGGGACTATTGCTTGGTGCATAGTCGCCTCACGAGTTAATTCCGCTGCGTATGATAATGGCGAAATGACTCTGTTTCAAGAATCGAGAGTACGAAATAGTTACTGCTATTGTATATAGAATAGATTATGACTCGTTATCATCAAATCTCCTAGATACATTACTATCAATTGACATTTTTTATTTAAAAATTCTCATATAATTTGTATATATATATATATTTATAAAAATATAATTTTATAAGTATTTTTTTATTATAATAATCATTTAATAACTAAAGTGTCCTTTTCAATAACATGTAAATATAAAAGTACTTCTAAAGTGATTTCAGTCATTAAAGAATTATCACAAAAACAAAATATCTATTTAAGTATAAAATTATATTTTTGTGAAGATGTTCTAATCACATGATAATTTTCATTATGGAATGTTAATAAAATATGTTGATTGATACCAGTAGAATCCGTTTTACTTTTTGTTTTTTTTTCTTAGTGCGAAAATGTGATGAGAATATAAATTAGGACCTTTTGTAACTTGTAGAAGGGAAAAGGAAAAAATAAATAATAATAAAAATTATTAGTTTTCTCTTATTTAGTATTGAAAGTAAGATATATGAAAGAAAAATAATTTTTCTTTATTTGAAATTCAAGGAAAATTGGAAAGAAAACAATAGAGTAAATCTATACTATAGGTGAGATTTTTAGGAAGACCTGATTAAACTCTCAAATCGAATTAACGAGAACGAATGATCTGCAAGAGAAGCAAACGATGAGAATGTCTCGACGCTCTTTAGGCCAAAGACACTCCGATAATTAAGTTAGCAAGCTTAATCACGATGAATCGAGTAAATTATAAAGAGCTAGAGCTATAACTCAAGTTAACGTACCTTATACCTTTAGTGTATAGGGGTGTTTATAGGTTTCGAAATGCCATGTTTCCTTTGGGAATTGGAGTTACTTTCCTCCTAGGAATCTTCATTAATTGAGTCGGTTTAAAATATTGGACCTATATTTTATTTGTCCTAATTTTCTTCGGAATATGATTTGCATTATGAGCTTCATTAGTCCTAATACCTTTTGGATTAGAATCCATGGATTGGCATGGGCCTAATCCAACAGGTCGACATTCCTGGGCTGATCTCACTGGGCCTTTCTTTCCTGGTCTTGGGCTTGGCTCTAATTGGGCCCACAATTGCCCCCCAGCCCTTGCGCCCTGTTTGGACTAACAAAGAGGGTAAGGGCTGAGATTTGCATTTAAAGCTTCGTCCTTTAACTTTCCCATTGCTTCGCACCACGTGGACATTCTGTACCGATCTTGCGATCGAAGGGGTGAGTCAAATGGGATTCCAAGGTTGGGTCAGGCGTCATGATTGCCGCAACTGAATCGACGGCATGGTTCGTTATAAATTGGGTGTATATTCATCCATCCTCATCATTTGAACCTAGCTTAAGACTGCTGGTGAGAGAGAGAACGAATCCTGGCCTAATACTGTAAGTTTTTTTAAACATTTGCTTTCTTCTTTTTCTGCCCTACTCTTCCGTGGTAGTCCTCCTGATGGCAGTTCGCCTTAGGAAACTTGTGAACAACCCGGTGGCTATTGCTGCCTTTAAGTCTAGATACAACATTGTTGACCAAGTCGACATCCTAGGCGTTAACCTAGGGCTTGCAGAGCTTAATTTCTGCTATACTCTGTGCAAAGTTGGGCATGATAGCTGGAAAGTCTATCTTAGGGCAACCGACAAAAGTAGAGAAATAGTAATGTGTCTCCCATCTTCAGTTAAAGGTGTAGATGATGTCAGAATCTGAGTTTCTGGTCTTTGGGAATTTGGCGACCTTCCTACTGACCAAATGCCATTGAGTCGATGCCGTAAAACCCCCAGAGAGTTAGGTTGGTGCCGACCCCTTACTTTTCATGTGTATTGACTCTCACATGTCTAACTTGCTTGTTTTGATTTGTTCAGCGTCTAGTAAGAAGAGCAACAGAAGAGAGACATGGGGTGTCAACTTGAGTGATCTGAACAAGGTTCTAAACTACAGAGGCTTTGGTTGGCTTCGTGACATTTCTAAGACCCCTCACATCTTGCTGAACTACCCATTCCGGGTTTCCACCTTCATCGCCTTGTCTAGGATCCTTGTAGGCGTGATTGCCAAGCTATCAGAATAGGGCACAGTTGGTGAGTTTGTTGACATTCCAGTAGGGATTATAATCAAACGCGTACTCCTTAACGATCGAGTGACTATTGTCGACCTACCATCCGATGCATTACCACCAGTTGAGAGTTTAGGGAATTTAGTCGTTGGAGATGTTCTCCCAGTGATCTCGAGAGTTGTCTTCCCAAATTGGGTGTCGTTTGAGTTGCCCCAACCATTATTGACGCAATGGCCAACCCTTCTAATACCACCGATTGTCCGGTCCTAGACATATCCTCTAATCGGTCAAGTTCATCTGAATCGACGTCAACTTCTACTACATTCATAGTGCCCGACAGCCGAGCTACAACCAAGATTAGGCAAAAGCAGAAGCTAGTGTACCCTTCATCCTCAGATTTCGATACTCTTGATATGATGAACCTGGGGGAGATGATGCCGCAGAAGGCAGCGAAAAAGATGAAGAAGTTAGGGAAGCCGAAAGATGAAATAGCAAAACCCATTCCCCCTGCCCCTGTTGCAAAGGTTAGCTCCTTTAAACCCGAAAAATAGAGGTCATCAAAGAAGAAGCCAACAGCGGGGAACGCACTGGTTGAGCTTGGAACAAAGAAAGCCAAAGTTGTGCCGAAAGATCCCCATCTTGGTACCAGTGCCATATTTAATAATGCCGACTTTATGGTTGTAAGGCCCGTCGTTGGTGGCCGTCGTATGCGGCCAAACAACTTCTTGATCAGGTCGACTGAGGTAGCGATGGGAGTGGTTGAAAGTAACCTCCAACGGGTTGATATTGACTTATTGGAGAGTAACCATGACCTATTAGTCTTTTTAGAAGCCTTCCACGAATCCCTGCTGGTAAGTTCCTTCATGAATTTATTTTTAGTAGTGACTTTTGTTGGTTGTGTACTAATCTTGTGAAATCTGTTTTACTTTCAGGGCTCTTTCAATTTTTTAGAGGCCATACGCCATTTTCGAGATGTGTTTGGGAAGCACAATAAAGTCGTTGTGGAGCATGCAAAGCTAAAAATGGAGTGGATTGAGGCAAAAAAGGCCTAATTAACTACCGCAAAGGAAGTTGAGAAAGAGAAGATTGCCCTGGACCAGGTTACAGTCCATCTAATAAAAAAGGACGATAAAGTCTCAAAGTTTGAGGTCAACAAGGCTATACTCTCGGTAGACTTGTTTAAGTCGAAGGTCGAAGGTGAGGGACTCAAAGCCAACCTTACAAAGAAAAAGGCTGAGTTCAAGGAAAGGTATAAACAAGGCGTGACAGCTACTGCTGATGACTTTTCTCTTCAGATGTTTGATCTCTCACAGTCAATATTCATTGAAGGCTAGCACGGGGCTCTAAAAGAAATGAAAGTCGAGAGCTCTTCCAGCCTCTGGAGAAATATTCCAAACTACTTTGAGACTACTTTTGGGGGCAGCATTGAGGATACCTCCAAGACGACTGAGGGTACAAGCACTTCAACTGTTCCTACTGTAAGTGTATCCGAGACGGCTGAAGTTAATGTCCCCAAGATGGCTAAGGCGGACGTACCGAAGACGACTGAGGCCGATATTTCAAAGATGACTGAGGCTAAACCTACTGTTTCTGACTTAGCTGACCCTACTGAGAAACCTACTGAAGACATTGTGGCTTAGCATTTTCTTTTGTTTTCTGTTGAAGTAGTTGTATCTTTTTGTAAAGACTTGTAATGTATTAGCTATTTTGAATGAATGTGGATTTTGCTGTTTAAGTTAACTATTGTATTGATGTTTTTCAGTAAACCCACACAACTTTAACTTTGGATTCTTGTTCGGTCTTGCCTTCATTGACCAAGGCCTTCATTGGCCGACCTGTCCAATTTTTTGGACAGGACCAAGTTTTTACACTTGGTTTTTTATGGCCTTTGTTGGCCGACTTGCCAATAAATTGGACATGACCAAGTTTTTACATTTGATTTTTTTATGGCATTCGTTAGCCGACCTGTTAACAAGTTGAATAGGACAAAGTTTTTACACTTGGTTTTTTATGGTTATCCCCTTTTTATGCTTATTTGTAGATTTGCTAAATTATTTGCAACTTTTGAGAAAAAAATAATATATTATTATAGATTGTAGTAGATCATTACATCATTTGGGAAACACCCTTACTGATAGAATTTTCTGAGATTGTTAGCGTTCCAAGGTCGGGGTAGTTGTCGCCTTTCTTCGACAGTTTCCAGCAAGTATGCCCCCACGCCAACCTAGGACGCAACTCTATAAGGACCTTCCCAATTTGGGCTGAGCTTTCCCTCTGTTGGATTCTTAGTTGCTCCCAATACTTTCCTTAGTACTAAGTCACCAGGAACAAAAGCTTTTGGTTGGACTCATTTGTTGTAGGCTCGGCTAAGCTGCTGATGATAGCCAATAAGTTTAAGTAGGGTAGCTTCTCTTTTTTCTTCAATAAAGTCGAGGTCCTTCGCCAAAGTCTAGTTGTTAAGGCCGGTGTCAAATTACTGTCAATCTAATAGTTGGAAGTCTGACTTCCAAGGGTATTATTGTATCCACCCCGTATACCATTGAGAAAGGGTTTGTTCGGTAGATCTCGTTGGAGTGGTTTTGTAAGACCATAAGACACTAGGTAGCTCTTCTACCCATCTTTCCATAACTTTTTGCAGCCTCTTTTTGATTCCATTCAACATAGTCATGTTTGATATCTCGGCTTACCTGTTGCATTGCGGATAGGCTGGCGTCGAATAACAGTTTTTGATCCCAAGCCCATTACAGAATTCCCTAAACATGTTACCATCAAACTGAGTGCCATTGTTTAAAACCAGTGTACAGGGTATCCCGAATCTTATAATGATGCTCCTCTATGCAAACCTCTTAGCGTCAACTTCTCTAATAGTCAATAAGGGCTCTACTTCTACCCATTTAGTGAAGTAATCAGTTGCCACTATGAGGAATCTCTTATTCCCTGGAGCTCAGGACAGTGATCCGACTATGTCCAACCCCCATTGTGCAAAAGGCTAGGGGTTGGTAATGGTTATGAGGTCCTCGACGGGCTAATGAATTATCGACAAAAACTTTTGGCACTTTTCACATTTCAGAACATACTAGGCGGCGTCTTTCTAATATAAGGCCACCAATAACCCTGAGAAATAGCTCGGTGTGCTAGAGATCTTTCACCGACGTGACTCCCACAGATACCTTCATGAATTTAGAATAAGATACCCTGCACTTTGTTTGGGTGGACACAATGCAAATAGGGGCCAATGAATGATTGTCTATATAGCTCCTTGTCAAGTGATAGCCCGTACTTCAATGACTTATGCTTGATTCTTCTGGTCTCGTTCTTGTCTTTCGGCATCTCATCCCTGTTGAGGTAAGAGATGATCGGGTCCATCTAGGATGGTCCTAATTACTCGATAGCCAAAACTTGCACTTCTTCTTGAAATATGCTAGGGCTAGGCAGTGTCTCCACGTGAATTGTTCTTTTTTATCCTGACTTTAGGGCCATTGCTAGTGTTACCGAGGCATCAGCAAGAGTGTTGCTGACGCAGCTGATCTGATGGAGCTTGTATTTATTGAATTTGCCATGCAACTTTATTGCTTTTACCAGGTATTGTGCCATCCTGTCATTTTTTGCCGCATACTCACCCATGATATGGTTAACCACCAATTGGAAATTTGAATAAATGACTATCTCGGCAATCTTAAGCTCTATAGCTCGGTGTAGGCCGGCGAGCAAAGCCTCATATTCTAACTCGTTATTCGATGCAGTAAACTCCAACTTTATAACCTGCTCCAATGCCATGCCATCTGGCCTAATTAGGACTATGCCAAACATGGGTAATGGGATCTAGACTTCCTATCATAAGGAATAAACTTTGGTGGGGAGAATTTCTTGGGAGGTCAGCGTGTCTCAATTTCTTCTGTGAAGGGGGTGGAAGCAACTGGTTCAGGGCTCTTTTAGCTATATCTTAGGTTGTCCCCCCTTATGGTGCTTATACCAATTGTCTAGTCGATCGTTCAATCACTTGTCTCAATCCTGCTGCTCTGGCTCGACCCTTGCTAGGTCTTTTGCCGGTGTCCGATCTTTCGAGGCTGCTGATCTTCTTGTCAGTCCATGTAATGCCCTGTACTGGCAGTGTAGCTCCCTGTTACGCATGCGGCTGGGGGGCTCTTGTTTCTTGAATTCGTCCTCCTTCTCTGCCCCCGATTTAGGGATCTGTTAGGTACTTGTCCATATCATCTGGCAATCACTTCCCATATGGCTTTAATTGTTGACCTAAGGTGAGCGATCTCTTCGTCCCACTGCTGGAGCTCCCGCTCAGTTGTTTAGAGTCATAACTTACTGGGTACACGGCCACTAGATGGTGATGGATTCAAGTTCTTGCAATGGTTCCCTCAGCGGTTGGATTTTGAACATACTGCAGAGCCCGTTCTAGACCCTCCTATCCTTCCGGCTAGTTGCATGCAGGGAATCGTATCTCTGATTTGATAAAACATCCTCCCAGTGTTCGCACCAAATAATCGTCATGCCAACTTGATTGGTGAGTGCCGTCTTGACTACGGACGTCATGGTTGTCATCTAGTTCCCTATCGGTGGGATTGACTCCCCCTCTGAGATAGCTAGTACTCATCGTTGTATAGACCTTCCCACAAACGACACTAATTGTAGTTGGGATTTTTAAGAAGGCCTGGTTGAACTCTCAAACCTAATCAACGAGCACGAACAATCTGCAAGAGAAGAAGACGATGAGAATGTCTCGACCCTCTTTGGGCCGAAGGCACTCCAATGATTAAGTTAGCAAGCTTAATCACAATGATGAATAGAGTAAATTATAGAAAGCTAGAACTCAAGTGAACATACCTTATACCTTTAGTGTATGGGGGTATTTATAGGTTTCAGAATGTCATGTTTCCTTTGGGAATTGTAGTCACTTTTCTCTTAGGAATCTTCATCAATTGAGTCGGTTTAATGTATTATACTTATCTTTTATTTGTCCTAATTTGCTTAGGAATATGAATTGCATTCTGAGCTTCATTAGTCCTAATACCTTTTGGATTAGGATCCATGGGCCAACTCCTTTGGGTCCTTGTCTCAGGTCGGCATTGGCCTAGTCCGACAGGTTAGCACTCCTGGGCTGATCTCATTGGACTGTTCTTTCCTGGTCTTAGGCTTGGCACTAATTGGGCCCATATATACTATTATAAAAAATAAAAAAAACCAACATTCAGTTTTAGTCAGGATCTGTTGCGCTATTTTACATTTCCAAACCATTTTAAAAGATTTTGAAAGTTACTATGTAACCCACGTTCCCACCTTCTATATGGTTTGTTTCTTAAGCTAAACTACCTCTAGGACATTCTCCCGAGGGTTTCCATCCATTCTCGACTTATTCTAGTAACTCGGGTCCTTCTGGATTATTTCTGAACTTTCTAGAGTAACTCATAGTGGAGCTAAGCCAAAAATTACATGGTAGTCACTAGGACAGGCGCCCAAATCTTTTGCCTTGCGTCCCAAGAATTGAAAAATACGTTTCTTGTTGCCCTAAAAACTTTCCTAAGTGGTTGGCGCCGCTAAGCCAATAAATGGCCTAGCGCCACAGGAGTAGCGCTAGTGGGATTTTTACCCCGGCACCACTGCAACAGGCGCCGAGTTGGTTAGTTGCCTATCAATACAAATCCTCCCCTTACGTGAAAAGGGTCCACAAAGTTATTCCAAAAACTCTATTTCTCAAAATTCAGAAGCTTGAATTCTCTCTAAACCCTAGCCCTCTCTAGTCTCTTCAAACCCTAGACTCCATACACTTAACCCTAGCATCTATACACTAAAAAATAAGCCCCTAAAGCCTCTATTGAAGACTCTAGGTGCTGCAACTTTAAGGTTCTCAAAATCCAAGTAAAACAAAATAAACAAATCAAGAAAAGCAAGAAGTAGACAAGGTAGGTTTTTTTATTTATTTTTATGCAATTCCCCCCTCTCTTCTCTCTCTTAACCTACTTGAGTTTTATTCTATTTTAATCCCCCATCTTCTACCTCTCTTTCTTGCATGCTTGAAACAAGGAACTCCCCGATTCATGCCTAGGAAGAATTGTTGAAGGTCACCATGTCAGGCGCTTTTTTCAAATTTTACTCTTGATGGTGTGAGTTCAGCCTCCTTTATTATGTGGTGAAGCCTAGCCTTGTATATTCACTACCCTTTTTGTATTATGCATATCATATTCATACATGTATTCAAATTTGTTTTTAAACTTGTATCAAAACTTGCATTCAAAACCTTCTTTTTCAAACTAGTTTTCAAAATCACACTCCTAAAGTGATTCTAGTCTTTCTATGATTAGAATTGTTTTAGGAAAATGTTATATTTATTGTGACCATCAAAGTCCATATTTTGGGTGTAAACCTTAAATTGTTTTTATCACAAACCACAATCTTAAGATGATTCTAGCTATTTCATGGTTAGGGTTGTTTTAGGAAAGTGTGATATTCAAAGTGATCATTATGGTCCATATTTGAAATCCATATTGTTTTTAAAACCACCAACTTAAAATGGTTTTAATATTTTCATGGTTAGAATCGTTTTACGAAAGTGAGACATTCAAGAGATTTTAAAAGTCCATATTCAAACCTCTGTCCAAATTTGCTTTTCAAACTCATTTTCAAAAACTCTCTTAAAAAAAATACTTTCTAAAAACCCTTTTTAAACTCCTTTCCAAAAATTTTCTTCAAAAATCTACTTTATAAAAATTCTCTTCAAACTCTTTCCTAAAAATTCTCTTCAAATGGTCCACTTTCTAAAAACTCTTTGTATCAGAGTCAAAGCCCAAGAATCTATGGTTAGGAAACCCTAATTTCATTTCTTAAAATTTGTTTCTTCCTATTTTGCCTCAAATCATAGGTTTTCAAAAACTATCTTCTATATTAAATCTTAGATTTTCAAAATCACTTTTTATACCAAATCATAGATTTCCAAATCCAAGATTTTTAAAACTCAATCTTTCCAATTCCATGTCAAAATCCAATCTTCCAATTTAGAAAACTAGATCAAATCTTTCCGTTTAAGAAACTAGATCAAATCTTTTAATTTTAAAAACCAAATCAAATCATTTATTTTTAGAAGTAAAATATAATCTTCTATTTTAGGAAATAGAAGTCAAATCTTTCTTAAACCTTTCCTAATTCCAATCTTTCCTAATTTCAAACCTTTCTAAATTTCAATCTTTCCAAATTCTAAAACTCTCCAAATTCAAAACTTTCCAAATTTCAAAGTTTTCCAAATTCAAAACTTTTCTAAAATGAAAACTTTCCTATTTTGAAACTTTTCTAATTCAAAAATTTCTAAAATCCAATCTTTCCTAAACCTTAACTTTCAAAACTCTTTCAAGTGAAGTTTTTTTTTCAAATCAAGTGTTTCTAAATCCAGTCAAATCTTTTCCAATCTTTTCTAAATCTCATCTTTCTTAGACTCTAAGTTTTCTAAACTCAAACTTTCCTTAATCAAACTTTTCAATTCTCAATCAAACCTTTTTATTTCAAGTATATGCTCCAACCTTATGTTACTTAAACCCTAGGATGCCTAAACTTTAGTTCAACCCTAATCCTAAGTTAGGAAGCTTCAATTCTTTTCTAAAACTCTTTTTGAAACCAAGATAGTTTTCCAACTCCAATCTAAGTCAAAATGTTTTCAAAACTCAACTCCATCTTTCCCAAATCGAGTTCAAGTTCTCTTTCAAAGTTTACACCCTTTTCCAAGTTTAATTCTAAGTCTAGGTCCAATTTCAAATTAAATTTCAATTTCAAATATTTTATTTCAAGTTCAAATTAAACTCTTTTTCAAATCAAATTCTTTTCAAATTAAATCTTTTCAAAACCTCAAAGTGTTTGTTTTCAATAGGACTTTTGTCCGAACTACGACTGACCTGATTCCCAACAAAGAGATATGTAGACAACCCTCATGGGTGCGGTCACAACCTTTTTTAAATCTCTAATTCTACAATCTATTTCAAGTTTCCAATTTCTAAAACTTTCTTTCGAATTTCAAATCTTCTTTGCAAATCTATTTTCAAAAAGCAAATCTTTCTTTTATGTCTATTTTCCAAATTAGATCTTTTCCTTGCACTTGCATATCATGCATCACGTTAAATTTCTTTTAAAAATTCGTTTCAAAGTGGATAGTATTGGACATTGAACAATCAAAGATTCTAAATGAGTGAACCTAGGGTGAATAGACATATAGGTACTGTAAGGGCGGGGTAAGGTGATGATCTTAAGATATCTTCCCTACACGTAACCAACCTCTAAACCTAGAATCACTGTTTCAAAGACTAAAACGGAGTTATTTTCAAAAAGAGCTTAAAACTTTTCAAAGGTTGCCAAACAACCTCTTTTCTTAAAAACTCTCTTGAGGAAGTTTTCAAAATCTTTTTCAAAAACTCTAAGTTTAATCTTCGGATTGCACTTAGTTTTAAATGACCTCACCTCACTTTAATTTAGGTGGCGATTCCAAATCTTTTTCGAAAGCCCTTAATCAAATCAATTTCCACTTCAAATCTAGTCACACTCGTTATTTTAGAAGGATGAGTTCTAACAAGAGAGTACCGTATTTTTTCTACTTATACGTATTTTCTTCGAGTGTGAAAAATCGAGGCGCGACAATATACGTTAAAATCTTTATGTTAAAAATGTACCTATTGCAAGTCCTAAAGTTCTCTATGAAATTCTCCTACGAAACTATTGAAAATCTGGGCTTAAATTCTCAATAAAAGATGTATTATGCAAAGGTTAGTATCCCCTCCTATTTATAGTTTTCTTAAGGTTTTAAACATTTATGAAGGACACATCCATTAGCCTCTTGTGTTCATTCATAGAAGTCAGAACTGTAAGCTCCCTAGACCCTTCTAAGAGAAACATAACCGTTTGTGTATTCACAAGAAGACATGACTTTTGTAAATAGAAAATAGACTTCCCACTGTAGATTGCAAACTTAGTGCCACCCAATTCAATGGCTTGCTTAGCCCCAGCTTCGCACATGGCCACCCTACTGACTCAAATTCTACGAAGGCACTATCTTTTTTGGTAAAAACGACGTGCTAGAAGTTTAAGCAAATCCCATGGGAGGAAACTAACATATCTAGGGGTGTAGTAGTCTGGCAAGTGACGAAAACACCTACTCATTGCAAGATTCAAAACTTCTCCATCATGAATTTGTGGCAGCCCGTAAAACACCTGAGAGGATGTTTTAGGATCATATATCAATAAAATTACACCCACCACCATATTATATAAATTTCATGTGCAACACATCTATGGGAATTAAGATAAGGTCTGTAACGAAAAGTTGAATTGTGACTTGACCCACTAGGAGACCTTTTGGGCACATCCAATGAAAGACAAAGATAATGGCCTCATATGTATACTCTGCATGTTATAAGAAAAACTTCCTTTCTTGATCATTTTAAAATCATAGCGTGTAGAATAACAATCCATTGAATACAAGAAAGTGCTTGACTTGCATATAGAATACTTGAATAGGATTACGTTACAGTTACTTTCCACAAACCATGGATGGGATCCTGATGCGTGAACGCCTCGATCTATAAGTACCTCCATGCAGTTCAGCCTTTTGCTCATCCTTCATCCCTCGTGAAATCAAACCTATCTCATTACCAAATCTATGGCATCTTTATTGGAGAAACCATTACCTAACCAGATTTCTTTCTTTCAACTTCAATGCATCATCATCTCTCTTTTGTTCATCACTTTTTCCAATCTTGCTCAATCTTCAATTACTCTTTTCAACTAGAGAAGGACGCCAAGACGAGAGGTGCTTCTGAAATGGAACGCTAGCCTTCAAGATCCAAATCATTTTCTCTTTCATTCTAGGAAACTTCTTCCTTCTCCTATCAATTCCTCTTCCTCTACTTACAGCCTCACAAAAAGCAGCCTATGTAGGAATATTAAATAAACTTATATGAATGTAGAACATCAATTACAGGAGATTGAATGCGGAAGCGGAAGCGAAAACATACCTGTTTTTTGATTGAGAACCTGAAGCACTGTATAATTCTTTGTATGAATACTTGAGCTAGTTCTTCCACTCCTGATAACAACACGAGGGCTATTAATGGGAATAACGCCTAGGGTTCAGACTGGAGAGGACACCTAGTCATACTAATATATTCTATTGGGCCCTCTCATGAAAGGCTCACAATAGACTCAAATTGACCCACACTATCGTCCAACCTCATTATTAAATATTAGGTACACACATAAGCCCAATAATTACATCAAAACACAAAAGGTCTTTAACATGCATGTCTCAATAGGAAAAATTCTAACAATCTCCCACTTGAGCAAACATTAATTGTAATTTGATAATTTCAAAACTTCTACGTTGAAAATGACTCTCTAGTTGAAAACAAAAACTGTATGTGGCCTCCTTTAAAACCAATAAGGTATGAGACAACACCTAAAACAATTTTGTCCCGCATGACCATCAATATCGAATCAAGGCAGTCATTGTACTATACAAATATACAAGATCACTCATGATTACAAATAGCAATAACATCACTAACATGGATCAAAATGTGGTAGCATGATAGAGAAATAGCACCCAATATGTGATCATGCAAATGTGTTACTTCTTCTATCAATCCTCACAAATGAATTCTCATTACTTATATACTTATTCAATAAGCTAGAGAATTCCACAGGCTTCAACATGAAACCAGTATGTCTTTTACCCAAATATCTCTAAATCACTACGTGGTGTAATTAACAAGACATACCCTAAATACTTAAGTTACACCAAACTTAAGATTTTTAATCACAAGTTTCAACATGAAACCAATATGTCTGGAGATCTTAAATAGGGTTTCAACAAGACGTAAACCCATATACTTAAGATGGACATTATATCTTAAGATTTTCAATCACAATATACCATGAACATATTCATTCATATATGATATAAAATATCATGAATATATCTATTCAAGAATAGTACTAATGAAACACAAATAATGATAACCCATAAATTTTGATAGGCCAAAAACACAACTGTAGTTAGTCTAAACAAATAATTCAATATCAACTAATGTAAAGAAATAACTCCCACAAACTAAGTATATGTAATGGCCGAATGATCTCTATGTTTTCAACATGTTTCCCAAACATGACAAGTGTAAGTCTCTTGGTCAAGAGTTCAATTACCATTTTAATTATATGATGATGTCATATTTCTTTACTAAATATGTGACAATAAGATATATAATCCTTATCCTTTTAGACTTAATAGAGATCTCACTATTTTGAGAAAAGAACACAATTGCACTGTTATCACATAATATTTATAATGACCTTAAAATGAAATTAATTATAATATGAACCAAAACAATTAGTGCAATTAAACAAACTCTATATAGTAAAGAAGGCCACAAGTGCTTCACAATTTCTCATAATGTGGCTTTTTCATCACAAAATATAATCCGCTGTAGATTTTGGATCATATAGACAACCAATAAAACCTTTGTATGCGAAAATAATCACTCAAGGTGATTAATAACATGTCCACATGCAAACACATAATTCCTAATTTTCTGTAAATAACATATCACTCTCTTTGCTATTTTACAGTGCAATACTAGGATTTACTAGAAATCTACTCATAGTGTGATTCTATGGGATAATAAAAAATATCTCATATACAAAAATATGCATAAAGAAAACTCCAATGCATACCAAAATCTTTACTAGCAAATAAGATACCAATTGCATGAAGGAACAAGATAGTATTTATACTCCCACTAACCTTGAGATATGTACACTGATCGACTTTATTTTTCACAAAACCCAAGGAAGAAACAACATCATCAAACTTTAATTATCATTGACAAGATGCCTGCCCATAGACAGAGTTACTCAATTTACATAACATATGCTCCTTACCATTCTCGTTGAATCTCTCAGGTTGTTCCATATAAATATCCTTGTTCAAACCATCATTAAGCAAAACAGTTTTGATAACCATTTAAGTCAAAACAATTTCTTAGATAAAATTGGTGAAAAAGTCTAATTATAGTTGATCTATAGCAACCAATCTAGTCTAGTAAACATTCAGCTTGTCTTTGTAGTCCTTTTCGATTTTGAACAACTACTTGCAACCAATAGGCTTACAACCCACTAGAAGATCAACAAGCTCACACACTCCATTATAAGCCATAAACTGCACCCTATATGTCATGGCATCCACCCATATACTGGACTTAAGACTTGTTATAACATCAATAGAAGTCACTAGACTTACATAATAATCACTCTCTCCAAGATACATAACCAACAAATTAGAAATGGTAGGTCTTATCTGTCTTATGGATCTTATCACGCCCGCTCCTAATCAAGCGTCATTAATGCCGTCTGAGGATGAACATGATTGCACAGGTCATCTACCTGTAAGCGAAACCTCAATATAATCCCAAAGATAGAAATCTTATAGAAATATATAACATCATATTAAATAAATAATATCCATCTATTAATCCTTCAACATACATCATTAAGAGAACTCCTAATACACACTTATGAATATTATAAAACCACAAAATAAACAAACTCTAACAAGACTTTAATATAATGTACAACAATGTACATGACTAATAACTCAACTAAAGAATTTCTCGAAACTCCTCAACTTAACACCAACAGTGGACTAGACATTCCCCCATTTTCTTGCAGAATAACCTGTGTGGGTGTGAGCTATATATTAACGTGTTCACAAGATAATCAAACTTATAAAGAAGGAGTGATAAACATCCATGGAATTAATCATCAATAGATAATACTCCATCAACAATAAAAACAATGTCGCTTATGATGTAATGTATGATACACCACATATGCGCGCGCTATTTTGATAATATTGGCCCAATATGTCGATGGCTTGGTATCAAGGATATCTCACATTGATACCCTTTAGGTTTGTCTCACATCGGCTAAATCTTAGGTTAGTCCCACATCGACTAAATCTCCTCCGTGCAATACAAGATATGCACACAAAATGTATTGTATGCAAATGTCATCGCATAATCCAACAATCATCACCATTGTAGACAATAAAACATTCAATGCATTATGAATAAGATCATCTTATATTCCCACAATCAATTACCATCATTCACAACAAAGCATTCAATTCAATATGAATAAAATCATCAATTTCCCTACATGTCACACACATACACTTGCTAGCAAAATTAGTGAAACACACACCTCTCACACATGAAGCACACACCTAAGTGTCTTACAGTTAAACCCTTACCTAGCACCTCCTTACTTCCTTAATCTACATAATTAACATAATTAATCACACTCATGATAATTAATTATGATTAACATAAGCTAAGCATGAAGATTAATTAAGCTAATTAATCATGGATTAAGTTCACTAATCATGCTTAAAAATATAATAATCGCTTAAATGCAAGTCCTCATTAAACCATGCCAATCAAGCTCCTTGATTAAGAATAATCATATACCATAAGCGTGTTATTAAACTAAGTATGATGCTAAGCAAGTTAGGGTTTCATAGATCTCCTCATAGATATCTCTGGAATAGGATCAACAATCTTATAAGCATTAACAGGAGTAGGTGCATCAGTCCGCCCCCCCCCCCCCCTTTTGCTTGTGATCATTCTTCCCATAAGTGTAGGCAAAATACTCATCTAAATCACATGCAATGGAATAAACATGCTATACAGTTCACCTATGCCCATCAATAAGTAAGGAACACTTTATATCAGCCACATCAAGTTTTAAGAACTTAATTGTCAAAAACCCAACAATCTGGATACCTGAGAATAATTAAAAACATGTACCTTTTAGAATGAGCTGGATGCCCAATAAAGTAACAATTAGTGGTTCGGTCTCTGATAGATTATAAATTCTTACCTCTGCTAAACAACCCCAAACACCAATATGGTTAAGACTATGCTTCTTACCGGTCTACAACTAAATGTACAAGGGAAAAGACTAATGAGGAACCCCATTAAAAAAGTACAAGGCAGACTTAATGGCATCGCCCTATGCACACAAATTACACATATCATCATACTACTCATCATGTATTTAAGAGTGCAATTACATCTTTTGGCCATATCATTCAGTTCAGGACTAACAGGCATGGTATACTAGGCAACAATCCTACAATCCTGCAACTATTTGATTAACTATCCCATATGTTGTCCAATGATATCATGTTTTCCATTATACTCACTAGTCAAACTTTATAATTTTAATGAGTTTTCCCAAAAGCTTATGCCACAACATGAAAGATTTCTATTTGGTTTTGAGGTCTCTTAAATAGACTATGTTCAATATGAAAGGAAACAAACTCATCATTCCGGGCTGGATTTAATCTATATAAACCATCATATTGTTTAGATGCACACTAGACCCGCCAATGTAATCATATATAATGTGGACAACATTATCTAATATGTTACAAAATTTATCTTAATGATAATACATAAATTTTTGTCCTGTGATCAAAAAGAAACTCATTAATATTACTTCTATCAGGTAGCTTAAAAAATTCTCAGTTATGTGAACCTCTCAATGATCATACGCACATATTTAGCCCTATCTCATTTGTAAACACCCCATTTTTGCCCACTCAGTGATATCCGGCCTGACCGGGTTCAGTTTCCAACATCACAATACATGCAAGCTCAAGATGAGCCTTTTAATCTCCAGTCCAACCAACTGGTCGCTTCTCGGGTCCACAAGGATCCGCTGGAGCCTTAAGCACCATCATTCCAAGCAGTTTTTCGGATCAAGCGGTCCCGGAGACCAACGCCATCCAGGTAGCTTCCCGGGATCAGGCGATCTCGGGGACCAACACCTCATCAAAAATTCCAAACGGTTCACTTCTAGCGCTTGCTAGCCCGCCAATGTAGAATGTCCGTCATTTGGTAGCTCTTGGAGACCGGGCATTCTCGGAGACCAATACCACCCTTCTAGGTAGCTTTCTACGACCAGACGTTCTCAGGAACCAACACCACCCCTACAGGTAACTCTCTAAGAACGAGCATTCTTGGAGACCAACACCACACAGGTAGTTTTCCGAGACCAGGCGGTCTCGAAAACCAACACCTAGGTCAACACCGGTGCCTACTAGCCCGACTCGGTGAAAAATGACCAAACCTGCCCCTTGGGCCTCTAAGCACGTTTTGGGAAAGTTCAAAATCCCTCAAAACGATAATTCCATCCTTCCACAATGTTGTCAAACCATCAGGCGACCCCTGCACGCCATTTGGTCCAAATCCGGTCTTATTCCGGCTCACTCTAGTCAAAATGACCATTTTGCCCTTGAACGGTAAAAGACTCTCTCAAAACCATCCCTGAACAGCCCTGTACGCTTAACAAAATATACCAGACCATTCTTGACCATTTTCAGCCAACTCCGATCAAAATGACTGTTTTGCCCCTAGAAGTCCAAAAATGCCCCGAAATAGCACTAGCCTTGGGGTCTCAAGCAGAGGGTTTCACTACACGCCCTTGTTTAACCCAAGGAGCACCCTACGACACTAAGCACACACGACACAATAAAATTTCCCTGGAGCGTCTCGCAGACGCTCCGCCTAAATTGTCTTTTCCCCTTATTCCCTAGTTATAACGCACCGTCAACCGACTTGAGAAATGCGTAAATCAGGAAATTCTCGAACACTCGTCCATAGATCTTTCCATTTATACAGTTCGATCGAATAGATCGTTTCCCGAAGCCCTCCATTGTACGGTGCAAAAACTGTAACTTTCGGCAACCCCTGGAGCGTCTCGCAGACACTCTGCCAAGATTGATTTTTTCTCCGATTCCTTAATCAAAATGCACCGTCAAATGACTTGAGAAATGCATAAATTTGGGAATTCCTGAAAGTATTTCCAGAGTACTTTCCATCGGTACGGTTCGATCGAGTAGATCGCTTCTCGGAGGCCTCAATCACACGAAACGAAAACAGCCACTTTCAAACACCCCCGGAGCGTATCACAGATGCTCCACAAAAGTGACTTTTTTGGCACACTTCCCAAGACGATATCACTCACTTCCAAATATAATTCAAACTTTTTGAAAACGTGAAAGTTCATTGGAAGCACTAGGAAAACATCCCGAGTGCGACCGATTTTCCTGAAACCTTTTCGATTGACTCAATTATCGAGACAAAGTTTGGACGAACTTTCCCGATGATGGACTGTATGCTACATGCGCTCAAATTTTGATCAGATCTACTGACTTTCGATCAATGGTCGAGATTTAACTAGTACATAGGGTGCCACGTGTTATTCTGGCATTGGAATAATACCTGCGCATGTAGCACATGCGCAAGGCCTGTTCTAGATTGCCTATAAATAGAGGCCTCCCCCCTTGCATATTCCAGGTCCGAAATTGATACGAAACTCTGCTGAAATCACTCCAGAAACTTGAATCTCTATATATATTCCTCCCCTCCAACACTTAGGCTAGATTCTACCCCTCCCAAGCCTATACACTCCATATACAAGGCCTCATACACACTTATACACTCCATTCTAGCCTCTCAAGCCTTCTTGAAGTCACTCAAGCTCCAATCAAGACATCCATTGAAGACCATAAATGTGTTGAAGGCAAAAGGTGGTATCCCTTTTACATTTATGCTCTCCCCTACTCTTCTCTTCTCCCTCCTAGCTTACTTAGGCTATTCTCTATTTTAATCCCCATCTTCAACCCCCCTTTCTTGCATGCTTGAGCCAAGAAGGCTCTTAGATCATGCATAGAGGAAAGCAAGTGAGAGCCACCGTGTAGGGGGTTCTCTCACTAGCCTACTTTAAGATGGTATGGCCTAGGAGCCCCTTGTTTATGTGGTGAAGCATAAAAGTCTTGTATGTGAATCATGACCCTTGCACATTACTATTTTCATCATTTCTTGTATGATTGGCTTCATTTTATGTTTATTTTCATATTCCACAATGCTTGCATTGCTCTTAATTTTATGGCATTTTCAAGTTCTACATGTCCTTCAAAAATTGTTCCAAGAGTTGGCCCCTTGAAATTTAGGATGGGATCTTAGAATTATGCCTTAGAAGAGCCCCCTACTAACCCCCTAATTCACATTTTTACATCATTGCATTACAACTTGCATAAAAGTTGCATTCAAACTCTCTAATTTTTAAGGTTTCCATTCTCTCAAATTTAGTGGTTAAAATGGCCCCATAGAACCTTCTCTTGAGTGGTCTCCCTTTATATTGGCCATAGGAGCTCTAAATTGTTAGAATGGTTCCCTTTTCTCTTTATGATCGCCTAAGAACGATGTTCAAACTCTTTGATTTCTATGGTTCCCATTTTCTCAAGTTTAGTGGTTGGAATGCCCCCATGAAACCCTCTCTTGAGTGGTCTCCCTTTTGTTGGCCATATGAACCCTCTCTTGATGGAATGGTTCTCTTGGAAAATGGTTTTCAAAATCTTTCTCCAAAGATGATTTCAAAAATGATTTCTCAAAAAATTGTCATCGTTATGTTGATTTTTGACCCATTGTACTCTTGTCAAGATAGTGGTTATAATGACCATGAGGAAACCTTCCTTGGAATGGTCTCCAATCACCACCCATACAAACCATATTCTTGACTAGAGTCAAAATTTTCATGAAAATGATCTTCAAAGAGGTGGCCTACTAAAGTCCATTGCATAACACGTTGTGTTTTCCAAAACTCTTTCAAAAAATGCACCAAACCAAACTTCAAAATCATCTTTCAAATCCAACCCTAGGTTAACTTGACCCTAGTTACCAAACCCTATATTAGCTTGACCCTAGTTACCAAACCCTAGGTTAACTTGACCCTAGTTACCAACCCTAGGTTAACTCGACCCTAGTTATCCAACCACAGGTTAACTTGACCCTAGTTCACTCACCTTAGGTTAACTTAACCCTAGTTAGTTAACCCTAAGTCTTCTCGACCATAGGTCAACCTAACCCAAGTTAGTTAACCTTAGGTTCCCCCTAACCCTAGGCTAACCCAACCAAGGATAATACACTTCAAGGTTCCAACTCTTGAACCCTCTTTTCAAATGATCATTCAAACTTTCAAATTATCCTCATAACCTATTCCTCCCAAAACCTCTTACCCCCATGACTTCAAAAACCCAACTCCATACACTCTTCTAATGTTCCTACACTCCATCTTCAAGGCATTTCCAAAAACGTTTTCAAAAGGTCACAAACCTAAGGTGTCCCTAGCCCTCTCATGGTTAGGGATTCCAAGGATAAGGTGACATATCAAGAACAATCTCTAGGGTTGTCCATATTAGGACTCCAAACCCTCAGTCACATCCAAAAACCACTTTTAAAAACTAATTCATCAAAACATTCTAAAGTCGTGCTTCCGAGGTTTTCAAAACAAGATTTTAAAAACACTTTCAACTTCTCTTGAGTCTTGCCAAAGCTTTTTCCAAAACTCCCTCAAGTTTATCCAAAAATATTTTCAAAACACTCTACCATCGAATTTCAAGTCAAAACTTTTAAGTCCATAAAGAGTCTTCAACTTCCAAATACCTCAAAGTGTCTTAAACTTTTTAAAAGACCCCAAAGTGTCTTTA
This sequence comes from Euryodendron excelsum, assembly GCA_033060915.1. Lineage (NCBI taxonomy): Eukaryota > Viridiplantae > Streptophyta > Magnoliopsida > Ericales > Pentaphylacaceae > Euryodendron > Euryodendron excelsum. The sequence goes on along the minus strand of CM065391.1, from coordinate 31,336,689 downwards.
AACCTTCCATAGGCCCTAACGCGCCTATTTTCTATCGGGCTCTTGCCCGAACTACGAATGACCTAATTCTCGCCAAATGAGATACGTAGGCAACTTAAAATGGTACGATCATAACTTTTATTTCAACTCCAATCCCTTTTTCAAAAATTTCAATCAATTCAAAGTTTCTATTCCAAACTCTTTCAAAACCTCCATTATTTTCAAACTTTTTCGAAAAACTTGCATCATGCATCATCCATTCATCCGAAAAGTGATGACTAAACCCTATTTTTCTAAAGTGGATATTAAGTGAACACTGGTAACCGGTTATTCTAGTGAGTGAACAAAATGGTGATTAGACATGTAGGTACCAAAAGGGCGGGGTACGATGATGATCTTAGGATATCTTTTTTACACGTAACCAACCCCCGAACCTTTGATTTCTGTTTTCGAAAGACCAAAATGGAGTTATTTTCAAAAAGGACTTAAACATTTCAAGAGGTTGCCAAACAACTTATTTTCCTAAAAACCCTCTCTTGAGGGAGTTTTCAAAAACCTTTTTCAAAAACTCTAAGTTTAATCTTCGGATTAACGCTTAGTTTTAGGTGCCCTGACTCACCTTTATCAAGTTAGGTAGCGACTCCTTTTTTTCTAAAAAGCCCTTAGTCAAACCAATTTTCAAACCCAGTCGCACTTGTCCTTCTAGAAAGATGAGTTCTAGTGACAGAGTTCCATGCTTTAGGGTCTCCGAGCCGAAAGGAGCTTGGACACCCAAAAACCAGGGCGCGACATCATTTTAATAAAAAAATAATTATAACAAAATAGTATAAGTGGATTTGATAGATTCATCAACTCTCATGGCTACATCCAAAATGCATAAGCCAAGTACAACATGTAGCACATAGTATGTCAACATAATCAATAATTTTAAGATAACCCGGGACAAATAAATAGTTATCACTAATTAATAAGCTTTAAAACAAGTCTTATTCTAATAGGAGTCTTGTGCATTGTTACAAACATCCCTTTGGGCAAGGCATGCAACTAATGTTTCTTCCAAACTTCATCATAAAGTCAGTCAACTACGATAGCACAAGTTTTTCAAAAGTCCAACCCTTTTAGGTAGAAGAGACGCCCTAAACCCATGTAATATATCAAACACTTAATGCTATTCTAAAAAATTACCACATATAATTCACATTACTGGGCATAAATGCACATACTAATGGCTTGAAAACAGAAAACCTCACTTCATAAAGAATTAGATGAAGAGGCAGCAATGTTATTAATCTTTAAAGAGATTGTACAATGAAACCAGGTCACAATATATCAATAAAATTAGGCAATTATCATAATATGCTTAAACCCAAATAAGCACAATTCACTAGGAGCACCCAGTTGCATCACTACAGTCTCCTATTTGGGCAGAGAGTATAACATGCTATAGAATCTCCTATTAAGAAATCAACAAATAAGAATACTCAAGTTTTCGAAAGTTAGTATCTTTTAGGCAGACAAACACTTCTAGACTCAAGTAATCTTTTAACAGTTACTTCTCATTATCTCCCATTATTAAAACTTAGAATAACCCCATTTGGGTAAGTAATTGTATGCAATAATACTAGAGACCATGTCAGGTAATTGTATGTAATAATACTAGAGACCATGTCATGTCAAGTCTCAATGAATGTACCACTTTGGCAGCAAACACCCACTTCAACCCAAACTTTCAAATATAGTCATTTTAATTGCCCTGAATTATTTGTCAGCATACTTAAACCTCTATGTATGCTTGTGATCACATCACAAATGAATATTAACCACAATGCATTTCCAAATGATCATATGAATAATATATATATTACCCAAATAATAAACAATTGATAATTCTATACTCTAATGTCCGAAATTGTACCGTTACAAAATGAGAAGACCTAGATCTCAATGAGTGCACAAATATCTCCAACATAAATGTTATATAGGGACAAATAATGTTTAAAAGTACCCATGACATGATTGAAACAATCACAAAATTATCTTTCCATACTATAACATGTTCACATAATTTTCATAATTTTTAAACATATTTAACATGCTAAAAAATACGTCAAGATAGAATTAATCTCAAATTCCTCCACAAGGCCATAGATCATAACAATCATGAAAAAGGGGTGCTATCTTGAATATTCAATGAGCACAAAATAATATTTTAAAACATGAGACATTATGCGCCTACCAAAAATGCATTTAGTCCATCACTGCCATGAATAATTTCATGCAGCTCAAGATTCGGTTCTAAAATAATAATCATGTAAAATAATAATTTATGCGTACTAAATCTACATACATAGGCTCTGATAGCACATATAATAATGTTAAATAAACGTATATGAATCTAGAACATCAATTACAAGAGATTGAATGTTGTGAAAGCAGAAGCGAAACATACCCGTTTTTCAATTGAGAACCTGAAGCACCACATAATCTTCTGTATGAATACTAGAGCTAGTTCTTCCTCTACTTGTTTGGTAACAATATGTTGGCTATCAATGGGAATTACGCCTAGGGATAAGACTAGAGAAGAGATCTAGCTATATATAATATATTCTATTGAGCACTCTCATAAAAGGCTCATAACATACTTAAATGGGCCCACATTGCCATCCAACCACATTATTAAATATTAGTTGCACACACAAGCCAATAACTAGATCACAGTAAAAAGGGCCTTTAACATGCATGTCTAATAACTCAATTGGATCCGACCCATTTTTAATCAAACAAAACTCAATTAATGGAAGCTCACACAATAGGAAAAATTCCAACAGCCCAAGCAATTGGGTTGGAGTTGCTTGTGACAAATCTGGAAGCATCACCGATATAAGCCTTGCAAGTTGAGGTTTAAGAGGCACTCTCCATAATCTAAGCTTCGCTTCCATTCCCAACCTTTTTAGACTTGACCTCTTTAACAACTATCTTCATGTTACCATTCCTTCCCAAATGGGTACTCTGTCCAAACTCACATACCTTGACTTGTCTTCCAATCATCTCTCCGGAAATATACCACCTGAAGCAATGGGAATGTTAAAATCCCTTAGAGTGCTTGGTTTGTCTAAGAATGAACTCACGGGTTCAATTCCTAGTTCAATAGGAAATTTGAGCAACTTAATCGCTCTATGGCTTTATGAGAATAAGCTTTACGGTCCCATTCCTCAAGAAGTAGGAATGTTGAGGAATCTAATAGATGTTGACTTGTCAATGAATGATCTGTGTGGTTCAATACCTACCTCTATTGGATATCTAGGCACCTTTCTATACCTTTATACCAACAATCTTACCAGACCCATCCCTCCCACCATCGGAAATTTGACGAAGCTAAGTAAATCAATTATCTGGTCCTATCCCTCAAGAGATAGGAAAACTCAAACGTCTTACTAAACTTGTGTTATTCATGAACATGTTCACTGGCTCCATTCCTTCGGAAATGAATAACCTTACAAATTTGAAGGTGTTGTTTTTGGGTAACAACATGTTGTTTGGGCGTCTACCCCAACATGTGTGCGGGCACTTGAAAAGTTTTCTGCCAACGAGAATAAAGTTACAGGTCCCCTTCCGGAAAGCTTGAGAAATTGCACTAGCTTAATCAGAGTTAGGCTAGAAAAGAATCAAATAACCGGAAACATATCAGAAGATTTCGGCATATACCCACACTTGGAATATATATTTGAGTTACAATAAGTTGTCATAATTTGACAACAGGGGGCAGTGTCATAATTTGACAAGCCTGAAAATCTCCAGCAATAGGATTTCTGGTAAGATACCACTTGAACTTGGTCAACTAACTCAACTGCGTGTACTTGGCCTCTCCTCAAATCTTCTTGTGGGAGAGATTCCAAAGGAACTAGGGAGGTTGACATCACTAATCACCCTTGACCTGAATGATAATAAACTTTCAAATGATGCTCCTCTGGAAATTGGAACGCTCTCTGATCTTGAACATCTCAACTTAGGAGCAAACAATCTAAGTGGATCAATTCCTGAACGACTAGAAGGGTGCATGAAACTATTGTACTTAAATTTGAGTGGAAACAGATTTTGCTCTCGGCTTCCCTTTCAGATCGGCAACCTAGCTAGGGTTTCTTGAAAATCTTGATGTCGGTCATAATTTTCTTTCTGGAACTATACCGCGGGAGCTTGGAAAATTACATATCCCAGAAACATTGAATCTCTCGCATAATAAGTTCTCTGTTCCATTCGAATCACTTCCAATGGATGTTAAGCTTGACATCTGTTCATGTAATGTCACGGCCAACATTTTGTGAGCTTGGTGGTCACAAATGAGGCTCGTGCAGTGTTTGTCAAATCCGTCTGACAAGCCAGCTAAACTCAGATTATCTCATTTGGAAGCTAGAATCGAGCATTAATGGCCAACCATCAAGCAACCTCCCTCGAGAATGAGTGGAAGTAACAAAACATATTTTATTAATAAAAGCGTCATTACATAGCTCACTATATATACAAGAGGTGCCTCAAAGTCATATAAAAAATAATGGGATGGAGGGTGGTAGGAGCATACCCCTTCTTTTAATAGCATTTTAAGCCATTTATGAACTTCTAAGGAGAAATGTGGTGTGTGCCCGAGGAGTCATAATGGTTTCCTATAAATTCTACAAAACTCAATAAATAGAACTCTTAAAAAACATAAAACTAGGTCCTAAGAGGGTTCTATAGAAAACAAACCTAACTACATTTGGATTACAAAGCATAAAGATATGCCATGCCAAAAATCAAGCCAAAGTGAGATTATATGGGGCCTCACTGCTGACCTTGGTAAGGTTATCCGGCTGGCATCTGGCTTGTACATTGGCACGCACAAAGTGAGGTTATCTGGGACCTCACTAGCATGCCAAAGTGAGGTTACCATGGTGCTGGGGCGCGCATGGGCGCTGGTGAAATTAGGTAGCCCCTCACCCACATTGTTGCTGGCATAGGCCATAGTGAGGTTAATTGGCCTTCACCTGACTGCATTGTTGGCTGCCTCCCTGGGCCATTCTTAAGACGTCTTGGTGTTGTCTTGGCCATTGTTTGGGCAATGCTTCGTTAAGGTTTGACCAACCCTTGGGCACAAGTTTTGAGCTATCATGGGGTGCAAAGAAGCGGACCAAGACATGTAGCATTTAATCAATTGAAGGGTCCTCTTCCCAACAAATAAAGCCTTACACAAAGCTCCAGTTGAAGCATCCAGAAATAACAAATATTTGTGCAGCAGTAGCAATGCCACAGCTTTGAGGACGTGCCCCTATGCTGCGAGCAACAAAACTAAGGGGTACAAAGACAAGAAAATTGTCATATTGACTGTAGTACCTCTGACTGGCTCTTTATTTATTTTATTCATCACTGTTGGATTGTTCACTGCCTATTTGCCCAAGAATCAGGAATGTGAAAGACAAGCCTGGAGATGAACAAAAAGAAAGCTTTTTTGAGAACATCATTAAAGCAACAGAGTTCAATTCCAAACACTTCGTTGGGACTGGAGGGTCTGGAAGTGTCTATAAAGCTGTGCTGCCTACAAATGAGGTCGTTGCTGTGAAAAAGCTTCACCCATTAGAAGATGGCGGCTTGGCCAATCTAAAAACTTCTGAGAGTGAGATTCATGCATTAACCAAAGTTCATCGGAACATTGTGAAGCTCTATGGTTTTTGTTCGCATCCACAGTACTCGTACTTGATATATACAAGTTCTTGGAAGGGGGGAGCTTGAGATCACTACTGAGCTGTGAGGAAAAAGCAATGAAGTTGGAATGGTCTAAAGAGTGAAGATTGTTAAAGGTGTGGCCAATGCCTTGTCCTATATGCACCGCGATTACTCACCTCTAATAGTCCATTGAGAATATCAACCAACAATGTGTTGTTGTTATATTTAGACTGTGAGGCTCACATCTCCAACTTCGGCATAGCCAGGGTTTTAGAGGCAGAATCTTCCTTGTGGACTTCATTTGCTGGCACCTATGGATACACTGCTCCAGGTATTCTCCTAGTTCTTTTCCTTATTATTTTGCGCACCTCAAACAAAGATCATCATAAAGCTTACAGTTTGATTGAAATTATCACGGCCTTCTAAATTATTATAGGTCTATGTATTTGGTGTAGTATGTGCAATATGTGGGGCCAATTGGCAACTTGGTTTTCCAAAATTACATGAGGTAGGCCTGGATCGGTGAGCCTTGTCTTTGTTCTCAACCCATAGGCCTTTAGGGCTAAGGAAGGCAGGCATAGAAAAATTTACGCTAACACTAAAACTGAATGCATTTAACATGATCATCATGGTATAAGGTGAATTTGTCATGTTGTTATGACTAGATGTGTTTGTTTTCAGAGCTCGTGTACACTGAATGTGAATGAGAAGTGTGATGTCTATATAGCTTTGAAGTGTTGACATTGGAAGTGATTGTGTGAAAGCATCCAAGTGATCTCCTTTCAACCTTATCCTTGTCGTCACCGGCATCACCGTCATTGCCAACTGCCCACCAAATTCTATTGAAGAATGTGTCGGACAAACGCCTCCCACCTCCTAAGGATCAAATTGCGGAGGAAGTGGTCTCTGTTGCTAGGCTAGCAATCGCATGCTTGCTCACCACTTCACAATCTCGGCCAACCATGAGACAAGATAACATTGGGACAGCTCTCTGATCTTTGATGCTCAACCCCCTGAGCATTTGTATCTGTTTAGTTTTATGTTGTGTATGTTCAACTCTTTTCTTCACTGGTTCACATTTTCCTCTCCACCTAGTAAAATTCCCTTCTTGCTCTCTGTACTATCTTCCAATGTAATGAAACATTTGTGTGACATCGAGAAAATGCTATTCTTCGAGAAAATCGCACCCGAATACTTGGATTAGCCAAATCTGTTATGAGAAAATTTGGACTAGAAGCACTTCAAAATTTAAATTTGGATTTTTTTTTGTTAAAAATATCCCAGATACATATGGAAATGCATCGTCTTAGGACATGAATAGCATGGATAGATTTTTAGGGACGTTTTGGCAAGAGGTATTTGGACATACACATTTAGAAATGCATTTTGATTCAGTTTTGTTGGCGTCTATCAGCATGGGACCTAACGATTAAAAGGTGATTGCGTTATTTGCCACCCAATTCATGAGTGGCTTGCTTAGCCCCCGCATGCCACATCTCCAATACTAGCATTTCTGGGGAAGTAGGTAAAGTGGCTAAGAAATATAGGGAAAACGGCAGCCGGAAACAAGTAAGAATTTAATGAGATAGTACGTAGCTAATATAAATTTCAGTAAGGAACTTTACCCAAAAAAAAAAAATTAAAAATTAGTGAAAACTTATATCATAGTTTCAATAGAAACTTTATGAACTGTAATAAGGGATGGATCAAGGGAGGCCATGGCTCCCCAATGTTAAAAAAGAAAACCCATTACGTATAGTATATATTAAGGCCCAAAAAATTATACATGAAAAAAAATTATCCCATTTTTTGTGGAATCTATATTCTGACCAATTTTTATTTGCTATGTGGTTGTATTGGATTTGTTTGTGGTTTGTTTTGTATGTGGCCCAAGATCCATACTTACCATTGCCCAATTAATTGATGAATGAGGTAAAATTTTGGACAGAAAACATAGTGCACACACTCCATTGCATATGGACCAAACGCTGTTTGTAAGATTTTTTGCAATCTTTGAGAGACTATAAGAGATTTGTGTTCGAAGAAGACTTGGGATTTTTTCTCACAAAAGCTTTGATTATATACATTGAAAAAAAGTTGCTCAGAAGTTTAGTGTAATTTTAATTATATATGGCTCCGTAACATGGAAGAATTAGTCAAGCTACTTTTTTCATAAATTACTTGATGTGTATTACAAAAATATAACTTGTTGACAATATTTAACCGTCATTTCTTAATTAAGATTGAATTAATTTTATTTTTTATTTTTTTATATTAAATCTAGCTTACATTATTAGTTGTAATTTTTTTATAGTCCTATTTTTTCTCCTCCATTTGAAGATGAAATCTTGACTTTTTCCCAGAGTATGATAAATACTTAGTTGGAACTTTAAGTAACATTATATTTAAGAATGAATAGTTAAGTTTTCATATATTTTTTATAGAGTTTTTCATTGGTTTCTTTGGAGTTTCATTTTGGTGTCTAAAAAATATTCGATTTTTTTCCAAAATTATCTAAAATATTTTTTAAAAGTTTCTGAAATAATTTCGTACTAGTAGAAAAAACGCACATTTTCAAAAACGCGTTTTCTACTCCAACTCCAACAAAGTTTCTTGCTAACATGGGTGTGAACTCATTTTTCTCTTGTTAATAAAGTCGGAAAAGATGTTCCCTCTTGGTGAACACGTCTCATTACAAGATTCAAAATTAATACCTACTCATTCGACTCCATCATGAATTTGTGGCAGCCATGTAAAACACATGAGAGGATGCTTCAGGATTAAATATGAATAAAAATGGATCCACCGCCATCATTTATAAATATGAAATATTTATACTTTATCACTTGTAATTTGAGAAAAAAAAAATCACATGACTTTTTGTTGTTCAAAAGTGATCACGTAATTCTTGCAATTTGGATTTACTAATAAAATAGATAAAAACCATTGGAATTGATAACGATTTTTTTATAACGACAATGTTCATCATTTCTTCTCCTCAATATGGACCATCAAAAAGATGGTTTTCTCCTTTTACATCAAAATAAAAGATGACTTTTGTAGGAGCATTTTCGTCATTTTACTTAATCTGTCACTGTTATTCATTTTGTAGATAAGTTAAAAAAACACAATAAGTTACATATTTACTTTTAAACCATAAGAAGTGTAATTACACATATAAATCTCATATGCAAGACATGTATGTTCGAATAACCTACTCCTTCTAATTAGGTGGACCAACGATCCTCCAATTCTCAAGCTAGTAAATTGGAAGCAAATTCTTGTTAAATCCCAAACTTTAAGGGTCAAATTCTCGAATTTTAATCTGAATCGATAGTTAGTTGTCGCTTGTATTGGTATGATATTAAAATACAAAATATCATATCTTTTATTAAGATTTTGCATAAAAAAATTTATAATTAAGTAAAGAAATAACTATTGTAACTCTTATGTCTTTCTTTTATGTATTTTAAATAACTATAAATTTATATTTTTTGAAAAAATTGAAGCATAGAAAATCTACAAATTACTTAAATAAATATATATGTTTATATTTAAATATATTAATATGTATGTGTATATGTCGTTAAAGTCTAGACACTATAGAGATACTCACTCCAAAAATATTTTTGTAAAGGATGCTGTCATACTTCCGCTCCGACACGTACTCATACTCCGGTTTGGCGCATCCGTTTCTTAGATCTTATGAGGATAAGGTCTGCAACGAAAAGGTGAATTGTAACATGACCCCACAAAGTGCCCTCTTTTGAATATTCAATGAAATGAAAGAAAGACTTTCTTTCACGGTCGTTCAACGAATTAATTATCAAAATCCTGCCGTGTATACTAAGAATCAATTGGAATTCATAAAGTGCTTCACTTACATGTAAAGAGGATTATGTTACAGTGACTCTCCCTAAGCTACGGTTGGATCCCGATGCGTGAATTCCTCCATCTATAAGTACCTCCACGCAGTAAAACCTTTCGCTCATCCATCCTTTTTCCTCCACGAAACCAAACCCATCTTACTACCAAATCTATGGCAGCTTTATTGGAGAAACAATTCCCAAATCAGCTTTCTTTATTTCCACTCCACTTCATGTTCATCATCCTTCTTTTGTGTACCACCACCTCTTCCAACCTTGCTCAATCTGCTAGAGAAGAACGCCTAGAAGCAGAGGCACTTCTGAAATGGAAAACCAGCCTTCAAGACCCAAATCATTTTCTACTTGATTCTTGGAAACTTCCTCCTCTCAATTTGTCTAATTTATCTTCTTCTTCTTCTTCTTCTTCTTCTTCTTCTTTTTACAGCCCGTGCAATTGGGCTGGAGTTGCTTGTGACGGATCTGGAAACATTGCCAATATAAACCTTACAAGTTACGGTTTAATAGGCACTCTCCAGAATCTAAGCTTCGCTTCCTTTCCCAACTTACTCGGCCTTGACCTCTCTAACAACTCATTCTATGGTACCATTCCCTCACACATCGGTAATGTTTCCAAACTCACCTACCTTGACTTGTCTTCCAATTCTCTCTGTGGAAATATTCCACCTGAAGTAGGAAACTTGGGAAAATTAACAGCTCTTCATCTCTTTTACAACAATCTTTCTGGATCCATCCCTAAAGAGATAGGAAGGCTGAAACTCCTTAAAAATATTGATTTGACTGGAAATAGTCTTAATGGTTCCCTCCCTGCTTCTATTGAGAACTTGGACGACTTAGTCCTTCTGTACCTCTCTGACAACAAACTATCTGGCTCCATCCCTAGAGAAATTGGAATGTTAAAGTCTCTTAGTAAGCTAGCCTTGTATAGGAATGAACTCACAGGTCTAATCCCTAGCTCAATAGGAAATTTGAGCAACTTAATTGATCTATGGCTTTATAAGAACAAACTCCATTGTCCCATTCCTCAAGAAGTCGGAATGTTGAGGAATCTTGGAGGTGTTGACTAGTCAGCGAATGACCTCTCTGGTTCAATACCTACCTCTATTGGATATCTGGGCAACTTAAACTTTCTATACCTTTACACCAATGATCTTTCCGGACTCATCCCTCCCACCATCGGAAACTTAACAAATCTAAGAGAGCTACACCTTGCAGATAATCGATTATCCGGTAACATCCCTCAAGAGGTAGGAAACCTCAAACATATTACCGATTTTCTATTATTCATGAACAAGCTCACTGGCTTCGTTCCTTTAGAAATGAATAATCTTACAAATAGGAAGCTGTTGTATTTGGGTAGCAACATGTTGTCTGGGCATCTACCGCAACATGTTTGCAATGGTGGGGCACTTGAGAAGTTTTCTGTAAAAGAGAATAAGTTCACAGGTCCCCTTCCGGAAAGCTTGAGAAATTGCACTAGCTTAATCAGAGTTAGGCTAGAAAAAAATCAATTTACAGGAAACATATCAGAATATTTTGGCATATACCCACACTTGGATTATATAGATCTGAGTGAAAATGAGTTGTATGGTGAGTTTTCTAAAATTGGGGGCAGTGTCATAATTTGACAAGCCCAAAAATCCCCAACAATAGGCTTTCTGGCAATATACCACTTGAGCTTGGTCAACTGACTCAACTGCGTGTACTTGACCTCTCCTCGAATTCTCTTGTGGGAGAGATTCCAAAGGCAGTAGGGAGGTTGACATCATTAATCACCCTTGACCTGAATGGTAATAAACTTTCAAATGATGTTCCTCTGGGAATTGGGATGCTCTCTAATCTTGAACATCTCAACTTAGCAGCAAACAATCTAAGTGGATCGATTCCCAAACAACTAGAAGGGTGCACGAAATTGTTGTACTTGAATTTGAGTGGAAACAAATTTATCTCAAGTCTTCCCTCCCAGATCGGCAGTTTAAGGTTTCTTGAAAATCTTGACGTCAGTCATAATTTTCTTTCAAGACCAATTCCGCAGGATTTTGGAATATTGCATGTCCTACAAACATTGAATCTCTCGCATAATCAGCTGTCCGGTTCCATACCATCCACTTTCGATGGGATGTTAAGCCTGACATCTGTTGATGTAGCATACAATCAATTGGAGGGTCCTCTTCCCAACAATAAAGCCTTTCAGAAAGCTCCAACTGAAGCATTCAAAAATAATAAAGGTTTGTGCGGGAGTAGCAATGCCACAGCTTTGAAGACTTGCCCCCCTGTGGTTAGCAACAGACCTAATGGGCACAAAGGCAAGAAGATTGTGATACGCATTGTAATACCTCTGGTGGGTGCTTTATTTCTTTTATTTATAACTGTTGGAATGTTCACCATTTGCTCGAGTGCCAGGAATGTGAAAGACAAGCCTAGAGATGCTCAAAAAGAAAGTTTTTTTGTGGTATGGAGCCATGACGGGAAAATGGTGCATGAAAACATCATTGAAGCTACGGAGGAGTTTGATCCCAAACACTGTATTGGAACAGGAGGATCTGGAAGTGTCTACAAAGCTGTGCTGCCAACAAATCAAGTTGTCGCAGTGAAAAAGCTTCAACCGTCGGAAGATGGCGGCTTGGCCAATCTAAAGACTTTTGAAAGTGAGATTCATGCATTAACAAAAGTTCGCCATCGGAACATTGTGAAGCTCTATGGTTTTTGTTCACATCCACGACACTCGTATTTGATATACAAGTTCTTGGAAGGGGGTAGCTTGAGATCACTACTGAGCTGTGAGGAGAAAGCAACGAAGTTGGAATGGACTGCTAGAGTGAAGATTGTTAAAGGCGTTGCCAATGCCTTGTCCTATATGCACCACGAGTGTTCACCTCTAATAGTCCATCGAGACATATCGAGCAGCAATGTTCTATTAGATTTACACTATGAGGCTCACATCTCCGACTTCGGCATAGCCAGGCTATTAGGGGCAGATTCTTCGTTGTGGACTTCATTTGCAGGCACCTATGGTTACACGGCTCCAGGTATTCTCTCCTTATTCATTAGTTTATTATTTGGCTTACCCTCCAACTAAGATCATCACAGATTGTTTTAAGGCCTAAGAGTTAACAGGGCAGGCAAAGCCAAATTTTTGTGTTAGCCTTTAACATGATATCTGGATGGTATATATAAGGTGAATATGCTATGACTAGATGTGTTTCTTCTAAAGCAGAGCTCGCATACACTATGAATGTGAACGAGAAGTGTGATGTCTATAGCTTTGGAGTGCTGACATTGGAAGTGATTCTGGGAAAGCATCCAAGTGATCTCCTTTCAATTCTATCGTCATCTTCATCGCTGGCATCGTTGTCATCAACACCAGCATCACAATCATTACCGATTGCCCATCAAATTCCGTTGAAGGATGTATTGGATAAGCGCCTCCCGCCTCCTAAGGATCAAATTGCGGAGGAAGTGGTCTTTGTTGCAAGGCTAGCAATCGCCTGCTTGCACACCAGCCCACAATCTCGGCCAACTATGAGACAGGTTTCACAGGAGCTATCTACAAAAAGGCGGCCTTTGTTGGAGTCCGTCCACGCGATAACATTGGGACAACTCTCTGATCTTTGACGATCAATCCCCCAACCATTTGTATATGTTTAATTTTATGTTTTGTTTGTTTAAATCTTTTCTTCACTCGTTCAAATTTTTCTCTCTTCATAATCGATTTTCCTCCGTGCTTTCTGCACTGTCTGTATGAATTTCCCCATAATTTTCCCATTACTCTCCTTCCACAGGACATGTTGGACAAGCGCTTCCCATAGTTGCAGACCATGAACATATAGTCAGGGCAAATCTAGGATTTTTGTTAAGTAGAGACAAAATCATACATGAATTTTTTTTTAATTAACAATATATTTTTCTTTAGTGAATAAAGGGATACTTATACTAAAGACACTGAAAAATGGGCACTTCATGTGTACAAAACTTATACACAAAAATCCTATAAAAAACCTTAATCTAAATTTGACTAGTTAAGGTTCAAAATTTTGAGAAAAAATTTTGAAATTTTAAATAACCAAGAGCCTATGGATACATATAATGAAGATCTTGATGACTCACGACTAATCTTTACCTATGTGAGTGCAAAATGCAATACAATGCAAGCAATCAATCAATCACACAACAATAAAGAGACACGGCAATATATCATGGAAACCCAAACGCGGAAAAAAAATCACGTCTAGCAAGCCAACCACTAAGTTGAGTAATTTACTTAAGTACAACTTACAACCCTTGACAATTGAACTCCACAACTGCCGTTTGAATCCTCTCGAACTCCGATCTAAGCCTACTTGCTCGACTCTTCGAGTTTCTGCTCTTCGTGCTTTAACTTCAGCACTGAATCTCCATAGCGTTCTCCGTCTTCAGAATCCTCTCAAGACGATCTCGATATGATTCGCTTCAATTTAGAATCAATGGTGAATAAGCACTATATGCTCAAATAATCATCAAGATCTTCACCTTTTTTGTTTCTCTTCTTTGTATATTTTTTGTATCTTTTTCAAAACTCTAGAGTCACATCTAACAATTAATTCTCTTGATTCCTATAGCATCTCTAAGATCACCAAGAAGGTAGGCTAAAACTACCTCTTGATTGGCTAAAAATATCTGGCTAAAGAGTCATCAAAAATTAACTTACTTGGATGAGAGAGTATTTCAATTCAAACAAAATTTTGCCGTATTGCTCGAGCGGACTTTAAGCGATGCTCTCTGGATGCTCTCAAAAAGTTACATAGAATCCATATATTATGGAGCTTGAATGGACATCTGAGTAAAGAGATATAGTTTTCCAAAATTTCAGTTTTGTGTGCTTTAAAGGGTTGTCCTGCATGTTGGACGGCTTGTACTCTGGCAAATTGAACTTGAATATTAGACTTTTCAACCCAAATACAATTTGAAATAAGATTACAAGCAAAGCGTCTTTGTCCATGGAATTAACCAATACTAAAAACCTAACAATCGCCCCCTTTGACAATTCTATAACAAAACTTAAACACCCATACAAACTCATTACATATCCCATCCCAAAAACTTAAATCAATGAAAAACAATGGGAAGAATGCAAAGTTGTTGAAGTTGAAGCTGCACATCCATAAACAATCAAACAATGTGAAAAACAAATGGTGAATATATATATATATATATAATAATTATATTCACAAGCAATATAATTTTCTCCCTCTCAAATCAACCCCTTAAGTTAACGCAAGTAACATAAGTTAACATATTTAATGTCATCTCCCCCTTTTTGTCACAAATTGACAACCAATAATAAACACAAAATAACCAAGAATAAAATCAACACTTATCCAATATCAAGAGATAGATATATGAGACACAAACTTAGCCCATCCTTATCACAAAAGCAATATACACTCAGGCAATATGAACCATAGTAACTAGTCAAAAGATAATAAATTTCCTAAATGTGCAATGGTGTTATTGTGTGTATCAAACCTTGATCAACCTATTGTTCAAATCCAATTAGTGATTTATATAGTTGCACCACATTTATAAGATAAAGTAATGCATAATCTAGAGAGCACATATGCTGTAACTGTTAGCGAAATCACACACGCACACGAAACAGAATACAAGAAACTAGTAAAGGACGCAGAGATTAACGTAGTTCCCCAAAACCGGGTACATCCACAGGAGCGAGAGAGAGATTATTTTCATTCCATCTTCTAGGGTTTACAATATGAGAATATATATACGAAAACCCTAACAAGAGTATTTAGACTGTTTTCCTAAAATACCCTTATAACACCATACCATACCGCGAGGGGCTACGCCCTCTACACCCCCCAAACCAACAGGCCCTAGCCCAGCCCCACAGTTAGATCCGCAGAAAATGGCAGATACTTCACTCCATTCCACTCCGCTCAGTATCTGCCCGCTCTTTTTGAACTTGTTGGTGTCTCTCCATATCAAACATATGAGCCACAAGATCAACAGTAACATATAATTAGGTTGACTTTGAGCTAAGCTCCCCATCAGTAAATGACTACTTTTGAAGTTTACTACTTTTCTAGCAATCACGTGGCGGCTTTCACACTATTTGAACATGATAGTCATTATTACCGACTTGACACAACTTACATCATTAAATACATGTTAGATAGCGACTTTTACATATATTAATAGGGAACCCTTTTCATTATAGCTTTTAATATTTTTTTTATTATTTTTTAATAGAGGAGACCAACACATATCCAGACATACTGCACATGTTCAAACTAGAAAATGATTTACATTAACCACAAGAAAGGCACATAGATTTGTGTGATCACTCATGCAGACAAATAACCAGTTAAATCAGGTTGATATGTGCAAAATTTATACACAAACACATGAAAAGTATCACTTAGACTGGTACACACAATAATCATATATGACCCAATATACAATTTTCTTGTGTAATCAATATAAGTCGTGTATAGCTGCACAACACCCACTTAAGTGTATCATCAAAGCAAAACAATTTTTTCCTTTAAAACAAATCAAAAATCTTTTTGGAGTTTTGCATATAAAAGAAGATTCGTAACAAAAAACATAATATAAAAAAAAAAACTCTAGGAAGAATAGAATCACATGTTTAGATTTTGGGCTTTCAATGTCGTGTGTCAACTTGACACCTATTGTCAGACCTTCTAATTCGTATCTTCTTAATTTTAGGTTTAGTCTGACTTGGTGCACCCTTAGGTGGAGCCATAGCGTTTTGGTTCACCGAAAATCTCTATCTTGGTGGTTGAACCCGCATAGGCTTAGAGAATACATTAAATTTATCGTTGGCAAAGTTATACTCATACTTAAGTTGGTGGCATCCATTAGGTCTAGTCTAAAGGTAATCAACTGGAAGACCATGGAGCTTATGGCATTGAGGTCTTATATGACCTCAAATTCCACAATAGTGATACACTAGGACAAATTATGTAATTTGTGATGACCAGTTGGGCTTAGGTCTTGAGTTAATAGGTTTAAAGTTATGAGCAGATGCATACCTATTTTGTGCTTTACATTTCGGTTTTTGAACATTACCTATTGGCTTTGCAATGATAGGCTTAATTTGAACCTTATCAGCACTTTCTACTTCGGTCCTTATTTCTTTAGCATAGCCAATTCCTCATCGATCACCACATCTCTTCTGTGCATCAATCATCTTGTGAAGTTTCTCTAAGGCTGCATTCATTTCTTAACACAATTTTGAGTAGTAGCCAAATCAAATTCAAGGGAAGCAATCTTATGAATAAGTAACTTTTTCTTTTCAAGATAAGCATGCAATTCTTTTTCAAATTCTAAGTTCTTATTTGTAAGAGTTGATCTGTGTGCTTTAAGTTGGCTTATTAAAACAGTAGACTCAAAAACTTCATGGTAGAGAATGTCTCTTTCTTTTTCAATAGTTCTAAGTTTGACTGTTACATCAAACTTATATTTCTCTAGTTTCAAACATTCTTCATGTAATTCAAAATGGGCAAATTTTTAGTCCTTTTCTTTTTTGCCAATCTCACTCTAAATTTCACTGTGAGAGTCGTCTGATTTTTCCAACTTCTCACGCTTGCTATCACTATCAATTTCTTGGGTTTCTACTTGCTTAGTTAATTGTGCAGTGAATGCAATGTAATTACCCTCTCCCTCATCAGATTCAAACTCATCAGAGTCTTTAGACTCACTGCTATCTTCCCCAGCAGCAAGGACCACAGCTCCTTTCTTTTTCTTTTTGTTAGCACACTTATAAGCTATATGACCAAACCTATGACATTTGTAACACTGAATGCCTTGGGGTTAGTGATTTCTATTACCCTTTTTCTCAACCCTTTGTCCTAATTTTAATTTATCTCCACCATTATCCTTTTTGTTAAAACTACTAGTATTTTTACCCTTCTTATACTTAAGAAATTTTCTAAACTTCCTAATCATTTTGGGCATTTCATCAATATCGAAGTCAGAGTCATCCTCACCATAATCAACCCTATTTTCTTGAGTAGATTTTAAGGCAATGCATTTACTCCTTTAGGTTGGCAATTGTTCAACTCAAAGGTCTGTAGAGAGCTAACAAGTTCTTCTACACGTATGTAGTCGACATTCTTGTTTTCTTCTATAGCTATCACTTTAGCCTGAAATCTCTCAGGCAGTGACCTCAATACCTTTCTGACAATTTTGTTTTCAGGTATTCTCTCCCCCAGGTTGAAACTAGT
This sequence comes from Euryodendron excelsum, assembly GCA_033060915.1. Lineage (NCBI taxonomy): Eukaryota > Viridiplantae > Streptophyta > Magnoliopsida > Ericales > Pentaphylacaceae > Euryodendron > Euryodendron excelsum. The sequence goes on along the minus strand of CM065391.1, from coordinate 31,318,886 downwards.
GTTCACCACATCACTCAGTTTAGCACAGAACTCATCAAACATTTCATTCTCTTTCATCCTGAGTGTTTCAAAAGTAGTGGTCATCTCTGCAATTTAAATAGTTTTACTCCAGGGGTACCTTCATGGGTTATCTCTAAGTTATCCCATGCTTCCTTGGCATTCTTACAATTAAACACTCTTCTAAACTCTTTAAGTGTGAGAGCACTATAGATAGCATTTAGGGCTTTGCTATTCCAGTTGGAATTAGCATAATTAGTTGCATCCCACTGTTCATAGGTCTTAGGGGCAGTCACGGTTCCTACAGTCATTATGAGAATGTTGTAGCCATTCATAATAGCTAGCCAAGCCCTTTCATCTATGAACTTAATGAAAGTTCACATCCGAGCCTTCCAGTAACGGTAATTAGAGCCATCTAACAGTGGTGGTCCAATAGTGGAAAGTCCTTCCTTAGGTAAATCCATGAATACGAGAAATAGGATCACACTTAATTAATAACTTGGAATGACCCGCTCTGATACCAATTGAAACTCCGTATTCCTTAGATTCACAACCAACCTTTACCTATGTGAGTGCAAAATGCAATGCAATGCAATGCAAGAAATCAATCACACAACAATAAAGAGACATAGCAATATATTGTGGAAACTCAAACGCGAAAAAAAATAATCACGTCCAGCAAGCCAAGCACTAAGTTGAGCAGTTTACACAAGTACAACTTAAAACCCTTGACAATTAAACTCCACAACTGCCGTTCGAATCCTCTTGAATTCTAATCTAAGCCTACTTGCTCAACTCTTCGAGTTTCTGCTCTCCGTGCTTCAACTTTAACACTGAATCTCCATAGGATTCTCCATCTTCAGAATTCTCTCAAGACAATCTTAATATGATTCGCTTCAGTTTAGAATCAATGGGGAAGAAACACTATATGCTCAGATAATTATCAAGATCTTCACCTTCTTTGTTTCTCTTCTCTGTATATTTTTTTTATCTTTTTCATAACTTCAGAGCCACATCTAATAATTAATTCTCTTGACTCTTATAGCATCCCTATCACCAAGAAGGTAGGCTGAAATTACCTCTTATTGGCTAAAAATATCTGGCTAAAGAATCCTCAAAAATTAACTTACTTGGATGAGAGAGTATTTTAATTCGAACAAAATTTTGTTGTATTACTCAAGAGGACTTCAAGCGATGCTCTCTGGATTTTTACTTCTACAGAATTTTCACGTATCGCTCTAGTAAATTTCAGTGTGCATATTCAGATGGCGCTCGAAAAGTTACATGGAATACATATATTATGAAGCTTGAACGGACACCTGAGCAAAAAGATATAATTTTCCAAAGTTTCAGCTCTGTGTGCTTTAAAGGGTTGTACTGCAGCTTGGACAGCTTGAACTTGAATCTTAGACTTTTCAACCCAAATATAATTTGAAATAAGATTACAAGCAAAGTGTTTTTGTCTACGGAATTAGCCAATACTAAAAACCTAACATTGTTGTTTATTTAGCCAAATAATGAAGAATTAAAGAGATAAATATATTTTCTAATACAAGTTTAGTAATTATTATAAGGGGAAAAATACAAGTATTACTAAATCTAGACGAAGTCAAATGTAAGTTTTTATAAATTATTGGACACAAAACATATATTTATAATTTATAATCAAATAAATACACATAACATTTTTTTAAAAATAGTAAAAGGCTCCAGATCTAATGGGGCAGCGACTAAAAGTCAAAATATCTCACACTTTTGAGAACTTTAAAAACTTATATGGTAATTGAGGTGATGCGCACCAAATATGATTACTCAAGTGGTGTTATAATTTTAAAGGAATATAAATTAAGTAAAATAATCAAACACAATATATAATAAAATTGGTTTTTCTAGAACTGTCAAATAATAGTTAGATAGTTCTTCTGGAACTATTAAGGGATAAATCTTCTTGATCACGCAAAGCTATATTTCTATCACAGGACAAAATATAAAATACAACTCGAACTTAAATATTTTACCTACACCCTTTGCTTTTTTCTCTCTTCTCTATTCTTTCTGTCATCTTCTTTCTTTCTCTTTTCTTTTTCTTTTCTTTTTTGCGCACCTCTTTAGCTGCTCTCACTTCTCCTTTTATAGGAGAAGTAGCACTATCCATCACTTTGAAATCCAATGCTCATTGGAAGCATTATTAGAATCCAATGCTCATTGGAAGCATTGTTGGAATCCAATGCATTGGATTCTAATGGTAAGAATCCACTCATACATAACACTCCCTCTTGAATGACCACCACACAAAAATATACCTCATTAAAACCTTGCTAAAAAAAACCCAATAGGAAAAAAATCATTAGCAAAGGAAAAAGAGTACAATATTTTGTATAGCATAAAATATTGTAGGTGCGTTAAAACTGGCTCGTTAAAACCTTACTAAGAAAAAACCCAATGGGAAAAAAATCATTAGCAAAGGAAAAAAGAGTACAGTACGCGACTCCCCCTAATTAATATGTCTGGTAAAATTTGATTACCTCACTTGTTCAGCATGAAAGATCTTTAAAACAGCGCATGCCAATGTTGTATACTAGTTTCTCAAATGTTGTAGTTGGGAGTGCTTCGTAAATAGGTATGCTAAGTTGTCACTTGAACATATCTATTAGACATCAATATCACCGTTTTTCTGAAGCTCATGTGTGTGAAAGAACTTTGGTGGTATATGTTTAGTTTTGTCACCTTTGATGTAGCTTCCTTTAATCTGTGTAACACGTGTTGAATTATCTTCATATAATATTATTGAGCTATCTTTGATCGAGGATAGTTCGCAACTTTCTTGAATAAGTTGGATCATAGATCTCAACCAAATGCACTCTCGATTTGTTTTATAAATTGCGATGATCTCAGGATGATTTGAGAAAGTTGCAATTAGTGTTTGCTTCACAAATCGCCAAGATATAGCAGTGTTACTATAGGTAAATACATACCCGGTTTGTGACCGTGCTTTATGTGGATCAGACAGGTAACCAGCATCTGCATAACCAACTAACTCTGATTCTGGTCTCTTTGAATAGAACAAGCCCAAATATGTTATTCCTCGGAGGTAACGGAATATGTGTTTCACCCCTTTCCAATGTCTCTGAGTTGGTGTTAAACTACATCTTGCAAGTAAATTTACAGAAAATGCAATATTAGGTCTTGTGCAATTTGCAAGATACATAAGAGCTCCAATAGTACTGAGGTATAATACTTCAGGACCAAAGAGTTCTTCACCGTCTACTTGAGAGCGAAAATGATTTTTTTGTACATTTAGTGATCGGACAATCATGAGAGAGCTCAATGGCTGGGTTTTATCTATATAAAATCGATTCTGAACCTCTTCTGTATATATGGACTAATGGATAAGCATTCCATTTTCTAAATGTTCAATTTGTAGTCCAAGGCAAAATTTAATTTTTCCAAGATCTTTCATGTCAAACTCATTCTTTAAATAATTAGCAGTTGTTGTAAGCTCTTCGGAAGTTTCAATAAGATTCAAATCATCAACATAGACTGCAATAATTGTAAATCCATATTCTGATTTCTTAATAAAAACACATGGACAAATTGTATTATTCACATATCTGTTTTTCAATAGATATTTACTGAGACAATTGTACCACATACGTCTAGATTGTTTTAACTCATACAAATATTTTTGAAATCTTTACTTCAAGCATTTTAAATCATTTAGGAACTTTCATATATATATATATATATATATATCATTATCTAATTCACCATATAAATATGCAGTCACTGCGTCCATTAGACACATATCCAGTTCTTCTGAGACTGACAAACTAATCAAGAATCTAAACATAGTTGCATCCATTACAGAAAAGTATGTCTCGTCATAATCAATACCAAGTCTCTGCGAGAAATCTTGTGCTACTAGTCGCGCTTTATATCGCACAATTTTATTTTTCTCATTGCGTTTTTGCACAAATACCTATTTATATCCAACTGGTTTTACATCATCAGGAGTTTGGACTACAGGTCCAAATACTTTACGTTGTGCTAATAAGTTTAATTCTATCTTAATAGTTTCTTTCTATTTTGGCCAATCATTTCTAAGTCAACATTTTTCAACTGTTTGTGGTTCAATCTCCTCATTACTTCTTGTAATTTCAAGAGCCACATGAAATAAAAATATATTATCGATAATAATTTTATTTCTATTCCATCTTTCTCCTGTATTCACATAGCTTATTGAGATCTCATTATTTTCAGGTACCATTTCCTCTACAGGAGATTTCTCTTCAAAAGGCTTCTCTTCTGAGAATTCTTTTACAGGAGTTCATTCTTCAAGAGATTTAGATATTCTGATTTCTTTAGGAATACTAACTTGCTTATGTGCTTGTGTCTTCCTCCTTCTAGGAATTGTATCTTTTGCATCGACAGGTCTCCCACGTTTCAGACATGTTTTAAACTCATTTGCTGCTATATTAGCATATTGTCCTACAGGGGCATCAATACATGTTGGGCTTTTAATAGTTGGTATATAGGATTTGGTTATCTTCTTCGTGTCGATAAACATATTAGGTAATTGATTTGCAATCATCTGTAAATAAATAATGTTATGAACTTCTGATTCGCATTGATTTGTTCGAGGATCAAGATGAGATACAGTAGAAGTGTTCCAAGTGATCTTATGTTGTTTTTCTCATTACGTCTTACCTCCCCCAAATGGTGAAAAAAAGTGTCTCATTAACATGATAATCCGCAAAACGTGCCATGAATACATCTCCAGTTAAAGGTTCAACGTATTTAATGATAGATGGAGAATCAAAATCAATATAAATCCCAAGTCGACGTTGGGGACCTATCTTAGTACGTTGTGGCAGTGTAATTGATACATATACAACACAACCCAAAATCCTTAGATGTGAAATATTTGATTGTTGACCAAAAACAAGCTATAATGGTGAATATTCATGATAAGTAGTAAGTCGAACACAGACCAATAATGCAGCATGCAATATGGCATGTCCCCAAGCAGAGACGGGTAATTGTGTTCTCATAAGTAAAGGTTGAACTATTAACTAAAGGCATTTGATAAAAGATTCAACTAGACCATTTTGTGTGTATGTGTATGTGCAATAAGATGTTCAACACCAATCCCTATAGACATGCAATAATCAACAAAAACTTAAGATGTAAACTCACCAATAATATTCAGTCGTATTGACTTAATCGAGTAATCTGAAAATTGTGCTCGTAATATGATCATTTGAGCAAGAAGCCTAGCAAATGCAACATTACGAGTAGAAAGTAAACAAATAAATTACCATCGTGTGAATGCATCTATTAAAATCATAAAATAACGAAATGGTCCACATAGTGGGTGTATTGGTCCACATATGTCCCCTTGAATTTTTTGTAAAAAGGTTAGGGATTCAAACACCACTTTTGAAAAGGATGGTTTAGCAATTAATTTTTCTTGGGAACGGGCGACACATGTATAATCATTTGTCAAAAGAATCTTCTAGTTCTTTAGCGGATGTCCATGTGAGTTTTCAATTATTCGACGCATCATCGTTGATCTTGGATGACCAAAACGATCATGTCAAAGTATAAAACTCTTTGAGTCAAAATATTTTTGGTGCAACACTTTAGGTGATCCCATAATTCTTATAATTGTATAATATAATTCAGAAGAGAAGGTAGTAAGTTTTTCTAATATATGCTTCTGGCAAGAAACAATAGAAATAATGTAAATATATTCTTTATTATCTTACCCATTACTACGTATATCTTTAAAACTAAGCAAATTCTTTGTAGCTCTAATTGAATACATAGCATCAATATAGAGTTTTTTTCCTTTTGACAATAATATATTAGCTCTTCCGGAACCTTCAATTAATTTGTAGTGTCAGATGTTGTCTTAAAATTATTTTCAGCTAATGTTAAGTTTATAAAATATTTTTTCTTTCGAAGAATTGTATAAGTTGTTACACTGTCTATTAGACATATATCTTCATCATTCATCTTTGAAGTAATTAATGTATTGATACGTTCCATGGTTTTATACATAAAATATAAAAATTGTTTACAAAAATAAAACATACTAGAAAAACATTACATCATTAAAAGGAAACATACTAGAAAACATGACACGAGAAGAATAATAAACTATAAGGAATAAGAAAATAAAACTAGTTGATGCGAACATTTTCATCATTAATTAAGTGATCTATTTTTCCATTAGGATCTGCAAAAAAATCTAAAACATCAAGGTGAGTGCCATCCACTGAGCTATCAAAGTCTGTAAAATTTATTTCTCCTTTTTTCCCTTTATCTTTTGTTAATGCTCAGTAAAGATCCACTAATAGTTTGGACGTACGACAGGTACGTGACTAATGTCCTTTCATACCACACCAGTAACAAATATCTTCATAATTTTTAGGAGATTTATTCTGTAAACCTGTTTTCTTTTCTTTTTTTTGTTTCAGATTGGTTCCACTACTGGTGGTATGGTGTGGTATTCTTCATTCAAGAACTTGAAGAAGTATAACTGTTACCTCCATAGTAACCCTCACGACGACGAAAATTATTTTTGCCACTGCCACGTCCACGTCCACAACCACGTCCATAAAATACGACCGTATTCACTTTAAGGAATGGTGTAGAGCCGATCGGGCGAGACTGGTGGTTTTTTATCAGAAACTCATTATTTTATTCAGCCATAAGAAGACATGATATCAATTCTGAATATTTTTTAAAACCCCGCTCTCGATATTGCTGCTGCAGGAGTACAGTCGAGACATAAAATGTGGAATATGTTTTTTTCAAATATATCTTCAACAATAATAGTTTGCTTACACAATTTCAATTGTAGGCTGATTTCAAATAATGCAGAATTGTATTCACTAACAGTTTTAAAATCTTGCAATCGTAGGTGCATCCAATCATACTGAGCTCTACGGAGAAACATGGTCTTCTGGTGCTCATATTTCTCCTTTAAATTTTGTCATAGTGTTAGTGGGTCTTTTGCCATAGAGTATTCAGTTGTTAATTCTTCGTGAATATGATGACCAAGAAAAATCATTACTTTTACACGATCATGCTAGAATTCTTCATTTTCTTCTTTTATAGTATTTCCAATGGCATTTGCAAACAAATGGATCTCAGCATCAACTAACCAGGATAAATAGTTCTTGCCCGAAATGTCAAGAGCAATAAATTATAGTTTTACGAGGTTTGATATTTTCAGAATACTACACCCATAAAATAACAAAGTTTTAGAATTTAAATTACGATAACATAAAAATAATAGAAAGAAGACATACTATAGAATTTCAGTCAAATAATATTCTCATACAAGAGATTTATCAAAAACAAGAATATATATTGAATGAAACACAAAAATTGAATAGATTATAGATATGTCCTTTAGGAACATATGGAGAGCAATGTTTTGAAAATTAGACCAGATTGGTCGATTGAACCGTTTGAACCATCAATCCAACCGGTGAACCGACGAACCGTTCACGATTATTGGGAACCGGCCGCTTCATAAAAAATAGAAGTTTGTGAATTTTATTGGATTTTCACACTGCCGTCAACGCTTCAGCTCTCTTCTTCGAGTGCTAATTAGCTAACGAACAAGAATGCTCACTGTGTCGCCCCGGTTTTTAGATGTCCAAGGTCCTTTTGGCTCAGAGACCAAAAACACAGAACTCTATCACTAAAACTCGTTCTCCTGAAAGGATAAGTGCGACTAGGTTTGAACTGAAATTGCTTTGATTAAGGGCTTTTTAGAAAAATAGGAGTCACCACCTAACTTGATTAAGGTGAGTTAGAACACCCAAAACTAAGTGTTAATCCGAAGATTAAACCTAGGGTTTTTGAAAACTCCATCAAGAGAGGGTTTTTAAGAAAATGGGTTGTTTGGCAACCTTTAGAAAGATTTAAGCCCTTTTGGAAAATAACTCCATTCTGGTCATTTGAAAACAGGAATCTATAGTCCGAGAGTTGGTTACGTGTAGGGAAGACATCCTAAGATTATCACGCTGCCCCTCCTTTCGATACCTACATGTCTAATCACCCTTTTGTTCACTCACTAGAATAACCGGTTATCATTGTTCATTTTTTATCCACTTTAGAATTTTGAAAACAGGGTTTAGTAATCACTTTTTTGATGAATGATGCATGATACAAGTTTTGAAAGAAATTTTGAAAACACGGGAGTTTAAAGGGGTTTGAGGTAGAAACTTTGAATTGATAGAAACTTTTAAAAAGGGGATTGGGGTTGAAATAGAAATTATGACCGCACCATTTTAGGTTGCCTACGTATTTGGCGAGAATCAGGTCATTCATAGTTCGGGCAAGAGCCCGATAGAAAATAAGCATATTAGGGCCCTTAGAATGTTTTGAAGACATATTGAGGTCTTAGGAAAAGTTTAAAGGCACTTTGTGGTCTTTGAAAAGAGAGAACTTGAGAGTTTTGATTTGAAACCGAATAATGGAATGTTTTGAATAGAACTTTGAAATTCTCGAGAGGGGGTTTTGAAACAATTTGAAATGTATTTGAAACAACTCAAGGGAGTTTTTGAAGTGCTTTTGAAATAACTCAAAAGAGTTTTGAAAGTATCTTGAAGTCTTATTTTAAAGGCCTTAAAGGTATGATTTTTTAGTGTCTTAGTACATTGATCCTTGAAAAGTTCTTGAAAGTGGTTTCTGATAACACCTAAGACATTGGTATTCTGATATGGACAACCTTGGAGGTTGTTCTTAATGTATCACTTTCCTTTGGAATCTCTAACCATAGAAGGGGTAGGGACACCTTAGGGTTGTGAGCTCTTGAAAACATTTTTAAAGATAGAGTGTAGGAGTATTTGAAAAGGTTATGGAGTTAGTTTTTGAAATCTCAAGGGAGTAGGAGGATTTGGAAAAAATGAGCTATAGGAGTAGTTTTAAATAGGGAAAACCTTCCAAAAGAGGGTTCATGAGTTGGAACCTTGAAATATACTAACTTAGGTTAGGTTGTCCTAATGTTATGGATGACCTAAGATTGACTAACTTGGGTTATGTTAACCTAGGGTCAAGGTGGTTTAAGGTTAACTAACTAAGGTTGGGTTAACCTAAAGTTAGGGGTGACCTAAGATTAACTCACTCGGGTTAGGTTAACCTAGGGTTAGAGCGACTTTGTGTTAGCTAAGGAGAAGGGAGCCGAGTTCCTGAGTTTTTCGTTCTTCCGAATCCTCTTCAATTTCTTGATGTCACACTCTTTGATTATGTTTTTATTCGGTTTTATTATGAATTAATTTTTATTTTCTAGGGCTACGATGTAGCCTAACTATGACTATGTGAATCTTTTCTTTCATTGGATTAAACTAGTAGTTGTTTCATATTGTTAAGTATTTCACTCTGGACTTAATGCTTGTGAATAATTGATCACCATTTACATGATATGGGATTCAATTCGAGACTGAAAAGTGATAATTGTTTCAGCCTATGTTTGAGATACCATAAGTAATCCGTAGGATAGAGATATCTATCGACTTGTGTAGTCTTTATGAGGGTTCTTTGCTCTTAATGAAATATGACAAGTTCAGAACTTTCACAGAGATGTAGAAAGTTTGCTTGTTGGATTATTTCATTAATGCTTGAGAAAGATTAGTGAATAAATTAGAAAAACTCGATTATCAACAATAGGAAGTAGTTATATTTAATCCAATTAGGAAGTTCGCATAGGATTAGTTATGGTGAATCGAACACCCTAGAAACTTGTTTTATAGATCTCAACTTGTTTATTTAATTTTGTTATTTTAACTTTCTAGTTCAACAATTCATTCCTATTCGAATTATCAAATAGATCATAATTTAATCAATTTTGGTACTTATTAGTAATTTTTCAATCCTCGTGGGACGATACTCTTACTCATTCACTTTATTACTTGTTACGATTCGTGCACTTGCGATTTCAACCAACAGCTAACCTAGGATTGGACAACTAGGGTCAAGTTAACCTAGAGTTGGCTAACTAGGGTCAAGTTAACCTAAGGTTGAAAAACTAGGGTCAAGTTAACCTTGGGTTGGAATAACTAGGGTCAAGTTAACCTCGGGTTGAATTGGAGGATGGTTTTAAAATGTGGTTTAATGCATTTTTAAAAAGAGTTTTGAAAAACAAGTCATGTTATGCAAAAAATTTGGTTGACAACCTTTCTAAAGATCATTTCTATGAAAATTTGACTCAAGCCAAGAGTATGGTTTGTATGGTTGATGTTTGAAAACCATTCCAAGGAAGGTTTTCTTGGGGCCTTTATAACCTTTATCTTGGCAAAAGTGGAGATTTCAAAAATCAACACAGCGACGGCAACTTTTGGAAAACCATTTTTGATGCAAAGATGGAGGGAATGAATTTTTGGAAGTCATTTTTGAGAAGAAGATTTTGAAAACCATTTTTAGAGGAGACCATTCTAACAAGTTAAAGTTCTTATGGCCAATGTAAAAGGGGAAGCCAGTCAAGAGGGGGCTCCATGGGGCCATTCCGACCACTAAACTTGTGAGAATGGAAACCTTAGAAATCAAAGAGTTTGAAATCCACTTGTGTGCAAGAATAGAGAGAGAAATGAACTATTCTAACAATCTAGGGTTCCTATGGCCAATATACAAGGGAGACCACTTAAGAGAGGGTTCCATGGGGCCATTCGAACCACTAAACTTGACAAAATGAAAACCTTGAAAGTTAGAGAGTTTGAAAATAACTATTATGCAAGTTGAAATGCAATAATGCAAAAGTGTGAGTTAGGGGGTTAGTGGGAGATCTTCTAAGGCATAACTTCTAAGGTTTCACCCTAAACTTCAACGAACCAACTCTTGGAACCATTTTGGAAAGAATATTGAACTTGACACTAACATGGGGATAAGAGTAATGCAAGCTTTATAGCACATGGTTATAAACATGAAAATGAAACCAAGCACACAAGATATGATCAAGTTAGCAAAATGCAAGGGGGTCATGGATACATACAAGGCTTTTAAGCTATACCACATAATCAAGGGGCTCCTAGGCCATACCATCTTAAAGTAGGCTAGTGAGAGATCCCCCTGCACGGTGGCTCCTACTAGCATTCCTCTAGGCATCAACAAGGAGCCCTCTTAGCTCAAGCATGTAAGAAGAGGGGTTGAAGATAGGGGTTAAAATAGATAATAGTCTAAGTAGGCTAGAAGGGAGAAGAGAAGAGTGGGGGAAGACAAAAATGAAAAAGAGATACCACCTTTTGCCTCCAACACACTTATAGTCTTCAATGGATGCCTTTACTTGAACTTGAATGACTTCAAGAAGGCTTAAGAGGTTGGAAATGAGTGTTTAATGGTGTAGAAGGCTATGTAAGTGAAGTGTATAGGCTTGAGGGAGGTGGAATCTAGCCTAAGTGTTGGAATGATGGAATGTATATGGAGATTCAATGTTCTGAAGCAATTTCAGCAGAGCTTTGCATCAATTTCAGAGTTGGAATATGCAAAGGGATGTGATGGTATATATAGGCAATATGGAACAGGCCTGGCGCATGTCGCACATGCGCCAGTACTGTTCCAATGCCAGAATGACACGTGGCACTCATTGTACTGGTTAAATCTCGATGGTTGATCGAATTTTGGTCGATCTGATCAAAATTTAGGGGCATGTAGCATATGCTCCATTGCTGGGAATGTTCGTTTAAATTTTGTCTCGATAATTGAGCCAACCAAGAAGGTTTTGGAGGAATTGGTTGCACCCGGGGTGCTCTCCCAGGGCTTCCGGTGAACTTTCGTGTTTTTGAGAAGTTCGAATGGTATTCAGAAGTGCAAGATATCGTCTCAGGAAATGTGCTTAAAATGGCATTTTTACGGAGCGTCTGTGATACGCTCTGTGGGGGTTCGAAAGTAGCTGCTTTAAAGTCGCATGATCGAGGATTTCGGGAAGCGATCTCTTCGATTAGGTCGTACCGATGGAAAGTACTCTGAAAGTACCTTTGAAAATTCCCTAACTTATGCATTTCTCAAGTCGTTTGAGTGTGCGTTTCAATCAGGGAATTGGAAAAAAAGTCAACCTTGGCGAAGCGTCTGCGAGACACTCCAGGGGTTGCTGAAAGTGGCATTGTTCAAGCCATATGATGGGGGGCTTTGGGAAGCAATCCATCCAATCGAGCCGTATCGATGGAAAGATCTGTGAACAAGCTTTCGGGAATTCCTTTGTTTGCGCATTTCTCAAGTCATTTGATGATGCGTTATAATTAGGGAATCGGGAGAAAAGACAATTTTGGCAGAGCATCTGCGAGACACTCCGAGAAACTTTTATCGAGTCGTGGTTGTTTAGCATCGTGAGGTCTTCTTTAGGTTAAACAAGGGTGCATGACGAGATCCGCCATTCAGTAACCTAAGACCGGTGTTATTTTGGGGTGTGTTTAGGTCGTCAAGGGCAAAATGGTCATTTTAACCAGGTTTGGGCTAGAAATGGTCAGGAATGGATCGGAACGTCATGTTAAGTGTACTAAGTCGTTCCGGGATGCTTTTAGGAGAGTCTTTTACCGTTCGGTGGGGTTTATGCAGTGCTGAGGTGTTCAGGGGCAAAAGGGTCATTATAACCGAAGTTAGCCAAAATAGGATCGAAATTGGACCAAATGGCGTGCGAGGGACGCCTAACAGTTCAGTAACATTTTGGAAGGATGGACTTACCATTTTGAGGGATTCTGAACTTTCCCAAAATGTGCCTGGAGGCCCAAGGAACAGATTTGGTCATTTTTCACCGAGTCGGGCTAGCAAGCGCTGATGTTGACCTAGGTGTTGGTTCCTGAGACCGCCCGGTCTTGGAAAACTACATGTGCGGTGTTGGTCCCTAAGAACGCCTAGTCTAAGAGAGCTACCTGTAAGGTGGTGTTGGTTCCTGAGAACGCCTGGTCTTAGAAAGCTGCATGTGAGCGTGGTGTTGGTCTCCGAGAATGCCCAGTCTCGAAGAACTACCAAATGCGGACATTCTACATTGGCGGGCTAGCAGGCGCTAGAAGTAAAACCGTTTAGAATTTGATAAGGTGTTGGTCCCCGAGATCGCCCGATCTCGGGAAGCTACCTAGATGGCGTTGGTTTTCGAAACTGCCTGGTCTAGAAAGCTGCCTGGAATGATAGTGCTTATGGCTCCAACGAGCCCTTGTAGGCCTGAGAAACGACTAGTTGACACGATTGGAGATTGAAAGGCTCATCTTGAGCTTACATGTATTACGGTGTTTGTAAACTGAACCCGATCGGGCCAGAGATAGCTGAGCGGGCAAAAATGGAGTGTTTACACTCACGAAATCTATTTCATGAATCAATCAGTGGGCAATTTTATTTTATTTTTTCTATTATTTTTTTTTTTTTGTTTTGTGCTGTTAATAGCAGTGATACAGCTTTGGCAATAGTGGAGATACAACCTTTTGTTGAACATAATACCTTAAAAAATGATTAAGTATCGTTCTCACATGCTAGACTAGAGTGATGTGAGGTTGTGTATAATTATAGCCCCTCTCTCTATCTTATATAAAGAATCCAAAGGAGATTATAATTTATAAAAAAATCTGATCCACACTCTATTTTCTGATCTTACATTCAAATTTCAAACCTATTGAATAGTGTAATGGGATCATCATGACTCCCAAGTGGGAAAGATCAGTTGCAGCTAATTAATATACAAAAGTGATAAAAGACCCATTGTAAAAACAAAGTTTAGTTTTTCAAAGAATATTTACCACAAGTATTTAGAGTTTCGTGATGATAACGTGTTATAATTCTAAAGGAATATAAAACAAGTAAAATAACCAAACACAATATATAATAAAATTAGTTCTAATAGAACTGTCAAATAATAGTTAAATAGTTCTTCTGGAACTATTAGAGATAGATTTTCTTGATCACCCAAGACTTTATTTCTATCACATGACAAAATATAATACAATTTGAACTTAAATATTTTACCTACATCCTTTGCTTTCTTCTCTCTTCTCTATTCTTTCTCTCCTCTTCTTTCTTTCTCTTTTCTTCTTCTCTTCTTTTTTGCACACCTCCTGCTCTCACTTCTCCTTTTATAGGAGAAGTAGCACTATTCATCACTTTGGAATCCAATACTCATTGAAAGTATTATTAGAATCCAATGTTCAATTGAAGCATTGTTGGAATCCAATGCATTAAATTCCAATGATGGGAATCCACTCATACTTGACAAATGGTATTTATAAAATGGCATACTTATTTCATTTTTTGGTGTCATCCAAAGACAACAAACAAGATCTAAGCAAAGTGGATGCGTGAGTGGAGCGCATAAACATATACTAATAGAATTTAATTTTGATACAACAGTAGTGTAAAATTCTTGTAAACACGTGGCGCCAAACTACACCACACTCCCAATCAATGTTTGGATTAAAAATAATATTGTGTATAAATTAATTTCTCAATCTATTTTTTTACCTACAAAATATAATGCAGTTGAATCTATATTAATAAATGCATGTCAAATTTATTCACTTGTGTTATTGTGAGTAAAATTGGAAATTGAAAAATTGATTTATACATTACATTTTTCTTAAGATTAATAAAACACACCCACTCCAAAGAGCACCGAATAACTTGTTTTATGTAGGAAAAATTATTCAATGCACTTAACGTGGCACATCACACTTGTTTCACTTTTATCATATAGTGGTGTCAACCCACCTCAAGAAAAAACCAGTAAAGAAATGACTTATTGCTTTGTAAAAGGAGGACCAAGCATGTCGTAGTGTTAAATAATCACGAAAACTTATTCAAAGAGGAGGACCAAGCATGTCATGGTGTTGAATAATCACGAAAACTTATTTAGTACTTCAAGAATATCATGTCAACCTTGCTCTATCTTTCCACTATTTGGTGAGAAGCTGAACAAATATGACATGACTTTCTATAGTTTGGACTTATATGCAAAATGGATGAAAACTATTAAATTTAATAGAAATTATAAGAGCGTTTTTTTCATTTCATTCCTCTCAATTAAAATATTAAAAGGACGATTTTGCCCCTTTATGTCAAAATAAAAGATTAGTTTTGAGAATTTTTTTGTTGTTTTACCAAATCGTCATTTTAATGTTTTATTTTAAAGAAATGAAATGACAACAATGCCCTATGATAGAATTTCAATTTTATCTAACGGTTTCTATCCATTTTACAGATAATTTCAAGCCACATGAAAGTCATGTGTTTACTTTTAAACCACATATAATCATCTGATTTTCGTTCAAATTATAAGGGATAATTTTTTTTTTAGTACAAGGGGTAATTAAGAGGTAATTAATTTTTTTTCGTACAAAAAGGTGTTATTCAACTATCTCCAAAATTTTTGTTTCCAGGTCTTCACAGCAAAATTAAGAGAAAAAACAATCCCAAAATCATAGTTGCACGGAAACTCAATTTGGTGGTGGAAACGCGTTTTCAAGACGAGTACAAAACTCATTTAAAAAATTTGAAAAAACGTTTAAAAAACGCTGGGAAAACATTTCCGAAACTTCTAGGAAACATTTGAAAAACTCTTAGAAAACTATTGAGATACTTAACAAAAACTCTTGGAAAACTTAGGAGAAACACTTGGGAAACATTTCGGAAACTTAAAATATTAATTTTTACACATTTTTTCCCTAAAGTTCTCACTAAATATCTATGAAATTATTTGCATAGGTTTCCACTAAGTTTTCCAAAGATCTCTATTAAGTTTCTCAAAGGTTTCCACTAGAATATTTAAAAGTTTCTTTTGAGTTTCGAAAAAGTTTCTTATTAAGTATTCTCGATCATTTTCCGATTCCCATTCCTTCCTATATTTTTTGGCCGCGTTTCTCGCTTCCACTTCCCATTTTGATAACTATACCCAAAACACACGGAGAGAGAAAGAGAGAGAGACAGAGAGACAGAGAGAGAGATCCAAAGGAAATGTCGATTCTTACAATTCGACACTAGTCCCCTCCGTCAGGGAACACTACGAGCAACTCCGAAACGCCTTCTCAGGTACATTGTTTACCATTTTCTCTCCTCTCTCAGCATCTTCTTACTCACCGCTAGCTAGGGGCAGATTCAGAATTTTTGTTCAATGAAGTAAAATTTACATAGAATCACAAATGTCGAAAAAGGACACTTCCTGTGTACAAAAGTTGTACACAAAAATTCTATCAAAAACCTTAATTTAGATTTGATTAGCTAAGATTTAAAATTTCAAGAAGGAATTTTGAGATTTTAGATAATCAAAAAGAAGGTTAATTGGGATTGGATTGTTTATTAAGCAAAATAATAAAAAATTAATGAGACACGTATATTTTTTGCTATAGGTTAAGTGATATTCAGTAATGACAAATATTAATATTACTGAATCTAAAGAGAGACAAATGTAAGTTTTTATAAATTCAATGGGGAACAAAACATATATTTATAATCTAAAATTAAATAAATACACATAAAAAAAAAACTAAAAACAGTAAAAGTAACAAATCGACTGGACCCTTCTTGGGTCTGCCCTCTCCGCAAGCGCTTCATATTATCAATTTCACCGATCAGATTTATTTGTTTCTGTCTACTTTTCCTGATCATCTTTATGTGTATATCCCTGTATCAGTATATGTATGTATTGTACTTCGTTAAAAACATAAAATGATAGAGTTCTTGCCTTGGCTAGCCTGTGACTTGATCTACGACGATCAAGTTTGAGACAACGTCGGTAGGAAATGGGCGACCTTGTCCTTTTGCTTTGGATCTGGTGATCTCTGAATGAATGTGGCCTTCCAGATGATTTATATGGAAAATTTGATCTGTCTCGAAGATCTACAGTGATTTTGCAAATGATTTATAAAAATCATAACAAAAGCAGTATTTAAAAACAAGGTACTACCTTCTCAATAAATTTGTTTTCCTTTTCGATGCTAAGGCTTGTATTATATCTATTGATGGCTAAACTGTTAGGTTCTCATTCAATAAAAGTTTGGCCATCAAAAGTAGCTATTTGTGATTAAGATATCTTTGGAGCATAGTTATCAGAATTGGACTACACGGTTTAATTAGGACTCGGACCCTTAATCGGTATGATTCAGTTAATTTATTAAAAATATATGTGAATCGATTTGAACTAGTCAATTTTTAAAAAAAATTAGCCAGTTCAATCGAAAAATTAGCCACCAACTTTGACTTTTCAAATAATTTCAAAATTTTAAATTTATGTTGGAATGAAAATTTAAACTTGTGACTAGCAAAAATATTTTGACCACTTTACTACCAAATCATTGCTTGGTTGATGATTAATTTTATCATATTTAATATATATAGACTTTATAATAACTAAAATATATATAACACTATAATATCGGTTGAACTAATGAACCGATAATTGGTACTTTGATCAAATATGCTTTGGAGATCAATTGGGACTTTTATATTCCGAAGATCAACAAATACTTGATTAACTAAATAAAGTTTGACATTTTCCAGGGCTTGATCGGGCTGCAAAGTTAATTATTTGTACGTCCTTATTTTGTGCACCCTTATCTTGAATCAAGAATTTAGTAATAGAAAAAAAAGTAAAGAATAAAAGAATAAAAATATTTTTTTTATTTTATTTTTAATAAATCTAAATTTCAAATACGACATTAAGTAAGAGCAAGATTGGGCTTTTATTATTATTTTTTTTTTAGGCTAGGTCCGGGCTACTACAAGCCCGGCCGACTCATTGTTCTCACCTAGGCTAACAACTAGAAACATTTGTCGTTAGTCGGTAATACGTGGCTTTAACCAAATAAAGAACAGACAAGGCACACAAAAAGCATGGCTAATCATAAGCAGACACGTAACACATACAACTAATTTCGGTGGGATTAACTTTTTATTATTTATTGATATATCATTAGTGCCATAAAAATACTAGGGTAATTGGAGTAGAATAGAGGACGGATTGATAGAAGTAAGTCGATGAACTAGAAAAAAAAAAAAAAAAAAAAGTTATTTCAAGTGAGAAGGCTTACAACAATAAATTTGTAGTTCAGGGACGAAATTAAAAATTATGTCAAAAAAGATCATGAAAGATTAAGGTAAAATTGTTTGAATTTTGTTAAGAGATTAACATAAAAATTCTTTTGAATTTTAAAAGATCAAGGTAAATTTTTAAAATGTTATTAGAGGGTTAAAAACTTAAGATAAAAATTGTTGAAATTTGGAACGCAAGAGAAAATTTTTTAAAATTTAAGGGAACCAATATCCCATTTTTATTAATAATATTTAAAATTTATAGAACCTAAATAAAATTTTGATGAAGTTTAGAGGGAGCCGTGATCTCCACAGTCGAACTGTAAGTCCGTTCCCGTGTGGCTTGGAGGCTTGTAGAACTCCTGCTCGTATAGAGTTTGCTAACACAACAAACTCTTGTTTTGGTAAAAACGGGCCTATAGCAATTCTTGAAAGTTCTCCATCGAATTCTCCTACGAAAATATTTAAACACTGGCCACAAGTTCTTAACAAAAGATGTTTTAATCATTTACGAAAGGACATGTCCATTAGCCTTTTGTGTCCATTCACAGAAGACACAGTGTAGAGTCCCAATAGGTTATACCATTCAAAAATATGACATGACCATCGGAACATAACGTCTATTCAGAAAAAGACAACTTTTGTGAATGAAAAATAGAATTTTGAGTGGAACGGAAACCTCAGGTGAGAAAATAGACTTCCCACTGTAGCTTGCGAACCAAGTGCCACCCAATTCAGTGGCTTGCTTAGCCGCAGCTTAGCATATGGCCACCCTGCTGGCTCAAACAAAGTTTGAACAAAACCCGCGAGAGAAAAACTAACATATGTAAGGGTGTAGTTGTGGGGCAAGTGATGAAAGAAAGGCTTGTTTATCTGACAAGGCCCTCTTTTAAAGTTAATATAGCCACAAAAAAATTTTTAAACATAATTCAACAATTTGTGTTGAGCGTTATTATAAATAGCATTTTTAATGAAATACGCTATTTGTAACCACGCTTATTTGCAAGCGCTATTTCATATAACATTTTTATTAAAAGTGTTATTTGTAATACTGCTCAACGTGAATTGCTGAATTAAGTAAAAAATAGCTCTTGTGACTGCATTAATTTCAAAATAAAGTTTTGTCAGAAAAACAATCCATGAAAGAAAAACAATGCATGAAAGAAACTGTTGCAGCTGGCCTCAAAAGTGCATGAAGAGGATGAGACTACACCAAAATTGGGCAAAAGGTCCTGTAGATATTTCCTGATCTTGGCATAACAAGGTGGTCGATGCAATGCCGATTGCCTAGTGTCTGTAAATGCTCTGCACATACACCGAATAAGAATATTAGATATGTGTGAACTCCTTTTCTTGGTAAACAGCTACTCATTACAAGATTCAAAATCAACACCTGCAAGATTCAAAACTTCTCCATTATGAGTTTGTGGCAGTCCCATAAAACACCTTAGACGATGCTTTAGGATTGAATATCTATAAAATTTGATCCACCACCATATTATATAAAGTTCATATTCAATACATCTGTAGCTCTTAACTGACCAATATAGTTTCCACTCTTGGGGATAAGGTCGGCAACGAAAAGTCGAATTGTGACGACACCCACCAGGTGACCTGTTGGGTATATCCAATGAAAGACAGCTAATGGCCTCCATTATAGATTCTGCACATTATAAGAAAGACTTCCTTTCCTGATCGTTCAACGAAATAGTTTATTAAAAGCGTAAGTGCTTGACTCACATATTCAGTGATATTTGGTTATTAGACCAAGTGCACCCATGATCAGCTCGATTCATGAGCTCTAAACACTGGATTTGAACATTTTAATGAAATTAATTAATAAAATCATGAAACTCCTGAAAATGTTTGTACCTTTACACTATGTTTGAATTTTAGATTTGTCAATGAAAAACAATTTTAAGATTTGTCAATGATTGATCTTTGTACATAGTGCTGGTGTTTTTTTCCTGAGTAATTGATATGTTTGGACGGAATTTTCCACCATTCCTTTAATTGCTGCAAAAAAGGATAGAGAAGTTGCGCTTCATTTTAGTTTTTTTACTTGCCTTTTTGATAAGAAGAATAAACTTGAAAGACTATAAATCTCTATTTGTTTTTATTTCTTCTTCTTTACGTCTGAATTGCGAAACAAATTTTTACTTTTACCATACTTTCATGCTTCTCCAAATTATGTTCTTCTCCATTTTAGAAAAAATAAGGAGAGAGAGAGAGAGAGAGGGAGAGAAGTGAAATGAAGAGAAGATGAGAGTGGGTAGACCTAGAAAAGATGAGAGTGTATTGTGGGTTTTGGCAACAGAGGAGGATCCCTTTAATTCGTCAGGGTGGGGAAGAGCTTAGGCTCCTGTTTGTTACAATGGAAAATAAATTCTTAGAAAAAAAAATTTCTTGGAAAACAAAGGCAGTAAAAAACCTATTTTTCCTAATTTTTTATTTATTTGGTACGAACTAAACTTTTTTGTAGATAAATTATTTTACCCCTAATTGTTATTTGAACAAAAATATAAGGGTACCATACTTTTTAATAGAATCCATAAGTGATTCATACATTAAGAGAGAGGGAGAGATTGAGAGAGATTTAAAGTCTTCTTTTTTGTAATATGGGAACCAAATTCTTTCACTCTCACTCACGGAAAATAACTTTCGAGATAAAATCTCCGATGTTATTTTTATTTTTTTTCTTAAGATTTGGAATATCTTTTCTTAGAATCAAGAATTTCTAAACAAATAATTGAACTTTTTTAATTTTCGAGAAAATATTCTTTTTTCATTATTTTTCTAGTGAAACAAACGGAGCGGAAAATTTGCGTAGGAAAGAATGCAAGAAGCAAAGAAAACCATCAAAAAATAAAAAAGAAAAAGACGAGGAGCAAGTTTTGTTGCCGGCGAGGAGTGATGTCGCAAGTGTTTCCAGAAAGAGAAAATTTTATTAAATTACAGTTGTACCATCTTGCTAAATGAGATAACTTTTCTAGGAGCAAAGAGCGGGTTTAATTAAAAAAAATATCTTTATTTTAACAAGATAAAAGGAATAATATTACATTTGCAAAAAAAAAAATGTTTTTCATTAAAGTTTGAATTGGATTGCATTTTTTTTCAACTCAATTGAGGAAACAAAGTTAGCTTAACTGACAATTCAGATAAAGTATGGTAAAGGTTTGATTGGTAAAGCCTCTCTTTAATTCGAAACTTTTTTTTTTAAAACACAAAATATGCCTAAAATCATTCATAGTACTTTTTCTTGATTGGTTAAATGATCTTATTGCTAAAATCTCTCTCTAAATCTTAAAATATCTTTTTAATTGATTAAGATAACCTCCTATCAAAAATATGCAAAATTGGCTTGGGCTTAATCCATGTAGATCTGATAAGATTTCAAAATGTGGTGCAATCGGTGTAGATCGAATAAGATTCAAGTGCTTCATGCAAATTTACATTATATATTTAAAGAAAAAAACATCTAAGCTAAAGCATATGCTTGCAGTTTTTTATTCATTCATTTTTTAATTCCCGTTTTATTTTTATTTTATTTTTTGGCTTCCCGTGCAGGTTCACTCTAGGGAGGCTCCCTGTTACACGCCGCATGGGAATACCGAATTCTTTATGCGCAAAAGTTTAGAACGACCTAGAAAATTCTAAAGCAGTGGAGAGATATCTAGAAAGTTCTAGAAGGCTCTAGAATGTTCTAAAAAGCTCTAGAAGGTTCTAGAATTATGGAGAGATTTTTAGGTTTCTTTAGAATTTTCTAAAAGACACTTATGTAGTCTAAAGTTTTCTAGAATGTTCTAGAGTAGTCTAGATTTGTATATATTCTAGAATATCTCTAGAATGTTTCATGTAAATATCTTAAATATTTTGTAAGAAAGGAGGTGGGAAGATTCTAGAAGATCACTTCCCACCATAGGATTAAATCAATCTCCACCGTCCATTAACAAGGCGGAAAACTATATAAAGGGGAGGCCTCATTTGGTCAAACAATCCAATAGAGTTGTAATATTCTCTAGTGTAATGCAAAAGCAACATTCTCCCAAACTCTCTTCTAGCTTTCCTTTGTCTAAATCTTTGCATAACTCAAGTTGGAGGCTGGCTTATCTTTTCCAACAGAGTGTTCAATCTAAGTGTCGGCACAGTTGCGTTGGTGAAAGTCTAAGGCCATGACAACATGGTACCAGAGCAAGGTTTACCAAAGGTCGTGATCTTTGAGTAGGCATCATGACAGGGGAGACTGAGGAAGTGGCAATTTTCGTTAAGGAAGATGTAAAGGGTAAGGGACCCTAACCTCCTCAGGGAGGGAAGAAAGCTCGTGGCACGAGTTAGTGAAGAGGTGAGGACCTCTCCACCCTGAAAGGTAAAGTTGCTACTATAGAGAATGCGTTACAAGTGATGGAGCAATGAGTTGAGAAAATTGAGCATGACTTTGAGACCCTTGAGTCTTATACGTTAGGCCAACTTGATCAACTCAAAGAGGATATGAAATCTTGCCATAATGTTGAAGCGGATCGAGCTATGGGCATGCAAGCATTAGAGACGAAGGTCATGGATGCTATCACTACCATGCAAGCCCAACTCAACTCCCTCAAGGCTTCCTTGGAGGCAAACCAACAACGAGCTCCAGTGGTGGTAAGCTTTAGTGGGGCTTAGGACATGCCAAGGTTGGACATGTCCAAACCTAAAGAGTTTAAGGGTGTGAGAGATGCCAAAGAGGTAAAGGACTTCTTATGGCAGATAGAACGATATTTCGAAGGCTTAAGACTCGGGAGGAACAAGCCAAGGTACGTGTTGCTACCTTATTCCTCACTGATAATGCTATGTTATGGTGGCGAAGGAAGCATGCCAATATGAAAAAGGGTCTTTGTACTATAATTACGTGGGAGGACTTTAAGAAGGAATTGAAGAGGTAATTCTTTCCTGAGAATGTGGTCTACAAGGTGAGGAAAAAATTACGGGAACTCAAACATATGACCACTATTGGTGACTATGTGAGGGAATTCACGACTCTTATGCTTTAGATTCCTAACATGGCTACCAATGATCTCCTATTTTATTTCGTTGATGGACTCCAAAACTGGGCAAAGCAAGAGTTGCAACGCCATGGAGTGAAAAACGTGGACGAAGCTATTGCAGTGGTCGAGTCCCTCACAGACTATCAAAGAAGTGATAAAGGTGAGTCCTTCAAACCTAATCATCTCAAGAATAATTCTGCTAAAGGTGGGGGAGATAAGGGAAAGGGTACCACCAAGGGAGGTGATGGCAAACCTTCCTCAAGGAAGGAGTATGAAGACAAAAAGAAGACATATTCCTCCCAGATTAGCTGCTTTGTGTGCAAGGGGCCACATCCGATGAGAGAATGGCCCAAGCTTGGGTCGTTGGCTGCCATGGTGGAAGAGCAAAAAGCTCAGACTAGCCAAGACCAAGATATGACACATGTGGATCTATACGGCTTCTCAACGCTTTCAATTTTAAACCTTGTTCTTAAGTAAAGGAAAGCAAAGGGCTTATGTACGTGGAGGTACTGCTGAATGGGAAACCCGCCCAAGTAATGGTGGACATCGGTGCCACTCATAATTTCATCACTCCAGATGAGGCCAGGAGGATTGGCCTAAGGGTTTGCAATGGTAGGGGATGGCTTAAAATAGTCAACACTATGGCTAAACCTTTTAATAGTGGATTTCTTGGTGGCACATATGGATGACTTCACGATTGTTCTTAGCATGGAATTCCTACGAAAAGTGAACATGTTTGCCATGTCATATTATGATTCTATATGCATCTTGGAGAAAGGCTCTTCTTACTTGGTACCAATGTCACCTGGACCCCAGGCCACAAAGACCTTGTCATCCATGCAAGTTAAAAAGGTCTTGAAGAAAGGGAGAGTCGCTTACCTTGCGGCTTTAAAGGAAGTTCATATTGTGGAGGAATTTGATGAAGACCTTCCCCAAGCCATCAAGGATGTCCTTAATGAGTACAAGGACATGATGCCACCCGAGCTACCAACATGGTTACCACCCAAGTGTGAGGCGAACCATAAGATAAAGTTGGAATCAAAAGTGAAGCGGCCCGTCATGACACCATACAGAATGACATTGCCAAAGTGAGAAAAGCTCAAAAGACAATTAAAATGGCTTGATACAGGATAGATCAAGCCATCAAAGGCCCCTTATAGGGCGCATGAATTATTTCAGAAGCAAGCAAGATGGCAAGACTTCTTGGCCGAATTTGACTATGTGTTGGAGTATAAACTCAGCAAGGCCAACGTGGTGGCAAATGCTTTCAGCTGTAAGGTAGAGTTAGCAACAAAAAACCAAGCCAATGGGGACATGATTTCACGAATTAAAGAAGGGCTCAAACCTTATCTAATTGTCAAGCAACTTATGGAGATAGATAGAAAAGCCAAGATTAAGAAGTCTTGGATGGAGGATGATATTCTCTACACCATCAAGCTTTTTGGGACGAAACTCCACTTCTCCACAAGTTTTCACCCACAGACAGATGGGCAAACTGAACGGGTGAATGCCTTGTTGGAGTGTTATCTAAGGCATTTTGTAAGTGTGAACCAGAGAGATTGGGCAAAGCTCTTAAATGTGGCACAGGTTTCCTACAACTAACAAAGGAGTGAGTCTACTGGAAAGAGTCGCTTCGAGATAACAACCGGGAAACGACTGCTCACCCCACATGTACTGGCTACTTCATATAAAGGGAAAAGCCCAACGGCATATCATATGGCTAAGACTTGGCAGGAGCATGTTGATATGACCCGCTCTTATCTTGCCAAAGCTGCTAAGAGGATGAAAAAATGGATAGATCGGAAAAGGCAACCAACAGGGTATTGCGTAGGAGATATGGTGATATTGAAGCTTCTTTCCCAACAGTTCAAGGCTTTCAAAGATGTGCACAAGGGATTGATACGCAAATATGAAGGCCCTTTCAATGTAATTGGTAAGGTAGGCAAGATTTCCTATAAACTTGACCTACCCCCTAGCTTGAAGATTTATTATGTCTTCCACACAAATATTGAAGCCTTACCATGAAGGCAAGGATGACCCAAGCAGGAACATCTCAAAAAGGGCACCTCCAATTATGATCAAGTCATTTGATAGAGAGGTTGAGGAGGTGCTAGCTAACCAAGTAGTGAGATAGAGAGAAATACCACCAAATACTCAATTCTTGATTAAATGGAAGGGATTATCAGAGAGCGAGGCTAGTTGGGAATCACAAGAAAATCTTTGGCAATTTGAAGACCACCTATGGCAATATAGAAATGATCAAGCGACGAGGGCGTCACTGGAATAGGTGGGGGAGAGTGTTACGCGCCGCATGGGAATGCCGAATTCCTTGCACTTAAAAGTTTAGAACAACCTAAAAAATTCTAGAGCAGTGGAAAGATCTCTAGAAAGTTCTAGAAGGTTCTAGAATTATGAAAAAAATTTTAGATTTCTTTAGAATTTTTTAGAAGGCTCTTGTGTAGTCTAAAATTTTCTAGAATGTTCTAGAGTAGTCTAGACTTGTACGTATTCTAGAATATCTCTAGAATGTTTTATATAAATATCTTAAATATTTTGTAGGAAAGAAGGTATAAAGATTCTCAAAGATCACTCCCCAATGTAGGATTAAATCAATCTCTACTGTTCATTGAGGAAGTGAAAAATTATATAAAAAGGAAGTCTCATTTGGCCAAACAATCTAAGAGAGTTGTAACATTCTCTAGTGTAATCTAAAAACAACACTCTCTCAAACTCTTTTTCAGCCTTTCTTTATCTAAATTTTTACCTAACTCCAGTTAAAGACTAATTTATCTTTACTAAAAAAATATTTAAACTAAGTGCCGACACAATTAAAAGTGCAGGGCAGTGACATCCGCTCTCTCAAAATACTTTTATAAATGACGCGCTCTAGCGCTTTCACTACGGCACTTGGTGATACTCCCGCCGGGCGTATCCGTTACTTTGAAAAAAAAATAGTCATAAAATAAAAAGTGAATCATGACATGCCCCACAAGTGTCCCTCTTTCGCATATATTCAATAAAAGAAAGATTTATTTTATTTCATGATCGTTCAACGAATTAATTATTAAAATCCTACCGTGTATAATAAGAATCAATGGAATTCAATAAAGTTGTTGACTTACATGTGAAGAGGACTAAATGTTACAGATACTCTCCCTAAACTACAGTTGGAACCTGATGCGTGAACTCCTCCTCCATCTATAAGTTCCTCCATGCTGCTAAGCCTTTTGCTCATCAATACTTTGTCCCTCGTGAAACAAACCCATCTCACCACCAAATCTATGGCATCCTTATTGGAGAAGCCACTCCGTAATAATCATCAGCTTTCTTTGTTTAGACTTCACTTCATCATCTTTCTTTTGTTGACCACCACGACCTTTTCCAACCTTGCTCAATCTGCTAGAGAAGAACGCCTAGAAGCAGAGGCGCTTCTGAAATGGAAAGCTAGACCCAAATCATTTTCTCCTTCATTCTTGGAATTGGAAACTTCCTCCTCTCAATTCCTCTAATTCCTCTTCTTCTTCTTACAGCCCATGCAATTGGGCCGGAGTTGCTTATGACGAATCTGGAAGCGTCGCCAATATAAACCTTACAAGTTTCGGTCTAATAGGCACTCTCCACAATCTAAGCTTCGCTTCCTTTCCCAATTTACTTGGCCTTGACCTCTCTTGCAACTCATTCTATGGTACCATTCCCTCACACATCAGTACTGTTTCCAAACTCACCCACCTTGACTTGGGTTACAATTCTCTCTCTGGAAATATTCCACCTGAAGTAGGAAGCTTGAGCAACTTAACAACTCTTGGTCTCTATAACACCAATCTTTCTGGATCCATCCCTCAAGAAATAGGAATGCTGAAACTCCTTAGAAAAATTGAGTTGTCTGAAAATAGACTTAATGGTTCCCTCCCTGCTTCTCTTGGAAACTTGGGCGACTTAGTCTATCTGTCCATCTGGGACAACAAACTATCTGGCTCCATCCCTAGAGAAATAGGAATGTTAAAGTCTCTTGAAGTGCTTGCCTTGTATAAGAATGAACTCACAGGTCCAATCCCTAGTTCAATAGGAAATTTGAGCAACTTAATTGCTCTAACGCTTTATGAGAACAAACTCCATGATCCCATTCCACAAGAAGTAGGAATGTTAAAATCTCTTATATAGCTTGATATGCCTACGAATGAACTCACAGGTCCAATCCCTAGTTCAATAGGCAATTTGAGCAATTTAATTGATCTATGGCTCTATGAGAACAAACTCCAGGGTCCCATTCCTCAAGAAGTAGGAATGTTGAGAAATCTTAGAGAAGTTGACTTGTCAAAGAATGACCTCTCTGGTTCAATACCTACCTCTATTGGATATCTAGGCAACTTAACTATCCTACACATTCGTTACAACAATATCTTCGGACCCATCCCTCAAATCATCGGCAACTTGACGAAGCTAAGAGGGTTACACCTTTCAGATAATCAATTATCCGGCAACATCCCTCAAGAGGTAGGAAAGCTCAAACATCTTACTGAACTTGGATTATTGATGAACAAGCTCACTGGCTTCGTTCCTTTAGAAATGAATAATCTTACAAATTGGAAGCTGTTGTATTTGGGTAGCAACATGTTGTCTGGGCATCTACCGCAACATGTTTGCAATGGTGGGGCACTTGAGAAGTTTTCTGTAAAAGAGAATAAGTTCACAGGTCCCCTTCCGGAAAGCTTGAGAAATTGCACTAGCTTAATCAGAGTTAGGCTAGAAAAAAATCAATTTACAGGAAACATATCAGAATATTTTGGCATATACCCACGCTTGGATTATATAGATCTGAGTGAAAATGAGTTGTATGGTGAGTTTTCTAAAATTGGGGGCAGTGTCATAATTTGACAAGCCCAAAAATCCCCAACAATAGGCTTTCTGGCAATATACCACTTGAGCTTGGTCAACTGACTCAACTGCGTGTACTTTGTTGGTCCAAGTAGGCAACCCAAGAGGGGGGGTGAATTGGGTTTTATAGAATTTTTTAACAAGAATTTCAACTAAAACTTGTTTATGTATTTTAACAACAATTAATCGAAATATATATATCAAGCAAGTGAAATGTATGTCAATATATATATTTATGCAAACATGTATAGTGAGCAATTAAACAAAACAGAGGCAGAAAAGAAGTGCACCAGATTTTATAGAGGTTCGGCCAACCTTGCCTACGTCCTCTCTTCTTCGACCCTTTCGAAGGAATTCCACTATGTAATACTCCTTACACAGCTGCTGGTTGTGCCACGAGTGCCCAGCTCATTCTTTACAAAAGCTTCTTCCCAAGCTTTCAAAACCCAAGAGATTTTGTCCAAGTTTCTCTTAAACTTACAAGTGTTTTTCCAAGAACACTCAAACTTACACGGTTACAAACCCACCCAAACGAGAATGAATGAAGATTATACAAAGATTGACTCTCCTAGTGAGTATATGAATGAATACAACTCAATGGATAACTTTAAACACTCAGCAAAAATATATGGCAGTGAGGTACAGGTGATTTTCAGCTTCAAGCACTTGATATGAATGGTACGATTGCTCTCATCTTCTTGTTTGAAGCTGTATGTATCTCATATATATAGGTATGGATCGATTATAGCCGTTGGAGAAGTATGGGAGAAGATTTGGTTGAAGTTTTGCCCATACCGTCTGTCAGAAAACTAGCCGTTACGGTCTAGGAGTTGACTCTTTTCACAATGAGTCGACTCTTTTTGCATTTCAGCAGATTTTTCAAGTTTCTGTCCAAATGAGTCGACTCTTTTGTCCCAGGAGTCGACTCTTTTCAGCAGTCTGCAGAATTGTTTGTTCTCTGTTGCAATGAGTCGACTCTTTTTGGCCAGGAGTCGACTCTTTTAAGCTTCCAGCAGAATTCCAAGGCTCTGTTCGAATGAGTCGACTCTTTTTGCTTGAGGAGTCGACCCTTTTTCCAAAAATCCATATTTTTGCAACTTTTCTTCATTCTTTTTCAAAGCTTCCAATCTCTTCAAGGATCATCTAAATGGGCTTTTTAAAGCTTGCAAACACTTCTTCAAGATTAGATGACTCCAAGAACATCTTCAATCCATTCAAGGTGAGTTTTCTTCATTTTCATCACTTGTGGAGCTTCTTCCATTATCATAGCTTCATCCATTGATTCAAGTCTTCTTCAATATCTTCAAGAGAGCTTTCATGACTTAGAATCTTCATTTCTTCAATCAACATAGCTTCTCCATGGACTTCAACAACTCAAGAAAGCTTTCCAAATCTTGTGATTCCTTCCATGTCTTCAAGACATCTTTACATCTATCAAGAAAGCTTTTATGTTTTTGAGTTGGTCTCTCCTTTTTCCATTCTTGCAAGATGTCTTCAAGTACTCAAAGTCTTCAATCTTTTAAATCAAGACTTTGATCATTTTCATTCTTCTTCTTTGATATCCATCATCTTCATTCTCTTATAAAATCACCATTGTAGAATATATCACTTCATCATGCTTTTTATCATAAATCCTCTATTATGATAAGCTTCAAGTCAAGATCTAATTAATAATTCAACTGCGCACTAAGTAGAATTATTAGATCATTTAACCATGTTTTGTTATCATCAAAATCAAGGCATTGACTCAACATACTTGACCTCTCCTCTAATTATCTTGTGGGAGAGATTCCAAAGGAAGTAGGGAGGTTGACGTCGCTAATCACCCTTGACCTGAATGGTAATAAACTTTCAAATGATGTTCCTCTGGGAATTGGGATGCTCTCTAATCTTGAACGTCTCAATTTAGGAGCAAACAATCTAAGTGGAACAATTCCCAAACAACTAGACGGGTGCACCAAACTATTGGACTTGAATTTGAGTGGAAACAGATTTATCTCTCGTCTTCCCTCCCAGATGGGCAATTTAAGGTTTCTTGGAAATCTTGACGTCAGTCATAATTTTTTTTCAGGACCGATACCACAGGATTTTGGAAAATTACAGGTCCTAGAAACATTGAATCTCTCGCATAATCAGCTCTCTGGTTCCATACCATCCACTTTTGATGAGATGTTAAGCCTAACATCTGTTGATGTAGCATACAATCAATTGGAAGGTCCTCTTCCAAACAATAAAGCCTTTCAGAAAGCCCCAATTGCAGCATTCAAAAATATTAAAGGTTGGTGCGGGAGTAGCAGTGCCACAGCTTTGAAGACTTGCCCCTCTGTGGTTAGCAACAGACCTAATGGGCACAAAGGCAAGAAGATTGTGAAACATGTTGTAATACCTCTGGTGGGTGCTTTTTTTCTTTTATTTATTATTGTTGGAATGTTCACCATTTGCTCGAGTGCCAGGAATGTGAAAGACAAGCCTAGAGATGCACAAAAAGAGAGTTTTTTTGTGGTATGGAGCCATGACGGGAAAATGGTGCATGAAAACATCATTAAAGCTACGGAGGAGTTCGATCCCAAACACTGTATTGGAACAGGAGGATCTGGAACTGTCTACAAAGCTGTGCTGCCAACAAATCAAGTTGTCGCTGTGAAAAAGCTTCACCCGTTGGAAGATGGCGGCTTGGCCAATCTAAAGACTTTTGAAAGTGAGATTCATGCATTAACAAACTTTCGACATCGGAACATTGTGAAGCTCTATGGTTTTTGTTCACATCCACGACACTTGTATTTGATATACCAGTTCTTGGAAGGGGGTAGCTTGAGATCACTACTGAGCTGTGAGGAGAAAGCAACGAAGTTGGAATAGACTGCAAGAGTGAAGATTGTTAAAGGCACGGCCAATGCCTTGTCCTATGTGCACCACGACTGCTCACCTCTAGTAGTCCGTAGAGATATATCGAGCAACAATGTTTTGTTAGGTTCAGACTATGAGGCTCACATCTCAGACTTCGGCATAGCCAGGCTTTTAGAGGCAGAGTCTTCCTTGTGGACTTCATTTGCAGGCACCTATGGATTCACGGCTCCAGGTATTCTCCTCGTTCTTTTGCTCTGCATTGTATAAACTATGAGGTGAATTTTCCAGGTTTGCTATGACTAGATGTGTTTCTTTTAAGCAGAGCTCGCGTACACTAAGAATGTGAATGAGAAGTGTGATGTCTATAGCTTTGGAGTGCTTACATTGGAAGTGGTTGTGGGAAAGCATCCAAGTGATCTCCTTTCAATTCTATCATCATCTTCTTCATCGTTGGCATCTTCGTCCTCAACACCACCAGCATCACAATCATTACCGACTGCCCATCAAATTCCGTTGAAGGACGTGTTGGATAAGCGCCTCCCACCTCCTAAGGGTCAAGTTGCGGAGGAATTAGTGGTCGCTGTTGCTAGGCTAGCAATCGCATGCTTGCACACCAGCCCACAATCTCGGCCAACCATGAGACAAGTTTCACAGGAGCTATCCACTAAAAGGCGGCCTTTGTTGGAGTCCTTCCACAAGATAACATTGGGACAGCTCACTCAAGTCTGATCTTTGATGCTCAACCCCCGGAGCATTCGTATCTGTCTAATTTTATGTTGTGTTAATTTGTTTAACTCTTGTCTTCACTCGTTCACATTTTCCTCTCTTCATAATCGATGTCACTCCTATACGGTCAATATGAATTTTCTGATTATATAGCAAATCCTATCTTTGTAAATTGTTTTCATTCGGTTGTCCTAAAAAATACTGTCAACAAGACCCAAAGAACTAAGCATATCCACTGTCCTGCATATACTTGAATGCCCCTTGTATTGCTCCCATTTCATGCACCAGAATGGAGCTAGCCAGCATCCTCGCCTGTAATGTGCCACTTGAAGAAGACAATACTGATTTCTCTCATAACATAAGCTGATTGCCCAGTACTAGCTGCAGTTCTTAGGAATGCAAACTATATCCTGACTTTTCTGGTTTGGGAAATCACTTAGTTTTCCTTCCATTATTTTCCCTTTTACTGTCGTCTACAATTAAAACAAAATATCTGGTAATTGAAGTGATGCGCACCAAACATCATTACTCGAGTGGTATTTAGAACATGGCATACTCTTCTTCTATTCCTCATCCAATGACAACAAACAAGATCTAAGCAGAGTGGGTGTGTGAGCTGGAGCGCATAAACATATATCTTAATATTGTTAATTTTGATACACAGACAGTATTGTATAATTTGTTTTATACAACTGGACATCAAAATATGACATATGTGCATATATATATAAAAATGTTATTCTTTTAAAAAATTCATACAAACTCTATTAAAATTATGTGACAGTGACATTATTATAATTAAGAGTCATCTTGATAAGTGTTTTATTTTAAAGTAAATAATTATTATCCAATCACATCTATTTTGTATTGCATTTAAAACTCTAAAAGACATGTCATATTTTGAGATTTAAATTCTTTTCATTTCATGATTTAGAACGCGCGGAGTTCTTTGATTGAGGTTTTAACACGTCAATTACCATTGGAATGAAAAGTTCAAATGACTTGATTTAAAATTATTTAAAAATACATGAAATAAAGAGATCCATTCCTTTTTACAAGATCTTGACACCACATTAATGAAGCAAATAAAAGGTCTGGATTGAGCCACCTGATTCCATTCTAAATTAAACATATCATTAAAAACATTTAAATCATTTTTAATTTTTGAATAGATCAATTTCTTTAAAAAAATTAAAATTATAGTAGTTAAAATAAATTAAAAATAACAATAATCCTAACAGTCATTTCTTTATTTGATTATCAAAATTTTATGTAAAATCTCAATAAAAGTTGTGTTATTTTGTATTCTTATATCATAATAATATATGTGGCAAAAAATTACTATTGGTCTCAACTAGAATTTGAGGATTTAAGAGAGAATTTACTCCCAATTTGCTGATTCGAGGCTTGGAGCGCAATTCATCCACCTAGTTAGAAAAAAATTAAGATACAACAATGAAATTAAAAGACAAAGAAAAATAGCCAAACTCCATCCACTCCAATCAATGTTCGGATCAAAAGTGATTCTATGAATGAATCAATTTTTTAATTATTTTTTTTACCCACCAAACATGATTTAGTGGGACTCACATTAATAAATACATGTGGAATATATTCATTTGTTTTTTATGAGTAAAAAAATAGATTAAGAAATTAATTTTGTTATAACATTTTCCTTGGATCAATAAACTACACCCCCTCCCAAGTAGAAGTGGACACAAGTCTAATGGCTCGCTCATCATTTACAAGACTTGGTATTTTCTTTAGATTTGATCAGTTTAATAGATAAATTTAAAAATTGTGTATGAAGTTCGGTCTGAAATATATTAAAAAAATTAATATATATTTATATTTTATTATTTTTATGTATGTAAATTATTATGATCACAAAAAATTATTGAGTGCTCCAAAATCACTATATCATTGTAAAATGTGAAATAGCTCCAAAAATACTGAATAATTACTCCGTAATCACTCGGACATGGAATCTTTGGTAGTGAGAACGCAACGTACAAACGTTTACCAATCAATAATTGCCAAGAATGGAACGTCCCGATCCCGATAACCCGTTCTTACCTTTAAAGAATAAAAGTTGCGATTCCAGCTGTCACTTGATCTCCCCCTTCAAAATTTCCGTTTTCGGGTCTTCACAGTCACAGCAAAATTAAGACAAAAAATAATCCCAAAACACACGGAGAGAGAGAGAGTGGAGGGAGAGAGAGAGCGATCGAGAGAAAATGTCGACTCTTACAGTTCCGGCACAAGTCCCCTCCGTCGGCGAAGACTGCGAGCAACTCCGAAAAGCCTTCGCAGGTCCATTCTTTACCATCTTCTCCCCCTCTCATCGTCTTCTTATTCACGAGCTAATTTCACTGATCAGATCGATCTGTGTCCGTCTGCTTTTC